>CM060693.1:34780478-35980478 GCA_030686995.1 Artemisia argyi
CACATATTTATATATTACAAAAAGTACATGCTAGTAATTGGTTTATTAAAAATAGTTCATTTTAACAAAAACATATTCATTTTTACATAAAAAATATAGTGAACAATACTCACCTCTTGTTTATAACGTCAACACTAAATTGAGTTCATTAAACCATATAAAACAATGAAGATCCTGTTAAAAGTTACGTATAAATATTAATAAGTAAATGACTAGTATCGAACCCGAGACCTCGGGATTGCACACATTACAAACGAGAATAAAGTATATTAAATATATATATGTTATATGTCTCGTGTATATATATATATATATATATATATATATATATATATATATATATATATATATATATATATATATATATATATATATATATATATATAAACACTTGAGGGACTTAATGATCGTTAAATATTAAATGTAAGTATTAACTATCATTAGTAACGAAAGAACGAGGACTAGAGTATAACTAGGAGCCAAGAAGGATCTAGAATCCCCTTGGGGGTCCTAGGCCGGTCGAACAAAGGGTGGGGAAACCCAACCCACATCAAACTTGGACTCCAAGATAACTCTAGTATAAATACAAGGCCAAGGGTTAGACTTTCACATCTTTTGTGCACACACACAAAACCCTAAAAGCTTTTCTTCCTCTCTTTTCTTTCTTGGCCAATCGGCACACAACCCCACAAGGGTTTGGGTCGATTTTTTGTTAAGCAAAAACAAGTGTTTTTCGTTTACTTGCATAAACCTTTATTCATTGGTAGTTTGTGTGTACAAGAACGAGGTAATTACTCACCATAGTAATTATCAAGAGCTCGATAAACAAAACGGTAAGGGGTTTATCATTGATCTAATTTACACAAGATTCAAGGTTTATTGAAGTGCACCGGGTACGTTCCTATTTATGTTTTAGTTAATCTTTATATGTGTTATACTTGATCCTAGCTTCCGCATAATGTGTTTATTGATTGTCAAACTCTAACGGTGGCATCACGAGCCATGTATAACATGTAATTGATTACAAAAACGTAATAAAAATCGAATCTTTAATTGTTTTAGATACATGTTTTGATCTAGGGTTTTCTTTAAATTTTTTTTTAATAAAATTTAAACCCTAACCCTAATTTTTTTTGGGGGGGGGTCGATTTCCACATAAAAACCCTAATTAGGGTTTGTGGTTTAACTTGATTAATTTGTAATCACTAGAAACCCTAGGTCTTTAACCGGTTATGTGAACGTACTTGTGACCTATGTGCTAATTGTTAGGTTTATTCCATGACAAAACATGCATGTTAGTCATGGATCTTGTTGTTTTGATTTATATGTCGTCACATGTTTTAGATATATCTTTAATTGGGGAAGACTCCAATACATATATATTAAAATCAATTTATATGCTATGTGGTGTGTATATTATCTTTGGCCTTCGCAATTGATTATTCAATGTATGTGACTCTCCTCCATCAAGAGGAGAAGACCTTAGTTGATTGCATGCAAGATTATACCTAGAATTGATTTTATTAGGATCTTTTTAACAAGGTTTGCATGTGGCTAATTGTTTCACTATTATTATTATTAGTTGTTATGTTTTTCTTTAAATTACTTGTCTTTTTATTGTTTCTTTATTGTTGGACTAGTTGTAAGCAATAAAAAGGGTGATTTTAATAAAAGAAAATAATATGGACTAATATTGGTGAAACCCTAAGTGATAAAGATTGAATCTTGCGGAGTCTTAGATGCCAACAACGGTTCGTTTCGCACGGTAATTTGCTCCAAGGCGAGACTAGCAAGATTCATACTTTATTACATAATTTTGAGATTGAATCCATAAACTTTTTTTTGATTGATGTTTTGTACAAATATGCTTTTAAAATTAAATCTTTTAAGACGATATTCATAACCGTGATTTGAAGGCTTAGAAAAGAGCCTTAGAGTCTGCCTTGGTTATCACAATCTTGAATATGTCTTAAACGAATTATTTTTAAAATCATAATTGTAGAAAGTCATCTTAGGGTTTATTAAACCTCAAGTAAAACTTTGTGTATTAATTTCACGAATTGGTAATAAAAAGGTTTTGAAAACTTATGCTATAAAGATGAGTGCATGCATCTTTATACATATTTTGATTTACATATCAAAATTGAATACCCTTATAATTTAAGTTACATGACATCTATCTATAAGGAACACTTGGAATTTTAATTTAGTAAACGTGAGACCTAGGCTAAATTACTATAACAAGGTAAAATTCTTTTAACGCGTGAGACCATAATTATAATTTTACAGTTTCTATGGTAGACGACTTAATTAAGTTGTGCGTGAGACCTAGAACTTAAGGCATGAGATGGGATGAAACATGCTTACAAGGCAAATTGATGAATCAATTTGATGTAATTCCCATAATGATCTAGGAATTGGAAATCTTGTTTGCCAATTATTGTTCGACAGATTACTATCTTTTGTACTTTCACCACTAGCAAATCAACTGATGTGGTGGAACTATGTAAAGTTAGATCCTAGATTTTCAAGAAAATTTTGGTGGTTATATGAATATAGCTATGGGTATTTTATTTTCTTGAAGATAATTATTATCGAAAATACTAATGTTTGAACTTTTATCTATAGATATGGCTCAACCCGATAACCCAACTGTGATTTCTGCTTTCAAGAGTCATCTTGAGAGAGAAAAACTGACTGGAAATAATTTCAATGATTGGCACCGTTCACTCAGAATTGTCTTGAGGGCGTCCGGAAAGCTAGATTATTTGACCGATGAATGCCCAGCTGAGCCTGCTGCTACTGAACCAAAAGTAGTTAAGGGGGCATGGAGGGTGGAACATGCTAAGTTTAATGAGGTTGCTTGTTTAATGCTAACTAGCATGAGTGCTCAGTTACAAAAGAAGTTTGAGTAATTTTTCCCTAAAGATATGCTTGAGGTACTTAAGCAGTCTTATGAGAAACCACCTGCAGTTGAATTGTATGATGAACTTGACAAGCTACATAACTATAAGCATGGTGATGGTAAACCAGTTGAAGATTATGTGACTGAGATGAAGGAATCTTTTGATCAGCTTCACAGAATTGGATTTGGTTACCCGAACAATGTGCAAGTGCACTTGATCAACAGGTCCCTTAACAAGGACTTTACTGGTTTTGTGCAGAATTTCAACATGCACTGCTCGGGGAAGACAGTCTCATAATTACTCGCATTGCTTGTTGATTATGAGAAAAGTATACCAGCCAAGGTCAAGGCCCCTACCCCGCAAGTGTTGGCAATTCATGAGGGGAGAATCCAGAAGAAATCGCATGTGAACAAAGGCAAGGGGAAAGGTGATAAAGGCAAGCAGGTCATGGCCTATCAACCTCAACCCAAGGTGAAGAAGCATCAGCCTAAGCAGAACAAGGTGAATCCGCCAAACAAGAAGGATCAGGCTTGTCACCATTGTCATGAAAAGGGCCATTGGAAGCACAATTGCCCTCTCTACATTCATGACTTGCGACTTAAGAAGCAGGGGAATGAAGCTGGTAACCCCAGTTCATCAGGTGCGTTCTTTATAATTGAATTATTCACTCTTACTACTAAATTGAATTCATGGGTATATGATACGAGATGTGGCATTCATATTTGCAATACCTTGCAGGGGTTTAGAGTTGAGAGAAAGCTGGCCTATGGACAACAATTCTTGCACGTTGGTAACGGAGCGCATGCAGGAGTTGAAACTATAGGAGTTTATGATTTAGTGTTGCCTTCGGGCTTAGTACTATCTTTAAATAATTGTCATTATGCACCGTCAATTGTTAGAGGTGTAATTTCATTTTCATGTTTGTTGAACCTTGGTTTTCATCATACTGTTTCTAGCAATGTAATTTTAGTTTCTTTAAATGGTGTTTTTTATTTTAATGCTATTGCTGTGAATGGTGTGTTTGAAATTGATAAGAATGATAATGATAATGCTTTTGTTAAAAATAATTCAATGTATAGCATCAATAATAAGAGAATCAAGAAAGGTCTAGATTCGTCTTATCTTTGGCATTGTCGACTTGCTCACATTGGCAAAGATCGCATGAAAAAGCTGCAACATGATGGGCTTTTAGAAAAGATCAATGATGAATCATTTGATAAGTGTGAATCTTGCATTGCTAGGAAGATGACAAAGAAACCCTTTAAAAATAGGATTGAAAGGGCTAATGATCTACTTGGTCTTATTCACACAGATGTGTGTGGTCCACTTAGACATGTGTCAAGGAGAGGTGCTAGCTACTTCTTAACATTTACGGATGATTACAGTCGTTATGGTTATGTTTATTTACTTAAACATAAACATGAGGTGTTTGAAACATTCAAAGTGTTTAAAGCAGAAGTAGAGTTGCAACTTGGAAAGAAGATTAAAGCTTTTCGATCCGATAGAGGTGGTGAATACCTGAGTCAAGAGTTTATAGATTACTTAGCAAAGGAGGGAATTGTCCAGCACCTTACTTCTCCATATACTCCACAACAAAATGGTGTATCTGAGAGAAGGAATCGTACATTGCAAGATATGATACGATCTATGTTTAATCTAACAACTCTTCCTTACTCGTTTTGGGATTATGCCTTAGAATCTGCAATTCGCATTCTTAATATGGTTCCAACAAAGAAGGTTGATAAGACTCCATATGAGTTATGGACTGGAAAAGTTCCTAACTTGTCTTATCTAAAGGTCTGGGGTTGTGAGGCGTATGTTAAACGTGACTCAGCAGACAAACTCCAACAAAGATCTGTGAAGTGCATCTTTGTAGGATACCCTAAGGAAACTATGGGTTACTACTTTTATTACCCAACTGAAAACAAAGTTTTTGTTGCAAGGTATGGAGACTTCATAGAGAAGGAGCTCATATCTCAAGTATTCAGTGGGAGAGTATATGATCTGGAAGACGATCATGAAGATGTAACACCCTCTGAAAACACTAGCCAACTTCTTGTGGAACCTGAAAGTTTAGGTCCTCCACCTGAAGTTGAAGTGGTTCCCGTTCGTAGGTCATCTAGACCTGTGAAGGCTCCTACACGTCTATGTCTCAACATGGAGTGTGATGACAACTTGATGGGGGATCTTGATGAACCTACAAGTTATAAAGCTGCTATGAATAGTCCTGAAAAGGAAAAATGGCAGGGAGCTATGAATGAGGAAATGCAATCCATGAAAGACAATGAAATCTGGGAAGATGTAGACCTACCTCCGGGTGCCAAGTTAGTTGGGAGTAAGTGGCTCTACAAGTAAAAGACTGATATGGATGGCATTGTACACACCTATAAGGCCCGTTTGGTAGCTAAAGGCTATACTCAAACTTTTGGAGTTGACTATGAGGAGACCTTTTCTCCTGTAGCTGACATAAGGGAAATTAGGATTCTTATAGCCATAGCCGCTTACTATGACTATGAGATTTGGCAAATGTATGTCAAAACTGCCTTCTTAAATGGTCGCCTAGATTAAGACATCTATATGGTGCAGCCTGAGGGGTTTGTGAATCCAGAATTCCCAAATCGTGTATGCAAGCTTAAAATATCCATTTATGGATTAAAGCAAGCATCACGACAATGTAATAAGAGATTTGACAGTGAAATTAAGAAGTATGGATGCACTCAAAATCTTGATGAGCCATGTGTATATCACAAAGCTAGTGGGAGTAATGTAATTTTCCTTATATTATATGTCGATGACATATTGATCATGGAGAACGACATTCCAAGTTTGCAAAAGGTTAAGGCATATCTTGGAAGTTGTTTTTCTATGAAAGATTTAAGGGAAGCTGCATTTATTCTGGGAATCAAGATATATAGAGATAGATCTCAGCGATTAATTGGATTAAGCCAAAGTGCTTACATTGATAAAATATTGAAGAGATTCAATATGAAAAATTCCAAGAAAGGATATTTGCCGATGCAAGAGCAACATGGCTTGAGCGAGAAAGTTTGTGCTTCAACACCTGAAGAGGTGCAACGCATGAAGAGAGTCCCTTATGCTTCGGCTGTGGGATCTATTATGTATGCGGTAAAAAGCACAAGGCCCGATGTGGCATTTGCTCAAAACTTAACCAGTCGATATCAGCAGAATCCAGGTGAGAAACACTGGACTGCTGTTAAGAATATTCTTAAGTACCTAAGGGCTACTAAAGAGATGTTCTTAGTTTATGGGGGTACTCCATCTGCAGAACTTGATGTTACAGGTTACTGCGATGCTTCTTGGAAAGGTGATAAAGATAATACGAAGTCTCAGACTGGTTATGTTTTTGTCATTAATGGAGGAGCTGTGGATTGGAGGAGCAGAAAGCAGAGTGTACTAGCGATGTCTGCTACAGAAAGTGAGTATATAGCTGCTTCAGAAGCTGCAATGGAAGCTGTTTGGATTAGGAAGTTTGTTTCAGGGCTTGGGGTTATGCCTTCGATTCAGCGACCTATAAAAATGTATTGTGACAACTCAGCTGCAATTACATTTTCCAATGAACCTGGAATCATGAAAGGCACCAGACATTTCCCGATTAAGCACCACTATGTTAGAGAACAAGTTGAAAATAGGTGAAATCGAAATGCTCAAAGTTCACACAGATGAAAACTTAGCCGATCAATTTACAAAGGCTTTACCTGGCACCAAGCTTTACAAGCATGCTAAAGGAATAGGACTTAAATTAGCTGAAAGTTTCATGCCCATTTGTGATTAGTATTTGGATAAAGGATGTAATGTACAATTATTATTTTAATGAAATAAAGTATTGTTTATGTTTATTTATTCATTGTCTTAATAATATATCCTATATTTGCATGTTTAAGATCCATGAATAATTTATTATTCTAAATTTTCCGTTGTCGATTAATGATATGGGAATATCATTAAACTAAGACAATTTTGAGTATTGGTCAAGGATATACTTGAAAGTATATTGATGCGCAGTCATACCAATTTCACATTATATTCAATGAATTGAGTATTAGACTTATTCCAACAATATGATTTAAAATTTATTGTGAGAATCATATTTAAAGTTATCCTCAGACTTGAGATACCAGATAAGATCATGGATGTAGTGCATTTTTGTGAGACAATCTACCGCTTACCGTAAATGGAAGTTATAAGGGTTGTTTTCAGAAGTGTTGCGAAGTTCATGGGTTATTCTTGTAGTCAAGAGATAATTTGTTCCTTCTGATTCGTTCAGAAGTTTAATACTGCTGGGCCCCCTCGTAGGGTTGACAAAATGTTTGCATGGCCACGCCCAAAGTCTATCTGGAATACGTTCAGATGTTTTGGTAATTTTGTTCAATCATAAAGAGACGAGAAACAGAATTTAATAAAGAATCTCACATCTTTATTAATGTAGTATTAGAAGCGAAAGGATACTTATAATGATGAATCATTAAAGGTTTTCCAGGTTACCTAGCTCGGGTCGAACTGGGGGCATTGGAGTGTTGCAAGACTCCAACCAATGTCATTTTACTATTAATAGATATACGAGTGGGAGCTGTTAAAAGTTACGTATAAATATTAATAAGTAAATGACTAGTATCGAACCCGAGACCTCGGGATTACACACATTACAAACGAGAATAAAGTATATATATATATATATATATATATATATATATATATATATATATATATATATATATATATATATATATATATATATATATATATATTATATGTATCGTATATATATATTTATTTAAACACTTGAGGGACTTAATGATTGTTAAATATTAAATGTAAGTATTAACTATCATTAGTAACGAAAGAACGAAGACTAGAGTGTAATTAGGAGCCGAGAAGGATCTAGAATCCCCTTGGGGGTCCTAGGCCGGTCGAACAAAGGGTGGGGAAACCCAACCCACATCAAACTTGGACTCCAAGATAACTCTAGTATAAATACAAGGCCAAGGGTTAGACTTTCACATCTTTTGTGCACATACACAAAACCCTAAAAGCTTTTCTTCCTCTCTTTTCTTTCTTGGCCGATCGGCACACAACCCCACAAGGGTTTGGGTCGATTTTTTGTTAAGCAAAAACAAGTGTTTTTCGTTTACTTGCATAAACCTTTATTCGTTGGTAGTTTGTGTGTACAAGAACGAGGTAATTACTCACCATAGTAATTATCAAGAGATCGATAAACAAAACGGTAAGGGGTTTATCATTGATCTAATTTACACAAGATTCAAGGTTTATTGAAGTGCATTGGGTACGTTCCTATTTATGTTTTAGTTAATCTTTATATGTGTTATACTTGATCCTAGCTTCCGCATAATGTGTTTGTTGATTGTCAAACTCTAACAGATCCCATGACTTTTTACATTCAAAATGAGTATGTCAATAATATTTTTTCCTCAACAACCAACTTATCTTCAAGCTTTTTGTCTTCTATCTCAAAATCTTTCAACTCATTATTTTTTTCATCAATCCTATCACTTCCAAAATCTTCGATGCAGTCACATATTCACATCATTTGATTTATCTATAATCAACTTAGGAGATTTCACTCGGTCTAAAATCTTGGTTGCCATTAGATTTTTCGGTTCTGTATCCAACACCATATTAACATCTCTTAAAGCTCTGATTTTCCATACCATTTGTACAGCTGTGATTTTTCATTTATAGGAACAAAGACTTCACCAAAAAGGCATTCCATTTACAAACAAAGTGTCGCGCTTCTTTTTGTGCATTGGTTTCCACCGATTGAATAGCCAAAACACATCGAATCCATAGCCAAAACATATCAAATAATTTAGTAAAGATTTGGTTCTTATTAGATTTGAAAAAATTTAGATCTGATAAAGGTAATGTATCTAGTGTGTGTGAGAGAGAGAGAGAGAGAGAGAGAGAAAAGGAGATAGTCATTGAGTGGATGAGCGCGGTATGACTGTACGACGAAATGAGATGGGTGCAGTTAATTTACAAAACTACCCATCTACTTAACTTAAAATGATGAGACGGTGAGATCTCTGTCGTTGGATGATATAAAAATGAAAGGTCAGGATCATATTATTTGATCTTTAGATAATTTTTGTTCTGCATTGAACTTTTCTCAAATACATAATGACCATGCAAAATGCTACTGATGCGTGGGAATCGCAACAGGCTTTACCTCTCGAGGGATCTCGAGAAGCTTACAACCCCCACCAGGCAGTGTACCTGATCGTTGTAGTATAGTATAGTGACAAGTACCGGGGGATTTATCGTTCAGCTTAGGAATAATGTCGCTAGGATTAGAAAGCCTAATTTACTAGTTCTAAAGGTGAGGGATGATTATTTTTGTGTTTTTATGTTTTTTAGAAAGCAAGTAAAATCTCGGGTTTTGAAGGAGTGGGCGGAATTAGTTGCTATTCAACTAACCCAAAACTAAGATGCAATCAAAATAAAATAATAAAAATGAAAATAAACTAATTATACTAAGGTTGTGAGCAGTGATTGGAGAAAATGTGTTTACTTAGACTTCATTACTCCCTAGATATCTTTTACACATTAATTACTTGTTATAATTGCATGGATGACGGATCGTATTCCTTAATACCATTCATGGGGTGGCATACATAACTCCCCAATTCTATGAGCTCTTGTCTCCTCCTACACCATGACCCAGCACAACTATAGGGATTGTAAACAGTGGCTCATGCATTAAATACAACCAATAAAGACCTAGTACGCCTCGGTTCATGTTTCTTAAGACGTTCAAGCATGTTACCATTTGGAGATCTGCCAGTTTTCTTAAGCCTAACATATAAATCATTCATCCAAGAACAAGAATAAACAAGTAATCAACACATAATCAATATCTAGGTTTCATTAGATCTAAGCAAACACAAAGGAGATCTAGCCTAGCATAATGGAATTGAGACAAGAACAAGATATAGACAACCAACACATAGACATATTGATTGAATTAGAAGAACACTTATCTCAATTACAATACAAGGTATCAAGGGTTTGGAACCCTTGAAAAACCTGTAAAAGTTGCACCAAATTCGTCTTTAGGGTTTCTCCAAAACTTCTCTCTTTTTAATGTAAAAACTAGAAAACTATATATAGGAAAACTGGGCTGACGGCGTCAAGACAACCATGTGACGCCGTCACCTCGCCGCCAAATACTTCCTCGGATGGCCTTGATCTACTTATGACGGCCTGTGTGACGCCGTTACCAACCACGGTATTTTATTCTTGGCACTTTGACGCCGTCAGGATGACTTTTGACGCCGTCATCAACTACGGTAATTAATTCATGATGTTTGACGCCGTCAAGCCTTTACTCTTGACGCCGTCACCTAGTGTTTCAGCATGGAAAATTGATACTTTGCCGTTTTCTTCACTTTTATGCTCCAAAAACGTCCAAAATGGTTTCTTTTCCAGAATTCACTCTCCAAGTACCTAAAATCACAAAAGGAACGATTTAGGGCAATATTTGATCAAATAAAGTCGGATTCGGGCTTAAATGACCCCCTAAAAACGGATCATTTTTCGCCTCATCATATACCCTTACACTTGAGATTTGCTTGTCCTCAAGCAAATGAGCTTTTATTCTACTCAAAAGACAAGTTAGGGGTCATTTAACACTAATATAAAAGTAATTACAACAAATAATCGTTCCACTAAAGACCAATAGACAAGCACGGAGGTCATACACAAGCACCTCACAAATAGTGTTTAGATACTCACATCTCTCGGGTGTAATAAAGTGTAAATTACAATATGGAAACGGAAGATATCTCTCACTACCTGTCATAGCAAAATAGATTACCATAGGCTTGGGAAAGGATCAAACCTCCACCACATGGCGTAAGCACCTAGGATAAACTATCAAAGAGGTCTTTTAAAGGGTTGTAACGTTAGGTATAGGGATATGAATTACACGGTTTTGTTGGATAAAGGAAGTTTTACTGGTGGCGAGTTAACAATCTTGGTCAATTACATGTACAATATGGCGTTGCTAAGCCAAGACTAGACTCGACTTAAGCTAATAAATGAAAAATAACAAAAACATAAAATAAACATAGAATGAAACGGGATGGTAGTCCGTATGTATGGGGGTAATAAGTGATGTTCTTTCCCATTACTCCATAAAATAAGTACTTACCCATGAGTCCCAATCGTCCCAAAACAATATGTACAAGGATATGACTCGACTTAGCAACCATGTAATCAATTAGAAAGTTAACTTAGGGTTTAACAAATAACAATAATGCACTAAAGATGAGCGCATACACGGAAAGCTAAGGCGATTTGGGTGTACATTTAAGTGGGGTGTAACAAATTCTTCCTTTAAGTAAGATGCTTAAAGTTAGAAACGAAAAGATAGGCTCGGAGGGGTGTACTAGGGGTTTCGTGTACTAAAACTGAGTACAACGCTAAGGGTGTGGGAAAAATTAGTTGACTTAACTAGCCAAGTAATATGACTTAAATGGTCAAGTAATTATAATACGGGTTTAACACAAGGGTGATCCTAATGCCTCTTATCATGTAGTAAATCCTACTACACGAATGTAGTCTCACTAGCGGTCTCGGGATGCATCACTAACGCAAGTTCTAGAATCTAAATGCTACCGGTACACTCATAAGCACTAATAATGAATGCTTTTCCTATCAAATCTAAAGGCGAACCTCACATATTTGGGTGGAAAATTTTTCTGAAAGTACGGTTATGTGCTAGTCATACAATCTCCTATCCATGAGACGCTTGCTATGGCTAAAGTTTCACTCCCAAATGTTGTAAAAAATTTTAAATTTGGCGCTAAAATTACACTAACAAGTATTTCTCGTAGTTTTATTACACATCTACCATCAAACAAAACAAACTCAAGCGAAAGTGCATATGTAAGGTATCATCTTTTTACCCTCCCCTTACACTTAAGATGAACATTGTCCCCAATGTTCAAGTAAAGAATGTAAAAGTGAAAAAGTAAAGAGAATGAAATCAAATACTCCCCTGATTCGCTCGGTATGGATTTTAGGTTGGCCAGGTTAAATCTTCTTCCAAGAAAACGAACAATCAAAGCTTCCCTTCCAGAATATAAATCATCTCCTTGTCAAACATAACCTGCAAATCCTGACAAAATTGACAAGACAACCTCGCGTAAAATCGGCGGCATCCTATATAAGTTACTAAATCCTAGAAAACAAAGTAAGATATAATGCTTGTGGAATGAAGTTTGCAGATTTCCTGGAGATTATAAAACTTAATAATTCACAAAAACCATAAGACTCCGTTAGAAAAACAAAACCGGTAAAATTTCCAGATTTTTAACTCCTGACGCCGTCAAGAGTAAACCCTGACGCCGTCAGAATGGACCTGCAGAAATTCTTATGTTAAGTTTCCGGAAAATTTCTGGAAAAACTTGGTCCTACTTCCTGGAAAATCCTGCAAAACTTCATTATGACTCAATACAAGCATTTGACTCCAACAAATACGAATATACATGTTCATTTAATATTGTGGAGAATCATGATCGGTTTGTTTCTTGAAAACATATTTGGGGTTTCCCCTTACACTTATCTTTTGCAAAAATACCTTTAGGTGGAGTTAAGACTAGGCCAAAACAACAAAGTAAAGTATTTCCACTATTTAGTTTAGAAACATGATCTACCAACAATAAAAATTAAGCATGCATACGGAAGCAAATAACAAACAAACAAAATAAAATCACACAAAACATGGGTTGCCTCCCAAGAAGTGCTTTTCTTTATTTACGAGTCTTGTAGCTAGACTCAAGGTCATGGGTTACTACGTAATACGGGTGAGTTCCTCATTGAGGACATCTTTGGGATCAAACTTAGGTTTCAACTTCCTATCGGTTTCCTTAGTATGGTATGACCTTTCAAACTTTTCTCCATCCGGATCATACAAAGTCATTCTCATATGCCATGATCCGCTAGCCCTATCAATACCTCCGTTTCCTCTAACTTTCCTAGCTTAAGAGCGGTGAATAAGGATAAGGGAATCAAGTTGAGGCTTGACCCTAAATCGGCCAGTGTGTCGAAAGCTTCGGATCTTCCTATCTTACAAGGCTAAACAAATATACCCGGATCATCAAGCTTTTTAGGCAACTTGTTTTGAACGAAGGCGGTCCCATTTTTACCTAGATTATACTTCTCATATTTTTCTAGGAGGGCACTATAGTAAGGAGCATGCCCTAAGACATCAATGACGGGGCGTTCAAGTTGAAGTTCCTTGAATTCATCGTCAAGGTCTTGCGTAAGAGGTGTTTCAACTATGCTTTTGACCGGTTCTATAGTGGGTGTTTTATTTGATTGGTCCTTTTGGGGAACTTGGTTTTGTTTGAAACACGTGCTCGTTGATTTAACCGAGTAGTATTGTGGACACCAAGTGGGTGACGAAACTGAAGATATGGCATTAACGTTTAGTTTCAGATTCTTGATTGTGTCGCTTGGGAGTGCTCCCATTTCTCGGTCATAGAGAACTTTCAACAATGCATCAATTCTAGTGGTCATCTCGCTTTGATTTTGTTTGAAATCGGCTTCAAACTTGGATATGCGAGCTTCTTGAGATGCCATGAACTTTGACATCAATCCTTCAAGATTGTTGGTACTACCATAGTTGTTAGAAGGATTGTTGTTGAAAGTACGGTTGGATGGTGGACCGTTTGGTTGGTAACGATTAGGTGGGTTGGATGAATTGGGTTGATTTTGTTTCCACCTAAGGTTTGGGTGATTTTTCCATGAGGGGTTGTACGAATCACCGTATGTGTTTGGCTCGGGCTTGAAAGTGTACCACTTATCTCCCGCTTCGTCGGTACGCGTGGATGCGTAGTCCGCAAAAGCTGTTCCGGGGAGTTCCACACAATCACGAGTGTCATGGGGACCACTACATAATTCGCATGAAGAAGTGATTTTGTTCACTTGGCTTGAAGGCTTAGGAGCATTGTAGGATTTCATGAGAAACTTGACTTGGTCCTCAAGTTCCATGATCCTACAGTCGGGAGTGCTAGAATTGTTCGAAGGCAAAGATATTGCCTTGAACGTTTTGTTCAAGTCACGGGGATCATTCCAACTTTCGTTGTCATAGAGAGCAAGATCTTCTATGAGTTCCCATGATTGTTCCGCACTAAGATCACGTAGCTTACCACCGGCCAATTGGTCAATGGTTCGCCTCGTGGAGATGTCGATATGGTCATAAAAAATTTGGACTTGGAGCCAAAGATCTATGCCATGATGAGGGACTTTTTGGAGTAAGTCCTTGAAACGAGTCCATGCTTCATAAAGAGATTCATTTTGACGTTGTTGGAACATCAAGATGTCATTCCTAAGCTTAGTAGTTCTCCCCGGTGGGAAAAATTGAGCAAGGAAACGAGTGGTGAGATCATCCCATGTGGTGATGGATCCCGCGGGTAAACGCTCAAGCCATTGACTAGCTTAATCCCGTAGAGAGAATTGGAATAGGCGTAAACGGGTAGTCTCTCTAGTTTCAACACCTAGGTCTATGGAATCTACGATTTTGAGAAAGTCCTTAAGATGTTGGTTTGGATCTTCGGAACGAAGTCCATGGAATGCACATCCGCTTTGCACCAACCGGATGGTGTCGGATCGCAAGGGGGTCACATTGGCTCCGGTGAGCTCAATGGTGTTTCGGTAGCCTTGATGGCTAGGTCGGGAGTACTCTCCTAAGGTTCGGGGCCTAAGGGGTTCTAGTGGTGGGTTTTGTTGTGGTGGGATGACGGGTTCAAAGATGTTACCACCTTCCATGATGTCGGATGGTAAAGAGTTACGAACAAAGGCACGAAGAAATAAGATAGACTAAAGAAGACCTAAAAATAAAAATAACATCTTACTAGAAAGGAATCTAGCAAGTAGACCTAATAAAAAGAAATCCTAACCTAGACAATAACTATTCCCCGGCAGCGGTGCCAAAAACTTGATGCGTGGGAATCGCAACAGGCTTTACCTCTCGAGGGATCTCGAGAAGCTTACAACCCCCACCAGGCAGTGTACCTGATCGTTGTAGTATAGTATAGTGACAAGTACCGGGGGATTGATCGTTCAGCTTAGGAATAGTGTCGCTAGGATTAGAAAGCCTAATTTACTAGTTCTAAAGGTGAGGGATGATTATTTTTGTGTTTTTATGTTTTTTGAAAGCAAGTAAAATCTCGGGTTTTGAAGGAGTGGGCGGAATTAGTTGTTATTCAACTAACCCAAAACTAAGATGCAATCAAAATAAAATAATAAAAATGAAAATAAACTAATTATACTAAGGTTGTGAGCAGTGATTGGAGAAAATGTGTTTACTTAGACTTCATTACTCCCTAGATATCTTTTACACGTTAATTACTTGTTATAATTGCATGGATGACGGATCGTATTCCTTAATACCATTCATGGGGTGGCATACATAACTCCCCAATTCTATGAGCTCTTATCTCCTCCTACACCATGACCCAGCACAACTATAGGGATTGTAAACAGTGGCTCATGCATTAAATACAACCAATAAAGACCTAGTACGCCTCGGTTCATGTTTCTTAAGACGTTCAAGCATGTTACCATTTGGAGATCTGCCAGTTTTCTTAAGCCTAACATATAAATCATTCATCCAAGAACAAGAATAAACAAGTAATCAACACATAATCAATATCTAGGTTTCATTAGATCTAAGCAAACACAAAGGAGATCTAGCCTAGCATAATGGAATTGAGACAAGAACAAGATATAGACAACCAACACATAGACATATTGATTGAATTAGAAGAACACTTATCTCAATTACAATACAAGGTATCAAGGGTTTGGAACCCTTGAAAAACCTGTAAAAGTTGCACCAAATTCGTCTTTAGGGTTTCTCCAAAACTTCTCTCTTTTTAATGTAAAAACTAGAAAACTATATATAGGAAAACTGGGCTGACGGCGTCAAGACAACCATGTGACGCCGTCACCTCGCCGCCAAATACTTCCTCGAATGGCCTTGATCTACTTATGACGGCCTGTGTGACGCCGTTACCAACCACGGTATTTTATTCTTGGCACTTTGACGCCGTCAGGATGACTTTTGACGCCGTCATCAACTACGGTAATTAATTCATGATGTTTGACGCCGTCAAGCCTTTACTCTTGACGCCGTCACCTAGTGTTTCAGCATGGAAAATTGATACTTTGCCGTTTTCTTCACTTTTATGCTCCAAAAACGTCCAAAATGGTTTCTTTTCCAGAATTCACTCTCCAAGTACCTAAAATCACAAAAGGAACGATTTAGGGCAATATTTGATCAAATAAAGTCGGATTCGGGCTTAAATGACCCCCTAAAAACGGATCATTTTTCGCCTCATCATATACCCTTACACTTGAGATTTGCTTGTCCTCAAGCAAATGAGCTTTTATTCTACTCAAAAGACAAGTTAGGGGTCATTTAACACTAATATAAAAGTAATTACAACAAATAATCGTTCCACTAAAGACCAATAGACAAGCACGGAGGTCATACACAAGCACCTCACAAATAGTGTTTAGATACTCACATCTCTCGGGTGTAATAAAGTGTAAATTACAATATGGAAACGGAAGATATCTCTCACTACCTGTCATAGCAAAATAGATTACCATAGGCTTGGGAAAGGATCAAACCTCCACCACATGGCGTAAGCACCTAGGATAAACTATCAAAGAGGTCTTTTAAAGGGTTGTAACGTTAGGTATAGGGATATGAATTACACGGTTTTGTTGGATAAAGGAAGTTTTACTGGTGGCGAGTTAACAATCTTGGTCAATTACATGTACAATATGGCGTTGCTAAGCCAAGACTAGACTCGACTTAAGCTAATAAATGAAAAATAACAAAAACATAAAATAAACATAGAATGAAACGGGATGGTAGTCCGTATGTATGGGGGTAATAAGTGATGTTCTTTCCCATTACTCCATAAAATAAGTACTTACCCATGAGTCCCAATCGTCCCAAAACAATATGTACAAGGATATGACTCGACTTAGCAACCATGTAATCAATTAGAAAGTTAACTTAGGGTTTAACAAATAACAATAATGCACTAAAGATGAGCGCATACACGGAAAGCTAAGGCGATTTGGGTGTACATTTAAGTGGGGTGTAACAAATTCTTCCTTTAAGTAAGATGCTTAAAGTTAGAAACGAAAAGATAGGCTCGGAGGGGTGTACTAGGGGTTTCGTGTACTAAAACTGAGTACAACGCTAAGGGTGTGGGAAAAATTAGTTGACTTAACTAGCCAAGTAATATGACTTAAATGGTCAAGTAATTATAATACGGGTTTAACACAAGGGTGATCCTAATGCCTCTTATCATGTAGTAAATCCTACTACACGAATGTAGTCTCACTAGCGGTCTCGGGATGCATCACTAACGCAAGTTCTAGAATCTAAATGCTACCGGTACACTCATAAGCACTAATAATGAATGCTTTTCCTATCAAATCTAAAGGCGAACCTCACATATTTGGGTGGAAAATTTTTCTGAAAGTACGGTTATGTGCTAGTCATACAATCTCCTATCCATGAGACGCTTGCTATGGCTAACGTTTCACTCCTAAATGTTGTAAAAAATTTTAAATTTGGCGCTAAAATTACACTAACAAGTATTTCTCGTAGTTTTATTACACATCTACCATCAAACAAAACAAACTCAAGCGAAAGTGCATATGTAAGGTATCATCTTTTTACCCTCCCCTTACACTTAAGATGAACATTGTCCCCAATGTTCAAGTAAAGAATGTAAAAGTGAAAAAGTAAAGAGAATGAAATCAAATACTCCCCTGATTCGCTCGGTATGGATTTTAGGTTGGCCAGGTTAAATCTTCTTCCAAGAAAACGAACAATCAAAGCTTCCCTTCCAGAATATAAATCATCTCCTTGTCAAACATAACCTGCAAATCCTGACAAAATTGACAAGACAACCTCGCGTAAAATCGGCGGCATCCTATATAAGTTACTAAATCCTAGAAAACAAAGTAAGATATAATGCTTGTGGAATGAAGTTTGCAGATTTCCTGGAGATTATAAAACTTAATAATTCACAAAAACCATAAGACTCCGTTAGAAAAACAAAACCGGTAAAATTTCCAGATTTTTAACTCCTGACGCCGTCAAGAGTAAACCCTGACGCCGTCAGAATGGACCTGCAGAAATTCTTATGTTAAGTTTCCGGAAAATTTCTGGAAAAACTTGGTCCTACTTCCTGGAAAATCCTGCAAAACTTCATTATGACTCAATACAAGCATTTGACTCTAACAAATACGAATATACATGTTCATTTAATATTGTGGAGAATCATGATCGGTTTGTTTCTTGAAAACATATTTGGGGTTTCCCCTTACACTTATCTTTTGCAAAAATACCTTTAGGTGGAGTTAAGACTAGGCCAAAACAACAAAGTAAAGTATTTCCACTATTTAGTTTAGAAACATGATCTACCAACAATAAAAATTAAGCATGCATACGGAAGCAAATAACAAACAAACAAAATAAAATCACACAAAACATGGGTTGCCTCCCAAGAAGCGCTTTTCTTTATTTACGAGTCTTGTAGCTAGACTCAAGGTCATGGGTTACTACGTAATACGGGTGAGTTCCTCATTGAGGACATCTTTGGGATCAAACTTAGGTTTCAACTTCCTATCGGTTTCCTTAGTATGGTATGACCTTTCAAACTTTTCTCCATCCGGATCATACAAAGTCATTCTCATATGCCATGATCCGCTAGCCCTATCAATACCTCCGTTTCCTCTAACTTTCCTAGCTTAAGAGCGGTGAATAAGGATAAGGGAATCAAGTTGAGGCTTGACCCTAAATCGGCCAGTGTGTCGAAAGCTTTGGATCTTCCTATCTTACAAGGCAAAACAAATATACCCGGATCATCAAGCTTTTTAGGCAACTTGTTTTGAACGAAGGCGGTCCCATTTTTACCTAGATTATACTTCTCATATTTTTCTAGGAGGGCACTATAGTAAGGAGCACGCCCTAAGACATCAATGACGGGGCGTTCAAGGTGAAGTTCCTTGAATTCATCGTCAAGGTCTTGCGTAAGAGGTGTTTCAACTATGCTTTTGACCGGTTCTATAGTGGGTGTTTTATTTGATTGGTCCTTTTGGGGAACTTGGTTTTGTTTGAAACACGTGCTCGTTGATTTAACCGAGTAGTATTGTGGACACCAAGTGGGTGACGAAACTGAAGATATGGCATTAACGTTTAGTTTCAGATTCTTGATTGTGTCGCTTGGGAGTGCTCCCATTTCTCGGTCATAGAGAACTTTCAACAATGCATCAATTCTAGTGGTCATCTCGCTTTGATTTTGTTTGAAATCGGCTTCAAACTTGGATATGCGAGCTTCTTGAGATGCCATGAACTTTGACATCAATCCTTCAAGATTGTTGGTACTACCATAGTTGTTAGAAGGATTGTTGTTGAAAGTACGGTTGGATGGTGGACCGTTTGGTTGGTAACGATTAGGTGGGTTGGATGAATTGGGTTGATTTTGTTTCCACCTAAGGTTTGGGTGATTTTTCCATGAGGGGTTGTACGAATCACCGTATGTGTTTGGCTCGGGCTTGAAAGTGTACCACTTATCTCCCGCTTCGTCGGTACGCGTGGATGCGTAGTCCGCAAAAGCTGTTCCGGGGAGTTCCACACAATCACGAGTGTCATGGGGACCACTACATAATTCGCATGAAGAAGTGATTTTGTTCACTTGGCTTGAAGGCTTAGGAGCATTGTAGGATTTCATGAGAAACTTGACTTGGTCCTCAAGTTCCATGATCCTACAGTCGGGAGTGCTAGAATTGTTCGAAGGCAAAGATATTGCCTTGAACGTTTTGTTCAAGTCACGGGGATCATTCCAACTTTCGTTGTCATAGAGAGCAAGATCTTCTATGAGTTCCCATGATTGTTCCGCACTAAGATCACGTAGCTTACCACCGGCCAATTGGTCAATGGTTCGCCTCGTGGAGATGTCGATATGGTCATAAAAAATTTGGACTTGGAGCCAAAGATCTATGCCATGATGAGGGACTTTTTGGAGTAAGTCCTTGAAACGAGTCCATGCTTCATAAAGAGATTCATTTTGACGTTGTTGGAACATCAAGATGTCATTCCTAAGCTTAGTAGTTCTCCCCGGTGGGAAAAATTGAGCAAGGAAACGAGTGGTGAGATCATCCCATGTGGTGATGGATCCCGCGGGTAAACGCCCAAGCCATTGACTAGCTTAATCCCGTAGAGAGAATTGGAATAGGCATAAACGGGTAGTCTCTCTAGTTTCAACACCTAGGTCTATGGAATCTACGATTTTGAGAAAGTCCTTAAGATGTTGGTTTGGATCTTCGGAACGAAGTCCATGGAATGCACATCCGCTTTGCACCAACCGGATGGTGTCGGATCGCAAGGGGGCCACATTGGCTCCGGTGAGCTCAATGGTGTTTCGGTAGCCTTGATGGCTAGGTCGGGAGTACTCTCCTAAGGTTCGGGGCCTAAGGGGTTCTAGTGGTGGGTTTTGTTGTGGTGGGATGACGGGTTCAAAGATGTTACCACCTTCCATGATGTCGGATGGTAAAGAGTTACGAACAAAGGCACGAAGAAATAAGATAGACTAAAGAAGACCTAAAAATAAAAATAACATCTTACTAGAAAGGAATCTAGCAAGTAGACCTAATAAAAAGAAATCCTAACCTAGACAATAACTATTCCCCGGCAGCGGTGCCAAAAACTTGATGCGTGGGAATCGCAACAGGCTTTACCTCTCGAGGGATCTCGAGAAGCTTACAACCCCCACCAGGCAGTGTACCTGATCGTTGTAGTATAGTATAGTGACAAGTACCGGGGGATTGATCGTTCAGCTTAGGAATAGTGTCGCTAGGATTAGAAAGCCTAATTTACTAGTTCTAAAGGTGAGGGATGATTATTTTTGTGTTTTTATGTTTTTTGAAAGCAAGTAAAATCTCGGGTTTTGAAGGAGTGGGCGGAATTAGTTGTTATTCAACTAACCCAAAACTAAGATGCAATCAAAATAAAATAATAAAAATGAAAATAAACTAATTATACTAAGGTTGTGAGCAGTGATTGGAGAAAATGTGTTTACTTAGACTTCATTACTCCCTAGATATCTTTTACACGTTAATTACTTGTTATAATTGCATGGATGACGGATCGTATTCCTTAATACTATTCATGGGGTGGCATACATAACTCCCCAATTCTATGAGCTCTTATCTCCTCCTACACCATGACCCAGCACAACTATAGGGATTGTAAACAGTGGCTCATGCATTAAATACAACCAATAAAGACCTAGTACGCCTCGGTTCATGTTTCTTAAGACGTTCAAGCATGTTACCATTTGGAGATCTGCCAGTTTTCTTAAGCCTAACATATAAATCATTCATCCAAGAACAAGAATAAACAAGTAATCAACACATAATCAATATCTAGGTTTCATTAGATCTAAGCAAACACAAAGGAGATCTAGCCTAGCATAATGGAATTGAGACAAGAACAAGATATAGACAACCAACACATAGACATATTGATTGAATTAGAAGAACACTTATCTCAATTACAATACAAGGTATCAAGGGTTTGGAACCCTTGAAAAACCTGTAAAAGTTGCACCAAATTCGTCTTTAGGGTTTCTCCAAAACTTCTCTCTTTTTAATGTAAAAACTAGAAAACTATATATAGGAAAACTGGGTTGACGGCGTCAAGACAACCATGTGACGCCGTCACCTCGCCGCCAAATACTTCCTCGGACGGCCTTGATCTACTTATGACGGCCTGTGTGACGCCGTAACCAACCACGGTATTTTATTCTTGGCACTTTGACGCCGTCAGGATGACTTTTGACGCCGTCATCAACTACGGTATTTAATTCATGATGTTTGACGCCGTCAAGCCTTTACTCTTGACGCCGTCACCTAGTGTTTCCAGCATGAAAAATTGATACTTTGCCGTTTTCTTCACTTTTATGCTCCAAAAACGTCCAAAATGGCTTCTTTTCCAGAATTCACTCTCCAAGTACCTAAAATCACAAAAGGAACGATTTAGGGTAATATTTGATGAAATAAAGTCGGATTCGGGCTTAAATGACCCCCTAAAAACGGATCATTTTTCGCCTCATCAGCTACACATACACAATCGTTATCTGCCATATTATATGATTCGATATACACGATCAAATCCTTAAGAACGTAATACAACAACGATGATAATCAAAGAAAGAAGGTGTGTATGTGTGTTTTTGTGACAGACGGATGAAGTTATTTAGATAAAAACCTTATCTCGTTAAGTTATACATAAACTTGAAAGTGGTGCAGTTGCTAGTTGTTGTTGGAATTATAATATCATGACATGCATATAAATAAATCAATAACATCAGGTAAGCATAGCGGAAGCAATTACAAGATCATATAATATGTAATTAATTAATCAAATCTAAAAGTAAACATACCTCTATGATTCTAGCCCGAACAAGAATCAAATGCAATCTTCAATTCAAGAACCCTAATTAGAGTTTATGTGGATTATAAGAATTACCCCTTACCTCTTTTGTAATTCAATCCAAGAATCAAACAATAGTGTGTTTGAATCGTGTTCTTGTACACACGTACTAATTCAAGTAAAAGTTTATGCAAGTAAATAAACCACAAGTTGTACGGAACAATGAATCTTGGATGTGTTTATATACTTGATGAAACTTGGAACTCAAGGCAAAAAGGAGGTGGAATCCCCCCTTGGCTGATCGGTTGGAACATCCCCAATGGGATTCCGGAACCTTCTATTTTTCCAATTAATCACAAGTATTACTTTCTTAATCTTCGTCTAATGGTCGTTAGCCATTCTCCGTTAAATACTAACGGTCGTTACTAGTTTTGTGTTTATTAATAATTACATATAACATTTATAAATAATTATTCTTTTACTCTTCATATGTAAAGTGTGCAATCCTGCGATCTCGAGTTCGATCCTAACCACAACTATTATTTTATCGTCTATAAAACTAACAGTTGCACCAAGTATGGCTAATAAATTGTGTTATGATAAAAAAAAAAAAAAAAAAAAAAAAAAAAAAAAAAAAAAAAAAAATGATCACTTATAATTTGATTCATATTCCATTATATTTAGACATGTGATTGAAAGCCATAAAAATCACATGTATGACATTGGTTAAGGCACATATTATACCAGCAGCAGAGGGGGTTGTGGCAGAGCAAGTACGTCTTTACTAGCTTACCTAATTAGTTGATTTGCAGAAATGACATTTAAGGAAAGGGAAACCTTAAATAATCTCACGCAACTTGTCAATAACCGGGAACTCATCTAGTCTTAAGCTTGGAAGTTCCCAACCTGGAAGAATGTTGATTGCCTGTACCCTACCCAGGAGTTCAGCTGCAGGATGGACACTACTCTCTATTGCACTTTCATGACATTCCATAGCTATGACTTAGGGTAAGTTGGTGGTGAAACAAGCAGACAATATGTCAGCGATCATTGATGATAGTTCCACGAATGGATCCTATTGGCTAATCTCATCAATTGTGGTATGATACTATATATGATAGGACAAAAAAGGACTATTTCTTTAATTCGATACATTGAATCGACGCAAATAGACAGGTGGATATCTGAAAGTCCAATACCCATAGTTTTCGCTTCGGTGACCATGTTTTTAATTAGCTATATTTTTAACATTTGCAGAATTTCTCCGGCGGTATATGCTGGATTAGCAAGTGTTCATAGCTTGTTGCCTGACCATTCATGGCAGACTTCAACTCAGGGGTGGACCTAGGGGGCTCCCGGGGGTCACGGGAACCCAATGGATGTTTCTCGTGTAGTGTATTTGTAAAATTTCTCGATTTTTCCAAAATGAATCCGGTCCCAAAATTTTTTGTCACATAAATATTACTTATTCTCCTAATACGTCAAACAAAAAAATAGTTTTATTTCATTTATACTTTTTTTTTTGCACACCTGATAACTTAGTATTCTAAGTCCGCCCCTGCTTAACTTCTAGCCACAACATTTTAGCCGCCTTTTTTTTATCCTAATATAGTCATGAGTAGCATTAAGGTTTCCTCCACAAGCGTGACATATGCAAGACCTTCATTCGCGCTGCTTAGCAACTTATCAGCTTATCAGCTATGCCAAACACTCACCTACTCGGCCATCACCCTTTTTCGCACCCCACCGGCCACCACTTAAAAAAAAAGTTTATTGATAAAAAAAAGTTTATAGGTTATAAACGAAAAATAATAAAAATTTGAAGATTTGGGAATTAAACATAATATTTTGAAACCTGGTTCGACCAGGGTGGTTCAACCGGTTGAACCATTCTGGTCGAAAAATGGGTCGATTTAAAACGGATCAACTTGCTAGGTTAGGTCGAAAACGGGTCAAATTAAACTGGGTCAACCCGCTGGGTTTGAAGCGTCCCGAGTCAACCCGGTTTGTGTTTTAATTGGTTGTATTTAACTTGGTAGATATGTTTTAATTGGTTGTACAATGTGAATAAATCTTTTAAGTAATGGATAATGTTTTGAAACCCGGTTCGACCCGGGTGGTTCAACCGGTTGAACCGTTCCGGTCGAAAAATGGGTCGATTTAAACCGGGTCAACTTGCTAGGTTGGGTCAAAAACAGGTCAAATTAAACTGGGTCAACCCACCGGGTTTGAAGCGTCTCGGGTCAACCCGGTTTGTGTTTTAATTGGTTGTATTTAATTTGGTAGATATGTTTTTAATTTGTTGTACAATGTGAATAAATCATTATACTTTTTTAAGTAATGGATAATGTTTTGAAACCCGGTTCGACCCGGTTAGTTCAACCGGTTGAACCGTTCTGGTCAAAAAATGGGTCGAGTTAAACCGGATCAACTTGCTAGGTTGAGTCGAAAACGGGTCAAATTAAACTGGGTCAACCCGCCGGGTTTGAAGCGTCCCGGGTCAACCCGATTTGTGTTTGATTGGTTGTTTTTAATTTGATAGGTATGCTTTAATTTGGTTGTACAATGTGAATAAATAACTGTATTTCTAAGTACTGGGGTGTTTTAATAAGAGTATTAATTATATTTCACTTTCTCTCTCATTTGACCATTGTTGAAAACTCAACATTTCACTTGAAAGCTCAAAATTTCACTTTTGACCATTTTTCCCTTACAGATAGTATAGATAATAAAAGGGGAATGTGTACTCTAGCAGCACTGTAGCAGCTATAATGCTTGCTACAGTGGACGAAATAGTAGTTTTGTGAGTCCAACATATCGATCCCATTAAAAATTATTGTTCATTCGTTAAAACAATGTTCATCATTTTTTTTAGACCACCTCAGGTTAATTTTTAATTTCAAAATTAGTCTCAAAAGACTAACATTAAAAAAATAGTACTTACGTTTATCGATCTTTTGCAAATTTAGTCGTTAATAACAAAAATAATTTTTTTCAATCGTTTTATTTCGAGTTTAGATTAACCACAATATTTCAACAATATTTTTTTTCAAACGTTTTATTTCAAGTTTATATTAACCACAACATTTCTGCAGTAACGCGCGGGTACCCCGCTCGTTTGGGCTAAAGATATATCTGGTTAGCATTTGAAAATGTCAAATTTTGGGTAGATTCTTTTAGGGTTAATAGACAAAAAAGTAACTATACTTTACAAAAAAATTTGCCTAAGTTACTCAACTTTCAAATTGTTTATATAAGTTACTAATATTTGACTAACCGATTATGTACGTTACTGAGCTTATATTAACTCATGAAAACATGTTAAAAATTGTGATATGACTAAAATACCATAGAATTTACACACAGAATTTGCACCATTCGTCCCTGAGCTAACGACCGCCAATTCTGTTAGTTATCATGTGGCAACGTTAGTCCATTTAGCCAACGATTATTTGCAACGTTAGTCCTTTATACATTTTTGTCCGTTTTTCTTACGTTTTCATACGGTTTTGTCTGTTTTCATACGTTTTTGTCCGTTTTAATCCGTTTTTATACCTTTTTGTCTGTTTTACTACGTTTTTGTCCATTTTAATATGTTTTACTCCGTTTTTTACGTTTTTGTCCGTTTTTCTTACGTTTTCATATGTTTTTATCCATTTTAATATGTTTAATCCGTTTTTATAAGTTTTTATCCGTTTTTTGCTTATTTTTTTTCAACAAAAATTCCATTTTATTTTTTATTTTTTTAAAATTGAATTTCATTTTGCTCGATTTTTTTTGAAAAAAAATTTTTGATTTTATTTTTTTCAAAAAAACTTGAATTTTTTTTTGCTCGATTTTTTTTTGAAAAAAAAATTTTGACTTTATTTTTTTCAAAAAAAAATTTTTGAATTTTTTTTGCTCGATTTTTTTTTCAACAGTATAATTTTTGATTTTATTTTTTTTTAAAGTTGAACTTTTTTTGCTAAAAAAAAAAATTCTAATTTCTTTTTCGAAAAGAAATTTCAAATTTATTTTTTTCAAAAAAAAAAATTATTTTTTTTTCTCGATTTTTTGAGGTGATGTAGCAAGGTGAGAAAACGTAAGTAAAACGAATGAAAATGTATAAAAGCGGACAGAAACGGACAAAAACGTATAAAACGGATGAAAACGTATAGAAACGGTTAAAAGTGGATAAAAGCGTATGAAAACATAAGAAAAACGGATGAAAACGTATAAAAACAGGTGAAAACGTATATAAATAGACGAAAACGTAAGAAAAAAAGGCCTAAAACGTTTTTTGGGACGGTTGATTCAATATTTGTCGATCGAGGGACCATTCATGTAATTCGTCCATTTATTAAACTCATTTAGCAGGTGACCCTTTCATGGAGTGACCCGGATAACACTTTTCTTAAAGATCAGTATCGTAGTGAATAAATACGTAAACATTAGTAACTTAGATAAATAATTTGAAAGTTGAGTAACTTAGGCGAATTTTTTTGTAAAATATAGTTATTTTTTTGTCTATGAACCCATTGTTTTACCCCCCGAACATATTAAAAAAGTGTCGTAAAAAATAAGAAAGGGGTGGTGGTTATATTCTTCCAGGTTGACACTCTCGATTCTCAGAGTCAAATTAACTTGAACACTGTCGTCATAATTATAACGAGAACTCAAATAAAATAGAAACTAACAAAAATATCCAATTTCTAGTTTATTAATTTTCTTTAACAAAGGATACAAAATGAAAAAAAAAAAAAAAAAAAAAAAAAAAAAAAAAAAGGTTGTAGTATAAAAACATAGAACCGCATAAAGAGCAAATTTTAAATTAGTATGTAAACTAAACAAGAGTGCAACCGACTAGAAACAAGAACATACATCATATGGTTACAAGAACCTGAATGCTTATGGTGAACACTTCTTAAAGGAGCAGAACTTCTCATTCTTGTCTGGATCAGAGGGTTATCTGGCCCTCGAAAGCACATAAGCTTGATTCTGCAGTTCATATTGAAGCGTTAAAACAATTACTAAAGGAAACCAATATAGTGAAGCAAATCCTAGTAAACTTACCAGAACATATATGATCTTTAAGGAGAGGGATAGTTAAAATAATCACGCCATTTGTCAATGAAAGGTAACTCAGCAGGATCCAAGTCTGGAAGCTCCCGGTCTTTAAGGATGTTGATTATCTGCGTAGTCTCACCGAGGAGTTGGATTGTAGCGTTGACACTGGACTCCCTTTTCTCTATCACACTTTCATGACATTTTGTAACTATGACTTGGGGTAAGTTGATGAGACAAGCAGCCAAAATATCAGCAATCATTGATGATAATTCCTTGAATAAGTCCTCTTGGCTAAGCTCATCAATGTTAGTGTGGTAGGAAAGAAGGATTGATTATGTAATTCGATACATTGAATTCGCACAAATAGACCGGTAGATGGAATTATCATTTGCGCTTCCAATATCTATAACTTGCACTTCAGTGACCATGTTTTTAGCTATATTCTTGAACCATTGCAGAATCAATCCTGCTGTGTTCACTTCGGGAGCATGGTTTTTGAGATTGTTTCCTACCCATTTATTGGAGACTTCAACTTCTAGCCACAACAATTTAGCTGCCTTTTGAGTGCTTACATACTTATCGGTAGCATTGAGACTTTCTTCCAAAAGGGTAACATATGTAAGACCTTCACTCACACTGTTTAGCAACCTATCGACTTTGTGGTTCTGTATTTTAGGTAGAGAAACAGCGATGGCAGTCAGGGTTACCAACGATAAGCTCCAACAATCCAGATAATCTTCTGCAACTAAAGGTGGAACATGAAGACTGTCATACTTTCCAACTCCTTCAAAACCTTTAGATTCTCTTAGAAGCTTCACAAGATTGCTGGGTTGTTGTTTTTCAGCCTTTTTGATCAAGCGGCTCACAGATTTTGAAATGTTTTTTAATGTTCTCTCCGAAAGTTCCATATCGTCTTGCAGTTGCAACACATACCGTCTAAGATCGTTAAAGTTCTCTTGTTTTTCAGGATTTTGTCCCATGACAATACTTGAGGCACTAAACATGGCTTTAAACCACATCCAACACCGAATACAAAACAAAACACATATCACAAAGAAAATTTGGATCAACGCTATCATCTTACATGCTACCACAACTGTCTTCTGAAGTCCTATACAAATGATAAGAAATATGACTTTGATATTGTGGATGACAATCTTGGTTTTGCGGTTAGTGACTCAGAATGACTCACTACTCTGTTTCAAATCATACAACTTCTGAGTCCAGTAGCTCTCTACTTTAAATACCTTAATATGGTTCCAGATCCATTTTATGGACAACTTAAAGCTCAAGGATGCATAACATCTACAAAGTGGTGCAATTGTTCCTACTAGACTTCCGATAAACTGTATTATGAGAATTACTGGAATTGACCATTTATAATCCGATCCATACTTTCGTTGAGTTGCTGTTAATATAAAGAAAACTGAAATAAGTACATGCATGACAGTGCTAACAACACATATTACCCCAGAAGCCGAGGTAGTTGCAGAGCACGCTGTGATGAACTGAGGGCTGCCTGTTCCTGCCATGATCCAATGGTTTTTCTTAGCTTCTCAACAGTTAATCTTCCTGGTTGTTGTAACTCTAGGTCCTTCAAAGCAGTTTCATGACCTGCTTGGTATTTCAATTCTATTATTTGTTTGGACTTTAGAATTGTTAAACATGAACATGTGTGTATTATCAGCAAGATGAGTAGCATAGCCACATAAAACACTGCTATTAGCGTAAATAAATGCAAATATCCAATCACACCCGTATCTACTTCAATGCAAACATTCACAATCAAGGTGATTACCAGAATATCCAAAGCTATGATGTTTGTGAGAAGTTCCTTGCTATTCATGGTTGCTAAAGAAGGCAATAAGTTAGCCATCATGGTGCCCATAAAGGCCATGCTTCCGAGCTTTGCTATCTGGTCTGCAAAACCTTGCATTGGATTACTTAAATCCACAGGTTGCTTCATAGCAACAGCTATCACAGTGAGAGAAGCAGCATTCAGAGTGAAGTATTTACACGGGAACCACAGTTTTCTGTTTCGGAAACCATGTAATAAATCAGCTACCATTGCAAGGATGCAAAACAGAGATGCTAGCGCGATATACATCCCAATCCAAGGCATAGGTTTGTTATATGCAGCTTCTAATTCTGACTCGTACACTAAATAATACAAAGAATCTCGCTCGTCAATCGAAATGTTGCTACAAGAGTGTAACTTTTCAAAAATCACATAGGCATCCATATTTTTTAAACCTCTTGGGGGCAGAAAATTAATGATATACAAGGAGTGTTTTCCTGAATTAGGGAAGGATTTAGGTAAAGGAGAAGAACATGATGAATGACTTGCAAATAAACAAATATCAGTTCTTAAAGGTTTTAGAGTGACAAAATGAAACTTCGACCAACTTTCCAACAAAATTTGGACAAGAAGACTCTGCGTGTGACTAAAACAACACCACTAATTAGTACAGACTGTGTGAATTGTGATTGCACCATATATACGTCCATCATTTGGCCCACCTGTGAAATGTTTCATTATCTGGGAAATAAATATTTTTTTTAAGCAGCAAATATTTTACTATCAAAAAAATCCTTTAGAGAGAAGCTATAGGGATACAACTAAAAAAAACAAGCACCAGTTAGGGATGCAAGAAATAAACGGATTCGTAACCACCGGGAATCAAATCATTACAAACGGAGTTGAACACAATTTGTGATTGCTTGATAACTTATCAGTACGTATAAGCTCCCATTACTTAAAATTTGAACATAATTTGCATTACAATGCCATAATTTACAAATATATCGGTGAAAGACATTAATTTTTATTACAATGAGTATAAGCTAATTATTTATGTGCGCGTACAATTCACATTACCATCCTCAAAATCCCATTACTTTTTTGTTTAACGACAAGGAAAGGTAAAATGATGGTAAAATTGTGTTAAGGGGTATATAGGTGAGTTCAAATAGAGTAATCATAGCCGCTTATTTTTTAATGAAAAGTAAAAATCCCACTTTACATCATATTTTTAACTAAAAATATCTTACAAACAATGAATCGTTAAACGACAAAAAATACATATCGCGACGAGAATTCTTTTAATCTTTCAAAAGAAAGGCACATCGATACATTTTTGACAATTTTCCCTTTTTTGGGTTTAAAATATTACATGATACGGCATCACATGTGATTTGTGATGTGAGTTTTCAAATTCAAATCGCAAATCACATTTGATATTTTGGGCTTAAATTTCAACACACACTAAAAAACTCAGATAAAAAGCTTTTCAAATGTATATAGAGGTGTCATTCTGATGAAAAATGATTTTAAACCAGGCATGATAGGCAATTTCTAAGGATTTGTGGAGCAATTATTAATAATGGTAGAGGTACTACAACTATTGATAAGGGGGTGTTGAAGCACATTTACTATGCTAAGCAAAGGGGCAAAATAGTGGAGGAAGAAGGATCGGATGACGAAGATTGGCTTGATTGTTTTGAAGTGGGAAGAGACAAAGATGGAAATCCCAAGTATGGACCGGTTACATCGTCTTTTTTGGAGATTGAGGTCGACATGGAAAGGGCTCTAGCAATGGAGGCCTATTTTAATCCCTTCAAAAACATCATTGTGTTAAAAAAGGTAATTGATTTCTTGGGTTCTTTGCCAATTCAACTCAAAAATATTGAGTGGGAATCGGAAGGACCAAATATTTATTGCAAAGTTGATGGTGATGACAATTGGCATGCTAAGTTTGAAATTTGGAGCCCAAATGGTGGAAGTTCACGAGGGGATTCAAAACAAAGGCTACCACTCGAAAGCTTTCCGGAAAATTTCAGTCGGAAGAAGGATTAAAAGTACATCAACTTGTGCTCGTTTGGAATTTATCTACTTATCTACTCTTTTTTTTCCTTTTTTATTTTTTTAATTTTTTTTTCATGCATTTAGAGTTTTAGACTATCTATTTCGAGGTTTGGTTTATTTCTTGGTTAATTATAATGAACTATTATGTTTTTTAGTTTAATTTGGTAATTTTGTAATTTTATATTTTTAAAGTTATTTAGACTACCCACATTAATCCAGAGTGAGCAAAAGTAAGTGTGTAACTCACCCATGAGCCCCACTACACCAATGCAAACTCACGGGCCACAAATGGAAAAGAAAAAAGAAAAAATTTTAAAAATTCACAAAGGCGAGTCAATGACTTTTCGGTTAATGTGAAAATGTGGGACCCTCAAGTGTAAGTTAATATAATTTATTTAGTTTATGAGTGTGTGAGGTATTTAGTGGTGCATATTTTAAGAAAGTGAGTAATTAATTGAAAGGTGATGTTGGTGTGATTGATAAGGGTGAAGGGGCAATTGCATATATACCCAAAACCCGCTAAAACTAGCATATTTGCATATATACCCAAAACATGCTTAATTTGCATTGTACATCATGCATTGAAAACTTGTATCTTGAGGAAATATGCAAGTTTTTGAGTTTTAGTGGGTATATATGCAATTCTCCCTAAGGGTGAATGGTGAGTGGGAGTGGGAGTGTGAGTGAAAAGTTTGAGACATAAAGCTCATGTGGTGCTGAGGTGAAAGGTGAGTGAGTTGCGTCTTCTGGTGACGCATAAGGATAGTCTTAGTTTTGTTAAGTAATGTTTACTCAAGGATCAAATAGTGTAGTATGTTGTGTAACTTTTGTTGGTTGTGGTTATTAAACCTTTGCTTGACCATTTTTTTTTTCTTGCCTGAGAGTATCGAGACTTGAAACCCGAGCATATGGACTAATGAATTAGCGTGTGTGGTACACGGTAATTGATATCAAGTAATGGATTAGTTTGAATAATGGCGTTTATTTAATGGATCTTGGTTCTTAAAATGGAAATGATAGAGGATATATGACTATACTCCATAATCCCCGAGATGGTAAGAAATGGAGAGTTTCACTTATGGTGCACCATGTTTTAAAATGTTACCACACAACGATATTGGAATCGGTATATTAACCTAATTTGACTTTTAAAACTCTAGGTTTTAGCGGTAAATGCAACTAGCCACGACTAAAAGCCTTAGCCGGCGGCTAAAACCCATAACCCACCAAATACACAAAACTAAAAAACACACACAGCTAACACACTTCCACCAAAATCATATTCGGACCTCTTGGATGATACAGTTAGTTTGGTATTACTTGGAATTGATTCAATGGCTCGAAAAAAGGTTAGTAACACTCTCAAATTCATTGTTTTATTGCTTAGTTCGAAATTAGGAATAAATTAGGCACTTTTGATTCGTTCCGAATTAGAGCATGATCTTTTAGGGATTTTTAAGGATTGATTAGGAGATGCCATTGCAAAAAGAATTAAGTGAATTGGTTAAGAATTGAGCAAGATATAAGGTTTTTAAGTTGAGGAGAATTGCCGCCAAAATTCAAAGTCAAGTTTAAGACGAATTGGTATTTTTCCTATGCTCTGGGGTAGGGGTGGCAATTTCTGACCCGACACGAAACCCGACCTGAAACCGACTCGAAAATTAACAGGTTCGGGTTGAGCTAAATATATTTTGGGTCAGGTTTGGGTCGACATATCCAACCCGTTTATTAAACAGGTCAGGTTCGGGTTGGGAGTAAAATAAACGGGTCGACCCACCAACCCGTTTAAGATTTTTTTTCTTTAATTAAAAATTATTTATATTTAATTATACAGGTTAAGTGGGTTAAAGGGTCGATCCGCTAACCCATTTACCCGTTTAACTCATGTAATGTGCTAACTTTTGTATATAAAACGGGTTAAATGGGTCAACCCGAAACCCCGTTTAACATATTCAACCCGTGTAATCTATTTAACCCGTCAACCCAATTATATATACGGGTTAAATGGATCAGGTTCGGGTTAAGTGTAAACAGGTTAGGGTTGACGTAGCTGACCCGATGATTTAAATAGGTCAGGTTCGGGTTGAGGTTTTCTGACCCGCCAACCTGACAACCCGAACCCGCCAACCCGAACCCGACCCGAATTGCCCCTACTCTGGGGTACTTAGGGAGTATGGGGTCACACTCGTAGGGGTGTTATCGGGTCGGGTTGTCGGGTTATCGGGTTTATCGGGTCGGGTTGATTCGGGTTTTCATGTAGAAAAAAGTAACCCGCAACCCGACCCTATAAGGAATCGGGTTATCGGGTTCGGGTTGCTATCGGGTCGGGTTATATCGGGTCGGGTTAATCGGGTTATCGGGTCACTTGATATTTGTCTCAATTAGTATTCCATGCCTTATTTAAGCTACTGAAAGAAGAATAATGCTTGGCTAATGATGGGTGAAAACAAATAGTGATACCTGTAAATAGAGATCACACAAAAGTTGGTTATGTAACAGTGTAACACATAAAAAAAAAAGATAAACTAGTCGTAAGAATTATATATTCGTTATGTAACACCATAAAAAAACAAAGATAAACTAGCCGCAAGAATTACATATTCGTGGCTCCTATAGGCTTAATTGGATGTAACTAAAAAATATACTCACAGTCACGTATGCTGTCATGTTGTAGCATATGCCACCAAAAGAATGACACGTCCATATGTAGTTTTGAGGTCATACATATCCAACATTAGATTTTAAAGTTACATAAGTTTGGCATAAGTGTTTAGAAATTCATAATAAGCATTTGAAAATTAAAATCACGTATTTATGTCATACAGAAAGTGTGGAACATATGTTAATAAAGAAAGGAGCACTAACATGTTTATCACTAAACCTATGGAAAAGAAACGCTTTGTTAATGGGCTTTTATTCAAAAATGAAAGATTTATTAATATGTCATTATATCTTATCGGGTTTATCGGGTTGACCCGATAACCCGATAAGAAATTAATTAGGACCCTAACCCGACCCTATTAGGTTATCGGGTCTATCGGGTTGACCCGATAAACCCGATAAGGTAAGTTGGACCCGAATCAACCCGACCCTATAAGGTCTTATCGGGTTCGGGTCGGGTTCGGGTCGGGTCGGGTCAACCCATTTGACACCCCTACACACTCGGAATTGACGGAAAACAAGCGTAAATTAAGTTATGGATATTTGAAGTTTATGGCACATTTAAAGAATTATAGAGCGAAATTGGTAGAGCTAGGAACCATAGTGACTTTGTTAAAAGTGTTTCTTTGATAGTATAGGACATTGCAAAAATAAGAAATGGGGAATGTAGGTTGCGGAAATTTGGTGAGGTTAGTAACCCGAAACACAGCCACGGCTGAGAAAGCTAGCCGCAGCTATTGCCATCAGAAACCACACAACCGCACAGTTGTGAACCTCAGCCATGGATGGGGCTTCAGACCACCATCACCTGACACCCAACCACACGGCTGAGAATGCTAGCCACGGTTGAAAGCCTCAAAACACCCTTTTGGGTGATTCTTGTGTTATCTACTTGTTTTGTTGCATTATGTTTAAAAGCTTCTATTACTAAACATCTTAATGTGTTCTTTTTCTATATAGATAAAGGAGGTTAGCTCAAGAAAAACAACAAATCCAATTGTGATCAAGTTTTCTAGGAAATCGACGAAAAAGTAAGAATGTGAAAAAGGTGAAACCAACAAGTAATGCTAACTTAAAGTGGGAAGGTTTTAGTGAAGTTGAAAAACTAGCGTTTAGTGATAGGCTAGCATTGCTTCAAGATAGGCAAATTTCGACGTCAATGCTCATTGATTGGGATGTGTTAAATGACATACATGTTAGCCGAGATTTAAAGAAGATGCTTAAGGTTGAATACATGGTCGATAACGAGTTGATCTTTACTTGTCGAGCATGGTTATGAATGAAAGTATCAAAACCGATAATATTACAAAGGAGGTACGTGTTTGGTTTAGATTGTGCGGGCAAAACTTTAAGTTCACTTTACCAAAATTCGCGGTTGTACTTGGTTTATATAAAGAAAGGGGAAATCATATTTGACTTCTAATTTTGATAAGTCAGACTCTCTGGCGGCAAATAAAGAAAATATCTCAAAAATTCAAAAAACTTACACTACAATTTTTTTTCCATTGAGGAGGCAACAGCCTTCCTTGCTCCAGGTGGCTTCGTCTCAAATGAAGCCAAAAAATTTGCCATAATGGCGCACATAAATGCCATGCTTCCAAGCTCCGCTTTTTGGTCCACATAACCTGAATTATTTAGATCCAAAGGTTGCTTCGTTGCAACAGCTATAACAGTGAAAGACACAACTTTCAAAGTGAAATATTTGCAAGGGAACCATAGTTTTCGGTTCCGATACCATGTAATAAATCAACCACCGTTGCAAGGATGCAAAACAGAGATGCTACAGCGGTATACATCCCCATCCACGACATTGGTTTTCTGTATCTATATTCCTTTTTGTGACGTCCACACCAATTCTAACAAGATATTTGTCATATCTTCTGGAAAGCCATTGCAAGACTCTAATTTCTACGAAACCTAGTAGTGGTCGTATGTGAAGTTTGAACCCATAGTTTTGATACTTCTGTATACATAAAATTTAGTGAGAAAAGGTTTTATGTTTTTGTTATATATAGCAGGTTAACAGCGTTATCCTCAGCTATAAAATAACAAATTCTACACTTAGAACTCACAGTTTAGACTAAATTTTGTTTCAGTTGGGTTTTATCAGCTCTTTTTATCTTCGTGCATATCTATATCTATCTATAATTTATAATATATATAAAGGAAAAAAACTATATTTTTTGAGAGTAGTGCTACATTCACAAAAAAGTTCCACAAAATAAATCTACAAAATGATTTGGAAGTATTTGATTGGTGTATTTTGGTATAGGTTCTCTTTCTTCTTTTGTACTAAGCCAATCAAATACATCCAAGTCATTTTGTGGAAAGTTTTTTGTAGGTCTAGACGTCTAGTATTACTATTTTTTAAAGTGAAAAATTAAGAAAACTATATATAAAACCATAAACTTTTATTATTATTTTCGTTTATAACAAATAACCCATAATATTTTCATTCAGTCATGTTTAGTCTCCAAATTCTTAAACATTTACAGAGTATTATTTTGCGTTTATAACTCATACATTTTTTATCAGTACAACGATCTGCCATTATAAAATTATGTTACTATGCAGAAGTACTCATGTATCTTTACAGTGCCTTAATTATTTAATAAAAATATTGTAACATATATTAGAGCACTCGGTATCGTCTTTGTTTACACGCCATTCATCCCTTTGCTTACCAATAATGCGCCAACGAAGGTACCGAGGAACACGCCATTCACAAGCCATTCGTGTTTGAGTTACTAGAGTGGCTCACGCCAATGGTTTCTTGCTTGGATACAATTTTTTTTTTCAAAGACCTATCATAGTCTGGTGTTGGGAATCACCTTGTGTGAGGTGCCGACGTGAAGTTGATAGTAATTTTCCAGTGACGGGAAAAAAAGTTGTTGGATGCCATGTCTAAATATTTTGAGGTTGATAAGGTAGAAGACAACACTTATTGTAAGAGAAGAGAAAAATAGTTTAATTGTATTTTACATCTTTTACTATGTGCACAATTTTAGATTTGCTTTTTAAACTTTCAAGACATTTGACCTTTCTCTTAAAATACTGATTTATAAATAGATAAAACCTTAACTATATTTTCTTATTTCCCAAACGTACAAATACATATAAACGTTTTTAACATATTTTCTTATTTCCTAAATGTGTTGCTGGTTTATATATTTTATAATAAATTGTTTGACTAGTTAATTTTTTTACTTAAATGTTTTTTAGAAGACAATTTGATAGTTAAGAGTTTTTAATTGATGATTATTAGTAATATTTGTTTGGTTTTTTGATGTTGTGTAATACGGAGTTTTTTTGGAAGTCAATTTGCCATATACTAAGAGCACTGGGTACCGATGGTGCCGTGGGATTTTTTTGCTGCCATGTCAGCAAAAAGTTCCATGGCACTAGAAATCCCACGGCACCACATTTTAGGGGTATCCGTTGACACCAGAATTTTTGGTGTCGTCGGCCAATTTTTTTTATTTTTTTTTCTTTTACTTAAATTAAAATATATACAATATAAACTAAATAAACTTCATTAATATTAAAACCAAACATTACATATAAAAAAAACACACACTACGTTAAAAGAAAAAAGTACAAACTAATTATTCAAGTTCCATAAATGCTCAACAAGGTCTTGTCGAAGGTCGTCGTGAACTTTTCGATCTCGAAGTTCTTTATTTTTTCTAATATGTAAATCACATCTTTCAATCCAAGTTTCTGGCATGTTCAGGCGTGGATCGACGAATGTTTCTCTTAAATTCACTTCGAATCCTTTGTCTTCCAATATCATGTTGTGTAACATTATACAACAATACATGATTAGTTTCAAAGCGTTGACTTGAAAAGCACGTGCGGGTTGTCGTATAATCCCTCACCGACCTTGTAGGACTCCGAAAGCTCGTTCAATATCTTTTCTACCACTTTCTTGAACCCTTTTGAAGTTCAATATCTTTTCCGACCTTGCAACACTATACGTTTTCACAAACACGGACCATGTTGTATAAATGACATCGGCTAAATAGTAACCTTTTTTATATGTATGTCCGTTTACTTGAAACGGACATTTCGGAACTAAACCGGCAAGTTCATCATCAAATATAGGGGAACCATATAACACATTAAGATCATTATTTGCTCCTGGAACCCCAAAATATACATGCCAAATCCACAATCTTTTATCCGCAACCGCTTCCAACATAAGAGTTGGGTATTTATGATCATGTCTTTTGAATTGAGCTTGTAAGGCCTTTGGACAATTTTTCCAATCCCAATGCATACAATCAATACTTGCGAGCATTCCAGGGAGTTTATGTTTTTCTTCATGCAATGCATATATTTTTTCAATGTCATCTGAATTGGGCTTTCTAAGATACTTTTGATTGTATAAAACATGTATGCATTTAGTAATGTAATCTAAACATTGTCGTGAACAACGTTCATCAATTTTCAAGTAATCATCAAATGCATCAGGTGAAGTGTCGTACGCCAATTGGCGTATGGCGGATGTGCACTTCAAAACAGCACCAATACTTGCACGACTGGTAGCATCGTTACGTTGGTGAAAAAAACTAAAGTACTCGGGAAGAGGCTGAACATCATATGTTAATATATCGTTGAGAATTTTATTAAAAAGTCTAGAGCTCATACGATACCTTCGCCTAAATTTATCTTCCGGATATTTAGGATCATTCTCGGCGTTGCCAAAATAGTCATCGAGTAAACGTTATTCCGCCTCTTCTCGTTCACGAGGTATGTATGCCCTCGTTTTCTTTTCACCCGATCTCGATCCCTCGGCTTCTTCATACAAAGATACATATTGTTCATACGCCATGTAACTTTGAAGATATCGTTCTCAATCATTAAAAAAAACATCATACGGATCGAAATTAGGGTCGTTGAGAATTGTTTTGTTAGGATTGTTTGGATTCATGATTGAAAAAAGTAAAGATGTAACAGATTGGAGGTGTGTTTGAAGTATGGAATAATAAGGGGTATTTATAAGGTTTTTTTGGGGTTTAATTGTGTTTTTTTTTTTTCTTTTTTTTTTTTGAAAAAGTAAACATAAACGGCTATATAGCCGTTGGTATATCTTGGACAAGTAACATTACAACGTTCATATATCTTGGCGGAAAAAAAAAGATTGGCCACGGCGCAAAAGCCGATGGCGCGACCGGCGTTAAGGTGCGCCGTCACCGTTTTTCGGCTGGTGGTGATGGCGTCAGCCACCAGCCCGCTGTACCCCAAGCTCTAAAACTAATGATTGTGGATTGAAAGATGTGCATTTATTTTATGTATTGTAATTTTAATTTGTATTTAATAAAATGTGTTTGTTTTTATTAAATAAAATGAAATAAAAAAAGTGTGACTCAATAACGTGTTAGTGGTATGTTATGAGGGAGGGGTGTTTGAGTGAATAGTGTGTTATTGGGAGTGGATGATGTGGCATTGAGGTGGCATACAAATAACATGTTAATGGTATGTATGATACCCAACACTCTTATTGTAGCTATGTTTCACTTTGACACATTCCCACACACAAACACACTTCCACAACCCCATCCACATCCAAATCCCACCGGCCACCACTTGTAATCTACTCTATACAATATTATTAGTTCCCATCTGAACTAATGTTTATTTAATTTACCTTTTTTTTTTCAAAGTTAAAAAATATTATTAATCTCCAAAATATTGTACATAATGCTTTTTGATAGCATTGGACATCACCCAAAAACAGAACATTCACACTATGCTAATACATCAATATCTAAGAACAAACAACAATACATATAATAAGGCTAAAGTCTAATGTAAGTACAATTCAGAGCAGAGCTTTGATTCACCTATATTGCACCATACCATTTAGTCACATTTCCAATAATCCTTCCACCTTAATCATTGAACCTGCCGCCACAATGATTAAAATAGAAAAGGATATTGGCATCACTAGGCACCCATAACCTTTCCACAACAAGGGCTATACCAACTGTGCAACATTTTCATCTACTACAATGGCTTCACACAATTAGGAACACACACCTTGCAGTGAGTACCAACCATTCCTCCTTGGCAATGTATAGATAGGACCAGGTAGGTTTATCTTTCACTCCTCATTATTCCTATCGTCATACACTGCCCACCAAAGTCCACTTACCCTACTCACATTGGAAACCTACTTTATGGAATTCAACAAACTGTTGTCTAGTAAACTTGTCAGTACAGTTTCCAATTAACAACAAGGCCTATTGGAAGACCATCACTGAGGCTTAAGAGAGAACAGTTTAGACCTTTCCAAGTTACAAGGCCATCAATGTGTAGTGAACTTCAAAACATAGATTTAAGATCAAGAGATTGATCTGAACCTAAATGGTAAAACCATAATAGCCAGAGACTTTGATTGTAAATATATGCTTGATACAAAACCAGTCACTTGTATCATTGATGTAAACCAGTGTTTGGTTATAACACTGAAATTCCAAACAGGATACTACATTATGGAAGAGGAACTCACTGACTAAGATACCCATATTCTGTCCTGCTACCCCATCTAAGTACACAAAAGAGAAATATGATACCTCAGCCATGAATTCACCCCCAAGGTATTAGCCATCTCCTCAAACCATCTTATCCCAAACACTCCCATTCCACCATGACTTTTTCATTATCAACACACTACATATCAACCTTCCAGTAGTCCATGACTTTCTTTACTTTTGGAGACATTTTAACTCTTAAGCATAGAAGTTTATATCTAACATTGTTCATAATCACATTAACAAGTTCTTGCCAGTTTCTCTTATTTGTTCCAAACAGCCTCTTATTCCTTTCTTGCCAAATGAAGTATACACAAGCACCCAAAACTAATCTTCTTACCACACTCATGATTGATCTATTATTAGGAAAGTTTAATTTACTTTTAACATGTGCCATGTAGTCCTTTTATTTTATTTATTTATTTTTTTTTATTCTCATATATCTAGTGATCATTCACAGCGGGGTAATCTTTGCATGTGGCCATGTGGGTGAATGTCGAATGCAGCTACACATCTTATCATTGTTTTTAAATGATTGATGTACTTTGTATGTTTTATGATAAAAAAAATTCGTAACAACCACTTTTGGAATACTAGAATTATAAAAGCGTTATAGGATCATACTTTGAGAACACGTTCCCTATAAGCTAGTTCTCACTTCCGAGCTCTAACTCCTTACTTTCTTTCCCATCGTAGAACTCCAGTAGAAAAGGGAATCTCCCCTTGGTCCGCTTTCTCTATCTGCAGCTCAAATGGTCTCTTATAAAGTCTCTATTGGTCTTATTCTTATTATACGCCTTGTGTAGATTAAATAAATAAATAAAAAACTGATAATGAAGTTCTTTAAAAGTTACGGACTTTTAAATTTCAATTTCAATATCATATTTAACTTATTTTTAACATACAAAAGTCCACATCATTTGTTTGTCTATATCATTTGTTATGTGTAAATGTCATATCACTATATGCCACGATGTATTTTTGTTTAGTATATAACCATATATATAGTTAGATTAATTGCTTCTTATTTTAATTGAAGTGCATTTCTTTCTTTTTTGGAATCTACTAACTAGAAAGTGTGTACTTTTTTTATTATGTAGTGTAAGTTTGTTTTATTTCAGCGTAACACTTATCAAACGTACAGTTGAAATAACAAGAGAAAAAAATTATTTTTCTACACCTCAACTACCTAATGATAAATAAAAATTGGATAACAATAAGCAACAACAATATTGAAATAATAAATGGAATATTGTGGGTCATGAGTCCTTCTAAGGGTCTCTGACTTCTTTCTATGGTTCTCTGATTCATTTGCTTATGTATTTTAATGAATGATTGTAATTATTTGGTTACAAAAATTGTAGTCAAGTTATCCTCTTAAAAATGTTGTTATTAACTTATTATATATTAGCAGGTAGCCGCGCGTTGCAGTGACGGGTACCTGTGACAATTAACCGGAAAAATAGATCTCGATGAGGCATGGCTCACAAGTTTGTATCGGTTCCAACGGGTCCTCTTTGGTTCATTTTCAGATGGCTTTTATTGGCTAGCAGAACCAGTGGTGACACCTATTCCCAGGTGAACCCGTGGTCTGATCTGGTTTTCAAAACTATATGTACCATCAACTTGTTAGATTGTATAAACTTTTGTGTGTTTTATTAATTTGTACAATATGTATAATAATATGTGCTTTTCATTTTAGGAGTGTTTTAAAAATAACATTAATTAGTGTATTTAATTATTTTATATTTTATATTATGTTGTAACTTGTTTAGATTGTATATTGTGAAAATTTTATTGTATTTTTTAATAAAGGGGTGTTTTAATTGGTTATATTTAATTTGATAGCTATTTTTTAACTTGTTGTACAATGTGAATAACTCATTGTATTTTTAAGTAATGAGATGTTTTAATATGAGTATTAATTATGTTTTAATTTAATGTTGTAATGTTGAATTTTAAGGCATTAAATGTATAATTATGTTGATATTACTTGTACCTTTAGCATTAAAAGGCGTAATGTTAAATTTTAAGGTTTGCATTAATTTTTAGGCCATTAATGGCTAAAAGTGGCGTGTATATGTAGCTACAAAACTTGTAAATATCTACTTGTATTGATTATAATGTATTAAATGTCTAATTGTGTTGATATTACTTATACTTTTAGCATTAAAATATGTAATGTTTAATTTTAAGTATTACTATATTTAGTAGCCTTAAATGCTTTATAAGTTAGTTAGATACTTATGCTTTAAGAGAGCTATGTGTGGAGCACAACCAATAATACTTATTGGTGTTTCACCTCAGGCCTCAGCGTCCCCTTATCACCTCTCTGGTAACACATCAATAACTAAAACACCCTTTTTATAAAGATAAGATAAGATAAAAAAAAAATAATAATAAATAAAAATAAAAATAAACTTTATTGGTCTACGTGAGTGCCACAAAACACTTCATCAAACATACATAGGGATGGCAAAAGCACCCGAAATCGACGGGGAAATCCGATACCCGAACCGGCTGGGTTGGGTTCGGGGGCGGGTTGGCGGGTTTGGGTATTGATATAATTTTTTAGCCGGATACGGGTTCGGGTACGGGTTCTGGTAATACCCGCCCAATTACCCATACCCGTACCCGTATCCGTTTACCCGAATCTATACCCGCTATATTGATATTATAATTAACTAGAATATATATGTATTATATATAATTTCTTCCATTATATTTTTTTATATTTGTATCTCTATTACGTACATAACATATTTTATTTTGTACATGAATTATTCAAAAGCATTAAATCGTTTGATACTATATTCATTTTCTTTAACTTTAAAAAAATGATTATATTAGGGTGTTTTATTTTGTTTTTAGGTGGATTTTAGTGTCACTTAATGTTAATACCGTCATTTTGTTTATATATTATTCAATTGGGGATAATTGAAACCCGCGGAAAAACCCGAAAAATCGATAGATATATTAATCGGGTACCCGACGGGTTTTGGAACGGGTTTTGGTATGGATATTATAAACGGGTACGGGTTAACTAAAACTCGACCCAAACCCGACCCTTTGCCATCCCTAAACATACAACACACTCCTTAAAAAAAAAAAAAAAAAAAAAAAAAAAAAAACGCTTATGCCAATGGCACCCATTGCAACAACGTAAGGACGGACGGCACACGAATGACGCCGCAAGTGCACAAATAGTGGCGCCATTTGATGAAAAAGGTAGCGAAAGGCACGCGGGTAATTGTCTTCCACACCGTGGCCTCCAAAAGAACAAAAGCTACATGTATTTTATTGTTTACAACCTCACGTTGATTGACTTCTTTTCTTACAACTATTTATTGTTTACAACCTCACGTTGTTTAATAAAACTTGAGCCAACCAATCTTGACTTAAAGCTTCACGAACAGCGTCAATTTAGGTTCATCTTGACTTTGAAGGGGTCAATCGGATTCCTTTTTAAATTCAATTCGTGTCTAGTATTTCTAAGTCAACACCGTCCATTTTCACGGTCAACTTATCCCTACCCCACATTATATAAGATATTATATCGAGCAGCTTAATACACAATGAAACAAAATATTAGAATAACCAAATACTAATAAAAGTACAAAATTAAACATGACTTGCCTCGAATAAAATCTGCAATATCAAATTCGAAACACAGACAACTTTGTTTGGAAGACAATATGTTAGAGCTTGTGTGATGTTCAAACGTATAAACCAAAAATGAACTTCAATAGACATAATACTACTTGTTAAATCATACTACAAGAAATATAATGACCATCCAAAAATGCCTTAATTACACTTACAATGATTCATACACAATCGTGATCAACCATATTAGAAAATTGAATATATTACGATCAAATCCGTAAGAACAAGACCTGATACAAATATGATGATCAACGAAAGATTGAGATAATGGTGTGTCACGTGCGCGCGCGTGTGCATTTGTGAGAGAACCGGATGAGCTTCGTGAGATAAAAAGCTTATTCACTTGAACGTGTTGCAGGTGTACCAAGTATAACTAATAAATTGTGTTATGATAGAAAAATCACTAGAACTGACCACTTATCTGACTCATATTCCCTTATGTTTAGACTTATATGTGATCGAAAGCTCAATAGCAGGGGGGTTGTAGCAGAACAAGTTGTCTTTCCTAGCTTACCTAATTAGTTGATGTACAGAAATGGCATTTAAGGAAAGGGAAGCCTTAAATAATCACGCCACTTGTCAATAAACGGGAACTCATCTAGACTTAAGCTTGGAAGTTCCCTATCTTGCAGGCTGTTGATAATCTGCGTGGTCTCGCCGAGGAGTTGGGCTGCAGCATGGACAGTCGACTCCCTTTTCTCTATTGCACTTTCATGACATTTCATAGCTATAACTTGCGGTAAGTTGGTGAGACAAGCAGCCAGTATGTCAGCGATCATTGATGATAATTCCGCGAATAGGTTCTCCTGGCTAATCTCGTCAATGTTAGTGTGGTAGGAAAGAAGGATAGTTTCGGTGATACGATACATTGAATTTGCGCAAATAGAGTGGTAGATGAAACTATCATTTAGGCTTCCAATATCCATACTTGGCACTTCAGTGACCATGTTTTTAGCTGTATTCTTAAGCTGTTGCAAAATCTGTCCTGAGGTATATGTTTGAGGAGTAAGTGTTGTCAGATTGTTGCCTAACCATTCGTGGTAGACTTCAACTTCTAGCCACAATTTTTTAGCTGCCTTTTGAATCCTGACATATTCATCACTAGCATTGAGGCTTTCTTCCACAAGTGTGACATATGTAAGACCTTCACCCACACTGCTTAGCAACCTATCAACTATATGGTTTTGGATTTTAGGAAGAGTAATGGCGATGGATGTCAGGGTTACCAACGGTAAGCTCCAACAATCGAGACATTCCTCTCCAAATAAAGGTGGAACGTGAATGCTGTCATACTTTCCAACTCCTTCAAAACCTTTAGATACTTCTAGAAGCTTCATGAGATTTCTGGGTGGTTGTTTTTCAGCCTTTTCGATCAAGCGGTTCACAGATTTTGAGAGTCTTTTCAATGTTCGCTCAGAAATCTCCATATCATCTTGTAGTTGCAAAACATATTGCCTAAGATCATCATTGGCTTCTACTTGCTCAGAATTTTGTGCTTTCACATTTCTGGAGGAGCTACATATGGCTGTTAACCACATCCAGCTCCGTATGCAAAACAAAACACATATCACAAAGAAAATTGGGATAAGCGCCACCATCTTACATGCTACCACAACTGTCTTTTGAACTCCTATACAAATAGTAAGAAACATGACTTTGAAATTCTGGATGACAATCTTGGTCTTGCGGCTACTGACTGAGAATGGTATACTACTCTGTTTCCAATCATACAGCTTCTGAGTCCAGTAGCTCTCTACTTTAAATACTTTGATATGGTTCCAAATCCATTTTATGGACAACTTAAAGCTCAAGGCTGCATAACATCTAGAAACTGGTGCTATTGTACCTGCTAGGCTTCCAATAAACTGTATTATGAAAATTACTGGAATAGACCAGCTATAATCTGACTCGGGGTCTTTCAGAGTCCCAGTTGCATAGAAAGCAACATGCATGGCAGTGCTAGCAATACATATTACCCCAGAAGCAGATGTTGTAGCAGAGCAAGCTGTCACGAATTGTGGGCTGCCAGTTTCTGCCATGATCCAGTAGTTGCTCACATGCTGAGTTAGCTTCTCAACATTCAATTTTCCTGGTTGTTGCAGCTCTAGGTCCTTCAAAGCTGTTTCATGACCTGCTTGGTATTTCGATTCTAATATCTGTTTAGACTTTAGAATCGTTAAAGCTGAACATGTGTATAATATCAGCAACAAGATCAACATAGCCACATAAATGATGGCAAACAGTATTTCAGAACTAATAATATCGCAGAATTTGAGATCGGGGCAAATGACACGCGTCTTTATTTGAATGCAGACATTGACAATAATGGTGATTACTAGAATATCCAATGCTATGATGTTTGTAAGAAGCTCCTTGGTACCCATGGTTGCTAAAGAAGGCAAAAAGTTAGCCATCATGGTGCACATAAAAGCCAAGCTTGCAACCTTTGTCTTCCGGTCCGCATATTGTGGCATTGAATTATTAAGATCCACTGGTAGCTTCATTGCAACAGCTATTACAGTGAGAGAAGCAGCATTCAGAGTGAAGTATTTACAAGGGAACCATAGTTTTCCGTTTCGGAAACCATGAAATAAATCAGCTACCATTGCAAGGATGCAAAACAGAGATGCTAGCGCGATATACATCCCAATCCAAGGCATAGGTTTGTTGTATGAAGCTTCAAATTCTGAGTCCAACACTAAATGATACAAAGAAATTTGCTCCTCATTCGAAATGTTGCTACAATAGTATAATTTATTAAGAATCATATTGGCATCCATATTTTTTAAACCTCTTGGGGACAGAAAATTAATAGAGAAAAAGGTTTTCTTTGAAAGTTGATGATATATAAGGAGTGTTTACCAGAATTAGGGAAGGATTTAGGTAAAGGAGAAGAACATGATGAATATAATGACCTGCAAATAAACAAAATTCAGTTCTTAAAGGTTTTAAGGGTGACAAAATGAAACTTCGGCTAACTTTCCAACAAATATTGGACTGGGAGACCGCGTGTTTGACTAAATCACTAAAACAACACCACCTGTGAAAGTGAAATGTTTCATTATTTGGGAAACAAATGATTTTTTTAACAGCCAATATTTTATTATCACAAAAATCCTTTAGAGAGAATCAAGAAATGAACAGATTCGTAACCCACCGGGAAACAAATCATTACAAACGGAGTTGAACACAATTTGTGATTGCTTGATAACTTATCTGCATAAGCTCCCATTACTTAAAATTTGAACATAATTTGCATTATAATGCCATAATTTAAAAATGTATCGGTGCAACCGTGCAAGACATTAAGATTTATTACAATGTTATTTATTACGAGTATAAGCTAATGATAAATATATGTTAGGTCAATTCACATAACCATCCTCAAAATCCCATTACTTTTTGGGTCAACGACAAGGAATGGTAAGATGATGGTAAAATTGTGTTAAGGGGCATATGGGCGAGTTCAACAAATCAAAAATCAAAAATCAAGTAGAGTAATCATACCCACTTATTTTTTAATCAAAATTGAAAATCCTACTCTACATTGTATTTTTAAGACAAAATTCTTACAAATGATAAATCTTTAGACGGCAAAAAATACATTTTCACGACGAGAATTCTTTTAGTCTTTCAATAGAAAGGCACATCGATAAACTTTCGACAATTTCCCCCTCTTTATATATCGGATATAAAATATTACACGATACGGCATCACATGTGATTTATGATGTGAGTTTTAAAGTTCAAATCAAAAATTAAATGTGGATTTTTTAGAATAAGAAATCACATATATGATATCTACATGCATAAATTTCAAGAAACACTAAAAAGAACTCGGAAAAAAAGTTTCTCAAAAGTATATGGACGTGCTCTTTCTAATGAAAAATGATTTAAAGCCCGACATGATAGTTTAATTAGTTTTACTTAAGATCAGCGATTCATGAGATATTAATTTTTAAAGAATAGTATGTGGGTTTTTAAATTTTAACTAAAAATAATGAGTACGTGACTAACTTTGTCCCATTTGATATTTGATATTGTTGTAATCTTTGTTAAACAAACAACCTCGAGGGAGTAATTGCCAAACCTATATATAGTAGTTAAATTATGTTCAAATTTTAAATCATCTAATCTTATTTTAAAGTAAATCATACTATCAACAAAGTTAAACCCCCATTCACGTACCTCTGGCACTCACCTACTTTTATATCCGAACAACATTTCTGCACTTTACTCTCAAAAAAAAAAAAAAAAAAAAAAAAAAAAAAACATGGACGACCAATCAAGGATCATGTTTCTGCGTGGGTTTGTAAAGACACATAAACAAACGAATAATGTAGTTTTGAACTTCAGATAACGTCGCTAACGTGTCAACACTTAAAAATGACCAAAATACCATTGACACGTCTTCAAAATTATTCATATTAAAAAGAAATTTGATACTACTCTATTTACACTAGCCGGTTGCTCGCGCAGTGTGTCGGGGTGAAAGTGAGAAAATAAAGTGGTCACCGGTGATAGTTAGAGGTTTTGAATAGCAACGATGCATCGATACAAAACTAATGGAGTTCTTTAAAAATTACTGATCGAATCTAGATTCTCGTTTTAACTCAAAACTAGCTATAGATTTGAATACCATTTAACACTCTTTTAATGCATCTTTAGTCACGTGCTTTTTGTGGTTTAGCATTATCAAATTCTTTAGTAATTTTAGTGTCCCCCGCTCAAATTCAGCTTTGACTGACTTAGCGGGACTTCGTTTCTCACAACTTTTGTATTTATAAATTAAGAAAATATGTACACATGAACTAAACTCGATCATCATAGACATCGTGATTTTATATTTTTGTAATTAAGCATCATAGACATCGTGATTTTATAGTTGTGTAATTAAGTTTGTTTACAATGAAGCATATATTACTTTCAACAAGTTTATACATCAAAAAAATATAAATCAACAAAATACTTTATATTTCAATTTCAGTTATAATTGTCATGCATTTTAAATTTTAAAATTTTTATTAATAATTATTTGGATATATATTACATACTTAAGGTTTATATATATATATATATATATATATATATATATATATATATATATATATATATATATATATATATATTGAGGTTCTTTTCAGAACCAAATAAATTGCGATAGGGTATAATGGTAAAATTATTTTTAATTTTCTTTTTTAATTTTTTTAAATGAAGAACGTTTTCTTGTTTCCTAAATTTTAGTTATATATTTTTTTATTTTTTATTTTTAGAATTATATTAATTTCTAGCATGTATGTTAAGTAAGGTGCATATGTGTTTCTTGTAGGAGATAAATTAAATTTTCAATATAGACATTGAGATGATTTTCAAAATGTGAATACTTTCAAACTTTTAATGTATGAGTATATGTGCACACGTGCAACTAACTCTCGTATAACTAAAACATCTCTACAAACTTATCAACAACATAAATAGTAACTCAAAATTGCACAAGTTAACGATTTACAAAATCTAATGCTTGCTAAAATTTTTACTTCATTACAAATGCTTAATTAATAGAAAAAAAATAAATTTAATTGAGGATGCACATGTGTAAACACAATGTTTTGGAACATCGTCTGTAGTGTGCACATATGTATCCATGTATCCTTGATTATCTTGATCATTTTTCTATATATGCACATGCATGTAACTTCTCGTTGTACTCACATGTACAATGCACATGTACATTCTTCGTCTAAATCATTTTCAATGTATTCGTATTCTTTGTCTTGAGCATAAGCCTGGATATTTGCAACCAATATTAATTCACAACAATAATACGAAAGAAATATGGATCAGATCTTATAATAAAGTTATGGAGACACTTGTTATTGATACCACCTGTAAAAACATATGTGCACAAAACTTAAAACACATATGCACACATATACCAACTATAAAGCACACTCTAAAACACAAATGCACCATTTAATTGATTAAAAAAAAAAAAAAAAAAAAAAAAAAAAAAAAAAAAAAAAAAAAACTTAAAACACATATGCACATATATACCAACTATAAAACACATATGCACCCTTCAATTTTTTTTAAAGCTTCCTTTATTCAAAAAGATATCTTAAAAGGGCTTTGTCGAGTTAAAAGATAAGGTAACCCCAAACACCTCGTAATCAGAATAACTAATCACACTATCTTGACACCCAATAATAAATGTACTCCGTCTCATCCACATTAATCGAAACATGAGCAGTCTAAGCAGGCCTAACGATTTTATAACCATTATAAAAAACGAATCTTGAATTGGTAATGAATGGTATCATATTAGATTAATAGATTTCGAGCCCGAACTTGAAGAAACCATAGATACAAGGCACGAAAAAGGTAAACGGATTCACAAACTATAGATAGACGTCAGGAAAAAGGTAAAAGGTAAACAATATATACACGAAAGGAAGAAACCATAGATACACAAGCATATATACATAAACTATAGTACACGCAGGAAGAAAACATAGATTCACAACAGGAAAAAGGTAAACCAAAAGCAATTAAAATGAAAATCAGTATCAATAAAATTGGTTTTAATTAAAATGAAAATGAAAATTAATATTTGATTTACTAGAATCAAAAAAATATTTGATTTAAAATGAAAATAAAAAAAACATAGGTACACGACAAGGAAAAAGTGTACTAATATTTGATTTACTAGAATCAAATTAATAAAAAATGAAGAAACATATAAAATTCTAGATATTTAATAGGCAACCTTAAATAATTAAATGTTAGTTACCTTTAACAGAAGTATGCATATGCCTACCGAAATCATCAAATCATGACAAGTGCATAAAAAAGATGAGGCTTTCGAGATTTTTTCGATCGTCATCTTGAAAAATTGAATAACCTTTTGGCAGATACTACACTCTTCATATCCACTAATAACCCCTTTAGAGATCGGAGCGCTTGAAGTTTGATTCTCAGATCCCGACCGTCGATTGTGAGTAGTTGAGAAGAGGCGGAAGAAGATTTTAAAACCCCGTCTTAGATGGGTAGTTATCAAAAAGTAATTAAGGTGAAATGCCAATAATACCCCTCAGCCATTTAAAAGTTAGTACCTGCTTTTTTAATTTATTACACTTATGCCACAATTCTTTTCGGCCATTGATCAAAAAATAAAGGGCTAAGATTAGTTCTCGCGGTTCTCGTAATTTATTTGATTCTAAAAAGAACCTCACACTATATATATATATATATATATATATATATATATATATATATTGTAGTGTTCAATGCAGAACCATATTTTTGTACAGAACTTTACAGAACCATATAATTCAATCTAAGCCATTGAATGAGTTTGATCAATGGCTATAATGAATTGTGTCATTGATGTCATTATTTGAAAGATTAAGGCACTTGTAAAATTAAAAGGGTAGTAGAGGAAATTTGCATCTATTATTTTTAAAAACCGTCCTTCTTTACATGGATATGGAGAAATTATTTTATCCCTTTCTCTCTCCCTTCTCAAAACCTAATTCACCTATATTTCTCAATATACCACCATAACCACCAACTAAACCACCATCACCACCCTCGAACCGTCACAACCTGAACCCAAAAGTCTATACAACACAGATTTTGTGATGTTTATGGCGCCTGGCTGGGATCTTGGTTTCGGTTTGGTGTGGCGCCGCCTCTCATGGTGGATATGAATCTTGGTTTTTTGGGTTTCTCCTTGAAACCAATAATACTAAAAATGGTGAGCATGTATGAATCTGGTAAATGTCACTATCCTTTTCTATTTGATCTATCGAAGTTTTGTTCTATTTTGTAGATCTAAAGTCTGAGTGATAATTTAGATCATAAAATCTTTTAATTTTTTAATACCAACTTGGTCATGTGGGAGAAAATTGTTAATTTGGTTTCTTAAACGTAAATCATTGTTTTGATTGTATTTATTTTGTTCTTAGTGAGCCGCTATTAACTGGTTGTTTATGAATTTAGTATTAGTCATATGTTATTACTGTATTCTTATTACAAATCTATATAAAAGTTGGATTGCATTAATGCACTTTTATTATAATTTGTTATTAGAAGAAATCTATAGAAAAATTGGATTGCATTAATGCACGTTTTTTTTGTAAATGGTTTTGTTTTGTCACTAGCGGTTGTGAGATACCTGGTGCTTGATTCCGTAAGTTTTTTTGCTTTGCCTATGTGTATTTGGTTTTCGAATGGGTGGTTTTTTTTATGTCAATACCAATCTTTCAGGTATATAGTAGTTTCAGTTATATTTTTTTCTTCGCTCCTAAAACTTTACAGGTTGTGTTTATTGAATTATTGATCCCATAAAGTGTAGTGTGCAATAACATTTATGTTACTTATTGTTCGTGGTCATATTAACTTTAGTTTTCTATTTACAAGTTTATATTTTGGCCAGAAATATGGAACAATGGTTTGGCCAAATGGAAGCATAAGCATAATCTTTTTGGGGACCACTCGAGGACCAGAATCATGATCAAGATAAAGATTTAAAGAAACAAGAGTAGAAATCGTAGCGTGCACATATCTTCTAATGAATTTGATGAGAAAGTGAAGAGTGCACGTATGTTTTTGGAAGAGTGCACACATGTTTTTTGAAGACGTGCACATCTATATTTAGCAAGATACATTTGTATTGAAATTGTATTTTATTTTATATCAAATTTTGTGTATATTGTTTATGTTTTGGCTTGTTATAAATTTAGCGGTTACATGTATATATATATTTATGTTCTTTTGTTATAAATTTCAAAGATTAAAGTATTTACACCAAAAACATATGTGCAATTAGACAGAGCATGTGCACTATTTGTACGCAAGAAAAAAATCCATATGTACGCAAGAAAAAAAAAATACTAGTTTGATGTGTGAACTATTTGTACGCAAAAAAAAAAATACATATGTACGGGTTTTTCTAAAAACATGCATGCTAGAAAAAAATCTAAAATTTTAAGGCTTAAAAAACGTTTTTTATTAGAAAATCAAAACAAAAAGGTAAAAATGTGTTTTACTATTCTGCCCTTTTGAATTAAATAAAAAAAATTAACAATACTAAATTCTCATTGGTCCAAAGTGGTTCTGTAAAGTTCTGTACAAAAAAATGATTCTGCATTGAACGTGACTATATATATATATATATATATTTGAAGCATAGAAACATAGGACCGCATAAAGAGCCAAATTTACTTTGGCATGTAAATATTACAATGAAATAGATATTTACGCAAATTCGCGTACTCTCTGAGTGCACTGTGTTCCCGAGTTTTATTTTTGAAAGAAGAGAAAATAAGTGGGAAGAAAACATAATGAATTCATGTTCCCGAGTTTTTTTAAGAGAGAAGAGAAGAGAAAAAGAGAGGAAATTTGGCAAAACTTCTCTCCAAAACTTTCTTCCCAAAAGTGGGATGATTTAGAGAGAAGTTATTTTAGAAAGCTTTTACTAAATGTAATTACTTAAATGACCTAATATAAAATATAACTTTTATATATAATAAAGGGTATAATTGTAAAATCATCGGTTATCACTTCTTTTCTCTCCGAACTTGAGAACATGATATTAAAAATAAAATTTCATTCATCTTCTCTTCTTTTCTGCCCATTTTTAACACTTCTCTTCTTTTCTTTCAATGCAAAAACTTGAGAACAGAGTGAAATCTCAAGGAGCAGAACTTCTCACTCTTTTCTGGATCGGAGTGTTATCTTGCCCTCAAAATCACATAAGCTTGATTCTGCAGTTCATATTGAAGGGTTCAAACAACTAATAAAGGAAACCAATATATATAGTGAAGCAAATCCTAGTAAACTTACCAGATATGATCTTCAAGGTGCGGGATAGTTAAAATAATCACACCATTTGTCAATGAAAGGTAACTCAGCAGGATCCAAGTTTGGAAGTTCCCGGTCTTGAAGGTAGTTGATTATCTGTGTAGTCTCACCTAGGAGCTGGATCGTAGCATTGACACTAGACACCCTTTTCTCTATCACACTTTCATGACATTTTGTAACTATGACTTGGGGTAAGTTGGTGAGACAAGCAGCCAGTATATCAGCAATCATTGATGATAATTCCGTGAATAAGTCCTCTTGGCTAAGCTCATCAATGTTGGTGTGGTAGGAAAGAAGGATTATTCGGTGATTCGATACATTGAATTTGCGCTAATAGACCGGTAGCTGGAATTATCATTTGCCCTTCTAATATCTATAACTTGCACTTGAGTTACCATGCTTTTAGCTGTATTCTTGAACCATTGCAGAATCAATCCTGGTGTGTTCACTTCAGGAGCATGGTTTTTCAGATTGACTCCTAACCATTTCTTGGAGACTTCAACTTCTAGCCAGACCACTTTAGCTGCCTTTTGAATGCTTACATACTCATCGGTAGCATTGAGACTTTCTTCCACAAGTGTGGCATATTTAAGACCTTCACTCACACTGCTTAGCAACCTATCGACTACGTTGTTCTGTATTTTAGGTAGAGAAACGGCGATGGCTGTCAGGGTTACCAACGGTAAGCTCCAACAATCCAGATAATCTTCTTCAAATAAAGGTGGAATATGAAGGCTGTCATACTTTCCAACTCCTTCAAAACCATTAGATTCTCTTAGAAGCTTAAGGAGAATGCAGGGTTGTTGTTTTTCAGCATTTTTGATCAAGCAGTTCACAGATTTTGAAATGCTTTTTAATGTTCTCTCCGAAATCTCCATATCATCTTGCAATTGCAACACATACGGCCTAAGATCGTTGAAGTTCTCTTCTTGTTCACGATTTTGTCCCAAGACAATACTTGATGCACTAAACATGGCTTTAAACCACTTCCAACACCGAATACAAAACAAAACGCATATCACAAAGAAAATTGGGATCAGTGCTATCACTTTACATGCAACCACAACTGTCTTCTGAAGTCCTATACAGATGATAAGAAATATGACTCTGAAATTCTGGATGACAATCTTGGTCTTGCGGCTACTGAATGAGAATGGAATGCTACTCTGTTTCCAATCATACAGCTTCTGAGTCCAGTAGCTCTCTACTTTAAATACCTTAATGTGGTTCCAGATCCACTTTATGGACAACTTAACGGTCAAGGCTGCATAACATCTACAAAGTGGTGCAATTGTTCCTACTAGAGTGCCGATATACTGTATTGTGAGAATTACTGGCATTGACCATTCATAATCCGATCTATACTGTCGTAGGCTGCTTGTATCTGCAAGAATTACAGCTGACATAAGTGCATGCATGACAGTACTAGCAACACATATTACCCCAGAAGCAGAGGTAGTTGCAGAGCAAGCTGTGATGAACTGAGGGCTGCCTGTTCCTGCCATGATCCAATGATTTTTCACATGCTGCTTTAACTTATCAACAGTTAATCTTCCTGGTTGTTGTAACTCTAGGTCCTTCAAAGAAGTTTCATGACCTTCTTGGTATTTCAATTCCATTATTTGTTTTGACTTTTGAATCGTTAAACCTGAACATGTGTGTATTATCAGCAAGATGAGTAGCTTAGCCACATAAAACAATGCCATTCCCTTATAAAATACATTCTTTAAATCCTCAGAACCCCCAATCACACCCTTATATATTTGAATGCAAACATTCACAATCAAGGTGATTACCAAAAAATCCAAAGCTATGATGTTTGTGAGAAGTTCCTTGCTATTCATGGTTGCTAAAGAAGGCAATAAATTCGCCATCATGGTGCACATAAAGGACATGCTTCCGATCTTTGCCATCTGGTCTGCAACACCTCGCATTGGATTACTTAAATCCACAGGTAGCTTTATAGCAACAACTATCACAGTAAGCGAAGCAGCATTCAGAGTGAAATATTTACATGGGAACCATAGTTTTCTGTTTCTTAAACCATGTATTAAATCAGCTACCATTGCTAGGATGCAAAAGAGAGATGCTACCGCGATATAGATACCAATCCATGGCATCGGTTTGCTGTAGTCATTTTGTCGATCTGACTCATTCTTTAAGCATTTTCGAAAATTATCCGGAATACCCGAAACAGTGTCAAATTTACAAATGTTGTCTGTCCAGTAGTAATAGTGGTAATAGTCCATACCTTGGTTCATCGTGGGGAGCAGGAAGATGGTGTAGATTATGAAAATAGCAGGATTTGTCTTCAGAAAGACTTAAAATGGGTGGTAATAATGCGAATGATATAACAAAATTCTGTTCTTAAAAAATGTATGTGCGATGAAATCTTGAAATGAAGACTTTCTATGTGACTAAAACAACACCACTAGGCTTTGTGATCGCACTATATATAATTCACTCGAATCTAAACCGAGTTGAATGCAACGACCATAACAGTAACTGCACGTTCTTTGCATATTCTTAAAAACTATAGTTATCTTTATATTTAGAGTAAATTACATAATTCGCTCCCTGTGGTTTGTCGGATCTTATGGTTTTGGTCCCCGGATGGGTATTTTTACAGATCCCGTCCATGTGGTTTTTAATATGTTTCTAATCCAGTCCCTCATTGCTAACTGTGTTAAAAGAGAGTTGTTATCTCACACACGTGACAAACATGTGAGATTTTGTTACTTCTACTAAACACTTTCTATATGAATATACAACATTTTTGCATTTAAATATTGTAGAAATTATTAGTTTTTCACAAGGATATGATTTCTTTACACGCAATAACTTGGTTGTTTAAAAGGAGTACTTTTGTAGCGTTATTTTTGTTACTTATTGAACAATATTGGATTATGTCACAGCAACACATATTACTATTAGTATTTAATGATACAATTACAACTATAACAAGACCCTGAGACTTACAGTGGCCCTGTCGACCAAGAAATATGACACCAATTTGACCTAAAAATAAGACATCCACAATAATGTATTAAACTACACAAAGCTACTTTTACAAATATCAGTTAGCATCTACTAGTATTACTCTATAGGAAACCACTGTTGACAACATAAATAATCCACAAGTTTTTAACCAAAGACAGGAGCATAATTGTCATACATGTTGCAAATGAAACAAAAAACATGAAACTACAGACAATGTCTGGTGACCAAAAAAAACACACCATCGAGTTTAGGTGTATGACAAGATGATTACCCATGTCCAAACCATTATTAGACCAAATAAAACATGCAATCCAGTTTTGGTGAAAAACAAACATTGATCACCGATGTTCAAACAGATTAAAAAAAAAAAAAAAAAAAAAAAAAAAAAAAAAAAAAAACAAACTTGGAACCAAGGTTTTCAAGATCGGGATCCTACTCTAATATTATTTCTTAATAGTTTTTGTAATATTATACAAATCTACAAATTATTATACATTATAAATATAAAATATTGTGAATGTTTCATAGAAATAATGTCCTAAATTATGATTATGAAATGTTTAAAAAGATTAACATGTTGTTTTCTGAATTCTACAAAAAAACAACCCATAAATTTATAGTTTTTTATTTTGTAATCCAAGAAAAGCAAGATCGGATCGGATTAGATCTTAAGATCGTATGGTTAAGATCGGGATCCTATATGATCTTAAGCTTGCAAAGATCCTATGTAGGATCCGTATCGTTTTTGCTTTACAGTATCGTAAAATCGTAAGATCCTAAGATCAGGATCGGGATCCTGACAACTATGCTTGGAACATCACATCAGACCTCATTACTCCACTTCCTTTGCCTTACCCTTATCTTGTGCACCTATGTTGCTCCCCCTCTTGGTTCAGTTTTTGAAGATCTGGTGTTGGCAGAGGATGGTTCTCTTATGGTGATTCTTTCTGAGCTTCTTGCAACAGGTTGGAAATCCATGATGCCAAAAGCTTGTGACCTTCTTGTAGTTTGTGAGTTATTTGCAGACTGTGTGCTTCTTGCAGCCTTTTTTTTGTGCAAAAGGGTGAAATATATTATTATCAACAAAACAATTTTACACACCATCAGACACTGCAATGGACATGCCCATTCAGTGAAAAACTTAAAACCAACAATACATTCTGATCATATATCAAACAACAGAGAACATACTATCTAATACAACAGAATTCAGTCATGCTGCATCATATGAAGACTTCAGATTTGTAGTAGCCCAAGCAGCAACCAACCCATGATCTGCATACTTGTCAAATTCACCCTTAAAATTGCACCAAGACCATAGCCTCACAACATACATTTCCCTACCATCATCCAAATTGATCATTCAACCGGCATCCACAATAACCAAAAGGAGAGGATGGTAAGGCATCATTATGTAGACTACAGCCACCCATTCACTCAACCAGTCAAGGGCTCTTCCAATGTTCCTACATTTCCATCTCATAGAATGGCTTCAGAACATTAGAAACACACACCTTGAGGGGAACACTCCTTACCTCCTATGGACAATGTATTGCTAGGACCAAGTAGGTTCATCTTTCACTCCTCAGTATTCCTAGCATCATACATTGTCCCAGCAAGCATACATTACCCTTCACACATGGATACCTACTTTATGATGATCAATATTAACTCATATGTTTACAAAAGCATTCCAAAGAAAGCTCCTAACAAAGGAAAACTTATTCTGAGAATGATTATAAACAATATAAGCAATAAGCCACATACAAGGCCATCATGCGTAGTATGCTTAAAATACTCCAAGTTCCAGTGAATTAGAAACTATGAAGTAAAGGATAAAACCTTTTTGAATCAAATCTATCATGAATTTAGGACTTAAGATTTGAATGCAGACATCAGATTACATTCTACAAATATATCCACTTCAGAAGCATATTTTGGATATAACCCCTATTGATTGCAATGAACCATTCCATAGAGGCTTATAGAAACATAGACCATATATGCAGGAAACTACTTTATGGTAGCATAAGTTTCTCCAAAAGGAATCATAATCATTTTGTTACCCCACCAGGATACACAAAACAAATAATGACTCAATCAGGATAACAAAGCCCCAAGATACTAGCCCTTTGCATTTTATTGACCCTGAACATTCTTAAATTTGACCTCCCAATCTTTACCAACACTCTGAACATTAGCAGAGTTCAAAACTTTAAGTCCAGATAATCTCAATTGAACACATTCAGTAATAATAGTTGCCATTGTTTGTGTATCTCTTTTTTCACTTGTGAACTGTCTTTTATTTCTTTCCTGCCAGATGAAGTAGACCAAAGAGCCAAATGTAAGCCTGCTCACTACATCTTTGATGTAATTAGAAGACTTAGCAGCAATTAGATCAACATTATCCTCTAATTAGACCTTAATGATTGAATATAACTCTTCCTTCTAATCAGCTCCCAAACACTAGCAACAAATGAACACTGAAAGAACAGATGATCATGTGAATCCATACATTGACTGCATAAGGAGCATCTCATATTACTATCATTATTCCACTGAAATAGCCTATCTTGAGTTTGTAATCTACCCAAAATGGCCATCCATAGTACAAAAGAATGACTTGGAATGCACTGTGAGAACCAAACAATCTTTGACCAGTTGACATTAGGCTGATTTTCTCTAAAATCTTCCCAAACATGTCTTGTTGAAAAACTTTTTAACTGTCCTTTCTTACTTCTCCATAAAGCTTTATCATCATTATCATTAAACACTGGAACAGGTATCTTAGTAACTGTTGGATCGTAAACTTGATTTAGTCCAATAAAGATTGGACTATCCATAAATGCCCAAGCCCGTGATCAAGAAGCTTCTAGAATGACGAAGAATCGTATGGAAGCTTCTAAAAAAGTTGTAGAATTGTATGGAAGCTTCTAGAATGTTGTAGAATGGTATCTATAGAAGTGTTTAGAATATTGTAGTAGATGATAACTACTAGTAGTATCTAGAATATGATAGAAATATCTAGTAGGAGTTTTCTAGAATTAGATGATTAGATAAGGATGATGATGTATTAAGAAAGATCAAGATGATACAAGAAGTATCTAGATCATAGTAGAGTATCCATGGAAATATCTCGTCTCTAGAATCTTCCATGGACTTGTATAAATAGTTGGTGGTGTAAACATTTGGAATGAAGCAAAGTTAAGGAATAAAAGTTCCATTGTGAAAGTTCTCTAAGTATTCCTCTCTTCGTAAGCCTAAAAGGCCCTCGTGTTTTCCAACAAAGTGGTATCAGAGCTAGAAGATCGAGATGTCAGGTGCAATGAACTTGTTCCAATTTCCTCGTCTTACCAAAGATAACTATGGTATTTGGTGCATTCGAATGAAGGCGATACTCGGTTCACATGATGTGTGGGAGATAGTCGAAAAAGGTGTTGAGAAAGTTGATGATGAAAGTTCGTTGAATGCCACCCAAAGGGTGGAGTTGCAAAAGGCAAGAAAGAAGGATCAAAGTGCTCTTACACTCATCTATCAATGTCTTGATGATGCGATGTTTGAGAAAGTTGCAAATGCAACCACTTCTAAGGAAGCGTGGGAGATCCTTCAAAATGCTTTCAAAGGAATTGACAAGGTGAAAAAGGTACGTCTTCAAACTCTTAGAGGAGAGTTCGAAAAGCTCCAAATGGAGGAATCCGAAACCATTTCGGATTATTTCACTCGTGTCTTAACCATTTCAAATGAAATGAAGAGAAATGGTGAAAGCTTGAGTGACATAAGGGTGATAGAAAAGATTCTTCGCTCTTTACCACCAAGCTTTGATTACATTGTCGTGGCCATAGAGGAGTCAAAAGACATAGACTCTATGACCATTGATCAACTCATGGGATCTTTACAAGCCCATGAAGAGAAAATGAAGAAAAGAAAGGGGAAAGAACCCTTAGAGCAAGCTTTATACTCAAAGGTCTCTTTCAAAGAAAGAGAAAAGATCTTTCTAAATGGAAAGGAGCAAGGACGAGGACGCGGTACTTTTCGAGGTCGTGGTGGTTTCCAAGGCCGAGGACGAGGAAGAGGAAGAGAAGATTTCAACAAAGAAGATGAAAACCAATGGTTTTCATATCGAAGAGGTCATGGGAGAGGCTTTCAATCTCAAAGAGGAGGTAAGCCCCATATACAAAGTTACAATTGTCTCAAATATGGTCATTATGTCAGTGAGTGTAGTAGCTCAAGACAAGTTTAAGAAAAAGCCAATCTTGTGGAGGTGGAAGAAAAAGATGAGCTTACATTGCTAATGACAAGACATGATGAACAAGAAGAGAGGATAGAGCCATGGCATATAGATTCCACTGCAAGTAACCATATGACTGGTGAAGAAGATTTGTTCGTGGAGATGGAAACAAGTAAAGGTAATGTCACCTTTGGAGACGAATAAAAAGAACTGGTGAAAGGAAAAGCTAAGTGCTTAAAGAGTTGTCTTAAGGATCATTCGTGGCTTTGGCACATGAGGTACGGGCACTTAAACTTTGGTGACTTAAAGTTATTATCCTCAAAGGGAATGGTGAAAGGGTTAGATCAAATTGATCATCCCAATCAAGTGTGTGAAGGATTCCTTCTTGGGAAGCAAGCTAGAAGTTCGTTTCCGAAAGAAGCAACATCAGGAGCTAAGGAGCCTCTACAACTAATTCACATGGATTTGTGCGGTCCCATTACTCCACCATCTCATGGTAAGAATCTTTACTTTATGCTCTTTATTGATGACTTTTCAAGAAAAACTTGGGTATATTTTCTAAAAGAAAAATCCCAAGCTTTTGAAGCTTTTAAGATATTTAAGGCTATGGTAGAAAAGGAGAAAGGTTTAAAAATTAAATCCATGAGATCCGATAGAGGTAGAGAATTTTTATCAAAAGATTTAACAAATTTTGTGAGGAGAATGGGATCCGGAGATTTCTAACGGCTCCTTACTCCCCACAACAAAATGGAGTGGTGGAGAGAAAGAATAGAACCATTCTCAATATGGTCCGAAGCATGTTGAAAAGTAAGAAGATGCCAAAGGAGTTTTGGGCCGAGGCAGTTGATTGTGCAATATATCTATTGAATCGGTGTCCGTCAAAGAGTTTTGATAACAAGACTCCACAAGAAGCATGGAATGGGATGAAGCCTACTGTCTCTCACCTAAGGGTATTAGGAAGCATAGCGTATGTTCACGTTCCGAGCCAAAGGCGATTAAAGCTTGATGATAGAAGCGAGAAGCATGTATTCGTTTGCTATGACAAGCAATCGAAAGGTTATAAGCTCTATAATCCAATCACAAGGAAGGTGGTAGTGAGTAGAGACGTAGAGTTCGATGAAGAAGAAGCATGGGATTGGAGCATTAAAGAAAATGAAAGGTATGACTTTCTTCCTATGACTGATGAAGAAGAGACAGGTGAATCAAGCGAAGAAGTCCAACAACCTCAAAGTCCAACTCCAACCCAAGACTCACCTTCAAGTTCAAGTGAAGGAGAACTAAAGACAAGAAGTTTGCAGGAGCTCTACGAGGTAACTGACGAGATACCACTTCTTTGTTTATACGCTGATTGTGAACCTTTAGTTTTTGAGGAGGCTATGAAAAGTAAGAAATGGAGACAAGCCATGGACGAGGAGATAAATTCAATAGTGAACAGTGATACGTGGGAGTTGACGACCCTTCCGAAAGGCCAAAAGGCTATTGGAGTCAAGTGGGTATACAAGGCTAAGAAAAACGGCAAAGGCGAAGTGAAGAAGTACAAGGCAAGGCTTGTCGCTAAAAGGTACAAGAAAAAATATAGTATCGACTATGAAGAGGAAGGATGTACGAGTGATACATGCGAGATCCGAAAACCAAGTTGCAGATATCTATACCAAGCCGTTCAACGAGCGAGATTTCTCAAGACTAAGGATGATGCTTGGAGTCGGGAAATCAAGTTTAAAGGGGGGTGTTAAATCGTAAACTTGATTTAGTCCAATAAAGATTGGACTATCCATAAAAGCCCAAGCTCGTGATCAAGAAGCTTCTAGAATGACGAAAAATCGTATGGAAGCTTCTAAAAAAGTCGTAGAATTGTATGGAAGCTTCTAGAATGTTGTAGAATGGTATCTATAGAAGTGTTTAGAATATTGTAGTAGATGATAACTAATAGAAATATCTAGAATATGATAGAAATATCTAGTAGGAGTTTTCTAGAATTAGATTATTAGATAAGGATGATGATGTATTAAGAAAGATCAAGATGATACAAGAAGTATCTAGATCATAGTAGAGTATCCATGGAAATATCTCGTCTCTAGAATCTTCCATGGACTTGTATAAATAGGTGGTGGTGTAAACATTTGGAATGAAGCAAAGTTAAGGAATAAAAGTTCCATTGTGAAAGTTCTCTAAGTATTCCTCTCTTCGTAAGCCTAAAAGGCCCTCGTGTTTTCCAACAGTAACATCAGTAAACTTGACTCCCACACATCATTCCAAATCCATTGATTATCAAGTACCATATCATATACAGAAGCATTGCTTTTAAATCTTGCATCATAGATGTCTCTTCTACTAATAATCTGACCTTTTTTTAAACCACCATTATTTGTAGTTTGTGATCCACCTTGTGAACCCATCTGTTGACCTTTACATGATCTTTTGTTATGCCCAGTATTTTTGCATAGAAGGCAAGTGTGAGTTTTCCCTGCCCTACTCAACTTTCGTCCTTTCACCATTCCTTTACTAAATTCATCTGCACTCTTCTTCCTTTGCTCAGAAAGCCATGGGTACCACAAACGTGAGAGTAGACGTCAAGCTAAACAAGCACGTTTGGAGCAGGGGTATCAGAAGTGTCCCAAGGAGAGTTAGAGTCTGTATTGCAAGGAAGAGGAAGGATGATGAAGATGCTAAGGAAGAGCTTTACTCGCTTGTCACTGTTGCAGAGATCCCAGCAAAAGGACTAAAGGGGCTCGGCACAAAGGTCATCGAAGATGAAGACTAGTTGTTCAGATCTAACCTTTTTGAAATAGTGTCAGAGTTTAGTTTTTGATCCCTGCTATATTTGTTTGGAATCTACTTTATTACATTTCCTTGAATATATATTTTCTGGTATTATAAAATTACCTGTTGTCTATTTGAGGATCATTGTGCTCATTTGCTTAATCTTGAAACAATTCAAAATGCATGTATTCTGGAAATGGTCTGTTTGTTTCAATTCTTTCTGACATATCTGTCAGTGTGGATTTTGCGAACAACCATATTTTCAATATGATTATGTGTGTTCAGTACTTCAGTCTCTATGAGCGATTTATCTGACTACCAGTGACTTTCACTACTACACTAACTGGTTTTTCCCACGAAAATGAAACTGTGTGAAATTTCACACGGGATACCGAAAAATTACACACCAAATTGTTGACCAACTTTCGGTGGGAAATATGTCATAAATTTCCCACGGATTTCCCACTCTTTATACACTAAATTGTTGACCAAGTTTTTGTGTGAAATCCGTCGCAAATTTCCCACAGATTTGCGACCATATTCACACTACATGTGTTTATTAGACGTCCGTGGGAAATTTGTGGCACATTTCACACATATTAGCCACGGCCAAAAGTATGTGGCATATTTTAGCTCCATTACTCACGGATTTCACACGGTTTTTTCTTATAAAGTAACTATTTAACTGCTCTGTGGAAAATATGTGTATTTTCCCACAGATTACCTACCAATTTAATAAATCCGTGGGAAGTACGTGTGTAAATACACACAGATTTCCCACAGAAATATCGTTTTTATATTTTGTCTGCTTACACATTCTCACATTACTTAATATGTCTTCATATGTGTTTGTTAATTAATATAACTATTTATGTTAGTATCATAAGTGTATGTGTAGGTTTAGGAATAATATTTTTGTGTAACAAACCATTATATGTGTGTGCATATCAACACGTATATGTTCCGTGTGCTTGTTTATGACCTTCATTGTATCTATAGATGTTTTGTATCTAGGTATATCGATCTGTATATGCGTGAACGTGTAACTATATCAAAAAAGTAAAAGAAAACGATTATGTCTGTGGGAAATATGTGTGTACTTTCCCACAGATTACCTACCAATTTAATAAATCCGTGGGAAATACGTGTGTAAATACCCACAAATTTCCCACAGAAAATGTCATTTTTATATTTTGTCGACTTACACATTCTCATATTGCTTAATATGTCTTCATATGTGTTTGTAGTTTCATATTATATGCATTTGTTAATTAATATAACTATTTATGTCAGTATCACAAGTGTATGTGTAGGTTTAGGAATAATCTTTTTGTATAACAAACCATTATATGTGTGTGCATATCTACATGTAGATGTTCTGTATGCTTGTTTATGACCTTCATTGTATCTATAGATGTTTTGTATCTATCTATATCGACCTGTATATGCGTAAACGTGTAACTATATCAAAAAAAAAATAAAGAAAATGATTATGTCTGTGGGAAATATGTGTGTACTTTCCCACAGATTACCTACCAATTTAATAAATCCGTGGGAAATACGTGTATAAATACCCACAGATTTCCCGCATAAAATATCGTTTTTGTGTTTTGTCTACTTACACATTCCCACATTACTTATTATGTCTTCATATGTGTTTGTAGTTTCATATTATATGTCATTTTAAATTAATGGAACTATTTATGTCAGTATCACATGTCTATGTGTAGGTTCAAACATAACTTTTTTATGTAACAAACCGTTGTATATGTGTGGATATCTACACATATATGTTACATATCTCTGTTTATGACCTTCACTGTATCAATAGATGTATTCTATCTAGGTATATGGACGTGTATATGCGTGAACATGCAACTATATCAAAACAATAAAAGAAAACAATTATATCCGTGGGAAATATGTGGGTACTTTCCCACATATTACCTACCAATTTGATAAATCCGTGGGAAACACGTGTGTAAATACCCGCGGATTTCCCACAAAAATACCGTCTTTATGTTTCTGCGTACTTACACATTCCCACATTACTTATTATGTCTTTATATGCATTTTTGGTTTCATATTATATGATTTCGTTTATTAATGTAACTATTTATGTGAGTATCATAAATGTATGTGTAAGTTAGGTATAACTTTTTTGTATATCAAATCAACGCATATGCATGAATATCTACGCGAATATGTTTTGTATGTCCGTCATGAACATAGGTGTGTTTTTAAGGCCTTTAATTGACAAGCTGAATGATTTATACAATATTGGTGTTGATACTTATGATGCTTATCGTAAACAAAATTTTACAATGAAATATATTCTATTGTGTACGGTTAGCGATTTCCCCGCATATGCAATGTTGTCAGGTTGGAGCACACATGGCAAGTTAGCTTGCCCACATTGCATAGGGAACATTGATTCCTTCCGGTTACAACATGGAGGGAAGTCGTGTTGGTTTGACTGCCATAAAAGATTTTTACCTATAGATCATACATTCAGGCGTGATAAAAAGGGATTTCACGCTAAAAACATCGTATTATCCACTCCACCACCAGAATTAAATGGTTTTGAAATATGGCAAAAAATTTCTTCTTATCTAATTGTTTATGAAGGTGCCGCATATGATCCAAAGAATTAAAAAATCAATGGTTTTGGGGTAACCCATAATTGGGTAAAAAGAAGCATCTTTTGGGAGCTACCATAGTGGCATTTGTTGTTAATCGGCACAACCTTGATGTTATGCATATTGAGAAAAATGTTTTCGATAATATCTTCAACACTGTCATGGACACTTTGAAAACAAAAGATAATATCAAGCAAGGATGGATATCGAGAAGTATTGTGACCGTGCAGACTTGCATGTTTGGAATCAAAATAACAAAGTTTGAAAGATAGTATTATTGTAACTATTTGCAAATTAGAAAAAGTCTTCCCACCTGGTTTCTTTGACTCAATGGAACACCTTGCAATACATTTGGCAAATGAAGCTATTATTGATGGTCCCGTGCAATACAGGTGGATGTATCGCTATGAGAGGTTTTTTTTTTTTTTTTTTTTTTTGGTTAACAACCTATTAGAATTACTAATTAAGTTTTAATCAATTTACTCACTTATTTTCAGAAAATTTATAGGAAGTCGGGCTCATTAAAAAGAACAATTAAAAACAAAGCAAGGCCCGAGGACTCTATTATTGAGGCTCATCGCGTAAGTGAACTCTCAATCTATTCTCCCTTTCAATTTGAAACAAGGCTGAACCATGGATGTAAGGTGCAAACACAGCCAACTTGAATCATTCAGAAATGCTTGTACTTAATCAACCTCTTACCTAGGCCATAATGCAGCATAAAGAGTGTCAATAAGATCATTTATTTTTTTACACAAATTATGTTCAAAGCATATCAACTTATCTTAGAGAAAAAAAACAACAATTCAAAAAAAAATAAATAAATAAATAATAATAAATAAAAAAAAAGCAAAATTAACAAATTACATATAGTGAAAAACTGAAAATGCAAATGAAACCAACATAAAAAATGAAGTACCTTAATTTTAGTTAAACAAGGAGTATAACACCTAATTTGAAAAGGGTAGAATCAGATTCAATCGGATCTCTCAAAATCTGCAAAAAGATTATAACACCTATTGTGAAAAGGCTATAATCATATTCAACCGGATCCCTCACAAGCTGCAGAAAGGTTCACAAAACCAATGGCGGTAGAGTGGGCCGGAGCCGCGCGTGAATTAAAATGAATAAGGCAGTTTCCGATGGAGACGACCGACTAAAGGGGATATAACGGGATGGTCCACGATGGAGACGACAACTTTGCGCGACGGCGATGGCGAGCAGGAGACGTTGACTGGTTCACCATGTTTGTATGTATGACTGTAGGCTTCTTCTCGTACATAGATCAATATAAGGTCATTGTTTTAATCCATGTTAAATGACCAAAATACCCGGTTGCTCTGTATTGGTTGCCCAAAAAACAAATATTGCCCAAAATACAATACGAAGCATGTACTGCGTACCAATAGTGGTTGGTCGGACACGTGTCATCCTGTAGCTGGTTACACATTAGTTGCCCTGGGAAACCCGGACTAAAACGAGAATTTTCAAAAAAGGGGCTACATATGCCTAACCCGCTGGGCAACGGGCTATATTAGTAATTTTCCCTTAATACATATATTAATCTAGCCTTTCAAAAACAAATATATATCGTAACAATGTTTAGATTATTTTTCTTGTTTATTTTAACATGATATGTCTATTGTTGCTCGTTTGTCTGTCATCTTATTGTAATTGATATTTATCCACATGAAATGAAAGAAGAATTATCTAAAAAAATAAAAAATAAAAAATAAATAAAAAATTATATGTTATATTGTAATTAGTTTTGTCTCGCCAAAATTGTTTTTGCTTACTAGTATGTGAACATAATAAGAGTCAAAATATCATGTGTTTGAGTAGCGTTCAAAGCATATGTTAAAGGATATTAGATTCCATATAATTGTGTGACTAATATATTTAAAAGAAAATTGGCTTATTTTTAGTTCTAATTTATGTATATTATTACAGTGTAAAATTATTTATACAAAATATATCTTCATATGACTAAATATACATTTGACACTTAACAAATGTACTAAAATGATCAAAAAGCAATTACATATTATGTTGGAAAATACGGAGTAACTTTTTTTTTAAAAATATCATCTCAATTCACTTATAAACTTAACTGTGTTTAAACTAGGCATATTAGCCTTTGGATAACTTCACATGGATTGCCACCATGTCATAATCAATGGGCAAGATCAAAATATATATCTCACAACAAACACAACCAAATACAACCACTGCCACACACATCTCTTAAAACAAAAAACAAAACCAAATACATATCTCTTCATCCCTCTCTCTTGATTCACTTTTCCATCCACCATTAATCCTCTACTCGACCACCCACATTTCTACCATCAGTAAACACATCGGACTATCACTACGAGTAATTGAAATACGAGCTGAATCACATTAAAATGTGCAATGATCGTATGAGCAACACACATTCGAACCATATAGATCTCAGAGTCACACATGCGCATCTATGGACTTTTGGGTTTTGGTTGGACCTAAATATTTGTGTTTTTTTATTTATCTAAGAGTATTTTGTTTAGATCTATATATCTTTTATACTTTTTTTTTTTCACTGATTTGGTGTTGCATTTTGTTGAACATGAACAGGTCGGAAAATCGCTCACATGGTTAAGCTGAAGGGATTATAAAGACCATACAATAGATTATTTTGTATTATTTATGTAACTTGTAATGTTAGTGAGGAATGGTGGTTGTGCTTAAAATATTTAATAGATAGGTCGAAACTCATGGGTTGAGTATGTTAGTAATTTTTCATCATATGTGTTTTAATGAAATATACCCCTTTTTTTTAACGGCAATAAAAATATTCCGGTCTTTAGATTACGATGTCTTTTATTACGAATCGCATCTTGGATATTTGATTAATGTAATTATATATTATTTTATTTATGCATTTTAATATTTAGATTATAATTTTATATTTTTGTTAAATATTAAAAATTGATGTAAATATGTGAAATTTTGCCACAAATCAGTGGGAAAAGGCCTTTATCAACGGATTTTCCCACGGATCACGTTGTGGGTAAACCCTCATTTTGTGTGGAAAATGGCTACTAGAAACTGTGGGAAATTTCGTGAGAAATCTGTGAGAGAAATTGTAGTGTGAAAATCGTTGGAAGTCTGTGGCAAAAATACCACGGATATGTGTGGAAATGGCTACTAGAAACAGTGGGAAATTTCGTGAGAAACCCGTGGGAAAATTATAGTGTGAAAATCGTTGGAAACCAGTGGCAAAAAAACCACGGATATGTGTGAAAAATGGCTACTAGAAAATGTGGGAAATTCGTAAGAAATCTGTGGGAAATTAAACCCACGGATTATCCACGGTAATATTTGTGGGAAAATAGTCAACGCCCGTGGGAATTCTCGTGGGAAAATATTTACCCACGGGGTTTTTACACACGGAACGAATCAGTGTGAAATCTGTGGATAACGGCCGTTTCACACTGATTTTCTCACGGATTTTGTTGTGGGTAAAACCAGTTTTTGTAGTAGTGTAATTTATATCATGATTCTGTCTCTGCTTAGAAGTTGTTGAGCTTCAACCAGTTTAAGTGTTGTGAATATGTTAAGCTAAACTAAAAGCCATTAGTTAGGTATGTTTAGATATTGAAGACCAAGTTAACTTTGAAGGTTTGATATTGAAATGAAGATAGAAGTTAAACAAAGATGATATATCAATCATTCAACTTTAGCATTTAGGTTGCATTCTTAGATGATAACACAACTAACTAGCATGTAATTTAGGAAGTAAGCCTAAATGAGGGAGATGAAGATGCAATGCTGTTTGATTACATAAGAAATACAGGGAGATCTTCGGGTATTTATATACGCAACGACAATGGGTCTTTTTCAAATGACCTGACGTTCAAAGGTTTCCTGAAAGAATTAGGAGACTTGAGTAATACACCATCATATACTTGCGCTTTCCTCAGGACACCTTGAATTATTTTTACAAAAGGTTTGTTTGGTTTCAAGTGAGTTCAAGTACTCCATCAACTCAATTTCACTCTTTTAGTCCTCACAATCATTTAGTCAAGGTGTACTTTGGTCGTTAACATGCAAATGCTTTGGTAGACGTCAAGTTCTCTCAAGTTCAGGGACTATTGTTTTAGATATTCAAGCCTATGTCAAAGTTCAATGGATGTAACCAAAAACAGGAAATGCTCTTTTTGTTTCTCAACTATAACTCAAAATTCAATTTATTTTCAATGTTATCTTTTAGCCAAAAAAAATTAAATAAAAATAGACTGTTATTTATTATGGAGTATGTCATAGCAGGTGTTGCCAATCACTTATTTTAAGCTATGTATGAATCCTATGGCAAAAAATATAACTTTTTCGTTGCTGTCTAACCAAGACATGAATACAAACCGGCATAGCACTACTCAAGTTCATTATTGTGTAACTGCCACAATAACCATTACAACAGTGGTGATTCGTCATTGTTTTGAAGCTGCATTCTTACCATTTCAAGCAAAACAAATAAACATAGAAAAACAAGAGAATTACAAGCAAAATCTTTGTTATATCGTACTTATAACGCATAGAATTAGATGACTAAAAATCAAAATAAAAATTCCCATTCTATACCTTCAGTGATGACACAACTAGTAACATTGTTCATCTACTATCCCTTAAAATTATCAATGAACTACAACCATAACAAGAGTTGATAATAACCATACAGGAGACAGCAGTGTCGTAGCTCAGCGAACGGATGCCATGTGGGAAAGCTTATACGATAACTAAATACGATGATTAAAAATTTATTATACCAAGTATCGAAATCAAAACCATAGTAATTTGATTAATTTTTAACAAATATATACACCATAAAGTTGTGCAACCTTAATATATATATATATATATATATATATATATATATATATATATATATATATATATATATATATATATATATATATATATATATATATATATTTAAGTAAATTTTGAGGCCCCAAAGATATAGTAGGGACCTTGGGCTTTATTTAATTATTTATTATTATTTTTTTTAATATATTTTGTTTTCGGACTCCCAACGTATATTGGGTACAAATAAAAAGGCAAACGGTGTATTTTACTCAGCGTATATTTTGTTTTGATGACATTTATTTGGATTAGTAGTAGATGTAGTTTTAAGCAAACTAATTAGTTGGGGTCGGGTGGCTTCATAACTAGTCTCTTGTTACTTCTATTATGTAACTGTTTTGTTATCTAGCTCCTTGCTAGTTTAATATATGAGCTCGTCAAGAAGCTCTCATAATGTGGAAGTCACATATTAAAATCTCTTAGTCATGGCTAACTATAGTAAATTATATTTTCTTGAGGTGGATATTTTCACTCATATACTTATAGAAGTCTAGATTTGGGTTGTTTTTGTATCTGAAAGGGGTTTAATAGGTCAAGTCGAAAGATTAAAAGTTATTAAGCATCATATTAATTAACGCAACACTGTCCTGTTTTAGTCTTTCTACTAAGGCTTGTAGTACCAGTACTATTTAACTTTGAGAAAAAAATTTACTCACCATCAAAAAGAACATGATCACACGTAAGGCACAACCTCATATACCACATCTAAACCAAAAACCAACTACAAAACATTCAATCGTACTACCTCAACCAATGTCTATAATCGTTACCCAGCCAGAATCACTTAATGGCCACATTAAATCTGTTAAAAACTCCGAACTAATTCCACCAAATCGATCCAGTCAGCTATTGAACTTTTCACTAAAGCATTTTATCAAATACTTGTGCCACAACTACAAATGTTTTGATTGAGGCATTTTATCAACCACTTGCGCTCATGCTAAAAAAATGCACAAATATTATATAATTATCTAATAAGTTTCTGCCCATAATCAGAGGCGAAGCTTCATAGGGGCCGGGGGGGCGCCCGACCCCCCGAAATTTTTTTTGCAATGTAGGGGGTATATAGTTTTCGTGTAGAAAAATTTCGGTATATTCGGTTTCGACCCCCCAAAAATTTCGGTATACCTGAAATATAGCCTTAGGAAAAAAAAAATTTAGATCCCGACCCCCCACTTACAAAATCCAAGCTTCGCCACTGCCCATAATTATGAAACTTTCAGAAAAAGAAAATGATGATTTTTGTTTCAGGAAAACTAAAGATGGTGTAAAGCATCAAAGTTGGGATATGTCTTGAGAAAAACGTAAGAGTTAATTATTACTTGAGTTACAAACATTACAAAGAGAAACTAGCAAGAGATATGCAAGTATATACTAGCAAGAGATACGTCTCGAAACGAATTAAAAAAAAATAATGAAAAAATAAAAATCATACTTATCACCAAAGTTGGCGCATTTTCATCAGTTATTTCGGATATTGTCATAAGGAATATTGTCCAAATTAGCTAGTTTTGTAACCATTGAGACAAAAATATTGTAAAATAGTGAAAATTGAAAGTAGGGCTGAGCAAACGGACCGGATGGACCGGACCGACCGACAAAACCGACCGGACCGAGACCGACCGGACCGGACCGACCACATTCGGTCCGGTCCTCGGTCTAAGCTTTTTGCCAAATTCGGTCCTCGGTCCGGTCCGGACCGACCAAAAACCCGAAAAAACTTGCCTAATTGGACCGGACCGACCGAAGACCGACCGGACCGGACCGGACCGACCATATTCGGTCCGATCTCGGTCTATGGTTTTTCCGGTTCTCGGTCCTCGGTCCGGTCCGGTTTTTGCCCGATGCTCAGCCCTAATTGAAAGTTATGAAAGAGAAGTAGCACATTAGCGCAAAGAAATGCTGAGAATTATGATAGATAAAAAGTTATTGTTTGCATAATGATAAGGGTTTAAGTCATAGACATATACTTTTATAAATGTTTCGTTATGATACATGTGCTAAAAAAATTACTCGTCTAATATCTGTACTTTATGTTTCGTGCTAATATGGTCGCGTTTTTACCAACTACCATTTAAACCGGCAAAAATTGATTAAAAAAAAAAAAAAAGTGAGCTTTTTGTCCTTTTGTGTCCATATTACTTATCAAGTGTGTTCTGGAAGGGCTTCCCGTAGATTAGTGTCCATCACTGGCCCCAAATGCGAACTAATTATCCGATTAATACTAGTTAAGCCTAGTATTTAGATTCATATATGTCATGTTAGGCCAAGAATTGGATAAATGACATAGTTTTCTTTTTATTTTATTTTTTTATAAAGGACATGCTCTTTGTTTTATTTTTTTATCAGATTTTAACTACTATTGAGTCCGATCATTTTATTAGCTAGCTATGTTCTCATTTTTGATTTTCTTCTTTAGTGTTTACTCCTGTTTGTTTGTATTATTTTTGCATGGGTCTCTTTTTCGCTTTCCAAATAACTCAGTTAAATTTCTATTGTACACCATTATCAAGCATGAGAGTAAAACTAGGAAAAGATCAAGAAAACATCATATCAATAAGTCTAAGCATCGGAAAATTCCTCTAACCACGCTAAAAAGCAAATACATGGTTATTATATTATATATATAATATACGGCCACATATAACAAAATATATTACAAACGAACTTTTAAAGAGTAAAACTGATGAAAAACAACCACACGGTCACAAGAACTTATTAAGTTTACAAATTAACGAGAATCCCGGTTTCAACATTATTTCTGAATGCTCATGCACGGTGAAATTAACTTCTTGATGCAGCATATATTACTTCATCTGGATCACATTCATTACTTGAAGAGCGGAAGTTATTAGGGATGCCTTAAATGAGCGCGCCACTTGTGAATAAAATGAAAGTCATCTGGATTCTTCAAGCTTGGAAGTTCCCGATTTTGAAGGACTTCGATAATCTGTGTAGTCTCACCGATAAGTTGGACGGCAGCATAGACATTCTCACTAGAGTGGCATTTCAATTCTATGACATGGGGCAAGTTGGTGAGACAAGCAGCCACTATGTCAGATATCATTGATGATAATTGAGCAAACAGATCGTCTTGGCTAACCTGGTCAATGTTGGCTTGGTTGGAAAGCAAATTGCTTATCCGATACATTGAGGTGGCACAGATAGACCTGTCAATGGAATCATCATCTGACCCTCCACTTTCTGCATTTCCCACCTTAGTGACAATGTCTTCTGCTGTATCCCTGAACCATCGAAGTATAGCCCTAACACTCACCTCAGAAGCCGAGTCTTTTAGCTTATGTCCTAACCATTTGTGAAAGATTTCAACTTCTAGCCACAACGTTTTAGCTGCCTTTTGAACGCGTTCATAGTCACTGGTAGCATTGAGGCTTTCTTCCACAAGTGTAACATACTTAAAAGCTTCACTCACACTCTCCAAAAAATTATCAGCTTTCTTTTGGTCCTTTTGGAAGCTAGGAAGAGAAACCACAATGGCTGTCAGGGTTACCACCGGCAAACTCCAGCAATCTCGATATTCTTTTGATGAGATAGTTGAAGAATGATCATTATCATACTTTTCAACTCCTTCAAAACCACTAGATTTCTCTAGAAGCTCCTTGAGATTTTTAGGTTGTTGCTTTTCAGCCTTCTGGATCAAGCGGTTCACAGATTTCCAAAGGCTTTTCAATGTTTTCACATTAAGCTTCAGCCCGTCCTTAATTTGCAAAACATACGGCGGAATATCTTTATTATTTTCTGGTTGGTGAGTGTTTTTCCCCGAGCCATCACCGGATGCAGGACCCATGACATTTATCCGCTTCAAACAACGGACACACATCGTAAAGAAAAATGGGATTAGTGATATCATCTTGCATGTTACCACAACTGCCTTCTGAACATCTATTAAAAAGTTCAGAATTGTGAATTTCATGTTCTCGATGACAACCTTGCATTTGCGGCTACGAAAAGGAGTTGGAATCCTACTTTTTTTCCAATCTGATAACTTCTGAATCCAGTAGCGCTCTGTTTCAAAGACCTTAATATAGTTCCAAATCTGTTCTTTGGACATCTTAAAGATTAAGCTGGCTGCAAAACATCTAGAAAGTGGTGCAATTGTGCCCACTACTACTCCAATAAATTGTGTTACGAGAATCACTGACATTGACCACTGATAATCTGACTCACAGTACTCACTATTCAACGCAGGTGTAGCCACTAACACTGTAACAATGTGCAAGGTAGTGCTTAAAACGCATATTACCCCAGAAGCAGAGGTTGTAGCAGAACAAACTGTAATGAATTGGGGACTGCCAGCCCAAATGATCCAATACTCGCTCACAAGCTGCTTTAGCGTCTCAGCAGTTAAACGTCCCGATTGTTGGGTCTTTAAAGCTCTAGCACGATTGTCTTGGTATTTCGATTTTATAACCTTTTTCGACTTTAGAATAGCTAAAGATGAACATGTATGTATAATCAGCAACATCAGTAGTAAAATCACGTAAATTGCTGCTGATATGCTATTGAAATATTTGGATATGCTAAACGACTTAGGGTCAAGATCAGCTTTAATAAACTGGAAGATGCGAGCTTTTTCTTTTTCTGAAACGACACCTGTTGCTATTTGAATGCAGATGTTTACAACCAAAGTGATTACCAGAACAACCAAAGCTACGATATTTGTGAATAGTTCCTTGCTGTCCATTGTTTCTAAAGAAGGAAACAAATTAGCCATCATGGAGCACATGAACGCCATGCTTCCGAGCTTTGCCACTTGGTCCACATTACCAGGCATTGAACTAGTTAAATCCACGGGTAACTTCATAGCAACCGCTATCACAGTAAGCGAAGCAGCATTTATAGTGAAGTATTTACACGGAAACCACAGCTTTCTAGTTCGTAAACCATGCAATAAATCACCCACCATTGCAAGAATACAGATCAGAGATGCTAAAGCGATATAAAACCCAATCCATAACATAGGACTGCTATATTTGCTTTCCTCTTCTGATCTAAATATTCCCTTTGTGTAACTGGTCAAGGAATCTATCAGTTCTTTTGGAAGGTTGTAAGGATCAGTCGCGAGTTGATCCATAATATCAAGATAAGCAGATGTTGACTGGGAGCCCATAGGCGTTATGTTTCTCCGAGAAACAAAGAAATTTATGTGCGATGAGTAAGGCTGGTGTAGTTAGATGATTACAAGTTATGGTTTCTTTAAATGATATAAAGGATGTTCAAATTTTGTACAAAATCCTGCTCTCAATTAAAGTTGCATGAATGACCTAATTGAACCACTACTTTTTAGCTGGCATGAATATGACTAGCACAAAGCAAATGGATGATAGTGTCGTGTCTTTTTTATGGCATTCCATCCATCACCTGGGCTATCTAAGAAACTTTTATTATCATTATTGCCCCTCACGTGAAAAACACTTCTGCAAAGTATTTAAAAGTGGGATCCATTTATTGTTTTTTTAAACACTTAAAGTTGTTATTTTTGAAAAATGTAACATATAGATATGTGTTGGTATGCAAAACACAAACAATGCAGGTGTTTTACAAAATGTAACATTATTTTTCACACAATGACAAGTGAATTTTCTTTTAAGTATAGGAAGACAAAAGACAAATATATACATATAAATCATTTTAGACTCTCTTCCTTAACTTTTTTAAGAAAAAAAAAAAAAAAAAAAAAAAAAAAAAAAAAAAAAAAAAAAGTGAGTGAGAATTGAAGAATTTACAAATTATTAAACACTATGTACAATCATATAATACATCAACACATAAAAATAATTGACTGGTCAACTTTTAATTAATATTATTATTTAAACTCTCTTAAAATCTAAAATATAATTTATTAAGCTTATTATACAAATTAATATAACACAAGTATACTCATTTTCAAAGTAAAGATAAAAACCAAAATATCTACTAAAGGGTATTTGAGATTGTGATTGGGTCTGAAATATCTAATTATCACCATTCAAAAGTGCATAAAACCCATTTTTTGTGTTTGCCAAAAGACTTTCAATAATTAATGATTAGCGTTTGTAGACCTTCAAAGCATAAAAATCAAAATGCTCATCCTTCCTTGCTTTTGTAAAACATGGTATGACATTCTATCTTATATATAAAAACGCCTCCACGTACTAAAAGAGACAAATGAATAGATATATAATTAAAACACATGCAGAAGTAACTTTACGTAATTGTAAAAGATAATTTTTTAGGGATTTACTATTGTTCACAGATGATTTACTATGGAAATGGAAGATTGTTTTAATAGAAAAATAATTAAAAAAAATTAATAATAATAAAAAAGCTTGAATATGCCTATTAATGGAGCAAAATGGGTTGCTTTATTTAGGGAAGACACACCCATATTGGTTGTGTGTGTGGCCTAATGTTTTGATCGGTCTTTTACTTGCATTATTTTTATCAAATTATAACCCATGCCTTTATAACTTTTAATTTTAACACTTACCTTTATGTAATAGTTTTTGTTCAAAAACTCTTCAAAGCAGTTTAAGCAATTAAACATTCACAAAAAAAAAAAAATAAATAAAATAAAACTGTATTTCCAGTTTGAAATATGTATTAGAAAAAACATTTTTATCTATTACATGTATTCAAAATAAATATGCGAGGGATCATATACTTTATAAAAAAATGTATCTAAACTAGAATAGGATTTGCAAGTAGTTAGTTGATCGATTTCGATAGGAATGCATAGTGAAACTATTGTTTGCCAGTTTTATTACTTTGATATACAAGGTTAAAGAGCATATTTTAAAATTAGGGCACATGCCGCACATGGTCTCCAAATTTCACGAGACAATCCTGTTAATATAGTAGTCAAAAATTCTAGAGGAGTCCGGTGTCATCCAAAAAGCAAAAAGCTAGTCTTATGTTTCTCAAAATGCAATGAATGATTTAAAGTTGCATTGGCCATATGAAACTCACAACCACTACTTGACCAAAAGTTGCATGAGTGTGAAAAACATGCATACAAAGATTTATAGGAACATGATGCGAATTATAAGTGGGATCCATTTGCTTTATTGTTTGAGATACAAACAATTCCAAAACAAAATATATCAAACAAAATATATATCAACATCAAATACTTCAGGAAATCAAGATTGAACAAAAGCTTTACTCGTGGTACCTAACACCATATATCACCTTTGGCTTGAAACTACATACTTTTTCTAAAAACAACAAACCAGTACTATACTAGCGAACTATATATGCAACCGAACAATGTAAAATTTCATCCTTCACAGTTTCCTAATGACCCTTGATGAACAAGAAGGGAAATGCACCCGCTTGGTTGCCTCATCCTCCAACATTTCCGAATTGCACCTTTTATTTGATCAATCAAGAAAGGACTGTGAAGTTCCTCGCTGAGACTCGCTGAGCATAAAGAAACTTGCTATCCGATAATCAAGCATGATTATATGTTTAGACATGGCCTTACGGGAACTTCTTAGGGGAAGCTAGGTTTATTAATTTTCTTTCTATTTGGTCGGGATCATCTACCTGATGGCCATTACCTGATTTTAACTACTATTAAGTCCTATCATTTTATTAGCTAAATTCTCATTTTTTTATTTTCTTCTTTAGTGTTACTTACTCCTGTTTGTTTGTATTTTTGCACGGGTCTCTTTTTGCTTTCCAAATAATAACTCAGGTAAATTGTTAACGTACACCATTAACATCAAGCATGAGAGTAAGTTAGTACGAACTATAAAAAGATCAAGAAAACATCATATCAATAAGTCTAAGCCTCGGAAAATTCCTCTTACCACACTAAAAAGCAAATATATGCTTATTATATTATATATATATATATTATACGGCCACATACAACAAAATATATTACAAACGAACTTTTAAAGAGTAAAACTGATGAAAAACAACGACATGGTCACAAAAACTTATTAAGTTTACAAATTAACTAGAATCCCAGTTTCAACGTACTTTCTGAATGCTCATGCATGGTGAAAACTTCTTGATGCAGCATATTACTTCATTCTGGATCACATGCATTACTTGAAGAGCGGAAGTTATTTTTAAGGGAACTAGGGATTCCTTAAATAAGTGCGCCACTTGTGAATGAATGGAAAGTCATCTGGATTCAAGCTTGGAAGTACGCGATCTTGAAGGACTTCGATAATCTTTGTAGTCTCACCGAAAAGTTGGGCGGCAGCATGGACATTGGCTTCCCTTTTCTCTATTTCACCAGAGTAGCATTTCCTTGCTATGGCTTCGGGTAAGTTGGTGAGACAAGCAGCCACTATGTCAGATATCATTGATGATAATTCAGCAAACAGATCCTCTTCGCGAACCTGGTCAATGTTGCCTTCATAAGAATCAAGGATTGTTTTGGTTATCCGATACATTGAGTTGGCACAGATTGAACTGCAAATGGAATCATCATTTGGCACTCCACTTTCTGTACTTCCCACATCATTGACAATGTTTTTTGCTATATTCCTGAAGTCTTCAAGAATTTGCCTTATATTCTTCTTAGAAGCGAAGTCCTTTAGCTTATGTCCTAACCATTTGTGATAGATATCAACTTGATGCCACGTTGTTTTCGCCGCCTTTTGAATGCTTACATAGTCACTGGTAACATTGAAGATTTCTTCCACAAGTGTAACATACATAAAAGCTTCACTCACACTCTCCAAAAAATCATCAGCTACGTCCTTTTGGATATTAGGAAGAGAAACCACAATGGTTGTCAGGGTTACCACCGGCAAACTCCAGCAATCTTGATATTCTTTTGATAGGAAAGTTGGAACTGAATGATCATTAGTATTGTCAAACTTTCCAACTCCTTCAAAACCACTAGATTTTTTTAGAAGCTTCATGAGATTTTCAGGTTTCTTCTTTCCAGCCTCCTCAATCAAGCGGTTCACGGATTTCAAAAGGCTTTTCAATGTTTTCTCATGAAGCTCCAGCTCTTCATGAAGTTGCAAAACAAATTTTTTATACTTTTCCGGTTCGTGAGTGTCGCCAGCACCTGATGCACAACACTTGACATTTATCCGATTCAAACAATAATGGACACAAGACCAAAGACACATCATAAAGAAAAATGGGATTAGTGATATCAACTTGCACGTTACCACAACTGCCTCCTGAACTTCAATTAAAAAGATCAGAATTATGAATTTCAACTTCTCGATGACAACCTTGATTTTGCGGCTACGAAAAGTAATTGGTATACTACTTTGTTTCCAATCTGATAGCTTCTGAGTCCAGTAGCTCTCTGTTTCAAAGACATTACTAATATGCTTCCAAATCCGTTCTATGGACATCTTAAAGCTTAAGGCTGCAAAACATCTAAAAAGAGGTGCAATTGTGCCCACTACTACTCCAATAAATTGTGTTACGAGAATCATTGACATTGACCACTGATAATCTGACTGACAGTACTTACTTTGCAACTCAGGTCTTGTCCATAACACTGTAACAACGTGCGTGATAGTGCTTAAAACACATATTACCCCAGAAGCAGAGGTTGTAGCAGAGCAAATTGTAATGAATTCGGGACTGCCAGTTCCCCCCATGATCCAATACTTGCACACATGTTCCTTTAGCGTCACAGGAGTTAAATGTCCCGATGGTTGGGCCTTTAAAGCTTTAGCATGAGCTTTTTTGAATTTCGAGTCAATAATCTGTTTGGACTTTAAAATAGCTAAAGATGAACATATATGTATAATCAGCAACATCAGTAGCAAAGTCACGTAAATTGTTGCTGCTATGATATTGAGATAATTAAGTATGCCCAATGGCTTAGTGCTATTTAAGGGTTTAATAATATTGAAGACGCGAGCTTTTTCTTCATATGAAACGACACCTGTTGCTATTTGAATGCAGATGTTTACAACCAAAGTGATTACCAGAAGCGCCAAAGCCACGATATTTGTGAATAGTTCCTTGCTGTCCATTGTTGCTAAAGAAGGCAATAAATTAGCCATCATCGAGCACATGAACGCCATGCTTCCGAGCTTTGCCACTTGGTCCACATTACCAGGCATTGAACTAGTTAAATCCACGGGTAACTTCATAGCAACAGCTATCACAGTAAGCGTAGCGGCATTTACAGTGAAGTATTTACACGGAAACCATAGCCTTCTAGTTCGTAAACCATGCCATAAATCACCCACCATTGCAAGAATACAGATCAGAGATGCTAAAGCGATATACATCCCAATCCATAACATAGGACTGCTATATTTGCTTTCCTCTTCTGATCTAAATATTTCCATTCTGTAACTGTTCAAGGAATTTATCACATCATCTGGAACGTTGTAGACAGCGGCGAGTTTATCCACAATTCCCATATAAATTTGTGTTTTGTTGAACCCCATAGTTATGTTCCTCCGAGAAACAAAGAAATTTATGTGAAATGAGTAAAGCTGGGTGTAGTTAGATGATAACAAGTTATGGTTTATTTGTAGTTATATGATAACAAGTTATGTTTTATTTTAAGAGGTTTGATACACATTCTTACATTTTCATCTTACAAGAATATCCTACACTCACAACAACATTACATAGTTTTTTCAACTCATTCTCTCTCTGTATTCAAACCGTCAGTTTTCTCACTTGGCAGGATGATGTGAGTAGAACACTTTGTAGGATTATGACGTAAGAATGTTTACTATTTTCCTTACGGGATTGTCTAACTAGTGCCCTTAAAGCACTGGTTAAGAAGAAGGAAGGCCCACAAAATAGTACCAAAACATATTTTAAATACTCAAGGACTCACACTTTTTCAATAAAAAATATATTTTTTCGGCATTATTTTATAGGCCCTCCCTCTTCTTAACCAGTGCCCTAAGGGCACTACTATGACAATCTGTTTCCTTATTTAAAATGTATGAAGGATGTTAGTGTCTTCTTTTTTATCAAAAAGCTGGCATGAATATGACTGGCACAAAGAAAATGCATGATAGCGTCTTGTCATTTTTTTATCGCATTTCATCCATCAACTGGGGTATTCAAGAAACTTTTGTTATCATTATTACCCCGTGTAAAACGTTTCTGCAAAGCATTCAAAAGTGGGATCCATTTTTTTATTTTTTATTTTGAAACACTAAAAGTTGTTATTCACAAAAATGTAATATATAGATATTGGAAAATGATAGGAGACCGAATTGTATGCCTAATTTTATGTCTAAATTTATGTGACATGATCTATTGGCTTGTAAAAAAGTGGGTTCATCGACTGCGGCCAACATGATGATGCTACAAAAGTTTAGTCATAAATTTAAGCACGTGATTTAATTCCAATCACCTCTCATAGATATATGTTGGTATGCAAAACATAAACAATTCAAGAATTTTACAAAATGTAACATTATTATTCATGCAATAACAAGTGCATTTACATTAACATATAATAATACAAATAAATCATTTAGACTCTCTCCCTTAACTTTGTTAAGATATCTTAGAAATAGAATTTAAGCCTTTACAAATTATTAATCACTATCAATCATATAATACACAAACACATAAAAATAATTGACTCATCAACATCTAATTAATGTTATTATTATGTCCTTTATGCAACGTTATTCACCAAGTACTAGATGGTCTAAAATCTTACCCCGTAAGGTAAATATTTTCATTTGGCGTCTTATATTAGATAGATTTCCGAATCTTTTAAATTTATCTTCGCGAGGTTTAGAAATTACTTCTACTTCATGTCCTTTATGCGACGTGGCTGTGGAATCGAATGATCACATATTTTCGGGTCCGATAGGGCTATTAAAATATTGCGGCTTATTCGTGTTTGGATTAATGTTAATATGCCTCCATTTCATTCTTGCTTTGATTGGTTGCAATGGTTCGAAGATTGGAGAGCTTCTAGGGTCGCGAAAGATCGGGTATATTGCATATCTTCGGCAGTTCTTTGGTCTATATGGCGATATCGGAATAGTGTCGTCTTTAATGCTCATCCTATGAAGAAAAGCGACTTGCTTAATTTTATTCGTATGATTTCTTTTTCTTGGTTTAAGCATAGAGGTCATAAAGTTGTATGTTGGAACTCGTGGCTAAACAATCATTTGTAATTCATTTTCTAGCTTCTTTCTAGAATCTTAATAAATTCCGCCGTTCAAAAAAATTAATGTTATTATTAAAACATTTTTAAAATAAAAAATACAAGTTATTAAGCTTATTATACAAATTAATATAACACAAGATGTATACTCATTTTTAAAGTAAAGATAAAAACCAAAAATTTCTACTAAAGGGTGTTTGGGATTGTGATTGAGTCTGAATTATCTAATTATCACCATTCAAAAAACGCATCAAACCCGTTTGTGTTTGCCAAAAGACTTTTGATAATCAATGATTAGCGTTTGTAGACCTTCAAAATGTAAAAATCCAAAAGCTACTCCTTCCATGCTTTTATAAAACGTGGTTACGACATCTTATCCTATATATCAAAATGCGCTCACTAAAAAGGAGCAAATGAACATATATATAAATTAAAACTAATGCAAAAGTAACTTCAGGTAAAGATGATGAAGAAGAAAATAGGAAAACGAGTAGGTAATGAGAGGCGACGTATATATTAACATCGTTGGGTTTTTGTGGTCAACTAGGCTCTGTCAACTTTGGCTTCTTCGATATTTATTTTAGTAGCAATATTAATTTTAGTTAAATAAATCATGTCAAATGTTCGTCTATAAAAAAATAAGAACGTAGCGATATTTATTTTAGTTAACTAAGTTATAATTTATAGAAACTTGAACTGATGTACATTAAATTTAATTAGTTCAAAAATATTGTAAAATCTTTTTCTAGTCATCCATTCTAATATATTTGAATTAACTTATATATATACATTAGTACCTAGTGATATGACTCAAATAATGTTTTAGGAATTAGATTTTTGATATATTTTTTTAATTACATGATACATGTCGAAAGATTTTTTTATAGTGTTATATATCTTTGTCAGGAGTTTTAGTCACAGGTATTTGTCGCCGCATCGCACGAGTACCTTACTAGTATGTATATTATATGTTTGTGATTTTAGAGTTTTCAACATTTTAAATTATTATGTTACGCTCGGATACTAGTTGAGAAGGTGCCGAGCGAAAAATAGTATGAGCTACCGCTAAACTTTCAACCATAGCATTACACCGACGCACCAGAGTAGAGTACAAATATGATTCAAATAAAGGCTTGGTCGCACGAACTTTTTGATTTTGCCAATTAACTACATACACAAACTGACATTCACTTTCTGAATGCCGACGGTTATGAGTAAAGCTGGATGCAGTTAGATGATATCAAGTTATGGTTTCTTTAAAGGGTTAATTACATAAAGAGTTATTATACTTGCCATTAGATGTTGCGTACTATTGTTTTTCTCAACTTGACACTAACCTTTTGAAATCTTGCTATTGTGTGTACTTTGCGACTATTTTAGCCATGAAAATGACCTTTTTACCTTTCAAATTTTGAAAAAAGTAAGGGTAAAATGGTCATAAAGTACACACAATAGCAAGATTTAAAAAGGTTGATATCAAGATGAGAAAAAAATAGTACGCAACATACAATGACAAAAAGTGGCAAGTATGATGCAATTTTATGTAATTAACCCTATTCCATATTATTAGTTTTATAGAGACTTTAAAAAATATGATTCCTTTGGGGCTTGTGAATGGAAGGTTTAGCTAGGGGAGGTCTCAAGTTCGAGTCTCACCCGAGACGTTTACCCCTTCAGGCAGAATAGGAGGAAGTACAGGCGGAGTTCAGGGTCAGCATACTGCCCAATTGGATGTCACTGCTACATTAACCACTAACAACTAACAAGCCGTTCAAAAATATATATGATTTGCATGCCTAAACTATAGGCGTAAAGGTATGTCTAAGCATAAGATCGATTACGACACGTAGCCTAATCAAAAGTAGGGATAAAGAGAAAGAAAATGTGAAAGACATGTGTCAATTGATTATATGGAGCACTTTCATCAGTAACGCCATTGTGGCGTTAAATTGTCCTTAACGCGCGTTAAGGTGGAGTGAATCGTTGCACCATCGAGCGTTAATCGTGCGTTAACGAGCTAAGTGAAGGGACTAACGCAACGTTAAAGGGGAGAACGTGTAAAAAAATCACAACTAGCCCCTCAACGACTAGTTTTCTATTCGTTGGTTTTAAAAAAAAATCAATTCCACCCCCTCCACTTTAATACCAAATGGCTATATTTCAAACTTTAAAAAAAACATCAAAATCATATACCCACCACTATAAATACCAACTAAATACATGATTTTTTTCACACATCCACTACTAATTCTCAACTCTTTATACTTGCTCTAAAAAAATAAATAAAAAATAAAATAAAAAAACATTCTCCATTCAAAATGGACCCAAATGAAAATGCCGAAGCACCTGAGACTTGGTCAGACATAGATGACCAAGAAAATATAGACTTTATGATTGCTGCGATCAATGTTGCAAAAATCGTAAATCAGTCCCGAGGCGGTCGAGGGCCTTGTAGCGATTTTTGGCCGATTAATCGCCGATTCCAAGGTCCAAGGCCGATTAATCGGCCGATTACCTTGTAATTCGCTCCAAGGTCCAAGGCCTTTCAGCTTGTAATCGCCGATTAATCGGCCTTGTAGGCCGATTTTTGCAACACTGGCTGCGATGGAGTATCACCAACGCTTAGAACAAGAAGAATCTCATCCTCAGCCGCAGGTGACTCGTACCCACATATTTCGTGAACGCGAGCTTGCTGAAAAACATTTGCTAAACGACTATTTCATTCAGGGTTGTAAGTATACACCCCATAATTTTAGTAGAAGGTCTCGCATGCGCCAAAAACTATTTCTGAAAATAGTCAAATGTATTGAATCTTATGAATCCGATTTTATTCCAGATCACTTTCAATACTTTAAGTCAGCGATTGATTGTACTGGTCGAGGGAGTATTAGTGCTCTTATGAAGTGTACAGCTGCCATACGCCAATTGGCATACGACAACGCACCCGATGCGTTTGATGAGTATTTGCAAATGGGTTCAAGTACTATGCGTTTATGTCTTGATAATTTTAACATGTGTGTTATGGATTTGTTTATGCCTGAGTTTTTAAGAAAACCAACATAGGCGGACATTCAAAGTATTTACCTAAAGCATGAACGGGAACATGGTTTTCCGGGAATGCTTGGTAGCATTGATTGTATGCATTGGGCGTGGAAAAATTGTCCAGTGGCTTGGCAGGGGCAATTTGGTAGGGGTGATAAAAGATACCCAACGTTAATGCTTGAAGTTGTTGCTTCACAAGATTTGTGGATTTGGCATGCATTTTTTGGTATGACAAGTGCAAATAATGATATTAATGTTTTGGATAACTCTAATTTGTTAGATGAAAGACGAATCCCCAAGGGCATCCTATATGGTAAATGGAAGAGGGTATGAACAGGGGTATTACTTGGCTGATGGAATTTACCCACAGTGGGCAACTTTCGTCAAATCCTTTACAGCAACGACTGACGAGAAACATAGTTATTTCAAAAGGTAGCAAGAAAGGATGTCGAACGTGCTTTTGGTGTGTTTCAAGGACGGTGGGGTATACTACAACAACCGGCACGAGCTTATGAAATTGTCAAGATACAACGAATCATGTATACCTGCATTATTTTGCATAACATGATATTGAAAGATCAAAAGTTTGCGCTCCGTGACTATGGCGAACTGTTTGTGGATCCGGTACCACATTTGAGGCAACAAACATGGATCGACAGATGTGATACCCAGTAACGCAAGTCAAGGAAATGTGCGACTCATAAATGCATTCTCAGCTCCAACTAAGGAGCATGTTTGGCAGAAACGTCTTCAACGCCAACAACAACATGAAGAAGAATATTACGAAGACGATGAATAATTAGTTGTAATTCGTTTTGTTTAATTTCCTATGATTTGGTTTTTTTCTTAATCGTTATTGTTATTTTAAGTTTTTTTTATATTTCGTATTGTAATGTTTAAGTTTTTATGTTATGTGGTTTATTAAATGAATTGTTAGTTTTAGTTTAGGGGTTAAATTTGAAAATAGTTGAGTTATGAATGAAGGTGTTTTTTTGTGAGTTAAGGTGAAAGTGTTAAAGCTAATGTGGTGCTGACATAGTACTGTGTTAAGTTTTAACCTAGGTTATGGATGTAAGTGCTTTTGTCATGTTTTACGATACTACTGCATAGATGGACCTAATATATTCTAAACAATGCATATGCGGAGTTGTATTACTTCAATCACCTAAATTAAATGTAATGTCAGAAACCAGTAGTGGCATCTCAGATTTCACCTAATATATATTATTTTATCTGCCTAAAAATGAGAGAGAGAAAAGAAAAAAAAAAATCCAATACTTAATAGTTGATGCTGTTTTTGTATCTGATCGATGATTTGTATAATACTCAATGCATATTGCACTTGACTAAATAGTATTAACTTAATTAGAAGTGTTAAGCCTCTAATCACATTACAACTCATAGTTAGTTCCCTTCATGGAGAACCAATTGGTTGTTGTAAATGCTAACAAAGAAAAATGCAAGTTAAAGATTAACTAGAGAGACATTGATGTCGCATTTACAATTAACCAACGCTGTCAAGCAGATATGGACCAACATCAACACAAAGCTTACCTGGACCGCATGGGGCATCGTCTTAACTTAAAAACACAGAGGGTGCAAAGATCTCAAAGTGGCCCTTGTATCTTTAAGTTTTTTGGAAATCTTGGAAAAATTTATGAGGGCGATTACCAACGGCCTCATGTTGTCTCAATAGGTCCTTACCACCATGGTAATGTGTATTTGGTAGATTTTGATGACAACAAATGGTACTTCCTAAAACAAGTCCTTTTGAAAAAGAATGTTGAATCTGGTGAAGGTTTGAGCTCTTTTCTCAAAGTAGTAAGCCTACTAGAAGATAGTATTCGAGGGTGCTACGCGTCATATGGAGATTTAGCGTCCCTTGGTAGTTATGATTTCGTGGAAATGATGTTGCTTGATGGTGTTTTTGTAGTCGAGCTATTACGGTTTCTAGGGAAGAGCGAAAAAGGGGTCGATAAATATGGTGACCCCTTTTTCGTGACGCCGTCTATGGTCCCACTTATGGTTGCAGACCTCCTCAAGCTTGAAAACCAACTTCCATTTTTCGTTCTTGAGGCATTATTCACATGTTCAAAGACCTCAGAACATGGAACGGATCTACTTCCCTTAATTAATGAAGCTATCAGCTTAGTCTTTCCTCTTGGGACCTTTGTGGCCTATTCGCCTAAGCATTTACTTGAGTTGGTATATAGAAGCCTTATGCCAGAGTCCTACACTACATGTACTAATCATGAGAAGCAAAACAAGCATACGTCAAATCAAACTATACAGTGTGTGACTGAATTAAGGCGATCCGGGATCAAACTCAAGGCAAGACAATCTAGTGGAATATTGGATATAGAGTTCAAAAATGGTTTACTCGAAATTCCTACCATAAACATAAACGACTTCACTATGAATCTAATCACAAATTGTCTTGCCTGGGAGCAATGTTGTATAGATGCATTCACGTACATCACGGACTACGTCTACTTCTTGAATTGTCTCATTAACGGACCAAGAGATGTAGCATTACTTTGTGGTGATGGGATTATTGTAAGGCATTCAAGAGATGATGCGAGTGTTGTTTCATTTTTTAACAGCTTAGGTAAGAACATACTTGTTTTTAACCCAAAAACTAGTTATCTGTCACGGGATATGAGAGAGATAGAAGCGTATTATTCTAGTAGCTGGGCAACCTTAATGAGAACTTTATCGACTCATAATTAATAGTCCATTTCACTCTTCTATGCCTTCAATGATGTCTTAGTTATGGTTAAAGCTAATTTACTTCATAATGAGAACTCTTATATCCCTTGCTTAAGACGCTGTTATTGCTTTTTATATCCTTTGCTTTAGATGTTATTTTTTCTTTTTATTTCTAGATTAAGTGGGTGGTCCTCTTTCTTTTAAGGAGTCTTAATGGGAAGGAGTACTATTTGTTTCCTCTCCTCATATAGACCATTTAACAGAAAAAGAAACATATTATATGTGTGGTCTCACCACTATCTCTCCATTAAGACTCATTAACATAATAGAGAAACTCTATAATAATGTTATTGTAAATTTAAAAGAAAAATCTTTGCCTCCTTTATTTCATATTTGAGCCTAATTTCAAATTATCTGTTAATACATTAACTGGCCCAATCTCAACCATGGGCTTGCATATTCCATATTATTAGTTTTATAGAGTAGTTTTAACTTTAAATAATATTTGTTGTTCCTTGAGCCTAAAAACCCGGATTAAGGGCCCGTTTGGTTGGGCTTAATTGGAATGAGTGTATGACTTTAAAAGTCATTAAATGTGTTTGTTTTATAGGCCCGGTAATAAAATAAGTATATCATAGCCATAGATTCATTACCCATCAATTTGATATATATGAAATACATTCCCGTGGGCCCTTATATTTTCCACTACAAAACTCAAATATCTATATACTTTTTCATTCCATATTTTGTCATCCAAACATAAACAATCGTAATGATACACTTTTTCATACCCATTGTCATTTTACCCCATACCAAATCCGATATCCATTGTCATTCCTAGCAGCAAACCAAACGTGCCCTAAGTTTTTACTTCTCATAATGTGTCTTCGTTTTGCTTACTGCTTTCTTTTCTCTAAACCGTGAATTTTATTAATGATCATACATATTTACATAGTTTCCTTATAGAATCAATCCAGTTGATTCAGTAATGTTGAATTTTAGAAGTTTACGTGACGTTCTAATTTAGATTAGGACTAGAGTATAACTAGGATTAGTAAAGCTTTCTTTACAAGGCAAGGAAGGCCCATATGGCCGGTTTCATGGTGAGGTCAGTTGGGGAGACTCCTTAGCCGACCATTACATGGTTTTCTACTCCTCATCTTTATAAATAGAGGTGAGGGATGCTAGTTCTTTAACAATCTTCTTTATTCCTGATGTAACCTTTATTGGTATTAATAAAGTGGTGTTCAGGGGTATCTTTCTGTGCATGTTGTCCTTCAAATTCTCGATATCTTTGGGTTGTTTCTGCTCTTGTTTTAACTTTTACTCGTTCAAACCGAAGGTTTTGAATTGCAGTTTGCGGTAGTGAAAGTGTTCCGGCTTCTACAAGTTGATATTCGCCTATCCGGGTTTGTTGACAAGATTTCTAACAGGTGACATGCATGTCCATTGGTAATCCATATAAGACCAAAACAAACTATAAGAGCTAAAATATTCAAACTATAATTCTGATACAATTCTAATTAATAATCCAACTGATAAGAACAAGCTATACAGGCTACATTAGTAACCTGCTCCAATTCATCGAGTGTCTAGCAATAGACTCATTACCATTAGGATTCACTTGCATATCTTCCATTACCCTTGTTTCGGTGCCACCTGATTTTTCCACAAGCCATAGACCTTCAACACGGCGCTTGAACTTTTGACTTGTTGGTTGAAATTGTACTCGTATATTTGGTTTCATAGGCTCATCGCAATGCCGAAACATCGACTAGCTAGCTTAATATGAAGTACACGGTAACAGACTCGTGTTATTATACCTAAAAGTAAATATTTTAAATTTTTTACCTAAAATGTCTTCGGGTTATGAGGTTGTGACACATTGTCACCTAAAGTGTCTTCGGGTTATGAGGTTGTGACACATTGTCACATACTCACATGATTGAAAATTGTCACATACTCACATGATTGAAGGAGATGATTACAAGAGATGATGAAAGATAATTTAAGGGGGTCCGCATTGTATCATATTAGCATGTTATTTTCTCTTTGAATTCATAATTGTCACAACTCACAAGCATATGTTTAAATAAAGAAAGAAAGAACAAGATAGGTGGGTGCAATCCTTACCTAGAATGGACTTTTCAAAATATATCACTAATCACTCACTAGCGAAACACATAGTAAAGTGACTAAAAAAACATAGTAAAGTAATTATAACCAAATGATTTTACTAAAGTAACTCATCCAAACAAATACCTAATATTTAGAAAAATGTCGATTTAAGAAATCCACGTATAACTACCAGACAAACTTTGATATTATTGGCATTATTTGAATAAGAAATAAAGGCATGTGATTTAATCGTGTGGCGAGGGAAATTGCGTCTGGATCGGTGTTCTGCGATGTTGGCCTGTTGGGAATAAACAATACACCACCCACATTTATTTTAGGGTAAGGTCATTCACTTATTATTATTATTATCATTATTATAAATATATTAAAAGATCAGTTTACTGTAGCATGAACAGTACCACGCATAATTCTGTTGTACAGAACAGTTGGATGAACAGTACACATTGTGCTGTGACGTGTTGTACAGTACTGTAGCATATGTACTGTAGCTTTTTTTTTTTTTTTTTTTTGTGTGAAACTATGAATAATTTTCCTTAAATAAAAAAATACAAAACTTGCACAAAAACATTTTATTATGCGGTCATTTATTTTTGTTTAAAAAAAAACAAATAACAAAAACAATACAAAAGAAAAATACAACACCATAAAAAAAATAACAAATCCGCGGCAAAGCGCGGGCTACCCCGCTAGTTATTATTATTATTTAACTTTGGTTATTCATTTATTTGTACCCTCCTTTTTTACAAGTGGCATCTCTTGGAATTTTTTATATTTTTAAACAATTTTAATTATATTAAAAAAAAAAAAAAAACTATAAAATTGAAAGTATGTAACAGAAAATATAATGTTTAATAAGTTAAAAGTATACACTGACAGAAAATACGAAATATAAACTGATAAAAAACTGTTTTATACTGTAAACATAGTGGGTGAGGGAGTGAAAGATATAAAATAAAATAAAATGTGAAACCAGAGTACTAATAACATAACCGAGGCGTGATATAAGGACCCCCAAGTAGAGTTTGCTACAATAGCAATGCATCGGAGGGTTGTACTATGTGCATCGCGATATTATACTGTATAATTCACGGTTTGTATGGTTTGATTATAATTGGGTCCTTTATAGTATGGAAAATGATTCGCATGCCTAAATGACATGACTAATTTTATGCCTAATCCACTCAATGTATGACAAGTGGAGCATGATATTTCTCTCTCTTCATAATATCCTTTGATTATTCCAAGTGTGGTCATCTAATTGTTAGGCATGAAATTAGGTTTGCCAATTAGGCATGCCAATCACTACTCTTATAGTATATCCCAACATAACCCTATATTTTTATTTGTTAGTTTAACGTATTTCCGTTTATGTTTATTTTCACTTTTTTAATGTTCTTTTATTTTAAGTATTTTCTTCCATTGAGCCATGTGACTGTGTTACCATTCGATTAATAGACACCCCAACCCAATTATTGGAAGTTGGAATGCTCTACAATCTTCAAACTTATTTAATTAGCTGGGAAACATATTGACCTAAACTATGTGCGTGAATGATCTAGCGAAATAGTACTCTACACTGAAATTAATATTGCATTTTGTATTTAATCATGTTCCTAGTTAACTGACATTATTTTCTTGGATTCTTGCGACTGTTTTGTCTACATACGTATCTTTCAACTGCTCTTAACTTATAAATATATTTTTACTTAATAGCTAATCTTAGCATCCTAACCGAAACAATATCTTTAATTCTTTATAATAACAAAGGTAAAATATTATATTATAGTTTCAACATGTTCTGTGACGTTCTATTTTCCTTATTTTATGGTAAAAAGAACAGTAAAAACAAATTATAAGTAATAAAAAGAGGTTTTAAAGTGAAGGGTTTATGTGGCGTGGCAAGGGCCACGGAGCAATGAGACAAAAAGTCACAACTACTCTTGGTGAGAGCATGTACAAGTACAATGCATCTCCAAACATCTTTCCCGTAGTTTCTATATGATTGATAGTTAGTTAAATAATTAGTTTACCAGACGTTAAATAAGACAATTGTATAGTTCAATTGCATGTAATGCAAAAAGTAATTGCTTATCTATCATTCAACGATCATGCGTGTAAGTATATATTAGTTTTTAAGATATGGTGGTTCAATAATGAGAAACAAGCAACACCTAAGAAGGTCATGAATTCAAGTTCTATCTATGTTTATTCAGTTATGACATTACATGGTTAACTATGTGTGTTGGTCCATTATGTGCTTTCGCGATTTCGCCAAATACATTATCATGTTTTACCAGGGGATCGTTCTGTTTCCCTGCTTTTTGATCATTTCGTTCAGATTTGTGCCTAGGGCGTCATACAATAATGTTAGTCATCCCATTGCACATAGATGTAGAGTTTACACTATTCCAAAAAACACCCTCAAAATCAGTCAAATCGAAGTAAGTCAGCCAGCCTGAGAATTTCAACTCGATCGATATTTCAAAGAATAAAAACCAAGATAGATGGTTCCGACACTATCTGCTTTTATTTAGAAATGTTAGTATTTGTTTATTAGTTATGCTGTTTTCTCAACATGAAGATTAAATATAAAAATATACAATAACTCTAAACCATGGATGACACTAAACAAATAGAGTTATTCAAAACTGGATTAATAAAACCAGGGTCTGGATAATTTCAACTGAAACAAGATTCTAATACCATTGCATCACTATTCAATGAATCTATATAGACAAGTCCCTCTTGTGCTTTTGCATTATTAACTTCTTTAATAATTCCATCTTATTTCCTGTTTCTTTTGTCGTAAAAGTTGCAATTGTTTTTAAGGAGAATTGCATATATACCCACTAAAACTTAAATACTTGCATATTTTCTCACAATACAAGTTTTCAATGCATGATATACAATGCAAGTTAAGTATGTTTTGGGTATATATTCAAATATGCAAGTTTTAGTGTGTATATATTGTTAGTCGTATAGTTTCATTATAGCCCAACATGTGTTTGTACATGCTACGACCCATGTTCTAGAATACTTATTGTAATGGTATTTATATACCACGTCTCTTATTAATGACAGATATACAATTCACAAATAATATACTTCCCTGCATGGTATCAATTAGTATGAATTTTAGGTCATCTATTAGTATGAATTTTTCTAAAGGTTTATAGTTGAGTTACAATATTAATTTATAAATTTTTCTGTTTTATAAACTTATACACATTATAAATACACATTTTTATATTTTATAAACATCTCACATAATCAAATGCATTAAAATTTTAAATTGTTCAATATTTTATATATCTTCATGTCAGACAAGCTTGAATAGAATTTTCGTTATGATTTACAAGTTTTTAAACATCTTCATCATTTTATAAACATTTTCATAAACAATCATAATAGATGTCATTAAAATATTATTTCACATAATTACGGAGTCACCAATCATATTCCATCTTATGTCAAGGCTTTTAATATGAGAATTGATTTGCGCAATCTTATTTTTTATTATGACTATTCATTTTGTACATCAAGCAGTTATATATTATTAATAACATGTTTAAATTGAATGTACATTGATGTGTGCAAATTAAAAATTTATGTGTACAAAATCACCTCCCTTTTAATCTTTTATATAATAAAACAAAACTCCAAGTGGGGACTTTTTCATTTCAAAAAAACTAAATCATACCTTATTTAGTAATAATATTATTTAAAAAAAAAGTTTATTTTCTTATTAGGTACATTTTATATTTATCCATAACACAAGTAGAAGATAAATATAAAAAATATAGATAAGATGCAATAAACAATAGGATTAAAACTTTTAAATAATTATCTTTAATAATAAAAAAACTATAATTAAACATCATAAGCCAAACAAAACAAAGATTAAATTATTTGTTTTTTAACAAATAAAAATATATGATTCAAAAAAAAAAAAAAAAAACCCGCGCGTGCGCGGGCATTATAAATAGTGCGACTCTATAAACAAACATTTATTCATTTGACTAATGCTTTTATCTGAAAGTTTTTTAAAAGTCCAATAAATAATTTAAGTCCAAATCTTTTTTATAATAAAACAAAATCACTATTAGAATTTTCCATTTAAAAAAAATTGATTCATACATTATTTAGTAATAATTTTATTTTTAAAAAAAATATTATTTTCTTATTAAGTAACATTTTATATTTATCTATAACACAAGTAAAAAATAATAAAAAAAATATAGATAAGATGCAACTAATAATAGGATAAAAAAATTTTAAATAATTATCTTTAATAATAAAAAAAATATAATTAAACATCATAAATCAAACAAAACAAAGATTAAATTATTTATTTTTTAATAAATAAAAATATATGATTTAAAAAATTTTAAAAAACCCGCGCGTGCGCGGGTATTATAACTAGTATAGTTTAACACAATTATCGATCGGCTATATATTATAAGTTTATATTAAAACAAGCGCATACGGTGCCGTTTTGATAGTGGATTTCCCGCCAAAATTGTTGGGCTACTCAGGCCCGGTTCATTAGCCCTGATATCTGCCTCCCAAAGATCCAGTTACCATTTTCTTATACACAGAAGTGCATAACACACGCATAAACCTAGAACACTCCTCAACTCTGTATCAAACCCTCCATCATCCATCCACATAGATCGCTGTCACAACAAAACCTTGATAAAAAAACAGCGGCTCAGCACCTCATATTGCAGGTGTAAACTTAAAAGAGGAAGGAGTCTTTGGCTTATTTTTTCTTCTTTTTTTCCTGTCGTTATCCACAGGAACATCAAAATATGCTGTTTCATCTTGGGTTTTCGCTGATGTTTGAAGAGTTGTTTATCAACAACAAAAAGGTATGTAAACCCTAATTTCATTACCCTTTTGGTTAAAGGTGTTTCAGGTTCGTGTAAATAAAATACGGTTTTGGTGTTTATGTTTTGATTAGCTGGAATTAAAGTTTATTTATGTGATTGATTAGTCAGATTGTGTGACAAAAATATTTAGCGAAATTGTGTAACAAAAAATTAGGGCTTTCGGTTTCTATGTTTTGATTAGTTGGAAAAGGTTGTCTTTAAAGCAATTTAATTGCGACGTTTAGGGTTGTAACTTATACTGAGAGAATTGGTGTTTCATGTTATAAAGATAGGTTATAACTTGAAGTTTGGATGATTTGTTGTTGTAGTAGGTTTTAATGAAGGACCGGAAAAAGGATTGCAGTAGTTCGCGTAGGAATATTGGACCGACATGTTATGCGCTTAACAACAGCCTGTTTTGCATCTTTCCCGTTGGCACAATACCCTTTACAGCCAACCTGTCGTCCCAATGAACTAGAAGTGGTGTGTGAGCAGGTACGTATGAAACACTTGATAGATATTTTAAACGCCTGAGGTGTAATATAGTTCTAAGTTCTTATTCATTTGCATTGCCAATGTATTTGGATTCTTTTGTTTTGTAGACTAGAGTGCAACCAGGAACTTCTAAAGTCGAGATAAAAAGGTATGGGCCAGAGACCAAATTTTGTTTCTTTATCACCAATGTAGTAAAACTGTTAGATGCAATTTTCCGCTGGAATCTTATTACGTACAGAGTCAATGAATTGGTCTTTATTTTCATTCATAAGTTTACGCAAACTTTTTATTGATGTTTTGTGCAGATTTGTATGTGGCAGCAAGAAAAATTTAGAATTCACAGATATGCAAATCGGCGAGAAAAAGACTTAGTATCATTATGTGAAGGTTACGGGCTCCTCTTTTGTCGACCGTAATGGTAACTTTCTTATGATCGTTTGTTGACCCATGATATGAAGAGTGACCATGTGGGATTCATCAATGTAGAACGACAAGGTTAATAACATTTTTTTCCTAATAGACTTTATTTTTTCAAAATATATTTTTACAGCTTCTATTTTATAATTAACTATTGCTTTTGTTTCCAAAACTAATTGATTACGGGCATCTTGCCAATACGGCCACAGGTTGGTATAAAAAATTTGGTGTACATGGTGTTGCTCCAAGAGCAAAAATGAACCAGCAATGGTGTAGGCGCTTTAGCAAATCCAAAGATGCAGCAGATGCGGTATGCATCATTTCACCTTTACCCTGCACTAGGTTTCGTCACTTTTAGATTTACGATGATTTAAACGTTTTTACTTTGACTCCAAATTTTTAGGCTGCTGGGTAAGCAAAACGGTGTCGTTTCCTTTGTCATCAATCACGGATTAGAGGACTGAAACATCTCTAAGACATGGTTGTAATGATATACTTAAAGGTACTTTCCACTTTCACTATGCTACTAATAGCAATCTATTTTAGTATCATGATCTCCGAAATGAATATTTTTAGAAAGATATTGTTAACCTTAAAGGCGCAGAAAATCGTAGATGAAATAACTCATGATCTGTTCCCAATAAGTCTCAGCTTCAAATGTTTTTTTCACTTGCAGGATGAAAGTGACGACTGGTGTTTGGACGTGCTGTTTAGATGAACAGGTTGTTTTTTACCTATTGGGTACGAGCCTACAACTAATTCTTTAGATAGGCAGTTGGAGTTTCATCCGGATGGTTAGTTTGCTGCTAAACAGATATGTATGTCTCTTTGTTACTGCATGCGTTCTTAATGATACACAAAATAGATGCACGCGGTTGGAACACGATGGTCAACAGCGTGGCTTTCAGGTAGCCCAAAGTTGTAGCTTCCACAGTTCTGCGTCCTTCTGGGATTCTCTTCATTTCAAATCAATGAATATGGTTATTAGAAGTTACACCTATCACCGGAAACCACTGCTAATTTTTGAAGATTATTTGAGGTATTTTTTTTCTCTTTAATATTTCAAACCAGGTTGTTCTACCATTGGAGTTACCGCTAACGGATGTAACTTTGATTCTAGGTTAATTGCAAGTACCGGTGCAATGCTCTTACAGAATAAACAGATGTGCCACCGGTTATCTCAAGAGAAAGGTAAAATCTTAGGTGACGGTCATTTCATACCATGTCTATTAATGCTAGAGCATCAAGATTATGTACAAAATTGAAATGTTTTTCGGCATTTGAATTTTTGTATACTGGAAATTGGCCTCGGGAAAGATGCAAAACAGGCTGCCCAAGCTGATTCAATATCAAGGCCGAATAACCATGGGTCCTATCCCGAACCCGATAAGCAGAAAGGTATTTCTTTTCTCGACTCCGCTTAAAGTCAGCCTACCGTTTAACAGTGGACGCTTTTATAGCGTGTTAAATGTGTGTTTCTTTTTTTAGGTTTATATGCAAAGCACATTCGCCGTCCCAGGATATTCTGCGTCGAGGTAGTTTTGGACTCATATCTTGCATTTTATCTAGCTTAGAATTTTCCGTTATCACTGTATTCCGTTTTTCTAACTTTACAAGATGCTAGAGGAGACACCACGGAACCAGGAGCCGTATAATAAAAAACCATACAATGTGTCACAGGATAACATTTAACGGCCCATGAAGATCGTATTTTTTTTATAAGAACGTTGCCTTTGTTTTATACTGGTACGCCTCCTTTTTTAATATGTTACCTTTACATAGTCATCAATGTATGCCAGTAAATTTTCATGTCTATGTTACAATTGTTCTATTCATACTATGTTATAACCATATTTGAAGTCGGTTCCTATTGGGTTAAAACATATGGAGGTAATGTGATTATTACACACCTGTATCTAAGCCAGCTAAGGAAACCTGTTTCTAATAAAAGTTGCAACATATGTAGGAAACTGGAAGGAACCACTCATCTGTTCAGTTGCATTATTCGATGGATTCTACAAAAGAAGATCCGGTCTACATTCTTGATACAGTAATGAAAACCGGGCCACACCTGCTGATAGCGCTTCAGGAAAATGCATAATCTTCGTAAAAATAATACTGTAAGTATCTTTATTATACAACCCCTGAATTCCTTTACTTCAAAGGGCTGTTCGGATTAACTTATTCTGAAATGGTTATGTCGTTAAAAGTAAATGCTTTTAGTGTAAAGAAAATAGACTCAAATTTACTTATGTGCAGATAATTAGTAAACGGGGTGTTTGGGTTACCATTGTAAACAACAAGGTTCATTAGAAAAAGTAGTGATTGCAAGTCATGAATGTTTGTAAAAGTTTATTACAATGCAGACTACATTGGATATATTGAGAGGCTTGACGAGGAAAGGACAACAGGCCAAACAGCAAGAAGAGATATTGACATATACAACCTCCAGTAAGTTCACAATGCATTTACACGCATACTATTATATCTACAAATGCTTAACCACACTTAACATGTCTGCGCAGAGGACGTAGGGTTCGATTCACTTTATGGAACGCCATGGCAAAATCATTCAAGATTCAAGAATATCTGGAAGCCACACGACCCGTCGTGATTGTTGTAAGCTCTTGCTGGGCTAAACATTTTAGAGGTAAGCAAAGTTCCAATATTATAGAATATACGTTTGCATTCGCCTACATCTTACTTAAACATTCCCCTGTTACATTGGCAGGATTACAATTATCCGCAACCCCAGCAACACACTACTATTTCAATCCACGGATACCAGAAACAGAACACATTCATGATGTGTAAGATTTTTTAACCAAAAAATACAACTAAAGACATTAACAAATGACATTTGCTTAATACATAATCATCTATTCTGCTACAAGTTTGCAGCTGCAATGGAACCAGAACCAATACTCTAGGTACACACACAGAGGTATGAGAACATAGGTGAAGAAAGAATGAGAAACAAGATCCAGCTACTCACTGCAACTCAAATTGATCCTGAACACTATGTGGTATGACAAAATGCCCCTTACACATTCCTAAAGTAGCATAACACAAAACTAATGACTAGGAAAATTCAATTTCAGGATGTGAGGTTTACCGTAGAAGCATACATAATATGACAGGAAAGGAGATGAACTCAGGAATCAAAAGCATGTCATAACTGACACAATATCTGCTGCAAAGAAAGCTGAATTTGGTCATGCATTCTCTATTATTTTGGTATGTACCTTGCCACTAAAGTAATGTGTATTCGGATTTCAGGATGTGAGGTTTACCGTAGAAGCAGACATAATATGACAGGAAAGGAGATGAACTCAGGAATCAAAAGCATGTCATAACTGACACAATATCTGCTGCAAAGAACATTGGAACTACAAACGTAGAAACTAGAAATGAAGCTGAATTTGGTCATGCATTCTCTATTATTTTGGTATGTACCTTGCCACTACAGCAATGTGTATTCGGATGACAACTTTTCGTATTACAATGTCATTATTTATAGAAAACTTCTCGCCAAAAAGAATGGCTCGCCCGCAACGCGGCGGATTATCGCCAATCTAGTTTAATTTTATACTCCGTTGTTTTGAAAGATGACAATGTCTTTTTCTTGTGACAGGGAAACGATTATCAATTTATAACTTTTTTTAATTGCTCAATAGTATTGTGACACCAATTTGATAATTAAATGTGTTAAGTAAACATGTACATCACTGAAACATATGTTAGGCACAGTAAGGGGATTCAATCCCCTTACTTTTTCTTGTCACGTCAGCTTTCTCTCTCCAGCGACCTGCAGGCGATTCAGTACCCCAGTAAAGTCGACCTTAATAATATTAATTAGAAAGTGAGAGTTTTGTTTTTATGTGTGTATATTACTCGGTCTTATACACGACCGAAATCTCCCAAAACAACCATGCTACCGATTTGTCACAGAAGAAGGATCGAGTGAGATCGAGTGGGGAAAAAAAAAGTAGTCGGTCGTGTAGTGCTTCTGCATGCAGCCTTAGTATGTTACCTTACAGCTTGAAAAACACACGAATCATTAAATTTCTTTCACCAAAGAAAGTATTAAATCCCGCACCCCCCCCCCCCCTTTTTTTTTTCGATTAATCCGTATTTGTTAAATAAAACTAGTCCCTAGGAAGTCCACATGAGAATACTATCACGATAACGCTTATCTTTTATTCACATACGCATGCATGATATACAAACACAATCCCACAGACATGTGCATGTAAATATGCACTTAGAGCACTAGGTGCAGCCTCATTCGGGTCTCACCCCTGCCACATCATCAAACACCTCAACTTCAACTAACGCTTAATCCGTATTTGTTAAATAAAACTAGTCCCTAGGAAGTCCACATGAGAATACTATCACGATAACGCTTATCTTTTATTCACATACGCATGCATGATATACAAACACAATCCCACAGACATGTGCATGTAAATATGCACTTAGAGCACTAGGTGCAGCCTCATTCGGGTCTCACCCCTGCCACATCATCAAACACCTCAACTTCAACTAACCACAACAACCCCCCCCCCCCCCCCCCCCCACCCCCACACACACACACCAAACAACAAACCTCAACTTTCCCATTAGGGCCCATCTCTTACACATTTATTTTTTTATTCATTTCATTAAAAAAATTAAATTCTTTTTACAAATACTTAAAAATAACACAACACATTAATTTTATTTCATCAAAATTTATTAAAAAAAAAAAAAAAAAAAAAGGTAGACGTTATCTTCTTAAAAAAAAATAATAATACAACACATTAATAAAACACCTTTTGTACCCAATTCCTTTTGTAACCAAAAAAAAAAAAAAAAAAAACCCAACTGTGTCTTCTTCTCCAAGACCAAAACACACACAAACACACACTAACGCAAATAAAACCCAACACAACGCAAACCTGCACCTTTGTCAGATTTTTGCTTCGCCGTGGCCACGGGGAGGTGACCAACAACGAGCAACGGCTCGCCGTTGAGCTTGCCAACTCAGACGGCGAGGCCCAACGGCGACATTACACCTTGTGCTCTTATATTTATATGCATAAATGTATTGGATATGATATACAGAGGATTTCATGGGATTATCCGTATTTGTTAAATAAAACTAGTCCCTAGTCCACATGAGAATACTATCACGATAACGCTTATCTTTTATTCACATACGCATGCATGATATACAAACACAGTCCCACAGACATGTGCATGTAAATATGCACTTATATTTATGGCGGTTGTTGACCCAACCCCCCCCCCCCAAATTTTAGCCGCACCCCCCCTAAATTTTTTTATTTTTTTATTTTTTTTTTATTTTTATAATTTTGTTTATATCAAAAAGCTATAAACCTGAAAGTGCGGAACAGAAAATATAAAGTTTAATATGCCAAACGTTTAAAACTGGCAAAAATACGAAACAAAAACTGACAAAAAGCTGTGCTGTACTGAAAAAAGTGGGGGACAGGCAGGACCTAGGGGTGTAAACGAGCCGAGTCGAGCCGAGTATTGACATACTCGAGCTCGGCTCGTTTAAAATCGAGTCGAGTCGAGTATTTTTCGAGTCGATCTCGAGTTGTTCACGAGTTGTCTCGGCTCGATTACACCCCTATATATATATATATATATATATATATATATATATATTTTGGGGTGTAAATGTGTAATCGAGTCGAGTCAAGTAGCTCGCGAGTTGTCTCGGCTCGTTTAAAATCGAGTCGATTCGAGTATTTTTCGAGTCGATCCCGAGTTGCTCGCGAGTTGTCTCGGCTCGTTTACACCCCCGGACAGCAAGGGGACAAGGGGGACAGCTGGTGGGCCACCCCCATCCGGTTAGGGTAACCCATATTTATATGCATAAATGTATTAGATATGATATATAGAGGATTTCATGGGATCCTGTTTGGTCTCTTATACACACACTAGTTATAATATCCGCGCACGCGCGAATTTTTAAAAATTTTTTGAATCATATATTTTTATTTATTAAAAAACAAATAATTTAATCTTTGTTTTGTTTGATTTATGATATTTAATTAAAAATTTTTATTATTAAAAATAATTATTTAAAAATTTTAATCCTATTATTAATTGCATCTTATCTATATTTTTTGTATTTATCTTATACTTGTGTTATGGATAAATATAAAATGTAACATAATAAGAAAATATATTTTTTTTTAAATAAAATTATTACTAAATAAAGTATGAATGCATTTTTTTAAAATGAAAATTTTTTTAATGAGATTTTGTTTTATTATATAAAAGATGTAGTAAGGTCGTTGGATGAATAGGCTGTGACTGAATAGACGTAAAGTGCGTGCACATGGCAAAATTTATAGAGCCGTAGTCAAGATGAAAATGCATCTAAAACATAGACAAATATGGTATATCATATTCGACTTGTTATCCACTTTTTGGATCTATCATATATATATCCTCTTGTGATCCTTATCGACAGGTATATCCAAACCAGTGGGGTTCACTATGGTAGGTAGTCACACATCAAATCGAAGATCAAATCATATCTGTACTGCTTGTAAAAAATCAGCTTTTTTTTTTTTTTTTTTTGAAACATGAATCGATCTTGAAATCTTAAAATTTAAATTAATTAAGTTTGCTTAATTTACGTAACTTTTAAACTTGTCAAATTAGACTGTGTCTTTTCTTAATTAATTTTAAACTTGACAACTTTTCAAAAACATACATTATATTAATTTTAAAATATACAGGCTTTTCGTATTTAAAAAAACACATGTTTTATATCAAGGGTCAAACTATAATCACGATTTCACATGTATAATTATTTGTCGCTATACACCGTCGCTTTGCACAGGTATTCATCGCTTTCACGATTTCACAAAGTGTTCCGCCATATTCTTTTCCAATGGCTTATGATCCACCTAGTGTTCCACCTTACTCATACCCATATACACCATATCTATTAATTGCAACATGCGTCTTACCCGATATCATTTAGTGCATTTAAAGGAAGCAGTGGCGCAGCTTCTAAGGGGCGGGGAGGGGCGGCCGACCTCCCGAAATTTTTTTTGCGATGTAAGGGTATATAGTTTTCGTGTAGAAAAATTTCGGTATTTTCGGTTTCGCCCCCCCCAATTTAATTCGGTTTCGACCCCATATAGTGTTAGGAAAAAAAAAATTTAGATCCCGACCCCCCACTCGAAATTTCCAAGCTTCGCCCCTGAAAGGAAGTGAAGGGTACAATGTTAATCATGAGGGGTTCATGGGTTATTATTCTTCATATGTGGGACCGACGGGTTATGAAGCAGGAACGTAGACAACAGCAATTGGTTGGTGTGGGAGCATTAGTTGATTACCAAGGAGATGCCGTATGAGGACATGGATGATGAATGATTTTGACTATCATTCAAGGTTTTTATTATGATGTGTAAATGGATAATTATTCCATCTTCTCCCTCGTATTTTATTTATGAACTTATTATTATTATTATTGTGATGTAGGATTTATTATTATTATTATTATTATTATTATTATTATTATTATTATTATTATTATTATTATTATTGAGGATTTATTTAAAACTTCGTTATTATTTTTGTGTGTTTGTTTTTGTATGTTTGATGCATGTATTTATTTTTCAGCTTTGAGGTACCATGGAATTGTTGCTCATTCATATAGTTGATTCATTTTGGAGTTGGGAGTGACCAACTCATGCGTTAAACACCAAATATGGATCTCACATGATTTCTCGGTGATGTGATTTACTATTTTATTTTTCTTATTTCCTTTACTTTGAAGTTATTTTTTCACATTGAGGACAATGCAAAACCTAAGTATGTGGGAGGGAAGTAAATAGTGAAATTATGTTTTATTTTTAAAATTTTTTTGTGATTATTTTGAAATTTGTTTTATTGCCCTTAAGGAAATTAGTTGTTTTTACACTTAAAAGCTATATTTAATTAAAACAACTTGGAATTTTCCAATAGCATAATATGGCAATTTGAAATTTTAAACGTATCTCGATTAAGTGAAGCAATCCGTTCTTGAGATTGATAACATTGCTTATACATTTGTAGCCTATTCTACTAAATATGTGAGGATTTAAAATCCCTAAAGTCGACTCTCTCGGGCGACTCAAAAAAAAAAAAAAAAAAAAAAAAAAAAAAAAAAAAAAAACCCTAACATCCTACTTCGACTTTTCTCAATCGATCTTGCACCTGATTCTTGATCTCTCAAACGATCTTGCATCTGTTTCTTGATCTCTGAGTGACTGATCTCTTAGGGTTTTTCTTGAATCGTGGTTTTGTGGATCTAAGTGCGTGGTGCTTCATTCTTAATTCCTAAACGTTTTCATTGGTCAATTATTATGGAAGTAGGTTAGTGATTTGGGCATTTATTATCAATACCCTAAGCGATTAGGGTTTAACAATTCATCTTGTTTGCATGCGTGCTGTTTTGTCTGGATTTTGTGGTTGTGGGTGTTGAGAGATGATTAACAAGGGTTTCTTGAATTCCAAAGTTGCAACTAATGTGTCCAAGCCTAGTGGGAATGATAACGTTATTGTCGAGGGTGTTGATTTGTCATCTGGTATGATTGATAAAAACTTGGTTGGGAGCAAACATGACCTGGTGGAGCCGGTTTCACTTGGTAATATTCAAAAGGCCACTACTAGCTTTGGTGAGTTGAGTACACCCTCAATGATGAACCCTAGTAGTGTTAGTTTGAATGAGGATGATGCACCTGAATGTTCTATGAATGGTACTCAGAAAGTGGAGCCGATTCCACTTACGAAAGATACATCTCATGGTGACGACTTGGAGCGGATTACAAGTGCTGATACTGTGAAGCACTTGATTGATAATGCGCATCAGAATTTTGATGATGTCATGAATAAAATTCAAAGTGAGATTGGAGCTAATGAAGTTAATATTACAAGTACTCCTCCTTCGCGTGGGATAAATGTGAATATGAATAGGAGTGTAACTTCTGGTCCTAATGCTCACAAGGTTGATACTACTAATGGTACGGGAGTGAAGTTGGTTTCTTACGCGGGTGCTACTTCTAATGAACCTCTGAAACATGTTTCAAACTTTCGTAGGTTGGAATGTAGCAAGAAGAAGGCTGATGTTGACCTTTCAGTTCCAATGAAAGTAGTGGAAGAGGTGAACACGCGGTTTGAGAATACTCTCAATGGTTACTTTCTTGGCCAACGCCTTGCTTTTCCGGTTGTTGATTACTATGTCCACAATGCATGGGCTAAGTTTGGTGTGCAAAAGGTAATGATGAATGCTAAGGGGTTCTTCTTCTTTAAATTCAACTCGAAGAAAGGTGTTGATGATGTGCTTGAAAACGGTCCTTGGTTGATCAGAAATGTTCCTATTATTCTTAAACCATGGACTTTGAACACAAAACTACTTAAAGAGGATTTGACTAATATCCCGACGTGGGTTAAATTCCATGATGTTCCCCTTGCTATGTTTTCTGATGATGGCCTCAGTCTTTGATGAGTGCTCAAACACTCATCATTTTTTGGTCTAATCTGAACTACAAAACATACAAAAACACTCAGTAATGCATCAAAATACTAAAAATATTTCAAAATTGTATTTTATATGTTTTAGATGCAAAATGAGCAAAAACAAATGAAAAACGTACAAAGTTTGCAAAATTGGCAGTTTCAGTCCCCCAACTTTCAAAAATTGGCAAGAATAGTCCTTGAGCACATATTTGGAAAGAAAAGTCACCAAAGGTCCTTTTGAAATCATAAATTGTCATATTTAGTCCTTTGGTGAAAAAAATCTAAAAAGTTTTGGAAATTTGCAGTTTAGTCCATTGAGTTTTGGAAATTGGCAGAATTGGTCCCTGGTGGGATATTTTTGAAAGGAAAATCATTTTTTGTCCTTGGAAAATCAAAATGTGTCAAAAATAGTCCATGGAATGAAAGATTGGTGAAATGGCAATTTTAGTCCCCGAGGTTTGGAAATTTACATAATTGGTCCCCGGGTGTGTTATTTTGGAAAAATTATCAAATGGGACCTCGAATTATTTACACTTGGCATAATTAGTCCTTGTGATTGCTTTGGGAAATTTCATTTTGCAGCCCTCAAGTTTGGCCAAATTACAAAGTTGGTCCTTGTTATATTCAAAAACCAAACGGACCCTTGAAGTGTTATTACCCAACAAAACAACCAAGTCCAATCCACCTTATCACTCCAATCCACAGCCCACCTTTTATCTCTAAGCCCAACACCCATAAAAGCCCACTCCACCAAAAATATACTCCCCGTCCCTTTTAATACTTCACCTGGTCAAAGTTTTGTTTGACCACCTCCACCCTTCCCACTTGCTCACTGCAAACACCAACTCCACAATTCCCCCCCCCCCCCCTCCTCTGCCATACCTCCAGCTCACCTTCTCCATTCCTTGTCCCCCAACTTAGCAATAAAATCCAAGGAGCATTAATTGAGCATAAAACACTCCAAGTTATTACCAACTGCCAAAGTCCCATTTCCCGCCAAATCTCAATTCAAAGGTTGAGATTGCTTTTGACTAATCCAATGGTTCCAAATCAGTGTGGGAAAGAGAAAGAAAGTTGCTAGGACCTTTATAAGTGAAGAAAAAAGGAAGAAGGAGGCAAGTAGATTAGCAGTAGTGTAATAGTAGAATTTAGCTTAATGTAGCTTTTGTCAAAATTATTGTAATTTCATATTCTAATCAAAATTTTAGCTTGTAACTTGTTTTCTGCAAGATAATATAAGTTTTCATTCCACAATTTCAAGTGTTTACTAAATTTTCAGTTTCATCATAAGTTTGAGTTTTTTTTGTATAATCTTTATTTATGTTCATTTGATGTTTTCAACTTTATCACAAGCTCAGTTTAAGTTGAACATAAGTTGATACAAGCTCAGAATGAATGTAAACCTAGCTCAGTTATAAAATATCAAAAATACCAATAAAGATTAGAAAAATAAAAAAAAATCAAGAAAAGAAGGGTAAGAATCAGAAGCATGGAGAAATATGGATGGGAATTGGTTTAGTAGCTCCATGGGGAGCATTAGGATGGTGGTTTAAGGTTCTTGATTCTCAACTGCTTGACTTTGGATAAATTGTAAGGCATGTTCCTATTTAATCTTGCATAATTTGTGATTGAGGGTTATGATGTGTATTTGTTGTTTATTTTCATTTATCTGTGTTCATATAGGCTAGTGTAGGCTTGAAAGTCAGTATCATGGTTTAAATTTGTGGTTTGCTTCATAAACTTCAAAACAGTTTAGTTAAGGGAGTGTTTGGGATTGCTGTTTAATCCTTACTCAAGGTGTTTATTGGTGTTGTTTCTGTTTGTAACATATTGTCTTAGGGTATATTAGGTCAATTAAACAACAAAATCATGGTCTCATCAGTTAAATAGTCAAAATCTTAGTCTTAGCTCCATATCCTATTAACTGTTAGATTTCAAGTTGCAAAATCCTTCATATCAGTTAAAGAGTTGTTGGTTTAGCTTATTATAGCCTTAGTACATCTTATAATCATGTTTACAGTCCATAATGATCCACAGAAAGTCATTAAAGTCAAATAAGCAAGTTTCATTGAAAAGTCAAATTACATGATTTCAGGTTTTTCCAAAAACTCCAAGATTTTTGTAGAATTTAGCATTGAGGTTTAAAGGTTGAAACTTGTTTCTATTCATTGTCTACCAGCTCAACTTTCATGTCCCATGATCCTTTGATTTTTGCAAATTTTGTACTGGGCCCCACCTAGGATCAAAATCAGCTGCAGGGCAAGCATTACCCCTGCATCAGTAGTTCATCAGCCCAACACCACCACTTGGTGGTGGTTTTCTAGCCACCACAGTGGGCCCCACATCCCTATCCTTGGTCCTTTCAACCCCCCTCCTACCCCTCTCCATGTTTTGACCATCATGTTGACCTGAGAACCATTGGGACCCACCTGAATCAGTCCTTCCATCCTGTCCCATTTTCAGTTAAGGTTCAAAATAATCAAGTGCTTATTTTGTTGTATTGGCTTATTTTGTGGTTCCCTTTTGCTTTTTCTGGCTTATACATGTTCACTAAACTCTTTTGAACAAGAATCAACCATACTGGATCCAAATTAAGCCCATTTTATCTTATTTCCCTCCCTGGTCAACCAAAGTCAACTGTTTGGCTTTTTGTTCCATAATCAGCTTATTTTTTATTTCTACAAAAGTTGTTTTTGTAAAAGTTTCATGTTTTTAGTTGTAAAATAGTTTTCCAAAAAGAAAATTCAGAAAATCCAAATTAATTTTAAGTGATAGTTTCTATTTAATTTTATTTAAATTTAAATTTTCATTTTTAGATTTTTATTAAGTACTTAGCTTTTTTATATTTTTCTTAAATTCCTCTTATATTAAAGTATTTATATTAATTTTATCAGATTTGTATAGAATAATTTGGTATTTATTAGATTTAATATTAGTTTTATTAGAAATTAATTAATTATTAAGTTTTAAATAGCATAATTAGTTTTTATTAAGCAAGACCTAGTTTTTATATTTTTCCTAGCTTTTATATAATGTAAAATAATTTTAGGAATTGTCTTAGAATTTTTACTGTTCATTTTCTATTTTTCTTAATTTAAAATAATTTAATTAGGTAATTAATAATTAATTAGTAATTAATTAATAGAAAAATCAAAAAAAGACAAAAATACATATTTTTAGTTTTAAAACTTATTTTTAGTTATTTTATAATTTTAGAAATTTTATTTTCATTTTTCTAGTGCTTAATTAATATTATATTGTATTTAAGTAATTTAAATATTAATAATTAGTATTAAATAGTATTTAATTAATAATAAATAATTAATTAGTGTAAAAATTATTTTTCTTTTTCTAAAAATTTTCTTTTTATTTTAAGTTTGTAAAAGTGTCATTTTCACCCCCTGGGGGTTTTCAGATTTAAGTTTTCACGTTTTATTTTGTACGTTTACGTTATTTAAAATGTAAACGTACGCTTTTTTAGGTTTTAAACGTTTCTGGTTTTTCCAACTTTCTAGTCTTGTTTATATCGCTTATTTAAGCTATTTCTTTGTAGATTCCTTAGCTTAATCATTCACAAACCCTTTCCCTTCCAGAATCACCCGATCACAGATCCGTTTTATAACCATCACACCTCGTCGGGACATAACGACCCGGGGAAACCTTATACTTCTGCGGAGCATTGACTCTAGGCAGTTTGACTACGTTGGCCACATTCATGGTTGACTTTAGTTGACGGTTTAGCATTAATCAGTCTTCTTGCCACACTGATTGGCACGCCCAAAAGGTTAGATGCTTTTACAAGCCAAATGTGCAAGGAATCGTGGGGCCGTAGTAGTTTTGCTAGATGCATGATAGAAGTGAGATCGGATGAGGTGCTTCGGGACAGCCTCACTGTTGAGATACCATTACTTGATGGTTCGGGTTCGACTATTGAGAAGATACGGGTTGAATACGAGTGGCAACCACCTCGTTGTGACAAGTGTAAGATATTTGGTCATACTCTGACTGATTGTCCTACAGTTGTTATACCTCCTGTTCAGTCTACTAAGCCTGTTAATGATAGTTTCAAGACTGTCAATCACAGGAAGAAAGGAAAGCAAGGTGGTCCTACAATTCCGGGTCAAGGGGGTTTACTAAACCTGTTATGGGTAAGCAGTTTCAGTATCAACCCAAAAAGACTCCTCCTGAACCTAAGAAGACGACTAAGAATGCTGGTGGCACTAAGAAGACGACTTCTGATGTGGCTAGTTCTAGTGGTACTAAGATTTCTACATCTAACCAATTTGATGCTCTTAATATGGATGATACAGATGCGTTTGGTATTCCTACTTCTGACACCAACATGGATGTGGATGCTGGCCGTACAATGGAAGTTAATGAGGATGAGTCGGTTAAGACTGGTACTACATCACAAGAACCGCTTGTGAGCGATTCAATGGGAACTAAGGAAGTTGGTTCTACTCCCATAGTTGAGAAAATTAGTAAGCTTGAAAAGCTACTTATCGATGGGAAAGCTACTCTTGTCGATGATGAAGGTCATCCTATTCCGTCTGCCTCTGTCACTAAGAGGGCTAACCCATTTTCCAAGGTGGGTGATGTTGTGGTTTCTGATAGTGATGAGGATGAGGTTCTTAACACGTTCGACGAATCAGCAAATCTTTTTGGTGGAGGTCATGAGCGTGAAGATGAGTTTGATGACTATGATGATTACTCGAAGCGAATTTATGATCTTCCAGGGGAATTGGATGCTCTTAATGCCATTTATGGCTTTAATCTCCAAGGTCGTAGGAAGTAGTTTATATTTTTGTCCGAGTCTTTCAATACTATGTGGTAGTGGTTTTGTTTTCTTGTCTAGAAAATAGGAAGTATCTTGTTATGTAAGCTTTTCGCCTATGTAACGGGCTGAAATATGGGATTCACTCATATCCGTTGTACTTAAATGTTTTTTGGAGTAATATATTTACCGGGTCGTTGACCTTTTACCCCAAAAAAAAAATATGTGAGGATTTGAACGTATCATTGAAAGCATGTATCTTTATGCTTAATTTCTATTTTCTTGCTATGAGTGTGCCGGTGATTGAATTGATTCTAGAACTTGTGCTTGTCATGCATTACGAATTCTAAAGTAAGGTCATATTCGTGTGATATAGATAAATTTAAATGATAAGAGGCAACTTAGGTTTTCAACCAAATGGCCATCTATTTACATAAATGATATATTAGCTAGCCACATCGGTTAGTTAACCACTTTTTATGGACCCATTTGTTAGCGCTCATTTTTAACACTAGATACCCTTATAGTACACCCTCTGAGTCATTTTTTTTTATTTTGTTACATCCAGAAAATACAAAAAGATTTTACACCTTTAAACCTTAAACTAACCCTTTTTTGGTAAAGTCAAGTCGATGAATTGCTTGTTGCTGGTGTGAAGGAGTTTTTGATTATTAATAGCTTACACTTTGTATTTTGGATATACGTTTCCAACGAAGACGAAGGTAGCTACTTCTTATTTGTATTTTTTAGGTATATGCTCATCCAAAGTGTGAAAAAAAAAAACAAACAAAAAAAATGTGGTATATTTATGAGGAAGAAGTATTTTGAGTTATCAATTAGCCAATGTGTTAAGACGTGATATCTAAGTATATAGTAATCAATGAAAGAAATTAAAAAGAAACGGGAAATGTTGATTCGGAGACTATAATCATTTTGGAGTATGTGGATTGATTTTGGCAACAAGAGGATTTTGAGATTTGGCTTGATTATTATTGTTGTATATTTAACTCATAAATTGATCCCATAATTTATCCATACCTTTTATTAACTCTTATCCTAACGTTTCAACCCGAATAAAAGTCCTTTTTTGCTAAGTTTATTTATTTCTTACATGATTTGGATTAGTTTTGATACTTGTACAAGCTTATGGTATGAAACGACATCATGACTGAGCAATTGAGTGAAATTCACCTCTAACAAAAGAAATGAGTGTTAGTGAATTATATTATTACATTCTTTTCGTGAAGAGCTTAGTTATGTTATCTAGCTTGACCGAGTATTTCGTTTATTTTTCACATATACATAGATAAAATTCACTTTCTGATCTTTTGCCTTGGCAATAGAAAGATTAGTGAACCTTTTTGACAATCATGATTTTTGGCTATTGGAAAAAAAAATTTCAAAAGATTACTTTGCTTGAGGGCAAGCAAAACTTAAGTGAGGAGGATTTGATAACGCATATTTAGTCTACGTTAGAGTCGCGTTATTTGTCTATTTTTGTATAATATTTAGTTATGTTTATGAACATTTTATGCTTATTTGGTATTAAGATGTGTCAAAGTCTAGGTATAAGGAAATATCGAAGAATGACGAAGAAATGCTAAGAGATCAAGAGAATATTCAAGAAAAGAGTGTCGTCAAAGATATTTCCGATGTACAAGAGAAGGTAATGAAGAATTTCAATGAAAGAAGGAGTCAAGATTAAGTGCCAAAATGATTATATAAGGATGAACTTTTATGCCAACCCAAGGTTGAAATACACGAGCAAATCAATTCTCAACCCAAGGTTGATGCTGAGGTTCAAACCCAAGGTTCTATAGCCCAACTTGAGATTGAGCAGTCATCCCAGCCAGAGGTTCAAGGTCCAATCCGTGGGTTGAGGTAAGTCTGAGATAAAAGGTTGCATTTAATCAAGGTTTTTATTACCATAATGACTCAAGGCCGATCATTACATCTCTTTTATGAGTATTAAGGGTTTGTGGCAGTTTTTGTGAGTGATTTCAAGCATAAATATGCCCCATAATCACCACATTACACACACAATTAAGAAGAGACAACCAGTCCTTAATCAAGCCTTACACACTAAGGTCTTAATCATCTTCTATACAACCCGAAAGAGCCCAATAATTCATGTCATTCTTAAGAAGATACCATGAAGAAGAAAGTGTTGGTGATACTTGTAGAAGAGGCGGAGAATTTCCTTGTTCAATTGGAGGCTTTAAGGAGTGCTATAACTCTTTACTTTTCTTACTCAATGTAGTCTCGCTTTGGGTAACTTTCTTTTACTTAACTATGATGTTGAAGAATTTGATTTTGAATGAAATGTTACATTTGTTGACGAAACTTGTTATGGAGTAATTTGTGATACTTTTTTAGGAATTATGTAGACTTTGGTGTGGATGTTGAATGGTTAGTCGGTTAGAAAAAGTGGTTGTTCTCATAAGTTTTTTTGGTTAAAAGGTCAAAAAACCCGGTAAATATAGTACTCCAAAAAACGTTTAAGTAGAAAGGATATGCGTGAATCCCATATCTCAGCCCGTTACATAGGCAGAAAAGTTTATATAACAAGATACTTCCAATTCTATAAATAAGAAAAAACCACTACTCAAAAGATACCATTAGACTCCTATGAAAACAAAATTACTTTCTACCAAGACCTTGGAGCTTGATACCATACGTGTCATATAAAGCATCCAAATTCCCTAGAAGATCGTAGACCTGATCTGCATAGTCATCATAATCTTCACGATCATAACCACCACCAAATAGGTTCATGGACTCATCAAACGTATTCACAACCTCGTCTTCATCACTATCTGAAACAACAATATCTCCCACCTTAGAGAATGGGTTAACCCTCTTAGTAGAAGAAGTAGACCCCGGATAATCAACCTTTTGAATAGGATGACCATCATCATCAACAAGAGTAACTTTCCCATCAACAATTAGCTTTTCAATCTCCCCAATTTTCTCAAATATATGAGTAGAACCAACCTCCTTTGTTCCCATTGAATCACTCACAAGCGGTTCTTGTGTTGCATTACCAGTCTCTAAAGACCCGTCCACCAACTGCCATGGGCAGGTTTCGAACTCGAGACCTCTTCCTCTTGTTCTCATAAGTTTGTTTAAATATAATTCGTGTTCTAAACTTGTTGATTTAACATTGTTGGATTTAAAGGTCGAAAGGATTTTTAATATTGTTTAATTCTAAGAAGTTGGTGCATAAATAGATTGGTACTTGATAATTGACAACTATTAAGTATTCAAGTTTTTAAATGAATTCGAGAATATTTAATCGCGAGGTTGGGTCGAAAGGACTCATTAATGTTACTAATCATCTTTTTTATACATTTTGATAACACAAAGTGACTAGGGTAATGGGATGATGTATTGGCCAAAAGGACTCACCCGTGAACCTAGTTAAAAACATGGATTTTCTTGATATTACCCATTGACTAGAAAACCTTGTAAAATTGGTATGTTCCTTCTACATATATGTTTCACCCAAACATGTTCAACATTCTATCACGATTGGTTACTATTCCAAAACAAGTACTTGTTCGCTTTTGATTGATTTAATTTGGAAATCGTTGTTAGTTTATTTTTGTTTAATTTTGGTGCTTTAGAGTGTGACAATCTATTGTGCTCTTCTTGTGCTACATAACTGCTAAACTTAAATTACATAGTCTCTTAGGACGATCTCTATTTACCATAAACCATGTTACACATGGACGAGTATACTTGCTCGTATGCGTTTTCTAAAATAATCGGTAAAAAGTTGTTTATAAATTTAAAATTTGAGTGAAACTTAGGATATAATAACATACACCCGGTTCACGTATTAGTAACCATGATTGTTCTGTGGTTGCAGACATGGCGGGTGTATGGAGTCGTCCAAAGAACAATAGATCAGAGCCTCATCATCAAAGAATATTTCATTATATTTTAGCTGAAACATCCATTAGGACTTGCTGAATATGTCTTTCATGATTATTTATTTCATTGGCAGATCTTTAAAGCCTAATATCAGTTTTCCAAATTTTTCTGTCTGTATCCATGCTAAATTATAATAGAAACTAAGTTGTAATAGACATATAACATCGTGTGTCAATATTGGCAAATAACGAACGCGGTGCACTTTATAGTGCAAAGATTCCAGTCAAAGACATTTTTTATTTAATTAGATTTTTTCCGGTTTAAATTTCTGTTTATCAACCAGACTCTTTCAACTTTAAAGTTTACCGCGTTCTTCATTTGAAAATATTGACATACGATGTTCAACATAGTTACCCATTCTAAGTTTCCCCTCCAATTCTGTTTGTTATTCAACAATCTAGCAATTCGTTTGGTGCAGGCCTTTGCGCAAAGGGTGTTGAAAAGGAAAAAGGATAAAGGAATTAGATTGGGACCTTAGAGGGTTAACTATGTTGCTTTTTGCCTATTACAATTATTTATAAAGTACATTACAACATTGTGTCAGCCATGATGTTATGCCAAAATGTATTTGGCTACCTAAACAACTAGCTTCATATATGTATTATGTGGGAAACTAGAAAGGGGTTGAATAGTTTACCCATTTTTTGTTTAATTATAAACATTTACTTTGTGAAAAACTTTGATTCGTATGTAGATGAAATCAAACAACACCAATATGAACACAACCTTAAGCTAACACTAACAAGCAATAGAAATAAATAAAGAGATAGAGATGGAAAGATCAAACCAAGACAAGTGATTTATAGTGATTTAGTCACGAAACTCTTCTTCGCCCTACTCCACTCCCCGAGTACCCAACTCAAGAGTTATAAGCACTATGTCAACAACCTCCCTTCAGGCGGAGAAAACTGTACAACGTCGCTTACGTTATTTTCTGACACTAAGCCAGATGTCGAGTACTAATCTTAGCTAGTACCAATCTACCACGATCCACACGATCTACACGATCCTAACCTTTCACACGATCAACACGAACCTAACCTTTCACATGATCAACACGATCCTCACATAATCTACACAATCCTCACAATCAACTCAATCTACCTTGATCCACTTAATCAATACTCTAACACACTAGCTATATGATATCCCCAAGATCTCAACACGATCACAATTATCTACACAAGATTACAATACTTGATGTATATCAAGATACAATCAAGCAAACAATAGGTAATGCAAGTGCACTACACAAAGACTCTAATACTTTGTGTCTTCTTGACACCTTGTGTTCTTCTCTTGGGCTGGCCTCCCACTCTCTTATCTTATGCAGCATTTATTAGCTTAGCTGGGTTGGGTGGATCGTGCAATAAGCCTCTCTCGACCCTCCGTTTATCATACGTCTTTATGAAAGCCTCTCGCCTTTCGAGCTAGTAGAGGGATGTAGGTGATCTTTGGTTGGATGAAAGAATCACTCTTTAAACAAAAGAAGACTAACTAATGATCTAAGAAGTATAACTAGAAAAGGAGGATGGAATACAGAAAGTTTTATGTGAAAAAAGATTGTCAAAAACTGAGAAGTGAGGTGGTATTTATAGGAAATGAAAATTTAACAGTTATGGGGGGATGACACAACTAAATATCACACAGTACCACTAAATTTAGTGGTACCGTGCCAGACAAAAATGCTCCCCTTTTTGTTTTTAGTGGTGAATGTTTATTTAGGGAAGATTGGAGCTAATTAGAGGGGAAATAGCTGTTAAGGTTTTTTTGAATTCATTTTTCCAAGTAAAACATTTCCTTAAAATTCAAAAATAATTTGAAAAATATAGTTTTGAAAAGAATGTTTTGTCACTGATGCGTGAAATTGCGCCCTCGCAAAAGGTTTTACCTCTCAAGGGATCTTGAGAAGCTTGCAATCCCCTCCAGGCAGTGTACCTGTTCGTTGTAGTATAGTCTAGTGACAAGTACCGAGGGATTGATCGTTCAACTCTTGGAATAGTGTTCGCTAGGGTTAAAATTCTACTAAACTAGGTGATGAGGCGAAAAATGATTCGCTTTTAGGGGGTCATTTAAGCCCAGAATTGAATTTATTTGATCAAATATTGCCCTAAATCGTTCCTTTTGTGGTTTTAGGTACTTTTGGAGTGAATTCTGGAAAATGAAGCATTTTGGACGTTTTTGGAGCATAAAAGTGAAGAAAACGGCAAAGTCTTAATTTTCCTTGCTGGGAACAGTACCTGACGGCGTCACAAAGTTCTACATGACGGCGTCAAGAGTAAAACAAGAGGTGAAGTGGATAGAGTCCATGACGATCCAGAGAGTTTTTACACTAGGGGCATGACGGCGTCACCATAGGCCGTCATGGTCCTATTACATGTGACGGCCCAGAGAAAATTTGCACTTGACGGTGTCAGATCTGGATCTAGGCAGTCCGATATTACTATGGGCGGCGAGTTGACGGCGTCAGACATTTCTTCTTGACACCGTCACGATGGAAAATCTATATATAGTTTTGTAATTTTCATTCATTAAGGGAGGACAATTGGAGGGATAGCTTGGAGAAACCCTAGCACGATTTTTACTGTACTTTCAAGGGTTTTTACCCTTTGAAACCTTTCATGTTCAATTAAGATAAGTATCCTTTCAATTCATTCAATATGTCTATGTGTTGTTTGAATATATCTTACGCTTGTCTTGATTTTAACATGCTAGGCTAGATCTCTTGTGTGTTTGCTTAGATGTAGTGAAACCTAGATGTTGATTATGGGTTGATTGCTTGTTTATAGTTGTTACGGATGAATGATTTCAATGTTAGGCTTAAGAAAACTGGCAGACTTCCATAGGGTAACATGCTTGAACGTCTTAAGAAACATGAACCAATGCGTACTAGGTTTTTATGGTTGTATTTAATGCATGAGCGAATTCTAATGATCCCATGTTAGGAGCTTCTTGCAGGCTCGACATAGGAGTGAAGTAGGAGCTTATAGAGTTGGGGAAGTACGTACGCCACCCCACGAATGGTATTAAGGAATATAACCCATCATCCACGCAATTGTAACAAACTATCAACCTATAAAAGATATCTAGGGAGTAATGAAATCTAAGTAAACACAATTTTCCCATTTATTGTTCACACCACTAGTTTAATTAGCTTTATTTACATTTTTGTTATTTTATTTTGATTGCATCTTTAGTTATTGGGTTAGTTGATTAGCAACTAATTCCGCCCACTCTTCCAAAAACCCGAGATTTTAATTGCTTTTATAAAAATATAAAAATACAAAAAGAATAATCCCTCACCCCTAGACTTAATTTTTAGGCTTTCTAATCCTAGCGACACTATTCCTGAGTTGAACGATCAATCCCCCGGTACTTGTCAATATACTATACTACAACGATCATGTACACTGCCTGGTGGGGGTTGTAAGCTTCTCGAGATCCCTTGAGAGGTAAAGCCTGGTGCAATTCCCACGCATCAAGTTTTTGGAGCCGCAGCCCGGGAAATAGTTATTGTCTAGGTTAGGATTTCTATTTATTAGGTCTACCTGCTAGATTCCTTTCTAGTAAGATTTTATTTTATTTTTAGGTTTTCTTTAGTCTATCTATTTCTTCGTGTCTTTGTTCGTAATCTTTACCATCCGACATCATGGAAGGTGGTAACGTCTTTGAACCCATCAACCCACCACAACAAAACCCACCACTAGCAAACCAACCTCTTAGGCCCCGAACACTAGGAGAGTATTCCCGTCCTAGCCACCAAGGCTATCGAAACACTATTGAGCTCACTCAAGGAGCCAATGTGTCCCCTTTGCGATCCGACACCATCCGGTTGGTGCAAAGCGGATGTGCATTCCATGGACTTCGTTCCGAAGATCCTAACCAACATCTCAAGGACTTCCTTAAAATCGTAGATTCTATAGACCTTGATGTTACAACTAGAGAGTCGACCCGATTACGCCTATTCCAATTCTCTCTACGTGATCAAGCTAGTCAATGGCTTGAACGTTTACCCGCGGGATCCATCACCTCATGGGATGATCTCACCACTCGTTTCCTTGCTCAAATTTTCCCACCGGGGAGAACTACCAAGCTTAGAAATGATATATTGATGTTCCAACAACGTCAAGGTGAAACTCTATATGAAGCATGGACTCGTTTCAAGGACTTACTCCAAAAAGTCCCTCATCATGGAATAGATCTTTGGCTCCAAGTCCAAATCTTCTATGACCATATCGATCTCTCCACAAGGCGTACCATTGACCAATCGGCCGGTGGTAAGCTACGTGATCTAAGTGCGGAAGAATCATGGGAACTCATAGAAGATCTTGCTCTCTATGACAACGAAAGTTGGAATGATCCCCGTGATTTGAACAAAACGGTCACGGCAATATCTTTGCCTTCGAACAATTCTAGCACTCCCGACCGTAGGATCATGGAACTTGAGGACCAAGTCAAGTTTCTCATGAAATCTTACGAAGCTCCTAAGCCTTCAAACCAAGTGAACAAAATCACTTCTTCATGCGAATTATGTAGTGGTCCCCATGAAACTCATGATTGCGTGGAACTCCCTGGAACAGCTTTTGCGGACTACGCATCCTCGCGTACCGACGAAGCGGGAGACAAGTGGTACACTTTCAAACCCGAGCCAAACCCTTACGGTGATTCCTACAACCCTTCTTGGAAAAATCACCCGAACCTTAGGTGGAAACAAAACCAAAACAATTCTTCCAATCCGCCTAATCGTTACCAACCAAACGGTCCACCCTCCAACCGCACTTTCAACAACAATCCTTCTAATAACTATAATCTTGAAGGATTGATGTCCAAGTTTATGGCATCTCAAGAAGCTCGCATAGCTAAGTTTGAAACCGAATTCAATCAACAACAAACGGAGATGACCAACAAGATTGACAACTTGTTGAAAGCCCTCAACAACCAAGCGCTAACTATACCTAGAAAGGACAGTAGGGACGCCAATAGCGGAATCCAAATTAAGGACCCCTCGTCATCCTAACACGTCCACTTTGTCAATGTTGTCACTATTAATCCAAAAGATAAGGATATAGAAGAAAGTGACAAGGATGAAGTTGGAATAGAAACCAAGACTAGGGATGAAATTAAGGAAGTTGAGGTTAATAAGGGAGAAAAGTTAGAGGAAGTAGAAAACGTAGAAGAGTACTTTGATAAGTTGCCCACCAAGGAAGAACGGGAATATCACAAGGATTTATTCAATGATCCCGAGACACCATATATCCTTGGTTCACCCCTTATTAAAGTAGGTGATCCCTCTAACATCAACATACCATGCAACATTGGGCATATGCATGTATGGAAAGCTTATATCGATCCTAGGTCTCCTATAAACATCATGACTAGGACTTATTATAATTGGGTAATGAAGAAGCAACTTGGTTATAGGATGATGCCCAGCAAGAATTTGATAAGTAATTTTCTAGGAAGAGTGAAAGGATTGCATGTGATTGTTGGAAACTTCACTTATGAGACCGACTTTGTGATAGTGGAGGATACTCGTCCGGTGATAGATGATTGCCTAAGTCAAGTAGTGTTCGGAAAACCGTTCGTTGAGGCCTCTAAGATGAGTTATGATCCGACTCTAGGGATAGTTAGATTCAAGGAAGAGAATGACGAGATTGCTTACCAAATGCCCTATAAGATTGAACAATACCGCCTCCTATCAAACATAGAAAAGGAACACAAACAAGCAGTTTACTATAGGAATGAATAGGATAGACGTAGAGGAGTAGAATATGTTATGAATAGAATACTTGGTTTCTACAAAGAATGCTTGCAACTAGGTCCGGAATACAAAACTAATATAGGAGATGACCTAGAAGATGAGACCAACGATGAGGTCACATAATTGCCCATGACTTTGAGTCTAGCTACAAGACTCGTAAATAAAGAAAAGCGCTTCTTGGGAGGCAACCCATGCTTTTTGTGAATTTTATTTGATTGATTGTTATTTGCTTCCGTATGCATGCTTTATTTTTATTGTTGGTAGATCATGTTTCAAAATAAAATAGTGAAAATACTTTGTTTTGTCGTTTGACTTCGTCTTAACTTCATCCAAAGGTATTTTGCAAAAGATAAGTGTAAGGGGAAACCCCAAATATGTTTTTTTAAGAAACAAAATCGATCATGATTTCCCACAATATTAAATGGACATGTATATTCGTATTTGTTAGAGTCAAATGCTTGTATCGAGTCATAATATTGTTTTGCAGGATTTTCTAGGAAGTACGACATATGTTTTCCAGAAATTTTCCAGAAACTTAACGTAAAGAATCACTTCTGACGGTGTCAGGAATTAATTCCTGACGGTGTCATGTGTAAAATTCTGGAAATTTTGCTAGTTTTGTTTTTCTAACGGAGTCTTAAAGTTTTTATTAATTCTTTATTTTTATAAACTCCAGGAAATCTGCAAACATTCATTCCACAAGCATTATATCTCACATTGTTTTCTAGGATTTGTTAGTATATATAGATTGCCGCCGATTTTATGTGAGGTTGCCTTGTTTGTTTTCTCAGGTTTAACAGGTTATGTATGACAAGAAGATGATTTATATTTCTGGAAGGGAAGCTTTGATTGTTCATTTTCTTGGAGGAAGATCTAACCTTGTTACCGCACTATCCACACCGAACGAATCAGGGGAGTATTTGCTTTCATTCTTTTACATGTTTTACTTTTACATTCTTTAATTGAACATTGGGGACAATGTTCATCCTAAGTGTAAGGGGAGGGTAAATGATGATACCTTATAGGATACAATTGCACTTGAGTTTGTTTGTTTGTTGGTAGGTGTGTAATAAAACTAAGAGAAATACTTGTTAGTGTAATTTTAGCGTCAAATTTAAAATTTTTTACAACATTTAGGGGTGAAACTTTAGCCATAGCAAGCGTCTCATGGATAGGAGATTGTATGACTAGCACAAAACCGTACTATTCAGAAAAATTTTCCACCCAAATATGTGAGGTTCGCCTTTAGATTTGATAGCAAAAGCATTTACTATTAGTGCTTATGAGTGTACCGGTAGCATTTAGATTCTAGAACTTGCGTTAGTGATGCATCCCGAGACCGCTAGTGAGACTACATTCGTGTAGTAGGATTTACTACATGATAAGAGGCATTAGGATCACCCTTGTGTTAAACCCGTATCATAATTACTTGACCATTTAAGTCATATTACTTGGCTAGTAAAGTCAACTAATTTTTCCCACACCTTAGCGTTGTACTCATTTTTAGTACACGAAACCCCTAGTACACCCCTCCGAGCCTATCTTTTCGTTTTTAACTTTAAGCATTTTACTTAAAGGAAGAATTTGTTACACCCCACTTAAATGTACACCCAAATCGCCTTACCCTTCCGTGTATGCACTCATCTTTAGTGCATTATTGTTATTTGTTTAAACCCTTACTTAATTATCTAATTGATTACATGGTTGCTAAGTCGAGTCATATCCTTGTACAAATTGTTTTGGGACGATTGGGACTCATGGGTAAAGTACTTATGTTATGGAGTAATGGGGAAGAACATCTATTATTACCCCCATATGTGCATTAATCTTAAAAGTACTCCAAGTGTTTTGATTATCTTGATTCGAGTCGTTAGATTAGTTTATTGTAAAGTATGTAAAAATTCAAGTGTAAGGGGAATGTACATTCCCTATGATATATTATTTTAGATGGTAGGGTAAGAGTGTGTGCAAAAAAAAAAAAAGAAAAAAAAAAGAAAAAAAACAGAGAAAAACATACGGACTACCATCCCGTTTCATTCTATGTTTGTTTTATGTTTTTGTTATTTTTCATTTATTAGCTTAAGTCGAGTCTAGTCTTGGCTTAGCAACGCCATATTATACATGTAATTTACCAAGATTATTAACTCGCCACCAGTAAAGATTGCCTTTATCCAACAAAACCGTGTATTCCATATCCCTACACCTAACGTTATAACCCTTTAAAAAGACCTCTTTGATAGTTTATCCTAGGTGCTTACGCCATGAGGTGGAGGTTTGATCATTTCCCAAGCCTATGGTAATCTATTTTGCTATGACAGGTAGTGAGAGATGTTCTCCATTTCCATATTGTGATATATACTTTATTACACCCGCTAGATGTGAGTATCTATATACTACTTGTGAGGTGCTAGTGTATGACCTCCGTGCTTGTCTTTGGTCTTTAGTGGAACGATTATTTGTTGTAATTACTTTTATATTAGTGTTAAATGACCCCTAACTTGAATTTTGATTAGAATAAAAGCGCATTTGCTTGGTGACAAGCAAATCTCAAGTGTAAGGGTATATGATGAGGCGAAAAATGATCCGTGTTTAGGGGGTCATTTAAGCCCGGAATTGAATTTATTTGATCAAATATTTTTGTAAATCGTTCCTTTTGTGATTTTATGTACTTTTGGAGTGAATTCTGGAAAATGAAGCATTTTGGACGTTTTTTGAGCATAAAAGTGAAGAAAACGGCAAAGTCTTAATTTTCCTTGCTGGGAACAGTACCTGACGGCATCACAAAGTTCTACATGACTGTGTCAAGAGTAAAACAAGAGGTGAAGTGGATAGAGTCCGTGACGATCCAGAGAGTTTTTACACTAGGGGCATGACGGCGTCACCATAGGCCGTCATGGTCCCATTACATGTGACGGCCCAGAGAAAATTTGCACTTGACGACGTCGGATCTGGATCTAGGCAATCCGATATTACTATGGGCGGCGAGTTGACGGCGTCAGATATTTCTTCTTGACGCCGTCACGATGGAAAATCTATATATAGTTTTGTAATTTTCATTCATAAATGGAGGACAATTGGAGGGATAACTTGGAGAAACCCTAGCACGATTTTTACTGTACTTTCAAGGGTTTTTACCCTTTGAAACCTTTCATGTTCAATTAAGATAAGTATCCTTTCAATTCATTCAATATGTCTATGTGTTGTTTGAATATATCTTACGCTTGTCTTGATTTTAACATGATAGGCTAGATCTCTTGTGTGTTTGCTTAGATGTAGTGAAACCTAGATGTTGATTATGGGTTGATTGCTTGTTTATAGTTGTTACGGATGAATGATTTCGATATTAGGCTTAAGAAAACTGGCAGACTTCCATAGGGTAACATGCTTGAACGTCTTAAGAAACATGAAGCAATGTGTACTTGGTTTTTATGGTTGTATTTAATGCATGAGCGAATTCTAATGATCCCATGTTAGGAGCTTCTTGCAGGCTCGACATAGGAGTGAAGTAGGAGCTTATAGAGTTGGGGAAGTACGTACGCCACCCCACGAATGGTATTAAGGAATATATCCCGTCATCCACGCAATTGTAACAAACTATCAACCTGTAAAAGATATCTAGGGAGTAATGAAATCTAAGTAAACACAATTTTCCCATTTATTGTTCACACCACTAGTTTAATTAGCTTTATTTACATTTTTGTTATTTTATTTTGATTGCATCTTTAGTTTTTGGGTTAGTTTATTAGCAACTAATTCCGCCCACTCTTCCAAAAACCTGAGATTTTAATTGCTTTTATAAAAATATAAAAATACAAAAAGAATCATCCCTCACCCCTAGACTTAAGTTTTAGGCTTTCTAATCCTAGCGACACTATTCCTGAGTTGAACGATCAATCCTCTGGTACTTGTCACTATACTATACTACAACGATCAGGTACACTGCCTGGTGGGGGTTGTAAGGTTCTCGAGATCCCTTGAGAGGTAAAGCCTGGTGCAATTCCAACGCATCACTAGGTCTTAGGGTGAGGGATGATTCTTTTTGTATTTTTATATTTTAAATGAAAGCAAGTAAAATCTCAGGTTTTGAAGGAGTGGGTGGAATTAGTTGCTAGTCAACTAACCTAATTAACTAAAGATGCAATCAAAATAAAATAAAATAAACTTAAACTAAATTGTGGTGTAAACAATAATGAGAGAAATTGTGTTTACTTAGATTTCATTACTCCCTAGATATCTTTTACCGGTTGATTAGCTTGTTACAATTGCATGGATGACGGGTTATATTCCTTAATACTAGTCGTAGGATTGTGTACGATCTTCCCTAACTCTATAGGCTTCAACCTCAATCCTATGTCGAGCCGACTAAAAGCTCCTAATTCATGGTATCCTTGGAAGTTACCTATGCATTTAATATAACCAAATATCGTAGTACACCTCCGATCATGTTTCTTAAGACGTTCAAGCAAGTTACCAATTGAAAGTCTGCCAGTTTTCTTAAGCCCAACATCGAGTTCATTCATCCACAACAATTATAAACAAACCATCAACCAATAATTAACATCTAGGTTTCATTACATCTAAGTAAACACGAAAGAAACCTAGCCTAGCATGTTAAAGAGAAGACAAGCGTAAGATATAATCAAACAACACATAAACATATTGAATGATTTAATGAAGTACTTATCTTCAATTGAACATGTAAGAAACAAAGGGTTGAAACCCTTCAAAAAGCTAGAAAATTCGTCTAGGGTTTTATTCCCTCAAAGTTGCATACAATGAATGAAAACCAGAATATTATATATAGATTTTACAATCTGACGGCGTCAAGAGTTAAGTCTGACGGCGTCAAGAGTTAAGTTTGACGCCGTCAACTCGCCGCCAAATTAAACTCGTCTTGCCTAGATCCACTTCTGACGCCGTCACTCCATATGGGTTCTGGGCCATCACTCTTTACAATTACTCTTGATGGCCTTGGGATATTTGTTCATGACGCCGTCAGACCCCCTTCACAAAACATTCTGGCGCGTCACGTGTATTTGATTTATCCACCCTTTTGTCAACTCATGACACCGTCACTAACACATTGTGACGCCGTCAAAGGCAATTTCCAGCATGATTTTGGGACTTTCTCGTTTTCTGCACTTTTTCGCTCCAAAAACGTCCAAAATGCTTCCTTTTGTAAAATTCCTCTCAAAAGTACCTAAAATGACAAAAGGAATGATTTAGAGCAATATTTGATCAAATAATCTCGACTTTGGCCTTAAATGACCCCCCAAAAACGGTACACTTTTCGCTTCATCAGTCACCTCACAAATGTAGAATTTAAAACACAAATTCACTTCTTAGATCATTTGTCAAGTAACCACTTTGTTTGTTCATACCTAGAGTGATTTGCGTAGAAATCGAATATTTTGATTAAAAACTTGTTTACGTTAACTTTGACGTAAAATGTTTTCACATTTTGTTATCATCAAAACGTAGAGATATCGAATGATAGAAATATTGTTTTTAGACATTATTTGCATCAACAATCTCCCCCTTTTATTGATGACAAAAAATAAACTCATTTTAGGTAAAAGATTAATTTTGACAAGTTTTTAATATGAGTTTATATCCCACTTCTCCCCCTTTTGTCGAAGCAAAAAGACTACTAAGGCTCCCGCTTGATGTATACTCCCCCTCATTTGGAGCATACCAAGGAATCGAGCAATGGTTGATGCAACAAAACAAGGTTAGATGACACAAATACAATATCTAACTTGTAGCATCCAAGATAAATATTCAACCATAGTATTAGTTGGCTAAGAAATCTAATCATGAAAAGGCTAATCCAACCAAAAGTAACAAAAAAAAAAGCCAACCACAAACAAGAAATAATCCCATGCATTAAAAGAGAAAAGATGATCACACATAAGGTGTGAGTACAAGTAATGAAAAGAAAACAACAAGAAACACATGATAATCTTTAGTGACTTGAGAGGCCCCAAGATTTGCTTCTAGTCCAAGTGGAGGTCCTAAGTGTTTATTCATGAAAACTAAACATGAGAATGTTTAGTTGAATGGGCTATTGGATGGTGATAATGATGAGGTTACCAAAAGAGAATGACATAGGTGGCTGGCACTATGTATATCCATCGAATGAGGTTGGATAGATTTGCCCATGAATCATGGTGGGCATGGTGGTGATGATGAATTTGGTATATTATTGTCTAACTTGGTTGTAACACCCCCATTTTTCACTGATCGCAGCAGATTAAGTGTTTCGGTTATTACCTCATGGAAACAAAGACAAGATAATAGAAAACGACTCGAAAAGAGACGTTTTTGAAAAAGGTGTTATCATTCATTTATTCATCAGAGTTTTTACTGTAAAAGGTATACTTTTACCAAAAGAGAGGTACCTAAGATACGTTTTGAAAGCAAAAGATGAATGATAACTATACTGGACGTCCTTATGTCCGGTGCCACTCCGTGCCAGGGTTCCTAAAGTGCTCATATACCTAGGATAACATGCTTAAAGAGTCGTAGGTTTAAGTAGATATAGAGTGAATACAAGTTCCACAGAGTTCTGCAGAAACCCTATGCGTGGAAAAGTTTTAGAGATAGCGGGTTGATGAGGCGAAAAATGAACCGTTTTTAGGGGGTCATTTAAGCCCGGAATTGAATTTATTTGATCAAATATTGCCCTAAATCGTTCCTTTTGTGATTTTAGGTACTTTGGGAGAGAAATCTGGAAAAGGAAGCAATTCGGACGTTTTTGGAGCATAAAAGTGAAGAAAACGCCAAAGTCTTAATTTTCCTTGGTGGGAACAGTAGGTGATGGCGTCAAGAAGAAAATCTTGACGGCGTCAAGAGTAATTTCCATGACGGCCCAGTACAGAATTGACGGCGTCACAAGGTAGGGCGTCAAGAGGAAAACGCATGACGGCCTGGAAACACATAACACTTGACGGCGTCAGATCTGGATCAAGGCAGTCCGAGATTTATTTTGGCGGCGAGATGACGGCGTCACAAATTTGTTCTTGACGCCGTCAGACCCTATTTCCTATATATAGTTTTCTAATTTTCACATTAAAAAAAGAGAGAAGTTTTGGAGAAACCCTAAGTACGAACTTGGTACGAATTTTACAGGTTTTTCAAGGGTTCTTAGCCCTTGATACCTTTCATGTGTAATTGAGATAAGTGTTCTTTTAATTCAATCAATATGTCTATGTGTTGGTTGTCTATATCTTGTTCTTGTCTTAATTCCATCATGCTAGGCTAGATTTATCTTGTGTTTGCTTGGATCTAATGAAACCTAGATGTTAATTATGTGTTGATTACTTGTTTATGGTTGTATTGGATGAATGATTTCGATGTTAGGCTTAAGAAAACTGGCAGATCTCCAAATGGTAACATGCTTGAACGTCTTAGGAAACATGAACTGATGTGCACTAGGTTTTATTGGTTGTATTTAACGCATGAGCCACTGTTTACAATCCCTATGGTTGTACCGGGCATGGCATAGGAGGAGATACGAGCTCATAGGATTGGGGAATTAAGTGCTCTACCCCATGAATGGTATTAAGGAATACAATCCGTCATCCACGCAACTATAACAAGTAATTAACGTGTAAAAGATATCTAGGGAGTAGTGAAATCTAAGTAAACACAATTTTCTCTACTTATTGCTCACAACCTTAGTATAATTTAGTTTATTTTCATTTTTTAGTATTTTATTTTGATTGCATCTTTAGTATTGGGTTAGTTAACTAGCAACTAATTCCGCCCAAATCCTTCAAAACCCGAGATTTTTACTTGCTTTCTAAAAAATATAAAAAGTACAAAAATAATCATCCCTCATCTTTAGAACTAGTATTTAGGTTTTCTAATCCTAGCGACACTATTCCTAGTTGAACGATCAATCCCCCGGTACTTGTCACTATACTATACTACAACGATCAGGTACACTGCCTGGTGGGGGTTGTAAGCTTCTCAAGATCCCTTGAGAGGTAAAGCCTGGTGCGATTCCCACGTATCAAGTTTTTGGTGCCGCAGCCTGGGGAATAGTTATTGTCTAGGTTAGAATCTCTTTTTATTAGGTCTACTTGCTAGATTCCTTTCTTGTAAGATTTTATTTTTATTTTTAGGTTTTCTTTAGTCTATCTTATTTCTTTGTGTTTTTGTTCGTAACTCTTCACCACCCGACATCATGGACGATGGGAACATCCTTGAACCCGTCATCCCACCACAACAAAACCCACCACTAGAACCCCTTAGGCCCCAAACCTTAGGAGAGTATTCCCGACCTAGCCACCAAGGCTACCGAAACACCATTGAGCTCACCGGAGCCAATGTGACCCCCTTGCGATCCGACACCATCCGGTTGGTGCAAAGCGGATGTGCATTCCATGGACTTCGTTCCGAAGATCCAAACCAACACCTTAAGGACTTCCTCAAAATCGTAGATTCCATAGACCTAGGTTTTGAAACTAAAGAGACAACCCGATTACGCCTATTCCAATTCTCTCTACGGGATCAAGCTAGTCAATGGCTTGAGCGTTTACCCACGGGATCCATCACCACATGGGATGATCTCACCACTCATTTCCTTGCTCAATTTTTCCCACCGGGGAGAACTACTAAGCTTAGAAATGACATCTTGATATTCCATCAACGTCAAAATGAATCTCTTTATGAAGCATGGACTCGTTTCAAGGACTTACTCCAAAAAGTCCCTCATCATGGCATAGATCTTTGGCTCCAAGTCCAAATCTTCTATGACCATATCGATCTCTCCACGAGGCGAGCCATTGACCAATCGGATGGTGGTAAGCTACGTGATCTAAGTGCGGAACAATCATGGGAACTCATAGAAGATCTTGCTCTCTATGACAACGAAAGTTGGAATGATCCCCGTGATTTGAACAAAACGGTGAAGGCAATATCTTTGCCTTCGAACAATTCTAGCACTCCCGACCGTAGGATCATAGAACTTGAAGGTCGAGTCAAGTCTCTCATGAAATCTTACGAAGCTTAAAAACCTTCAAGCCAAGTAAGCAGAATCACTTCTACATGCAAATTATGTAATGGCCCTCACGAGACTCATAACTGCATGGAGCTTCCGAAACATGCTTATAACAAATTCACGTCATCACACATGGGTCGAGGTCCACGAACTTCTGGTGAGGCCTATGAGGCATGGAAGGATAAACCTAATTTCAGAGGGTACCAAACACGGAGCGTATCCTTCAATGACTCCTCACCACTCACTTGGTCCGATCATTTTCCATCACAAAGCACTCCTAGGCAAAGCTGTGAAGATGCCTTGCGAAAATTCATTCTATCTCAAGAATTGCAGCTCTCTACGCTCGAGGCTAAATTTAGACAACAGCAGGCCGATATGAATAACAAGATTTGTAATCTGTTAACTGCTATCAAAGAGCATGTTGTCAATAAACCTATTCACGTTGATGAGGTCAAGTCTGTTACCATCATGAGTCCGCTAACCTCCCCTGTGAAAATAAAAAGTCCTAGTAAGCTATTCAAACATTTATCACCAAAAGGAAAAGAACCTGTCAACCCCCTAGGACCAATCCATTTCGTAAACACCATCACCACGAGATCTGCTTCTACACCTAACCTAACCCAACAACAAACTGAAAAAAAATGGTCATACAGCTAAAGATGAGACCTCAAGGGTGGACCACGATTTGGCCAGAAACCCTACCAACTCATCCAAGCAGTGCACCTCGCAAGAATCTGGCAAATCGGAAGATGGGAAAGAGAGATCGGAGGAGCATACAAGAAATCTAGCCATTTTGGGTAAATCTATTTTAGAGGAGCCCGAGAGAAAAGTGGAGGATGTTACCAGTGGGAGTAACGGTAGGACTAATGAAAGCAACCCTAAAGTTTTTAAGATCTCCTGCACCATTAAGGAAAAGTTCTTAACCGATAGTCATATAAATCCTAGTTTCCCAAACAACATAATACCCCTTTCCCTATACCAAGAAGCCTTCCCCGAACGCATAGTGTGCGAGAGAGTTGATAACGCAAGGGTAATACGAAATCTATCGATCATGATTGGAGAACTTGTTTACAATATTGCCCTCACCGTGGTCGATGATGTGGACCCTCTCACTAATCGAACATTAACCAACCTTGTTCCTGGAGAACCATTTATCAATGAATCGGGAGTAATCCTTGATGAGAAGGATGGAAGTGCATTGTTCACCAATGGTGTTAAGAAGGTAATTTTTCGTAGGGGTAATGAGGAGGCTTACGAATATCGTCCTTCCCTTGAGGGGAATCTATATGGATCAAGGGATGGAGAATCGGGGAAGATAAGACGGCGTGATCCGAATAATCTCAAAATTCCTTGCATGATCAGTCATAAGTACTTCGATAATGTCTACATTAACATATTCATGCCTAAGAATTTTATGTCCCTATTCCATTACAACAATATCTGCAGATGGGGAATGATTTACAAAGGAGAGAAAGTGGTTGGTAAGGATCATGAAATCCAGGTGTTCGTAGGAAATATGGAATTCACTATGGAATTCACGATTGTGGACAACATCGAAGACTATGTCGACCCTAGGTTATCACAAGTCGTTTTTGGAGCACCCTTTTGTGAAATCACTAATTTGATAGTTGATGACCGGAACGGAATCATGACCTTCGCTGATGGAATTAGGAGGGTTTCATACCAAACGCCATACAAGAGAAAAGACCTTAAGGAAATCGATTGTGACGGGCTTGATAAGATAAGTTCCCAACTTATTTTGTGTGATGAAGATGTTAGGAGAGGATGTAAAAACATTTCTGATTTATCATGTGGATTCTTTAAGGATGTCAGTAAGCTTGATTCTAAGTATCGAGAAGATGTCTTCGAGTTTGAGGACCCGAAATACTTACACTATAGAAGCGATACTGGTTTAGAAGACGACCTAGAGAGTGAAACCAATGATGAGGTCACGTAGTAACCCATGACCTTGAGTCTAGCTACAAGACTCGTAAATAAAGAAAAGCGCTTCTTGGGAGGCAACCCATGTTTTGTGTGATTTTTTTTTTGTTTGTTATTTGCTTCCGTATGCATGCTTTATTTTTATTGTTGGTAGATCATTTTTCTCAATTAAATAGTGGAAATACTTTACTTTGTTGTTTTCGCCTAGTCTTAACTCCACCTAAAAGTATTTTTGCAAAAGATAAGTGTAAGGGGAAACCCCAAATATGTTTTCAAGAAACAAACCGATCATGATTCTCCACAATATTAAATGAACATGTATATTCGTATTTGTTAGAGTCAAATGCTTGTATTGATTCATAATGAAGTTTTGCAGGATTTTCCAGGAAGTAGGACCAAGTTTTTCCAGAAATTTTCTGGAAACTTAACATAAGAATTTCTGCAGGTCACTTCTGACGGCGTCACGAGTTAACTCTTGACGGCGTCACGTGTAAAAATCTGGAAATTTTACCGGTTTTGTTTTTCTAACGGAGTCATATGGTTTTTGTGAATTACTAAGTTTTATAATCTCCAGGAAATCTGCAAACTTCATTCCACAAGCATTATATCTTATCTTGTTTTCTAGGATTTAGTAACTTATATAGGATGCCGCCGATTTTACGCGAGGTTGTCTTGTCTATTTTCTCAGGATTCACAGGTTATGTATGACAAGAAGATGATTTATATTCTGGAAGGGAAGCTTTGATTGTTCATTTTCTTGGAGGAAGATTTAACATGGCCACCTTATTATCCATACCGAGTGAATCAGGGGAGTATTTGATTTCATTATTTTTACTTTTTCACTTTTACATTCTTTACTTGAACATTGGGGACAATGTTCATCTTAAGTGTAAGGGGAGGGTAAAATGATGATACCTTACATATGCACTTTCGCTTGAGTTTGTTTTGTTTGATGGTAGATGTGTAATAAAACTATGAGAAATACTTGTTAGTGTAATTTTAGCGCCAAATTTAAAATTTTTTACAACATTTAGGAGTGAAACTTTAGCCATAGCAAGCGTCTCATGGATAGGAGATTGTATGACTAGCACAAAATCGTATATTCAGAAAAATTTTCCACCCAAATATGTGAGGTTCGCCTTTAGATTTGATAGGAAAAGCATTTATTATTAGTGCTTATGAGTGTACCGGTAGCATTTAGATTCTAGAACTTGCGTTAGTGATGCATCCCGAGACCACTAGTGAGACTACATTCGTGTGGTAGGATTTACTACATGATAAGAGGCATTAGGATCACCCTTGTGTTAAACCCGTATCATAATTACTTGACCATTTATGTCATATTACTTGGCTAGTTAAGTCAACTAATTTTTCCTACACCTTTAGCGTTGTACTCATTTTTAGTACACGAAACCCCTAATACACCCCTCCGAGCCTATCTTTTCGTTTCTAACTTTAAGCATTTTACTTAAAGGAAGAATTTGTTACACCCCACTTAAATGTACAACCAAATCGCCTTAGCCTTCCGTGTATGCGCTCATTTTTAGTGGATTATTGTTATTTGTTAAACCCTAAGTTAATTATCTAATTGATTACATGGTTGCTAAGTCGAGTCATATCCTTGTACATATTGTTTTGGGACGATTGGGACTCATGGGTAAAGTACTTATTTTATGGAGTAATGGGGAAGAACATCATATATTACCCCCATATGTGCGTTAATCTTAAAAGTACTCCAAGTGTTTTGATTTTCTTAATTCGAGTCATTAGATTAGTTTATTGTAAAGTATGTAAAGATTCAAGTGTAAGGGGAATGTTCATTCCCTATGATGTATTATTTTGGATGGTAGGGTAAGAGTGTATGCAAAAAAAGAAAAAAAAAATCGAAAAAATTTAGAAAAAGAAAAAGAGAAAAAACATACGGACTACCATCCCGTTTCATTCTATGTTTATTTTATGTTTTTGTTATTTTTCATTTATTAGCTTAAGTCGAGTCTAGTCTTGGCTTAGCAACGCCATATTGTACATGTAATTGACCAAGATTGTTAACTCGCCACCAGTAAAACTTCCTTTATCCAACAAAACCGTGTATTTCATATCCCTACACCTAACGTTACAACCCTTTAAAAGACCTCTTTGATAGTTTATCCTAGGTGCTTACGCCATGTGGTGGAGGTTTGATCCTTTCCCAAGCCTATGGTAATCTATTTTACTATGACAGGTAGTGACAGATATCTTCCATTTCCATATTGTAATTTATACTTTATTACACCCGAGAGATGTGAGTATCTAAACACTATTTGTGAGGTGCTAGTATATGACCTCCGTGCTTGTCTTTGGTCTTTAGTGGAACGATTATTTGTTGTAATTACTTTTATATTAGTGTTAAATGACCCCTAACTTGTATTTTGAGTAGAATAAAAGCGCATTTGCTTGAGGACAAGCAAATCTCAAGTGTAAGGGTATATGATGAGGCGAAAAATGAACCATTTTTATGGGGTCATTTAAGCCCGGAATTGAATTTATTTGATCAAATATTGCCTAAATCGTTCCTTTTGTGATTTTAGGTACTTTGGGAGAGAAATCTGGAAAAGGAAGCAATTCGGACGTTTTTGGAGCATAAAAGTGAAGAAAACGCCAAAGTCTTAATTTTCCTTGCTGGGAACAGTAGGTGACGGCGTCAAGAAGAAAATCTTGACGGCGTCAAGAGTAATTTCCATGACGGCCCAGTACAGAATTGACGGTGTCACAAGATAGGGCGTCAAGAGGAAAACGCATGACGGCCTGGAAACACATAACACTTGACGGCGTCAGATCTGGATCAAGGCAGTCCAAGATTTATTTTGGCGGCGAGATGACGGCGTCACAAATTTGTTCTTGACGCCGTCAGACCCTATTTCCTATATATAGTTTTCTAATTTTCACATTAAAAAAAGAGAGAAGTTTTGGAGAAACCCTAAGTACGAACTTGGTACGAATTTTATAGGTTTTTCAAGGGTTCTTAGCCCTTGATACCTTTCATGTGTAATTGAGATAAGTGTTCTTTTAATTCAATCAATATGTCTATGTGTTGGTTGTCTATATCTTGTTCTTGTCTTAATTCCATCATGCTAGGCTAGATTTATCTTGTGTTTGCTTGGATCTAATGAAACCTAGATGTTAATTGTGTGTTGATTACTTGTTTATGGTTGTATTGGATGAATGATTTCGATGTTAGGCTTAAGAAAACTGGCAGATCTCCAAATGGTAACATGCTTGAACGTCTTAGGAAACATGAACTGATGTGCACTAGGTTTTATTGGTTGTATTTAACGCATGAGCCACTATTTACAATCCCTATGGTTGTGCCGGGCATGGCATAGGAGGAGATAAGAGCTCATAGGATTGGGGAATTAAGTGCGCTACCCCATGAATGGTATTAAGGAATACAATCCGTCATCCACGCAACTATAACAAGTAATTAACGTGTAAAAGTTATCTAGGGAGTAGTGAAATCTAAGTAAACACAATTTTCTCCACTTATTGCTCACAACCTTAGTATAATTTAGTTTATTTTCATTTTTTAGTATTTTATTTTGATTGCATCTTTAGTATTGGGTTAGTTGACTAGCAACTAATTCCGCCCAAATCCTTCAAAACCCGAGATTTTTACTTGCTTTCTAAAAAATATAAAAAAATACAAAAATAATCATCCCTCATCTTTAGAACTAGAATTTAGGTTTTCTAATCCTAGCGACACTATTCCTAGCTGAACGATCAATCCCCCGGTACTTGTCACTATACTATACTACAACGATCAGGTACATTGCCTGGTGGGGGTTGTAAGCTTCTCAAGATTCCTTGAGAGGTAAAGCCTGGTACGATTCCCACGTATCACGGGTCTATTGCACTAAGCTCATGAATCACACGTTAACGGTCCAGATCATAGGGTCTGCAGACCAAACCATGATGGGACAGGAAGGATAACTTGCCAAAGTTAATCCTTTAGAGAGGGTTCAAATACAAGACTTATTGATACCCTCTAGTGAGAGGTAGTACCAACGGGAGTTGTCAAACTCCAATAGATCTATCAATTATATTCGCGTTCACTTGTGTAAAATATCACAAGCGATTAGATTCATGAATTTTGTTATGTATGGGTGGCATATAGTTTACTCGTGCAACAACCAAAGAAAAAGACTTGTATTCGATTTAAATCATGTATCCCCCTCACAAGGTTGTAAAGCATTTAAAAGTGAGGCTATGAAAACTTACGGAATTTAAAGAGTGTGAGGCTACGAAACTCACCTGTGCCTAAGGTAAGTAGTGTAGGGGTTTAGACAACTCAATCACGTATCCTGGGGTGGTGTAGGTGTGTATGTGTATGTCAATTCTTAGTCTAGGTTTTTAAGTAATCACTTTTAAGGTTTCTAGATATAACATAACACCGTTCGGGCCATCATAATTCAGAAGTATATGACTTCTCACATGAAGCTCCCTACTATTGTGTTTTGTTATCAACAAAATACCGTTCGGGCCATCATAATTCAGAAGTTAATACTCCTCACATGAAGCTCCCTATGATTGAGTTATGTTGTTATTAAGTTTTAGTTATAACATAACACCGTTCGGGCCATCATAATTCAGAGGTCATGCAATAATCAATTGAGGAGCCAGGGCACTTTATGTCGTAAACCCAGCAAACTCGTCAAAATGAAATATTCATATGATACCCCTCACATGAAGCTCCCTAGTATTGTGTTATGTTTCTAACTCAAAAATAGGTTTTTATACTTATTATGAAAATAGTCCGTTTATACCCTTCAAGTTTACATATTTATACTTTCCACCATAAACTTATAACATTTAAGCATATAACTTTTTATCTTTTACACAATTAGTCCCTATACTTATATATTTTAAAGAAATGGCAGAAATGGTCCTTAAACTACACTAACTTTCATTATTTACCCTTTATACCCTTAACTTAACAATATTTGCAAAACTAGTCCTTATAAGTTTATAACTTATTTAACTTTCTATCCTAAGGTTTTAGAACATTGCAAAAAGAGTCCTTATACTTATAACTTATAAGAAATGTCAAAAACAGTCCCTAAACTTTATATTTTCAAAAAGTTACAGTATATACCCCTATGCATGAAAACTATTGCAAAACTAGTCCTAAATTCAAGTAAACTATTTTTTTATGAAACAACTAAGTTTCCTAGCTTATGTTAAGCTAATATACTTAACTAAGTCATCTAATTCAGATTATAGCACATAATAAGGCAATTTAGCACATAAACATGTATTTATCTAAAATTAGGGTTTTAAAATGAAAACTTCTAAATGAAAATGATCAAGCCTTATATAAAGGTTCTAAGGCTTATCCTAGGAGTCCTATATCAGTACTAAGGCTATTAGAATCAAGGTTGAGGCTTACCTAGGTCGTGGGAGGTGCAACGTGGGAAAACTAGGGTTTTCGACTTAAAACTAGAACTCAACAAGGACTAGGGCTATACCACTAGACTTCTAAGTGCTCTAGGGACTTAGTACTACAGAATTGGTGAGGTAGAGAAGAGAGGGGAGGTTCGAAGTGAAATGGTAAGGGGAGGGCTGCTATTTATAGGGTAACGAGGAGTTTAGATGTCAAATGAGGGTGCTAGGTGTCTAGGAGGGGGGAGGTCGACTCATGGAAGCCAGGGGTGATGCGGTGAAGCTATAGGATGACTAGGAGCTTCTATATACTAGCTAGGGGGCTGCTAGGGGTGTTTGTGGTTGTGGTTTTTCCGAGCACCAAGTAGGTGACAAGGTGGTGATGCACCACCTTTTCTGCTTTCTTGGGAGGTGCTAGGGTGCCTACTTGGTATAAGGGAGGTGCTAGGGTGCTTGGTTGTGGTATTTGAGGTGCTATAGTAGCTTGGTTTAGGTGTTAGGTTTAGTTTTAACTTAGTTTTATCTAGTGAGGGATTTGGGTCTAGCCTAGGGTTTATGCCTAGATTAAGGTCCTATGAGTGTTTAGTAACTAATATTAAGTTCTAGGAGGCTTATACTATTTGGTGGTAGCTTATGGTGAAGTTTTAGGATAGTTTAGACCTAATTTCGGGAAGTTATGACCTAGTTAGGGTTTTATGTTTAAAGGACTTGTATCTAGGTTCTAGGGGGTTGTACTGTGATCTAGGAAGTCTAATATATCCTAAAGTTGCTAATGTAACTCATACCTAAGCCTTGAACACTTTCAAGTTTAGTTCAGATAAGCAATTAGGGTTTTAAAGCTAACCAGGAACACATATGTGCAATTTGGGTTTTCTGATGAGTATAGTGTATTAGAGTGATAGTTTACTTAGTGAAAATATATTTGTAACCTTGACTTGACAAACCTAGATATTTACATGAAGTAAACATAGTGGTGGTTGGCATAGGTGGATACGTGAGCTTGTCTACAGGTTAGTTAGGTCATAGAGATATAGTAATGCAAAAATTTCAGTCGGGAAATAGCTATAGGCATATCTAACCCTTTTCCTTATTCGTGAGGTGCTTAGTCATGTTATCCTAGCTCAAGAATCATCGGGTATTGTCAAACGTCTCTGTTTTCGCGTATTAAGAAATCCAAAAATATTTTTCATAATTCTATTTTTGTTTTGTAAAGTTTATTTTTACTTGCTTGAGGACAAGCAAACCTTTAAGTGTGGGGGTGCTTGCGCTTCTTGCGATTTCTTATAAAAACAAAAAATATTTTTCGATAATTTAAGAACATTAATTTTTTTTTTCTTTCCATTTGTTATTTAGGAACTTCTTTTTATTTTTTCTTTTCTTAGATTTGCTTGAGGGCAAGCAAAGATTTAAGTGTGGGAGGATTTGATAATACTCCATTTATACATATTTCTATACGCATTATCTATGCTTTTATGCTTATATATTAATGGATTATAAGGAGTTTCGATACTTAATTGCATGATAATACATTTTAGGTCTAGTTGACAAAGAATCTCTATAAGCAAGATAAAGTAAAAGCATTAGAGTTAAGTCCAAGCTAAAGCAAAGTATTGCCTGATAAAGTAGAAAAGCACGCCGACCTTTCTATCAATATACGCCCTGTACGTGGGCGTAATAAGTCTTATACAATCCAAGTCAACAAGTAAAGAGCGACGATCTCAAGAATAAAGCGCGCCGGCCTTCAGTTCTAATAATGACCCTTTGGCGCCAAGAAAGTATTGAAGCCCGCCGGTGTCGTGGAAGAAAAACATAAAGATTAAAAGCTTAAACGAAGAGTGAAACTCAAGTTAATGATCTCCCGACACACTTCCACTGTTTTGGTCATATCTGGAGCATACGGACTCCGTTTTACCTCCCGTTTACGGCCACGGAAAGCTAAGAAAATTATCTAAAACATTGGTCTAGTGTCACCCTCGAAACCGTCGACCTTTATAGGAAAACCACTGTACTTCATGGCCTGATCAGATATAATGCATATTTATGACTCTCATTCATTCATTAGCTAATCATAATCCTTCCCTTGGTCCCCAAGGGTGTCTCTAAGCCTATAAATAGACCCAAAATCGTAGCATATAAGAATCATCTCATTACATACTCATCTATCAATTATAACCCAAGAATATCACTTGGAAGAAGGATTTTTGGATTAAGGTCTGACAAACCTTTATTCCAAACACCCTTAGTCGTGCACCTTTGGTGTACTTGCTGAGTTCACAGAAGATTGGTGGTCTCCATTGGTTCATTACAAAAGTATTCGGTTTAGTTTTTCTATTGGAATTATTGGTTTTGGCTATGGATTTGGTTATGGGTGAATCCGTGATTTTGGATTCCTAGTCTTGTAAACATTTCCATTCGCAAACATTGGTACTTTCTTATTTACAGTTTTGATAAAGTATTATGAATTTATGGTTTATAATATGTTTGTCATCATGTTGAATATGGAGTAGGTGTTTTATGTTTGTTTGGGCATATTGTAATCTTAGATGTGAAGTGTTTGGGTATGTGCTTATCGAAATGGTTAAACATGATTTGTCTAAGTATATAGGCCGAAAGGGGTACTTTATGAATCCATGTTTTATCATTCCATTTAATACATTGGTTATAACAAATTCTAATTGTCGAAAGGATTCTTTGCTATTTATCAATCTAAACACTTGTTACATTTTGACTAACATTAATTGTGATTCGTGTGACTTGATATATAATGTGGTAATCATTGTTCCAACACATTTCATGTCTTAGTGATCATGCCTAAATGAACATATTTTACCATCTCATTACTTTAGTTATAACCTTAAATATTTACATGTTTGGTTGATTTAATGATAATTGAATTGACCTTAGCACCCTTAGCGAACTTACTGTGAGAACTACAATTCTCTTGTGACGACCTGGACTTACCTAGGCTATATTACACTCGAAAGGGTACACTGCCCGTGTTGTGTCTTTAGTTGATTAACCGGTATTTCTAGCATTATAAATTTAAAGCTTTTGACACACATCAGTATCCTAAATAGTTTTGCTTATTGAATTAAAATATGAAATCTTAGCAATTAACCTCCGTATCCAAGCATTTTGAAACAAATTTGAAATTTTCAAAGGTTGGTGTGCCAGTCTTACTTCCACCTTCAACGGATTAACGCCAGTAGAAGGCTTTGCCACCCAATTAATTATAAGATCCCCCTTCATAACGCCGTGATTATTAACAAACTGAATTTACAATGGTGCTAAATGTAGATACTATTAAATATAAAGTCAAACTGTGTCGATTTAACTGATCTTTGGTTTGGTCTTCTTGAACGGATCATACATAGCATGTATCTCGGCAACATTATTTTTGTCTTCAGAAAGAACCACTTCAGTACACTTGATAGGAAACGCATATCTGCATTAGCCATGTTTAGCAATAAACAACATTGCTATTGCATATTTCTTTCCATTTGTTTTTATATTGCATTTTCTTATAAATAATAATTGCTCCCAAAGGTGGCTCGGGTGGGGCATCACTCGTAAAAATAATAATAAAATAATTTATTAAAAAACTGGAATACTTTAAATTTTTCTATAAAAATCGTGTTAAGAGGTTACATGCATTAACTATGGACTTTGGACGACTTTCAACCTCCTTGACTTGTTCTCCTTTTAGCTAAGGTTTTTATTAGAGCCGTTTGATTTTCAACACAGCCAAATCAACTCATTGATAAGTTAATGGGTCAAAATTGCCACCTTTACCGAAAATTCATGTACATTATATCAACATTACGCATCTGAGTAGGACGGTCTTCCCGGGAGCAAGCCCATAGTAATCTTTTGAATCTTTCATTCTAAACCCAGACTGCTCGATATAGACTATGTCTGAGAAGACCTGGGAAAAAAGAGAGTAAACAATGCACTCAATAAAAATTTAAATATTAATACATACTTAAAAAAAAAAAAAAAAAAAAAAAAAAAAAAAAAAAAAGAAAAAAAAAAAAGGGCATACGGTTAATAACAATGTCAATATAAGTTCATCCCATGAAAGATTGAGAGGGTGACGGCTAGGAACAACCTTGATAAGTTTTCCATCAACTCTAATTGCACCGTTACCGACAATCTTAACGTCACCTGTAATGGTACCTGATGAGGCGAAAAATGAACCGTTTTTAGGGGGTCATTTAAGCCCGGAATTGAATTTATTTGATCAAATATTGCCATAAATCGTTCCTTTGTGATTTTAGGTACTTTGGGAGTGAATTCTAGAAAAGGAAGCATTTTGTACGTTTTTGGAGCATAAAAGTAAAGAAAACGACAAAGTCTTAATTTTCCTTGCTGGAAACAGTACCTGACGGTGTCACAAGCTTCTTCATGACGGCGTCAAGAGTAATACAAGAGGTGGAAGTGGATAAAGTACGTGACGGTCCAGTAAGTTCATGACGGCGTCAAGCTAGGCCGTCACGTGTACCTGAAGGCGTCACCAAGGCCGTCACGTGTAAACTTGTCAAAACTTGCGCGCGGAGTAGCTGATATTGTTTTGGTCATAACTTTTGCATACGAACTCGGATTTAGGTGATTCAAAAGCCCACGCGAATAGGACGAAGAGATATACAATTTGGTAAAAAAAATGTTGGTCGTGACGCCGTCAAGGTTGGTCTGACGCCGTCACGACCGGGCCGGGCAGAAATTAGGCTATAAATATAACATCATAACTTCACTTTTTGTAAGCCCTAAACCCTAAGGTCGATTCCTGGGTTTAGGTAGGTGTTTTTCCAGCAACTTAGAGGGTTACAATCACTCCATAAACATCATGTATTGGTTTGATGATTCTATCTCAATTATGTCTTTCATTATTATTGTTGTTTGCTTTTCTTTGATTATGTTTTGCTAATTCATCTTGTGTCTACTTATGATTATGTGAAACTTGTATATAGTTGATTAGATCTCATTGATTTCTTGTTGATGGTTGTGTCTATCTCCATCAATGAGGGCTTGTTGATGTGTGTGTCTATCTCCATCAATTAAGGCGTGACAACTTCAGTAGATCTAGTTGGTTTAGTTTATAATTCTTGTTTCCTATTGATTCTTGTTTTGATTGAATGAATTCGATGTTAGGCTTAAGAAAACTGGCAGATCTCCATCGTGTAATGTGCTTGAACGTCTTAAGAAACATGTAGCCAAGGCATACTAGGCTATTAAGGTAGTATTTAACGCATGAGCCACTGTTTACAATCCCTATGGTTGTGCCGGGCATGACATAGGAGGAGATAAGAGCTCATAGAATTGGAGAGATATGTATGCCACTCCATGAGTTATTAGGAATACACCCGTCAATTAAAATAAGTTTTACAATTCAATAGGTAGAATTGGATAGCTAGCAAGGAGTAGCATATCATAGGTAGACATGCTTCACTTATCTTGTAGAACCTTAGTTTAGTTTTCTTGCACATTAGTTTAATTAGTAGCTTTTGGGTTAGTTGATTAGCAACTAATTCCGCCCCTCCTTCCAATACCCGAGATTTTTATTTGCTTTTCATAAAATATAAAAATACAAAAAAAGAATCATCCTTCACCTTTAGACCTAGTTAGATTAATTTCAATCCTAACGACACTATTCCTAGCTGATCGATCAATCCCCCGGTACTTGTCACTATACTATACTACAACGATCAGGTACACTGCCTGGTGGTGGTTGTAAGCTTCTCAAGATCCCTTGAGAGGTAAAGCCTGGTGCGATTCCCACGTATCAAGTTTTTGGCGCCGCAGCCCGGGGAAATAGTTATTGCTTAGGTTGAAATTTTAATTTTATTAGGTCTACTCATTAGATTCCTTTTTAGTGAGATTTTTATTTTCTTTTTATTAGCTTTCTCGTAGTCTATCTTTTCTTTGTGTATTTGTTCGTAGAAACCTTTCCATTGACTCTTCCGTTCACCATTATGGAGAACGCGAATCCACCATACTACCGACCACGAAACCCATTCACTCCTAATGACATCTTGATGTTCAACCAATATCGAGATGAACCTATCTATGATGCATGGACCCGTTTTAAAAATTTACTCCGAATAGTCCCTCATCATGGTTTCGATCTATGGTACCTAACTCAAATCTTTTACTATAGTGTCCACCCGTATGACCAAAGGTACATTGACGATTTTACCAACGGGGACCTTAGGGAATTAAATGCTGAAGAAGCATGGGATGCCATAGAAGATTGTGCCCAATATTATTATAGATTAGACAACCCGACAAACAACATAACAAATCATTTGACAACAAATTTGAAGGATCATGAAACAAGTTTGTTGGGGGATGAATATACTCATGTTGAGATACCTAGTTGGATGGCACCTAATATCATAGTACAAAACAAACATATAGGTAATCTAGGTACAATGGAGGATGAGGTGGATAATCCAAGCCCACAAAGTACCCCACAAGTCCTACCATCATTTGTGGCACATACACCGCCCGTGACTTACTCAGAAGAAGTAGATGAAACTATAGGAACCCCAATTGAGGTAGAACCCTTGGACCAAGCACCACTAGAGGATATAGGTTTGAATACTTGTAGTGATAACCTTACTCCTAGTTCTAGGGAATTTCCTAATGTTGATGAACCGGAACCTCAACCTTTACACAACTTCCCATCCTTAGATTTATTTCTAAGAGACAAAAGAGGAACCGACCCACCCATCAACCTATATTATCCGGGTAGTTTTAGGATGAAGGAAGCCATTCACTCACCCCCTTCACCTCACATGGCATATTTCCACCCTAAGGGTGTGTATCACTACTTCCACCCACACTTAATCCTAAGTGTAGGGAAAACCTCCCCTATTTCCGTTAAATAAGGGTAGAGTTAGGCTCGTGACTCGAACAAAAACAAGCGCTTCTTGGGAGGCAACCCATGTTTTTAATTGTTTGATGTTTTTATTTTATTTGTTTGTTTGTGTCATATATGCTTAATCATAGTTGTTTAATTTTCATGTTTCGAATAATTTGTGAAAAGGCTTTATTTTGTTTTTAACCTCGTCTTAATTGCATATAAAGGTATTTTACAAAAAGATAAGTGTAGGGAAATTTATATCTTGTTAAAAAGAACTAAATTCGAACATGAAAACTTCACAATTCATGATTAGCATATATTCTATCTTGTTTGTGTGTAAATAATTGTGGATATGTTTTATGAGTTCTTATTTGTAATTCATTCCACAAGTATCCTATCCTTTTGTTGCTTTGTCTTGTTTCTATTTCTAAGTCTGGAATTACATCTAGTTGTGGTTTTTGTTCGGTTTGATGCTTTGGTTTTTGTGTTTGTTGATTACAGGACAAGAAGATGATTTATATTTCTGGAGGGAAGCTTTCAACACTCATCTTCTTGGAGGTAGATTTAACCATGTTGTCACGTTATCCATGGTGAACGAATCAGGGGAGTATTAGTTTCTTTCATTCTTATTTATTTTTACTTTTACATCTTTTATCTAGAACATTGGGGACAATGTTCGGTTTAAGTGTAGGGAGAGTATATTAGAAACTATTACTCCACTTGGTTTTTGTTTTGTTTGATAGTGAATGTGTAATAAAACTGAGAGAAATATTTGTTAGGGCAATTTTAGCACCAAATTTAAAAATTTTTGCAACATATAGGAGTGAAACTTTAGTCTTAATAAGCGTCTCATTGATAGGAGTTGTATGACTAGCACAAAAACCATACCACTCAAAAATTTCCACCCCAAATATGTGAGGTTCGCCCTTAGATCTTTTGGAAAAAGCATTCATTGTTGGTGCTTATGAGTGTACCGGTAGTATTTAGATTCTAGAACTTGTGATAGCGATGCATCCCGAGACCGCTAGTGAGACAACATTCGTGTAGTTAGGATTTACTACATAATAAGAGGCATTAGGATAACCCTTGTTCTACACCTGTAATATAATTACATTGACTTCATAGGTCAAGTAATTCTCCCACACCTTTGCGTTGTACTCATTTTTAGTACACGATACCCCTAGTACACCCCTCCGAGCCTATCTTTTCGTTTCTAACTTTAAGCATTTTACTTAAAGGAAGAATTTGTTTACAATCCACCCCAAATGTGCAACCAAATCACTTTAGCCTTCCTTGTATGTGCTCATCTTTAGTGCATTATTGTTAATTGTTTAAACCCTTTGTTAGTTGTCTAATTGATGACATGGTTGCTAAGTTGAGTCATATCTTGTACATATTGTTTTGGGACAATTGGGACTCACGGGTAAAGTACTTGTGTTATGGAGTAATGGGGAAGAACATCATATATTACCCCCATATGTGCGTTAATATTTAAAAGTACTCCAAGTGTTTTGATTATCTTGATTCGAGTCATTAGAATAGTTGATTATAAAGTATGTAAAAGCTCAAGTGTAGGGAGGAAACGAGCTCCCTTTGATGTATTATTTTGGATGGTAGAGTAAGAGTGTATATTAAAAAAAAAAAAAAAAAAAAAAAAAAAAAAAAAAAAAAAATCGGAAAAAAAAGAAAGAAAGAGAGAATAAGAAAAAAAATAGAACAAGAAAAGAAAAAAACATACGGGCTACCATCCGTTTATTTTATTTATGTTTAAGTCAAATAGTGTCTTGAAAATCCAAAAAGAGTTGTGGTTAGTTTAAGTTGAGTCGAGTCTTGGCTTAGCAATGCCTCATTGTACATGTAGTTAACTAAGACAATTGACTTGCCACCAGTAAAATATCCGTTTATCCAACAAAACCGTGTTTTCCATATCCCCTACACCTAACGTTATAACCCTTTAAAAGACCTCTTTGATAGTTTATCCTACGTGCTTACGCCAAGTGGTGGAGGTTTGATCCTTTCCCAAGCCTATGGTAATCTATTTGCTATGACAGGTAGAGAGTAATATTTCTCCATTTCCAATTATGACATATAAATTTACAACATCCGAGAGATGAGAGTATCCAAATACTTAATGTGAGGTGCTAGTGTATAATTTCCGTGCTTGTTTTGACTAAGGTGGAATGATCATTTGTTGTAATTACTTTTATATTAGTGTTAAATGACCCCTAACTTGTATTTTGATTGGTGGAAAAGCTCATTTGCTTGAGGACAAGCAAATCCCAAGTGTAGGGATATATGATGAGGCGAAAAATGAACCATTTTTAGGGGGTCATTTAAGCCCGGAATTGAATTTATTTGATCAAATATTGCCCTAAATCATTCCTTTTGTGATTTTAGGTACTTTGGGAGTGAATTCTGGAAAAGGAAGCATTTTGGACGTTTTTGGAGCATAAAAGTAAAGAAAACGACAAAGTCTTAATTTTCTTTGCTGGAAACAGTACCTGACGGCGTCACAAGCTTCTTCATGACGGCGTCAAGAGTAATACAAGAGGTGGAAGTGGATAAAGTACGTGATGGTCCAGTAAGTTCATGACGGCGTCAAGCTAGGCCGTCACGTGTACCTGAAGGCGTCACCAAGGCCGTCACGTGTAAACTTGTCAAAACTTGCGCGCGGAGTAGCTGATATTGTTTTGGTCATAACTTTTGCATACGAACTCTGATTTAGGTGATTCAAAAGCCCACGCGAAGAGGACGAAGAGATCTACAATTTGTTAAAAAAAATGTTGGTTGTGACGCTGTCAAGGTTGGTCTGACGCCATCACGACCTGGCCGGGCAGAAATTAGGCTATAAATATAACATCATAACTTCACTTTTTGTAAGCCATAAACCCTAAGGTCGATTCCTGGGTTTAGGTAGGTGTTTTTCCAGCAACTTAGAGGGTTTCAATCACTCCATAAACATCATGTATTGGTTTGATGATTCTATCTCAATTATGTCTTTCATTATTATTATTGTTTGCTTTTCTTTGATTATGTTTTGCTAATTCATCTTATGTCTACTTATGATTATGTGAAACTTATATATAGTTGATTAGATCTCATTGATTTCTTGTTGATGGTTGTGTCTATCTCCATTAATGAGGGCTTGTTGATGTGTGTGTCTATCTCCATCAATTAAGGCGTGACAACTTCAATATCTAGTTGGTTTAGTTTATAATTCGTGTTTCCTATTGATTCTTGTTTTGATTGAATGAATTCGATGTTAGGCTGAAGAAAACTGGCAGATCTCCATCGTGTAATGTGCTTGAACGTCTTAAGAAACATGTAGCCAAGGCATACTAGGCTATTAAGGTAGTATTTAACGCATGAGCCACTGTTTACAATCCCTATGGTTGTGCCGGGCATGGCATAGGAGGAGATAAGAGCTCATAGAATTGGAGAGATATGTATGCCACTCCATGAGTTATTAGGAATACACCCGTCAATTAAAATAAGTTTTACAATTCAATAGGTAGAATTGGATAGCTAGCAAGGAGTAGCATATCATAGGTAGACATGCTTCACTTATCTTGTAGAACCTTAGTTTAGTTTTCTTGCACATTAGTTTAATTAGTAGCTTTTGGGTTAGTTGATTAGCAACTAATTCCGCCCCTCCTTCCAATACCCGAGATTTTTATTTGCTTTTCATAAAATATAAAAAATACAAAAAAATAATTATCCTTCACCTTTAGACCTAGTTAGATTAATTTCAATCCTAACGACACTATTCCTAGCTGAACGATCAATCCCCCGGTACTTGTCACTATACTATACTACAACGATCAGGTACACTGCCTGGTAGGGGTTGTAAGCTTCTCAAGATCCCTTGAGAGGTAAAGCCTGGTGCGATTCCCACGTATCAGTACCCAACAACACATATCACAAAATGGTGAAAACTTGGAACCATACTTTATGAACTTATATAGTTGTACCCTTTGCATTAACCGCGGTAATACTTTACTTACATTATTGACACGGTTGTGTCGTTAACAACCACATATTATACTGTGGAATTTTCACGTCTGTGCTAGCATCGGAGAAAGTTCCAACTAATACGCCTGAAACTGTTATTGTAACCTTCAATTTAGCGACAGTCTCAATAGGGACAAAAGTACTCAGAAAAAGACAAAAATGTCAATACATTTGACACCAAACCTTGCTCCAAGTGACACACAAATGTTTTGTTGCATGATTTCATCCGATTTAAACAAACTAAAAGATTGTGTATGCCGAAATATATACCTGTCATGGAGGGCCACCATGGATGAAATCCACTTATCTAGGTCGAGGATGATTTTTTTATCTCATCCTCTAAGCTTTACAGCCAGTTCGTTAGTTGCAGCTATATATTGTTTAAATAAGCACTCCCAAACAAATAAAAGACTCTAAACAGGCATTTCAAACTATCTGGTATAAGACTAAGGTTCTGGAACATATATTGGTCTCTTAGTTTATAACATTCCAAACAACCCCTATAAGTAGTTTAAATAAGCACTCCAAAATAACCCTGTTATAATAAGTACTCTAAACATCCCTTATAAGTAGCACTCAAAAACGGCCCTATAAAGAGTTTAAATAAGCACTCCAAACAGCCCCTATAAGTAGTTAAAATAAGCACTCTAATGGCCCCTATAAGTATCATAATTTTTGTTTTATAATATACATAAAACAGAGCAATGGAAAAAATATTAGTAATTGTGGAACTATGTAACGTTGAAGATATTTGAGTACCAAAAACTGTAGTAGAAACTAAAGTAAGTACATGTGTATATGTATCATTGTATAATTCAGCTGCCTATCGAAACCATTTTAGTTCACTATTTATACTCTTTCAAGATACGTCGTATCATGTTCATATATTACAAAAGTACTGACCAACTGGAGACAAAAGTTAATCTAAAACAACCCATTTGACAGGGACATGCCACTTTTACGTGTGTCATATGATATCCAATTATTCATATAGATGAGAAACAAATACGTATTCGAACATGAGAAACAAATACGTAGTATTTCTATAATAATGCTATTAGTTTAATAAAATGATTTAGTTACATAAAAAAAATAAAAATTTGGACCCGTTAGATTCATTTTCTTACAATTTCTTACATGTCTGAACTGTTTGAGGTAGAATATTAACCTGATTAAGTTGTTCATGAGTAAATGGGCCATAAAATTTCACATGTAACCATACGTTTTGAAAAGTCGACACTAAAATTGGTTCAAACTTTATCTTAAAAAACATTGAAAAGAATAATGGTACGTTGAAAGCTAAATGATGCGTGGGAATTTGCACCAGGCGTTACCTCTCGAGGGATCTCGAGAAGCTTACAACCCCCACCAGGCAGTGTACCTGATCGTTGTAGTATAGTATAGTGACAAGTACCGGGGGATTGATCATTCAGCTAATAATAGTGTCGCTAGGATTAGAAAACCTAATTACTAGTTCTAGGGATGAGAGATGATTCTTTTTGTAATTTTATATTTTTTATAAAGCAAATAAAAATCTCGGGTATAAAGGATTTGGGCAGAATTAGTTGCTAGTCAACTAACTCAATACTAAAGATGCAATCAAAATAAAATACTAGAAATGAAAATAAAACTAAATTAAACTAAGGTTGTGAGCAATAAGTGGAGAAATGTGTTTACTTAGATTTCACTACTCCCTAGATATCTTTTACATGTTAATTACTTGTTATAGTTGTGTGGATGACGGATTGTATTCCTTAATACCATTCATGGGGTGGCGTACTTAACTCCCCAATCCTATGAGTGTCTACTTCACTCCTATGTCGAGCCGGCTAAGAAGCTCCTAACATGGGATCATTAGAATTTACTCATGCATTAAATACAACCAATAAAACCTAGTACACATCGGTTCATGTTTCCTAAGACGTTCAAGCATGTTACCAATTGGAGATCTGCCAGTTTTCTTAAGCCTAACATTGAAATCATTCATCCAATACAACCATAAACAAGTAATCAACATATAATCAACATCTAGGTTTCATTAGATCTAAGCAAACACAAGATAAATCTAGCCTAGCATGGTGGAATCAAGACAAGCACAAGATATAGACAACCAACACATAGACATATTGATTGAATTAAAAGAACACTTATCTCAATTACACATGTAAGGGTTCAAGGGCTGAAAACCCTTGAAAAACCTGTAAAATTCGTATATATTTCGGCCTTAGGGTTTCTCCAAAACTTGTTCCTCTTTAATGAACGAAAATTAGAAAACTATATATAGAAAATTGAGGCTGACGGCGTCAAGAACAACCTTGTGACGCCGTCATCTCGCCGCCAAAAGAATCCTCGGACTGCCTTGATCTACATCTGACGCCGTCATGTATTATGTTTTTCCAGGCCGTCACGTATTTAACTCTTGACGCTCTTCCTTGTGACGCCTTCATTTCTGTACTGGGCCGTCATGAAATTTACTCTTGACGCCGTCAGGAAAATGCTCTTGACGCTGTCACACACTGTTCCCAGCTTGGAAAATTAAGTCTTTGGCGTTTTCTTCACTTTTATGCTCCAAAAACGTCCAAATTGCTTCCTTTTCCAGATTTCACTCCCAAAGTACCTAAAATCACAAAAGGAACGATTTAGGGCAATATTTGATCAAATAAATTCAATTCCGGGCTTAAATAACCCCCTAAAAGTGGTTCATTTTTCGCCTCATCATATACCCTTACACTTGAGATTTGCTTGTCCTCAAGCAAGTGTGCTTTTATTCTAGTCAAAATACTAGTTAGGGGTCATTTAACACTAATATAAAAGTAATTACAACAAATAATCGTTCCAGTAAAGACCAAAGACAAGCACGGAGGTCATATACTAGCACCTCACAAATAGTGTTTAGATACTCACATCTCTCGGGTGTAATAAAGTATAAATTACAATATGGAAACAGAATATATCTCTCACTACCTGTCATAGCAAAATAGATTACCATAGGCTTGGGAAAGGATCAAACCTCCACCACATGGTGTAAGCACCTAGGATAAACTATCAAAGAGGTCTTTTAAAGGGTTGTAACGTTAGGTGTAGGGATATGAAATACACGGTTTTGTTGGATATAGGCAGTCTTTACTGGTGGCGAGTTAACAATCTTGGTTAATTACATGTACAATATGGCGTTGCTAAGCCAAGACTAGACTCGACTTAAGCTAATAAATGAAAAATAACAAAAAATGGCCCTATAAAGAGTTTAAATAAGCACTCCCAACAGCCCCTATAAGTAGTTAAAATAAGCACTCTAATGGCCCCTATAAGTATCATAATTTTTGTTTTATAATATACATAAAACAGAGCAATGGAAAAAATATTAGTAATTGTGGAACTATGTAACGTTGAAGATATTTGAGTACCAAAAACTGTAGTAGAAACTAAAGTAAGTACATGTGTATATGTATCATTGTATAATTCAGCTGCCTATCGAAACCATTTTAGTTCACTATTTATACTCTTTCAAGATACGTCGTATCATGTTAATATATTACAAAAGTACTGACCAACTGGAGACAAAAGTTAATCTAAAACAACCCATTTGACAAGGTCATGCCACTTTTACGTGTGTCATATGATATCCAATTATTCATATAGATGAGAAACAAATACGTATTCAAACATGAGAAACAAATACGTAGTATTTCTATAATAATGCTATTAGTTTAATAAAATGATTTAGTTACATAAAAAAAATAAAAAAATAAAAATTTGGCCACTTATAACCCGTTAGATTCATTTTCTTATAATTTCTTACATGTCTGAACTGTTTGAGGTAGAATATTAACCTGATTAAGTTGTTCATGAGTAAATGGGCCATAAAATTTCACATGTAACCATATGTTTTGAAAAGTCGACACTAAACTTGGTTCAAACTTTATCTTAAAAAACATTGAAAAGAATAATGGTACGTTGAAAGCTAAATGATGCGTGGGAATTTGCACCAGGCTTTACCTCTCGAGGGATCTCGAGAAGCTTACAACCCCCACCAGGCAGTGTACCTGATCGTTGTAGTATAGTATAGTGACAAGTACCGGGGGATTGATCGTTCAGCTAGGAATAGTGTCGCTAGGATTAGAAACCCTAATTACTAGTTCTAGGGATGAGAGATGATTCTTTTTGTATTTTTATATTTTTTATAAAGCAAATAAAAATCTCGAGTTTGAAGGATTTGGGCGGAATTAGTTGCTAGTCAACTAACCCAATACTAAAGATGCAATCAAAATAAAATACTAGAAATGAAAATAAAACTAAATTAAACTAAGGTTGTGAGCAATAAGTGGAGAAATGTGTTTACTTAGATTTCACTACTCCTTAGATATCTTTTACACGTTAATTACTTGTTATAGTTGCGTGGATGATGCATTGTATTCCTTAATACCATTCATGGGGTGATGTACTTAACTCCTCAATCCTATGAGTGCCTACTTCACTCCTATGTCGAGCCGGCTAAGAAGCTCCTAACATGGGATCATTAGAATTTACTCATGCATTAAATACAACCAATAAAACCTAGTACACATCGGTTCATGTTTCCTAAAACGTTCAAGCATGTTACCAATTGGAGAACTGCCAGTTTTCTTAAGCCTAACATTGAAATCATTCATCCAATACAACCATAAACAAGTAATCAACACATAATCAACATCTAGGTTTCATTAGATCTAAGCAAACACAAGATAAATCTAGCCTAGCATGGTGGAATCAAGACAAGCACAAGATATAGACAACCAACACATAGACATATTGATTGAATTAAAAGAACACTTATCTCAATTACACATGTAAGGGTTCAAGGGCTGAAAACCCTTGAAAAACCTGTAAAATTCGTATATGGTTCGGCCTTAGGGTTTCTCCAAAACTTGTTCCTCTTTAATGAATGAAAATTAGAAAACTATATATAGAAAATTGAGGCTGACGGCGTCAAGAACAACCTTGTGACGCCGTCATCTCGCCGCCAAAAGAATCCTCGGACTGCCTTGATCTACATCTGACGGCGTCATGTATTAAGTTTTTCCAGGCCGTCACGTATTTAACTCTTGACGCTCTTCCTTGTGACGCCTTCATTTCTGTACTGGGCCGTCATGAAATTTACAATTGACGCCATCAGGAAAATGCTCTTGACACCGTCACACACTGTTCCCAGCTTGGAAAATTAAGTCTTTGGCGTTTTCTTCACTTTTATGCTCCAAAAACGTCTAAATTGCTTCCTTTTCCAGATTTCACTCCCAAAGTACCTAAAATCACAAAAGGAACGATTTAGGGCAATCTTTGATCAAATAAATTCAATTCCGGGCTTAAATGACCCCCTAAAAGTGGTTCATTTTTTGCCTCATCATATACCCTTACACTTGAGATTTGCTTGTCCTCAAGAAAATGCGCTTTTATTCTAGTCATAATACAAGTTAGGGGTCATTTAACACTAATATAAAAGTAATTACAACAAATAATCGTTCCACTAAAGACCAAAGACAAGCACGGATGTCATATACTAGCACCTCACAAATAGTGTTTAGATACTCACATCTCTCGTGTGTAATAAAGTATAAATTACAATATGGAAACGGAAGATATCTCTCACTACCTGTCATAGCAAAATAGATTACCATAGGCTTGGGAAAGGATCAAACCTCCACCACATGGCGTAAGCACCTAGGATAAACTATCAAAGAGGTCTTTTAAAGGGTTGTAACGTTAGGTGTAGGGATATGAAATACACGGTTTTGTTGGATATAGGCAGTCTTTACTGGTGGCGAGTTAACAATCTTGGTTAATTACATGTACAATATGGTGTTGCTAAGCCAAGACTAGACTCGACTTAAGCTAATAAATGAAAAATAACAAAAAACATAAAATGAACATAGAATGAAAAGGGATGGTAGTCCGTATGTTTTTTTCTCTTTTTTTTTTTTTTTTTTTTTTTTTTGCATACACTCTTACCCTACCATCCAAAATAATACATCATAGGGAATGAATATTCCCCTTACACTTGAATTTTTACATACTTTACAATAAACTAATCTAATGACTCGAATTAAGAAAATCAAAACACTTGGAGTACTTTTAAGATTGACGTACATATGGGGGTAATAAATGATGTTCTTCCCCATTACTTCATAAAATAAGTACTTTACCCATGAGTCCCAATCGTCCCAAAACAATATGTACAAGGATATGACTCGACTTAGCAACCATGTAATCAATTAGATAATTAACTTATGGTTTAACATATAACAATAATGCACTAAAGATGAGTGCATACACGGAAGGCTAAGGCGATTTGGTTGTACATTTAAGTGGGGTGTAACAATTCTTCCTTTAAGTAAAATGCTTAAAGTTAGAAACGAAAAGATAGGCTCGGAGGGGTGTACTAGGGGTTTCGTGTACTAAAAATGAGTACAACGCTAAGGGTGTGGGAAAAAGTAGTTGACTTAACTAGCCAGTAATATGACTTAAATGGTCAAGTAATTATGATACGGGTTTAACACAAGGGTGATCCTAATGCCTCTTATCATGTAGTAAATCCTACTACACGAATGTAGTTTCACTAGCGGTCTCGGGATGCATCACTAACGCAAGTTCTAGAATCTAAATGCTACCGGTACACTCATAAGCACTAATAGTAAATGCTTTTCCTATCAAATCTAAAGGCGAACCTCACATATTTGGGTGGAAAATTTTTCTGAAAGTACGGTTATGTGCTAGTCATACAATCTCCTATCCATGAGACGCTTGCTATGGCTAAAGTTTCACTCCTAAATGTTGTAAAAAATTTTAAATTTGGCGCTAAAATCACACTAACAAGTATTTATCATAGTTTTATTACACATCTACTATCAAACAAACAAACTCAAGCGAAAGTGTATCTGTAAGGTATCATCATTTTACCCTCCCCTTACACTTAGGATGAACATTGTCCCCAATGTTCAAGTAAAGAATGTAAAAGTGAAATAAGTAAAACAAATGAAATCAAATACTTCCCTGATTCGCTCGGTATGGATAATAAGGTGGCCAGGTTAGATCTTCCTCCAAGAAAATGAACAATCAAAGCTTCCCTTCCAGAAATATAAATCATCTTCTTGTCATACATAACCTGTAAATCCTGAGAAAACAAACAAGACAACCTCGCATAAAATCGGCGGCAATCTACATAAGTTACTAAATCCTAGAAAACAAAGTAAGATATAATGCTTGTGGAATGAAGTTTGCAGATTTCCTGGAGTTTAAAAAACTAAAGAATCAACAAAAACTTTAAGAGTCCGGTATAAACAAAACTAGCAAAATTTTCAGAATTTTACACGTGACGCCGTCAAGAGTAAACTCGTGACGCCGTCAGAAGTGACCTGCAGAAATTCTTATGTTAAGTTTCCAGAAAATTTCTGGAAAAACTTCGTCCTACTTCCTGGAAAATCTTGCAAAACATCATTATGACTTGATACAAACATTTGACTCTAACAAGTACTAATACACATGTCCATTTAATATTGTTGTGGTTCATGCTCAATTTCGTTCTTATAAACAAATTTGGATCTCCCTTACACTTATCTTTTGCAAAATACCTTTATATGCAATTAAGACGAAGTTAAAAACAAAATAAAGCATTTTCACAATTTACTTTGAAACATGAGCCACAAACAATAAAAATAAAACATGCATACGGAATCAAATAACAAACAAACAAAATAAAAATCACACAAAACATGGGTTGCCTCCCAAGAAGCGCTTGTTTTTGTTCGAGTCACGAGCCTGACTCTACCCTTATTTAATGGAAATAGGGGAGGTTTTCCCTACACTTAGGATTAAGTGCGGGTGATAGTAGCGATACACACCTTCTCGGTGGAATTATGCCTCGTGAGGAAAGATTGGAAGATGAATTATTGATGAGTGTCTAAATACTCATCATTTTATACCAATCTGAGCTGCCAAAACATCCAAAAACACTCAAATATGTATCAAAATACTTAAAATATCTTAAGGGTGTGTTTTATATGTTTTAAATGCAAAATATGCAAAAATAGATGAAAAACGTACAAAGTTTGCATAATTGGCAGTTTCAGTCCCTCAAGTTTCATAAATTGGCAAAACTAGTCCCTGGTTATTCTAAAAACATGAAAATGTCACCAAAGGTCATTTTAAATCACAAAGTTACATATTTAGTCCTTTGGTGCAAAGTTTCACAAAAATTACAAGTTTAGTCCCTGTACTTTGGAAATTGACAGAAATGGTCCCTGGGATGTAAAAACTTTGAGAAAATCAATTTTGGTCCTTGTACTAATAATCTTTTGCAGGAATGGTCCTTGGTGTGAAGTTTGGTGAAATTACATAATTGGTCCCTCAAGTTTGGCAGTTTGTCAGTTTTGGTCCCTGGACTTTCAGAGAATGGCAGAATTGGCCCCAAATGGAAAATTTTGGATAAAAAGTCAATTTTGGTACTTGGATAATATCAAGTTGTCAAATTTGATCCCTGGTTGAAAGTTTTGAATAAGTTACACATTTGGTCCCTGAAGTTTCACATTTGGCAAGTTTAGTCCCTGGAATTCAAAAATTGGAAAATATAAAAATATGACCTTGTACTATTCATCCTTGTCAAGTTAGGTCCTCATGATTACTTTTGGAAATTTACAAGTTCAACCTTTCAATTTTTACCAAATTACAAAATTAGTCCTTGTTTTAATAATACCAAACGGATCCTTATTTATTAAATATCCAAGAACCAAATCCAATCCACTAAACCAAGATCCAGTCCAAAGCCCAATCTACCCAAAGCCCAAACCACCCAACCCTGGTATTTAATACCAGGTCAAACCCGGTCAAAATTCACCCTTCCCTCTCATCCCTTCCACCTCACCACTGCAACACCAAACCACCCTCCACCTCTCTAGTTTCACTTCCACCTCACCCCCCAGCTCACTACCTTGTCCCCCCAACTCTCCACAATCTTCCAAGAACCTTTAATTACCCGTAAAACCCTCACAAGCAACCTTGGATATTTTGGCGCCAAAAAGCATATTTGAAGGCCAAGATTAACTCAGACCAATCCAATGGTCTAAAAGTGGTGGGATAGTCTCAGAAGGGCAGATGGAACCCTAAAAGGTCTTTATAATGCAGAAGGAAGCAAAAGAGATGGTGTATTAGATTAGTTGTAGTTTAAATTAATCGTAGGTAGAATAATTTCATTCTCAGTTGTAATTTTCAATTCAAATCAGTTGTACTAAGTTATTTTCATGTATTTCAATCTTTCAAAACCCTTTAATTATAATTTTGCTCCTTAAATTCGAATTTGGCAAATTTGAAGGAATTTGACAAATTCCTATTAATTTGTTAAATGTTGTTATTTCTTGTGCAATTAGACTCAAACAATCTCATTAATAAGTTATTTATAGTTTAGAAAGTGTTTAAAACTCTTTAACTAAAAGAAAATCAAAAATCATAAAAAAATCAAATTAAATAGCTGAAAATAAAAAAAATTAGTGTGTATGAAGATACAAGCAAGGATCAGGGAGTATTTTGGAATTTCATGGAATTAATGCCTTATGGGAGGCTTTAGGAGGTGATTGTGGACCCTGGTTTATCAGTCTGTGCCTAAATCCATTTGTGAGTTCTATTTTCCATTTCTTTGATTGCTACTGTAGTATAACCTAGCATGGAGTGTTTTATGCTTGTTAGTTCATTCAGTGTATCATAGTCATATTGCATCTTAAGAATTGGTGTTTTGTTCTCTAAAACTCTTTGGCTCAAAATATTAGAACCTAACTGTCTCAAATACTTCAATATAGAATCTTAGGTGTTGGTTGTTCAAGACAGTGTTTCTGAGCTTAATTGATCTCATGTTATCATATTAGATTAGTATAACTCAGTTTCATATTTCAAAACATCATTCATCTTGAAAAACTCAAAACAGCTCAAGTATAAGGGGTGTTTGGCTCTGACCTATTCACTATGCTCAGGGCTGTTTCTAAGGGTTGTGTTTGTTTACATAGTTTACTTAGGTCCTAAATATCATAATTCAACTCAGTAGCTAAGTAGTTAAACACTGAAAAGTCAAAATCCAACTCATTTCCCTTGATAGTTAACTGTCAAGGATTTTAGACTCACAAACCCACCCCATTAGCTTATATATGATAGTTCTAGCTTAGTATAGGTTCATCATAGTTTAATACAACATAACTAATTAGTTTAGTAAGATCTAAGTTGGTAAAAGTCAAACTAGTTAAGTTTTATCAAAAGTCAAAAGTTCATCTCTCAGATTTTCTCAAATCTTGAGAGATTTTTGTAGAATTGTGTAATAGGTTTTAAGGTCTGAAAATTTTTAGGATCATAGTCTACCAGCTTGTCTTTAAGTTCCCATAAGTTTTATATTTTTAGCAATTTTTCCCTGGGCCCCACTCATCCTCAAAAACACTTGCAGGGCAAGGTATTGCCCTGTGCACCAGATACACAGCCATCACCACCACTTTGGTGGTGATTTGTGGCCACCTCAGTGGGCCCCACACCTCCTAATTAGCTTTTCCCAACCCCCCTCCTACCAGACTCTTAGGTTTGACCTTTTGTTTGACTTCTAACCTAGTGGACCCCACCTGAATCAGACCCTTAAGGTTTTCCCATTTTCTGAGTTGTGCTTAAAAAGCCAAGTGCTTATTTAGGTAATTATTGCTTATTCTGTGAACCTTAAATACTTATTATAGCTTAATCTTGTTTAATTAACTTATTAGAACCAGAAAATACCATTGTGGGTCCCACACCAGCTCATTTGAGCTTATTTCCTTAGTTGGTTAAACTTGGTCAACTGTGGAGCTTATTGCTCTCCACAGTGCTTATTAATAAGTTCTAAAATTATTGTTTTTACAAAAGTTAGTTATTTTTAGGTATAATTTAGTTTTGTAAAAGAAAAATCCAGAAAATCCAATATAAAAATAAGTGATAGTTTCTATTTAATTTAATTTAATTTTAATTTTCATTTTTAGATTTTAATTAAGAAAGTTGTGTTTTTATATTTTTATTAATTTCCTCTTAGGTTAAAGTAATTTTAATAATTTTCTCAGATTTTTGTTTTGTTATTTAGTATTTATTATAATTAATAATATTTTTATTAGTAATTAATTAATAAATAAAATTTTAAATAGCATAATTAATTTTTATAAGGTAACACCTAGTTTTTACATTTTTTATAGCTTTTATAAGTTATAATATAATTTTAGTAATTTTTCTAGAATTTTTACTATTCATTTAATAGTTTTTATAATTTAAATAGTTTAATTGGTGATTATTTAATAATTAGAACAATAATTAGTAAATTAGTTTAAAAATAACTAAAATAAAGTTTTTATAATTTTTTAGGATTCCTGTGATGGTTAATTAGATTTATAAAAATCTTCTTAATTATCTAAGTCTTTTTAGTATTTATAATAATTTAAATCATATAAATAGTCAAATAATAATTAAATAGTTATTAATTAATAATAATTAGAATAATAGTGTGAAAAATATAATTTTATTTTTAAAATAAGTTTTATAATATTTTAGACTTTTACAAAGTTTAATTTTATTTTTCTAAGACTTATTTTACATTTTATTATTTATTAGTGAATTATTAGATAATTAATAATAGTTATTAAATAATAATAATTAATTAAATAATTAGTAATTATAAAATAAATATTTTAAGTTTATTTAATTTGCATTTAAGCCCCTAAGGTTTGCAAATTAATACTTTAGTTAAATTTGTTTTTGTTTCGTACGTTTACGTAGAATTAAATTAAACGTTCGCGTTTTTAGTTATTAAACGTTTTTAATTATCTAGTTTTCACGTAATCGTTAAATTAGTTTATCTAAGTTATTTTAAGTTATAAAACCCTAGTGTAATCACACACACACACTTTATACCATTTCCTGTTCACATTCACTCAATCACATATTCGTTTTTAAATACCATCACAACCTCGTTGGGACATTACGACCCGGGAAAACACTGTATTTCATGGAAGCATTTGCCTCAGCTGTTTGACTATTATACTTGACCATTCACAAGTGGTTAACCAATAATTATCTGACCGTTTGAGGCGAATCAAAATTTGGCGCCGCTGCCGGGGAGGTTGTGCGCATATTTTAAACGAATTTGCGTATTAGTGAACCTGAATACACTCTCATTGTATATTTATCCGTCCTTGTTCATATTATTATCATATAATACCAAAACTGTTCCCGAAAACTTTTTAAAATCAGTTTTCAACGAACACAAAAAACCAAAAATATTTTCCTTATTATTATTACTACAAAAATTTTCAAAATACCAAAAATATTCACCTTTACACTCCTACCTATTTGATTCTTCATTTCTCACCCCCTAAACCCTTTGATTCTTTCTATGTCTTATTCTCACCCTCTTGTCTGTCAATGGTGTGGTAGTTCTTATAATGGTGGTAATTGCCCCGGTTGTGGCATGGTAGAGTCAGGAAACGGGTCTGTCTATAACCAGAATCCCTATTCCTACCCTGACATGACTGATTCATTCCACCAGCTTCCACACCATGAGACTCAGCAGTTTAACTGTTGTGAGTACTGTGGTGGTTCACACTACAGTTCTGATTGTCAAATTAGGAATCAGTTTGTCTATGAACAGGTTCCTGATAACAATTATGACTCAAACACATACGACTCACAGTCACATCAGTTCAACTGTTGTGAGTACTGTGGAGGTCCACACTTTAGCTCTGATTGTCAAACAAGGAATCCATTTCCTTGTAATAATTACGACTATTCGTTTCAAGACCCACCTCCACAGTACCAAATGAACCAAGCAACTCCTCAAAACCAGCAAGACCTTTGTCTAGAGGTTCTTGAGAAACTTAAAGACCTTAAGGAGGAGTTGGCTAATATGTCGTTTCACAATGCACCAAGTTTTTCTTGTGTACATTGTGGGGGTCCTCATGATGATTTCAAATGTCAACCGTATTATAAACCTGAACATTGTTCTAGTTCTGATATATCCGGTTTTGACACATCCACACCCCCACAGTCTCCACTCACTCAATATTCTCGTGATAAATCTATCGCGGAATTACTTGCTGAAGAACATGCTGCTAGAGACAAAAGAAGCATGGAAGAATTACTAGTGTTAGAACAAGCAGCTATAACACGTACCAAATTTCAAAATGCTGCTTTTCTCGAAGAGGATGATGAAAGTGATGATACCTCATCAAGTTCATCAGTTGAGACTCCTTCCATGGATATTCAGGGAGAAAAGAGTATGGGAGAATTACTAGTAGCTGAACAAATGGAAATTATAAAATCTATGTATGCTAGTCCTTCTCATCTCCCTGAGTCTACTGTTATCATACCCGAGGTTCCCACTCACTCTCTGAGCATGGGGGACGAGCATCTTGACACAATTCCTGAAAAGGAATCGGACGAATCCATAAAGTCTAGTGTTGAGGACCTTGTCTTAATCCCAAGTGAGTCACAGGGAACTTTTGATCTTATGTGTGATATTCCTTCCACCCCTGATAATTCAAATGAACAAATTGAGACTGTCTCTGATTCCAGTGATGATTGTTTATCTTATGGAGACATCGAATTTGTTGATGCATCACTTCCCGATTCTAATGTTGACTATCTCCTTGAAGAGTTCGCTGATGAACTCTCTCATATGGATCCCATCCCACCAAGGGATGAAAATGAAGTCTTTGACTTTGAAACGGATTTGAGAGAGTTAGAATTCTTACGTACTCATGATCCTTCGATTAAACTCATTCAGATCAATCCACTTCCTCCGGAAAGTGAAAATGATTTGGACGAATTCGAGGCTTTTATGACTGAAGATAGTTCAATTTCATACGAAGTTGATGATAACTATCTTGATCCTGAGGGGGACATTCTTTTTCTAGAAAGTTTGTTAAACGAAGATACATTTCCCCCTCTTCCAACCAAACAACTTCATAATGAGGAAATCAAATCAGTTGAGGAAACTAATAAATTTCCTGAGATCAAGCTTAAGAACTTGCCTCCTCCACTTGAATATTCATTTCTTGAGGAGGAAGTTCTTATCTTAATTGCTATTCAGATCTCCCTACTTTCCTTCACCTACCAGGTGATTTCTCCTGTTCTTCACTCCTTCAGGAGTAAGGACATTATCTTTGACCCCGGCATTCTCATTTATAAATTATGAGCTAGGGTCTCTCTGTATATCTCATCGGAGTGGAACTTTCACGTGCTTCAAATGTTTATCCAAATATCTTGAATGAAAGTCCGATGCAGATTGTCTCTTCCACTTACTTCCCCATGGACAAATAAATTCGGGGTCGAGTCAAGTTAGCGACTCGGTAATCAAAAACATTAGCATGTACATAGGTTTTCACCCATGTTTCACCCTAAGTGTGGGGGAGATACCCCACATGTTGTTATATATATATATCCTCTAAAAAAAATGTAAATATAGTGATAGCTTCTATTTAAGAAGTTTTATCTAAAAAAATAATTGTATGTATATACATCTTAAATAAAGGCTATGGAATATTTTCTTCTTACGTTCTAAGTGTTGGTTTAACACCCGGTACTTTGAATATTGAGGACAATATTCAGTTCTAAGTGTGGGGGGAGATTCGTTATTCTAACGAATTTAAACACATGTTCCATCAAGAACCCCCATTTTAGCCCAAATTTTAAAATTTTTTCTCACTTAGAACGCAATAAATGGTTATCAGTCCGCCATGTCTAACCCACATAAGGATTGGCTAATCCAGGAGCAAACGGTTCTTGGTAAAGATAACTCAAACCCGTTTATGGCTTGCAATTTGCCAAAAATTGTATGGTTCCTCAACTCCCCATATCCCATAAAGCGAATGAGTTGGCTAGCCCGCAAGATTATGGCTTGTGGTAAAGGCCGTGGAAAAACCATAATTGGTAATCAGCTCACCAAGATGTTGACTATTCCATCAAGAGTTGGCTAGTCCAGAAGCAAACGGCTTTTGGTAAAGACTAATCAAATCCGTTGACAGCTGGTGGTTTGCTCAAAATCACACGGTTATCAGGTGTGCCATAGTTCTTACACCTGGCTACTCCAGAAGTGATGGCTTTTGGCAAAGAATTTTTCAAATCCATTAAGTTTTTCTCAAAAGATTACTAGGGACTAGCAATAGTTTAGTGTGGGGGATTGATTCTGAGCTGCCAAAACATCCAAAAACACTCAAATATGTATCAAAATACTTAAAATATCTTAAGGGTGTGTTTTATATGTTTCAAATGCAAAATATGCAAAAATAGATGAAAAATGTACAAAGTTTGCATAATTGGCAGTTTCAGTCCTTCAAGTTTCATAAATTGGCAAAACTAGTCCCTGGTTATTCTAAAAACATGAAAATGTCACCAAAGGTCATTTTAAATCACAAAGTTACATATTTAGTCCTTTGGTGCAAAGTTTCACAAAAATTACAAGTTTAGTCCCTGTACTTTGGAAATTGACAGAAATGGTCCCTAGGATGTAAAAACTTTGAGAAAATCCATTTTGGTCCTTGTACTAATAATCTTTTGCAGGAATGGTCCTTGGTGTGAAGTTTGGTGAAATTACATAATTGGTCCCTCAAGTTTGGCAGTTTGTCAGTTTTGGTCCCTGGACTTTCAGAGAATGGCAGAATTGGCCCCTGATGGAAAATTTTGGATAAAAGGTCAATTTTGGTACTTGGATAATATCAAGTTGTCAAATTTGATCCCTGGTTGAAAGTTTTGAATAAGTTACACATTTGGTCCCTGAAGTTTCACATTTGGCAAGTTTAGTCCCTGGAATTCAAAAATTGGAAAATATAAAAATATGACCTTGTACTATTCATCCTTGTCAAGTTAGGTCCTCATGATTACTTTTGGAAATTTACAAGTTCAACCCTTCAATTTTTACCAAATTACAAAATTAGTCCTTGTTTTAATAATACCAAACGGATCCTTATTTATTAAATATCCAAGAACCAAATCCAATCCGCTAAACCAAGATCCAGTCCAAAGCCCAATCTACCCAAAGCCCAAACCACCCAACCCTGGTATTTAATACCAGGTCAAACCCGGTCAAAATTCACCCTTCCCTCTCATCCCTTCCACCTCACCACTGCAACACCAAACCACCCTCCACCTTTCTGGTTTCACTTCCACCTCACCCCCCAGCTCACTACCTTGTCCCCCCAACTCTCCACAATCTTCCAAGAACCTTTAATTACCCGTAAAACCCTCACAAGCAACCTTGGATATTTTGGCGCCAAAAAGCAGATTCGAAGGCCAAGATTAACTCAGACCAATCCAATGGTCTAAAAGTGGTGGGATAGTCTCAGAAAGGCAGATGGAACCCTAAAAGGTCTTTATAATGCAGAAGGAAGCAAAAGAGATGGTGTATTAGATTAGTTGTAGTTTAAATTAATCGTAGGTAGCATAATTTCATTCTCAGTTGTAATTTTCAATTCAAATCAGTTGTACTAAGTTATTTTCATGTATTTCAATCTTTCAAAACCCTTTAATTATAATTTTGCTCCTTAAATTCGAATTTGGAAAATTTGAAGGAATTTGACAAATTCCTATTAATTTGTTAAATGTTGTTATTTCTTGTGCAATTAGACTCAAACAATCTCATTAATACGTTATTTATAGTTTAGAAAGTGTTTAAAACTCTTTAACTAAAAGAAAATCAAAAATCATAAAAAAATCAAATTAAATAGCAGAAAATAAAAAAATTAGTGTGTATGAAGATACAAGCAAGGATCAGGGAGTATTTTGGAATTTCATGGAATTAATGCCTTATGGGAGGCTTTAGGAGGTGATTGTGGACCCTGGTTTATCAGTCTGTGCCTAAATCCATTTGTGAGTTCTATTTTCCATTTCTTTGATTGCTACTGTAGTATAACCTAGCCTGGAGTGTTTTATGCTTGTTAGTTCATTCAGTGTATCATAGTCATATTGCATCTTAAGAATTGGTGTTTTGTTCTCTAAAACTCTTTGGCTCAAAATATTAGAACCTAACTGTCTCAAATACTTCAATATAGAATCTTAGGTGTTGGTTGTTCAAGACAGTGTTTCTGAGCTTAATTGATCTCATGTTATCATATTAGATTAGTATAACTCAGTTTCATATTTCAAAACATCATTCATCTTGAAAAACTCAAAACAGCTCATGTATAAGGGGTGTTTGGCTCTGACCTATTCACTATGCTCAGGGCTGTTTCTAAGGGTTGTGTTTGTTTACATAGTTTACTTAGGTCCTAAATATCATAATTCAACTCAGTAGCTAAGTAGTTAAACACTGAAAAGTCAAAATCCAACTCATTTCCCTTGACAGTTAACTGTCAAGGATTTTAGACTCACAAACCCACCCCATTAGCTTATATATGATAGTTCTAGCTTAGTACAGGTTCATCATAGTTTAATACAACATAACTAATTAGTTTAGTAAGATCTAAGTTGGTAAAAGTCAAACTAGTTAAGTTTTATCAAAAGTCAAAAGTTCATCTCTCATATTTTCTCAAATCTTGAGAGATTTTTGTAGAATTGTGTAATAGGTTTTAAGGTCTGAAAATTTTTAGGATCATAGTCTACCAGCTTGTCTTTAAGTTCCCATAAGTTTTATATTTTTAACAATATTTCCCTGGGCCCCACTCACCCTCAAAAACACTTGCAGGGCAAGGTATTGCCCTGTGCACCAGATACACAGCCATCACCACCACTTTGGTGGTGATTTGTGGCCACCTCAGTGGGCCCCACACCTCCTAATTAGCTTTTCCCAACCCCCCTCCTACCAGACTCTTAGGTTTGACCTTTTGTTTGACTTCTAACCTAGTGGACCCCACCTGAATCAGACCCTTAAGGTTGTCCCATTTTCTGAGTTGTGCTTAAAAAGCCAAGTGCTTATTTAGGTAATTATTGCTTATTCTCTGAACCTTAAGTACTTATTATAGCTTAATATTGTTTAATTAACTTATTAGAACCAGAAAATACCATTGTGGGTCCCACACCAGCTCATTTGAGCTTATTTCCTTAGTTGGTCAAACTTGGTCAACTGTGGAGCTTATTGCTCTCCACAGTGCTTATTAATAAGTTCTAAAATTATTGTTTTTACAAAAGTTAGTTGTTTTTAGGTATAATTTAGTTTTGTAAAAGAAAAATCCAGAAAATCCAATATAAAAATAAGTGATAGTTTCTATTTAATTTAATTTAATTTTAATTTTCATTTTTAGATTTTAATTAAGAAAGTTGTGTTTTTATATTTTTATTAATTTCCTCTTAGGTTAAAGTAATTTTAATAATTTTCTCAGATTTTTGTTTTGTTATTTAGTATTTATTATAATTAATAATATTTTTATTAGTAATTAATTAATAAATAAAATTTTAAATAGCATAATTAATTTTTATAAGGTAACACCTAGTTTTTACATTTTTTCTAGCTTTTATAAGTTATAATATAATTTTTGTAATTTTTCTAGAATTTTTACTGTTCATTTAACAGTTTTTATAATTTAAATAGTTAAATTGGTGATTATTTAATAATTAGAATAATAATTAGTAAATTAGTTTAAAAATAACTAAAATAAAGTTTTTATAATTTTTTAGGATTCCTGTGATAGTTAATTAGATTTATAAAAATCTTCTTAATTATCTAAGTCTTTTTAGTATTTATAATAATTTAAATCATATAAATAGTTAAATAATAATTAAATAGTTATTAATTAATAATAATTTGAATAACAGTGTGAAAAATATAATTTTATTTTTAAAATAAGTTTTATAATATTTTAGACTTTTACAAACTTTAATTTTATTTTTCTAAGACTTATTTTACATTTTATTATTTATTAGTGAATTATTAGATAATTAATAATAGTTATTAAATAATAATAATTAATTAAATAATTAGTAATTATAAAATAAATATTTTAAGTTTATTTAATTTGCATTTAAGCCCCTAAGGTTTGCAAATTAATACTTTAGTTAAATTTGTTTTTGTTTCGTACGTGTACGTAGAATTAAATTAAACGTACGCGTTTTTAGTTATTAAACGTTTTTAATTATCTAGTTTTCACGTAATCGTTAAATTAGTTTATCTAAGTTATTTTAAGTTATAAAACCCTAGTGTAATCACACACACACACACTTTATACCATTTCCTGTTCACATTCACTCAATCACATATTCGTTTTTAAATACCATCACAACCTCGTTGGGACATTACGACCCGGGAAAACACTGTATTTCACGGAAGCATTTGCCTCAGCTGTTTGACTATTATACTTGACCATTCACAAGTGGTTAACCAATAATTATCTGACCGTTTGAGGCGGATCAATTATATGCTCAAAAGGGTGTGCTCCTATCATCATAACCTTACCTAATTCAATCGGGTTAATGGGTGGATTAAGATTTTCTCCTAGAAAGGGATCATTTTCAATCAACTTCAAGAGACTACTAGTTAGGGATCCATCTTGACCTAATAAACCCGGTTTAAACCCATAATGTTTCTTGTGATCAATCATAAACGGGTGATGTAAGCATGTAAGGTCATTTTCCACTCCTATATTGGCTTCCTCTCTACAAGGCTTAGAGTCCACTACCTTTATCCTATGACTACCCAGACTATATGGTTTGATGGGTGAATCGGGACATATTTCAATTCCAAAATTTTCATCCAAGGATGGAAGATTAGGTAACGGTTTTGGTTGAGGCTCCGGTTCATCAAAACTAGGAACTTCCCTAGAACTAAGAGTAAGGTTATCATTATAAGTATTCAAACCTATATCCTCTAGTTGTGTTTGGTTCAAAGGTTGTACCTCTATTGGAGTTCCTATAGTCTCTTCTACTTTTTCCGGGTAAGTTACGGTTGGTATGTGTGCCTCAAATGATGGCAGGACTTGTGGGGTACTTAGTGAGCTTATGTTATTTACCTCATCATTCCCTATGTCACGATCACCTATATCCTCAACAGGTGTTTTATTATAATCTAACCCTAACATTTTCCCAAGTATCTCACGTACTTCTCTAGGCATCTCAACTTCTATGTCCGAATCATACGGATCATTCTCAATATTCTGACTGCTATATACAAATTGCCCAAAAGATTCATCATGTGTTTCTTGAGATTCATCATCATCGATCATAAAAGCTAGGTCTTTTTGATCAATGTGATCATGTTCGGCTACATCCTCCATCACATCAAGGTCACCTATGGGTTCATCCTGTACTATGGTAGTGCCTAACCATGACATGCAGCTAGGTGGCTCATACGAAACTATCATAGGTGAAGGATCATATGGTGCATAGGTTTCACTAAGTGAGGCATTTTGAGGGGTTGATGGAGCTCCTAAGGTGAATTTTTTAAAAGCATTATGCACTTGGCCTCTTTTCTCAAGGTACTCAATAAAATCAATGTAAGATCCTGTCCTCCTCATTTCGTTCCTCCATCTTGTAATATCCAAACTAGTGTAATTATATTTTTTCTGGTAAAACTCTAGTGTCAGACTTGGTGGATTCGCGTTCTCCATAATGGCAAACGGAATAGTCAATGAACTTAATTTACTAACAAATGCACAAAGAAAAAGATAGACTAAAGAAAACCTAAAAATAAAAATAAAATCTTACTAAAAAGGAATATAGCAAGTAGACCTAATAAAAAGAAAAATTCTAACCTAGACAATAACTATTCCCCGGCAACGGCGCCAAAAACTTGGTGCGTAGGGATTTGCACCAGGCTTTACCTCTCGAGGGATCTCGAGAAGCTTACAACCCCCACCAGGCAGTGTACCTGATCGTTGTAGTATAGTATAGTGACAAGTACCGGGGGATTGATCGTTCAACTAGGAATAGTGTCGCTAGGATTAGAAAACCTAATTACTAGTTCTAGGGATGAGAGATGATTTTTTTTGTATTTTTATATTTTTTATAAAGCAAATAAAAATCTCGGGTTGGAAGGATTTGGGCGGAATTAGTTGCTAGTCAACTAACCCAATACTAAAGATGTAATCAAAATAAAATACTAGAAATGAAAATAAAACTAAATTAAACTAAGGTTGTGAGCAATAAGTGGAGAAATGTATTTACTTAGATTTCACTACTCCCTAGATATCTTTTACACGTTAATTACTTGTTATAGTTGCGTGGATGACGGATTGTATTCCTTAATACCATTCATGCGGTGGCGTACTTAACTCCACAATCCTATGAGTGCCTACTTCACTCCTATGTCGAGCCGGCTAAGAAGCTCCTAACATGGGATCATTAGAATTTATTCATGCATTAAATACAACCAATAAAACCTAGTACACATCGGTTCATGTTTCCTAAGACGTTCAAGCATGTTACCAATTGGAGATCTGCCAGTTTTCTTAAGCCTAACATTGAAATCATTCATCCAATACAACCATAAACAAGTAATCAACACATAATCAACATCTAGGTTTCATTAGATCTAAGCAAACACAAGATAAATCTAGCCTAGCATGGTGGAATCAAGACAAGCACAAGATATAGACAACCAACACATAGACATATTGATTGAATTAAAAGAACACTTATCTCAATTACACATGTAAGGGTTCAAGGGCTGAAAACCCTTGAAAAACCTGTAAAATTCGTATATGGTTCGGCCTTAGGGTTTCTCCAAAACTTGTTCCTCTTTAATGAATGAAAATTAGAAAACTATATATAGAAAATTGAGGCTGACGGCGTCAAGAACAACCTTGTGACGCCGTCATCTCGCCGCCAAAAGAATCCTCGGACTGCCTTGATCTACATCTGACGCCGTCATGTCTTAAGTTTTTCCAGGCCGTCACGTATTTAACTCTTGACGCTCTACCTTGTGACGCCTTCATTTCTGTACTAGGCCGTCATGAAATTTACTCTTGACGCCATCAGGAAAATGCTCTTGACGCCGTCACACACTGTTCCCAGCTTGGAAAATTAAGTCTTTGGCGTTTTCTTCACTTTTATGCTCCATAAACGTCCGAATTGCTTCCTTTTCCAGATTTCACTCCCAAAGTACCTAAAATCACAAAAGGAACGATTTAGGGCAATATTTGATCAAATAAATTCAATTCCGGGCTTAAATGACCCCCTAAAAGTGGTTCATTTTTTGCCTCATCACTAAAACACGTGGATTGATGGAAAAACATGTGGATTGGGTAAGAGAGGGCTGTAACAGCAGGAATAACCACCAGGAATGACCTGAGCTGCACAAGAAAACATGATGGGGTAGCAGTTAGTATCTTCCCTATACTTGGATCTGGTATGCACAAACTGACCAAAACGACAACACCTAATTCTTGTTTTAGTCTAAGTACTGTATTATTTATGGCTCTTACATAAGTATCCAATCTTTCTTGAGCGGTCATAACTTTATTTGAAGTGAAGGCATGTGTCACGCGTAAATTTATATCAACTGAGAATCTTTAAGGCTAAACGGTGTGAGGTAATCGGGTAACAGAAACTTTTTTCGTTTGAAGACTTTACCTGCAGCAAATTGCTTAAAAAATAATAAACCACTGTTCACTTGAAAGTAATCCTAAACTAAGGATCCATCACCAATTTTCTAGATAGACAATCATGATGACAACTAAATATGATTATCTGCAATAATAAATACAAAAAATCTCATTTTAAAACCCAAACACAGTGCATATTCTGCTCATTTAATAAGTGGATACTTTTCTAGTAGTATCATAGTTGTTGGTCCGCGGGTTAGGGTTTGAGTTTTTGTAAAAAAAAAACTTTATTAACTTTGTCACCTTTAATGTTAGTAACCAAAATATTTTTGTAATGGATCACATGTCAATCTTTGAATAAAGAAGAATGAATACACCATTACATAACGGGCATAATACTTTAAATTTTATGTTTTCGAATGACATATATAGGCTACAGGTAGTGGAACCAGGAAATATATCATTTGAAAGATGAAACAAATACCACATGAACGAATACAAAACTTTCAAACTACCTTGAGATAATAATTAACATTGTCTTGGGGCCACTCACAATCATTCTCATCAGTCATCACGTCCGTGAATTTTCATTTTGTTAAGCTTTAAGACGGCCTCAACACCTACACAAAGTATCTACAATTACATGATGTGACATTTTTTATTGGTCGGGCTTGGACCTCCTGTTATTCTATATGTACCTGGATATCCAACTGACTACATATAGAACAACTTTTTTGTTTACTCACATTCATTGGACTCTTTCAGGCGACAATTTTTCTCTATAATGGATTGCAAGAATTTCTCTATATTTGAATTATCCCTGCCAAGTAACCAAAAAGGATACTAACAATAACAACAAAGTTTACATATTTTGGCTCGCTACTAAACCCGCCCATTTTGAACGTCTTTAGTCCATAAATTAACTATTTAACCGGAGCAGTAACTTACCTGTAGTTTGACCATCAATCCTTTCCTTTCCTCTTCAAACTCCCTGAGCTTTCATACAAAATAATTCCTGAGCATAAGGAAGCATATAACAGCAAAGTTTTGAAATATTGAGACATTAATTAAGCAATTTCTATCAACCAATACAATGAGCAAGATCAAAGTGGAACAAAGTTTTCTGTCACAATACATAAATTATGGCAATAATTTGACGCTCAAACAAACATCTTATCAAAGCTTAAAATGCAAAGGCATGTCCAAAACTCGAAACACTATCCAGTGTGGTAACGCACCCACTATCTTGTAGCTGACTACTTCTTATCCTATTATCGCCTTCAGTATACAAAGCCAAACACCATATTATACTTTACTCGATCAATTATTATTTGATTGTGATTATTCATATCAAAATAATCAGTATTAGAACAAATATCCAAACAAACCCCTACATAACTCATAAAGATACCCTAAATTTTAAAAATTGCATAAACCCACATCAAGAAAATAATCAAAGCTGTGCATAAAAATAATAAAATTAACCGCAAGTTAACACAAAAGTTATCAAATGCATAACATCGAACACCTTTAGTGCAATTCAAAACTAACCTTTTATTCTCCGCTCACATGTTTCACTGATCCAAAGTCAGTGAACTTTACCACTCGATGAATCAACCAACAACTTGGCTAGATCATAAAGTATTCCTATATAACATAGAATTGAATTATCTTATGATCCAACAATTAAAAGATTTTATTCACATATATGCATAGTGCTATTAAAATAAGCAAAAAGTATATTTTAGTGAAGTAATAGGCAATTGAATTACACATACCTATTTATCATCATTCTTATGCTTTCACACTACAACATGAAAGACATTGCATCTCTATAATTCTTAGCAACTATATAAAGGATTACATTAACTCAAAGCCTCTATAAAAAAAAATACTACCTTTGTTGCGGAATACTTGTGTCCAAACAATGATGATCGATTTCATGATGATTCGATTTGTTGGTGATGATATGATGATCGATGATATCATATTACTGAAAAAGAAATGAATTGATTTTTTGAAATGTAAAATTCGCACTAGGGTTTTGTTTTATTATATAAAACTAGTCATAATATCCGCGCACGCGCGGGTTTTTTTAAAATGTTTTCAATCATATATTTTTATTTATTAAAAAATAAATTATTTAATCTTTGTTTTATTTGATTTATAATGTTTAATTATAGTTTTTTATTATTAAAGATAATTATTTAAAAATTTTAATCCTATTATTAATTGCATCTTATATATATTTTTTTTAATTTATCTTCTACTTGTGTTATGGATAAATATAAAATGTTACCTAATAAGAAAATAATTTTTTTTTTTAAAATAAAATTATTAATAAATAAGGTATGAATACATTTTTTTTAAAATAGAAAATTCTCAATAAGAGTTTTGTTTTATTATATAAAAGATATTGGTTTCATCGTTCATATTAATTACAAGCTTGACTTAAGAAACTAAAGTTGTTTGCACCACTACGAGTCTAACTACAAAATTAAGTTAATAAACAAAAAGACTACTAGAAATATAATTTTATGTACAATTGTGCAAATTACAAGATTAGATAGGGTGGCAATTAAGCATTATGTCCACCATCACAAGTGCCACATTACTCCGGTAAGTCTCTTCGCCGGACTACCGTGGGAAGTCCACCACTTACCGTGGCAGTAAGTCCCGGAGCAAAACGTAGTGCGCACGTTGGGTTGACTACGTGCACGTCAAACCTTCTAATCAAGCACAATGCAACACTTTTCATTTCAACTAATGACATTTCTTTTCCTAAGCAAACCCTAACACCACCTTGATAAACTGGATATTTATAAGCACTTTCTTGCTTAAACTCCCCATTTTTTATCCATCTTTCGGGCTTAAACTCTAATGAGTCGGGTCCCCATATACGTTCCATCCGACCCATTGCATACGGATGGTACGTGACCCGACTCCCTTGTCTAACAAAAGTACCATCAGGAAGCACATCATCTTGTTTCGTAAACTTAGAATCGAATTGAACCGGTGGGTATAGTCTCATGCTTTCATGCAATGCAGCTTGTAAGTAATGTAATTGTTGCAAGTCTCGAAACCCGGGTAACGTTTCACGGTTCGGACCCATGACCCGATCAGATTCTTCTCGGATCTTTTCGATAACTTTCGGGTTTTGTGATAGTAACAAAAAGAAACTTGTTAGCGCGGACGCGACTGTGTCTCGTCCCGCTAGCAGAAAACTTATGACTATGTCTCGAAGGTAATCATCGTCACTTATCGAACCCATGAATCTCGATAACAAATCATTATTCGATGAAGTACCCATTTCTCGTCTTTTCTTGATTACTTGATCCGCAAGTTTCTTCACAACCCTAATAGATGACTTCAACTTTTTTTCACTTCCGATACTGAAAAGCCTCTTGAACTTCCATACTAAAGGCGAAGGTGTCACTCCTCGCTCCGCCAGAAGCTTAGAGCTCAAATCAAAAGCTGATTCGAGCTCCGAAACTGGTAGCGAGGGTTTCAAGCTACCTGGGTCTAGCCCGAATGAGAATTTACATATAGTATCAAAAGAAAACCTCCTAAAAACATCTTGCAAGTCCAAAACGGGTTCCTTCTCATCAATAACGTTTGTAAAAAACGGAATTAACCTATTTTCGATCTCTTCGACCACAACATTCAAAGCATGTGATCGAATGGACAAACTACCAAGTTCCAAACTCGCCATTTTTCGTTGAAACCGCCAACATTTACCATCTACATTAAATATACCTCGACCTAAAAGATCACCTAGGATAGCCGAAAAAGCTTTCCCTTTAGGGTAATTTTCAAAATTTGTTTTGATCATGTACTCAACGTTATCAGGGTTAGCCGTGATAACGTTGTTAAGCACATGAACATGGATTGTACCGGTTGGTGATTTACTCAAAAGATGTGTAAACCAATCACTAAGGTTGACAAACTGTGACGTCCAGCTCCGTGTTATGAACGTAGTGCAGACGTCACAGTTGCAAACTCGATTTAGACGAAGTATATATATTGATAACGAAAATAGAAAGAAAACGGCTGTGAAGGTGAAGTATATGAAGGAAATTGAAGCTTGGAGTTCCATTTTTTATGATATGATGGTTTAAGTCATGTTGCTATGTATGTGTATTTATAAGGTGTGATATGAATGAGAGGCAGAAGTTGATAGTTGGTGAAAGATAAGGGGGGTATAGAATAAGACATGAGTAAAGTATGGTTTATTGAGGAATACACGTGGCGAAAGCGTAGATACGTCATGGCTTATTGTAAAGAGGTGTGCTACACCCACCAAAATTTTACAAAACTTTTCTTACTCGCTGACGTGGCAGAGTGTTGATTGGTTGGTTTTCTGTGGGCCCACAGAAAACCAACCAATCAACACTCTGCCACGTCAGCGAGTGGGAAAAGTTTTGTAAATTTTTGGTGATCTAGTATTTTTCTATTGTAAATTACACTTGGATACCCACGTGCTTAATTTATTTTAGTGTCATTTTCTGTGTGTCTGGATATTTTCTAGTTGTCAAGTTGGTATTTGGACCTGTCTGCTTAAATTTTGTTTATTACTGTAAATTCGATTAATAAATTATAAAGTTCTTGAGTCAGTTTTTGGATTAATAAAATACAAATATATCGTAGTTGTCATGTAGTTTCTGGATTTACATTTACTATATTTCAATAATGTTTTATGGTACGGTTTACCAATTTGTTTCTGTTTTTGCTTTTGCAAGCAGCTAGAGGAAAACATTTTATGTATAGTGTACTACTACATTGATGAAGTACGATCTATTTATATAATATTCATATATTATTAAAACTATACGTTTTGAATCATATTCGATTTTATGTTTATGAATTAAAGATTCCCTATCATCATTATTCCATGTGTGATTGGTGGAGCAAATAATTGTAGTTAGCTTACTATTTTAATTAGGTTATAAATATAGTAATTTTTTTAAAGATTAAATTATTTAAGTGGTGTTTGAATTTTACTTAATTAACTTAATATTTAAAAAAAAATCAGAAAGTCATATGAAAATTGTTTGTTTATAACTTAATAGAGACTGAAAATATAAAATGATAAAACTGAGGATATTTGCATTAAGTCGTCTCTTATTTATAAGCAACTTAATACAAAGTTTAAACAAATAAGACCTTACTTACGTTTCGTCCCTAACTTTTCGAAATGCAGGCACCGTCCTTTATAAAGAACTTTAGGTTGCAGTTTTTGTCCCTCTCCAAAGTAAAATGACTAAAATGCCATTATCAAAAACTGCAACCCGTGTACGAAAATTGCAATTCAAAGTTCCCCGCAGAGACGGTGCTTTCATTTTCAAAAAGTTATTTGGATTTTTTCAATTTACTCATACTACGGAGTAAATATTTTTTTGGAAGCAACTATATAACCTAATTTAAGCCTGGTCAATATATATATATATATATATATATATATATATATATATATATATATATATATATACTGTTAACTGTTGTGATGCCAAGACATATGAAAAGTGCAAATGCTTATTCGTGCATCTTAATCAAAGTTATTAGGCATTTTAGTCAAAAGCATGCATCTGTTGTTTCTGGATTAAATATTTGACCAGTTTACATTTCAGATATCTTCATTACGTATCATCGTATTATTAAAATAAAATTACATTTAAAGTGTGTGTTGTTTCTTTTTTATTTTTTCAATAACGGTCTAAATTTTTTATATTAACCATTCTAGAATAACGATTTCATCGACATGAAATAAACATGTCATTTATCAACTGCCGGGCAGGCCTCTTTTGATATCTATTTTACCAAAAGATGTGTGCATTAGACGCCGTGATGGACTTTGTTTATGTATTATGAAAAAATTCAACATATCCATAGCCATTGGTTTTTGCTGATACAAAGAAACCACAGCTTTGTTACGAGTTTGAAATTCAGTGTCATCTTAGTTTAGTATAGGAATCTCTTTAATAGACGTGTATGTGGGTTTATACAAAAAGGTGAAAATTCATAAGTATGTTTAGAGCATTGGGTACAGTGGTGCCGTGGACAAAAAGTACTGTCACGTCAGCAAAAAAGCTCTATGGCACCAGAAACGCGACGGCACCACATTCATGGGGTATCCGTTGGCACCAGAATTTCTGGTGCCGTCGGCCAATTTTTTTATTTTTATTTATTTATTTATTTTTCTTTTACTTAAATTAAAATATATAAACTATACATTAATTAAACTTCATTAATAATAAAAACAAACATTACAAATAAAAAAACACACATTGCAATATAAAAAAACTACGATTAAAAAAATTACATAAATTTAACTAGTTTTGATTTGGATTATTTGCCCTGTCACGTACTTTTCGAGCAAGGGAAGGCCACTTTTTCCTCAACATGTTTTTGTTACGAATACGGTAATTGCGCTTGTTGGCTTCCTTGTTGTATACGTTGAGAACTTTATCCCAAAAGATATTCATTTGTTGATCCGCACTCGTATCCGGATTCTGAGATATTAGAGTGAAACATTCCTCCAAAAGTGACTCCTCTTCTTGGCTCCAAAATCTACTCATTTGATTTAAGAGAAATGTTTGAAAATTATGTGTGAATTGAGTGAGAATAGGGTATTTATAAGTTTTTTTTTGGGAATTAAATTGGTTTTTTTGGGTGAATTTTTGAAAAAAACGGCTATATAGCCGTTTGAAATGAAACGTATCTTTTTTTTTTTTTCCCTAAAATCAGCAAAAAAAACAAAAAAAAAAAAAAAAAAAAAGAAAAAAAAAAAAAATGCGACGGCATGGAGCCATGGCTGCGGCGCGAGCTCCGACGGCGCCACCACCTGTGCGCCGTCAGTTTTTTCTGGCTGGTGGAACGGCGCCAAGCGAAAACGCCACGGTACCCCTTGCTCTTAGCATAACAAACTCGTTGGATATAATAATTTTGAAAGTGACCTAAATAGGCCTATATCTGTTAAGAGTTTTGTTTTAACTAATATCAAAATACAAGTTAACACGTTGATGGAGAGGTTTGAACACTGTTGGTTGAGATGCCAACTTGAAAAGTATTTATTTTAGAGGGGCGGTATATACTATGCTGAAATTTTTGTATTAAAAATGATTTAAACCATATATAAAACGTATAAAATGTACATAAGTTAAAAAAAAAAAAAAAAAAAAAAAAAAAAAAAAAAAAAAAAAAAAAAAAAACTTTTTAGGTTGGGGGTGGGGGGGGGGGGGGGGGGGGGGGGGGCAGCCCTCCTCGGTCACTTATAAGTTCCGTCCATAAGATTTCATATAAACCTTTTAGACCCATTCAGGTCCAGATTGCCAGGTGTGAGTATAGAGTCAAAGATATACAGGTTGCAAAGGTAGAACCAAGTGAGCGAATGAGATACAGAAAGTAATCGGTTCGGTTATCGAGTTGTCGGTTTTTTCGATTAGGTTAGTTTGGTTTAAAAAAAATTTATGTAAAATCGAAAACCGAACCGAACCTAATTCAAATTAGATTACATTGAACCGAAAATCGAGTTTAAATTCGGTTTGGTTTTCAAGTTGATTTGAGTATCGAGTTTAAATTCGGTTTGGTTTTCAAGTTGACTTGAATAACTCGAATTACATAATTTATATTTTTAAGTTAATTATACAAAAAAATAAAATAAATCAACGTCAAAAATGTTATATTTATATTAGGAAAGAGTTTTAGTGATTTCTTTTATATAAATATTTATAAAATATATAAATTTATGAACTCGGTTTTAATTCGGTTCAAATTTTTTTTCAAAATTATATCTAAATCGAAAACTGAATATTTAAATCAGTTCGATTAAGGTTTTGGCAAATTCGGTTTGATATCGATTTTTGATTACCATGAGTATTAGAGCACAAGGTGTGGAGCTCGTTGGAGCTCGCCATCGTGACATGGTAACTTCACCGAGACTCGCCACCATATCGGCCAAATTCGTCATCGTTCGCCACAAAGGAGCTCGTCACGCAGACGACAAACCAAAAATCTGACAAACTAAGCGTTTGTGGGGCCCAAGTGTGATATTCAAACGGTAATATTACCGTTTCTTAAAAAAAGAAGTTCAAACGACGGCGGGTATTTTACGAATCTTCTCACCTCAAACCAACAACAATATGGGAGTTCTTCAAACTTGTCTAACCTATCGTCACAAACTCTAACTCTTCCTCGCAATCAATTCCTCCATATGGTATGCAATTGACACCCGATGCAATTTACCAAAATCAACAATATGCCTTTAAAGGATTTGCAAATTTTCACCTACAACGATTTCCGACACCACAGTTTTTTAACCCACAACCATCTTCACAGTTTCTTCAATCTCAACCACAACAACACTTTGAATGACAACCATCAGATTCATAATTAAAAGTACCATAACCCCGTGAACATGCCAAATCCCGAGTTTAAAAAGTTGCAAAAAACAAATCGTGAATTTGGACGCGGATGATGACGATGACATGGAGGAACTGACACGTGTGAATGCTCACTGTACAAAGGAAGAAGAAAAATTGCTAGCGAAAATTTGGGTTGAAGTTTCCCAAGACAAAGATATCGGAAATGACCGTTCCGATGAGTTCTTATGGAACCAGATTATGGACATGTTCAAAAGTCAGTCTGACCGTAACAATCTTACCAAAAATATGCTCACGGGTAAATAGACAAGGCTTAACGGTGATTGTCAAAAATTCAACGCTATATACAAACATATGCAATGTAGAAGTGGGGAAAATAATATTGATCATCTCGAGAATGAAAAGACCAATTTTGAACAACGTTTTGTTGGGAGAAGCTTTATATATGTTCACGTGTGGTAGGTTTTGAGAAAGTACCCCAAATGGGATGCGGAAGACCCGATTGACATTTCATGTCTCAATGATATATTCGGCCCTGACAAACGACCTCGTCCCGACGGCGCCAAAAAATGTCGAGCTTCAAAGAAAGCCAAGTCGACGGATACGTCGAGCGCTGGGAGGAACTCCGAGGAAAGTCAAACGAGTACTTTTTCAGGACTTTTATCAGAAAAGTTTTCGCACAAAACCGAAGTTCAAATGGCCGCGTACGAGGCAAGGAGGCAGAAAGAAATAGGGTATTGGAGATGGAAGAGTTGAATTTTCTCATGCTTGATCCCGATCAGACCACACCGGCCAAAGCCGCTTTCGTTCGTAGGAAACAAGAAGAAATCATGATAAACACCAGCAAGACGGATCAAATGCTTAAGCTTCGTATTATTAACATGTGTTTTATTTTTTTTCCGTATCATTATTTTAAGTTTCGTCTACTTTTAATATGTTGTAATGTATTTTTAATTTTAATGAAAGAATTTTATGTTATTTGAAAAATTGAATAATAAAATAAAATAAAAAGTGGCGAGACCCAAATAATTAAGTTATTGTACACCGGCCAAAGCCGCTTTCGTTCGTAGGAAACAAGAAGAAATCATGATAAACATCAGCAAGACGGATCAAATGCTTAAGCTTCGTATTATTAACATGTGTTTTATTTTTTTTCCGTATCATTTTTTTTTTCATATCATTATTTTAAGTTTCGTCTACTTTTAATATGTTGTAATGTATTTTTAATTTTAATGAAAGAATTTTATGTTATTTGAAAAATTGAATAATAAAATAAAATAAAAAGTGGTGAGACCCAAATAATTAAGTTATTGTTACTTGTAATAAAGAGGTTGTAGAAAAAGGTTTTTTTATAATGATGTGGTACCTCCTAAGATTCAAATCACTAATTTTACTTCTCACTACACCTGAGCTCTTACTAGATTTCTAAACACCCTTAGAGCACTCCCATTGCTCACGCACAAGGTGCGTTAACTTTGTTTTTAACGCGCGTTAACTGGCGTTAAGCGTTGGGACCATCTGCGTTAAAGAGGCGTTAACGAGGCAAATTAAGCCCTTAACTTGACGTTAAGGGCGATTTGTGTATTATTAAAAAAATGACACTTTTGGCCCTTTAAAGTTTTTTATATTTTAAGTACAAGAAAATGAATATTACAAAACACCCCGCGTAGTTCTTAAACTAAATGTGTTAGAAGATATTGTAAATGGAAACTAGCCGTTACAAGCTATTGTTTTGAAAGAAACTAGCCATTAAGCCTTTTATTCAAATACTCACGATACGGACATACAAACACATACGGTACAGAAATACAAATACTCACGATACGGAAATACAAACACAAACGATACGGAAATACAAAGACAGACGATACAGAACTACAAAATCCATTAATCCCTATATCTGTTCCATATGGGGTTCCTTCTCAAAATGAACCACACGTTAAGATATCTGAAGCCTTGCCACCAAAGCGTTCTCTGAAAATGTTCATTGCAGTGTGAAGACTATCATTGAAATGGTCATTAAGCTGCACACTCAAGTAAATATCATTGAATTTTTGACATTCACAGTTCATTCTTACCCACTTACCCGTTCTGGCTTTTGGTACGCAAAGGACCGTCAGATTGGTTGTTGAACCAATTTGTAACCTCATTCCAAAAAACGGATTCGCCATGAAATTCGTGAACGATTTGCCACATGTAAGCTAACAAGTTTTCTTCTTCAACGGACCAACGATTAGCCATTGTAAACTTGTTTAGAAAGTGCAGTGTGTGCAAAATAGTATGTTATGGTATGCTTTATATAGGGGTGTTTTTAAAAATTCAACTTTCAGAAACAGAGTGGGATTTGTGTAAATTTGAAATTCAAAAAATGGGCGGTTAAGCTTTTAAAATTAAAATAAAAAAAAGGAAAAAAAAAAAAAAAACGTGTGCTTAAACCTTTAAAAAACCGTGTGGTAAAAACTTTAAAATTCAAATTTAAAAAAAGAGCGGTATATATTAAAAATTCAAATTTCAAACGTTTAAAATTCAAATTTTATAAAAAGAGCGGACAAACGGTCCTATAAATATGTATTCGCATATGTTCACTTTACACACAAAATTCACACACAACTCATACATAATTCACAAACAATTCTCCCAAAACAATGTCTCACAGCAACTCACCAGATAACGAGTCAGTTTACAACACCCCACCCGAAGATCTTTTCCTCGTCTTCCCATACGACAATCAACCACAAGATCTTTTTCCCATCTTCCCATATGACAATCCGCCAGCAAACACACCACCGGAAGTTCTGTTTCCACCCGTAAACAATCCACCAGCAAACCATCCACCCCAAAACAATCAACCGGCAAACTATCCACCACAAAACCAACCCAATACATTTGGGTTAACTGACGAAGAACTGTACGAGCAAGATATGCAGGTCTTCTTAGAGTTTCAAGCAGAGGAAGAACGTGAGGCAAGAGTTCGTGAGGCGCGAGCAAAAGCTAAACAAGATCGTCGAAACCACCGAGCAGAATGGTGATGGCAAATGGGATTAGACCGTGTGCCATCGAGTGAGGACGATTCGAGTGCCTCCTATTCGACTGACGAGGGCTTTGTCACAGACTGAATCATTTTCTTGATTCGTAGTTTATTTTAATCGTAGGTTGTTTAATGTATTTCAATTCCATGTTTTATGTATTTTATTTCGTGTTTTATATTTAATGTATGTTTAAAGTTTAAGTATTAACATAAGTTGTGTTTTATAAATGTTGTTCTAGTTATTAAATGAAATATTAGTTTTAATTTATGGTTGAATTTGAAAATAGTTGAGTTAAAGCTGAGTTAGGAATTAAGGTGTTTTTTTGTAAGTTGAAGTGAAAGTGTTAAAGCTGATTTGGCGCTGACGTGACACTATGTTAAGAGTTAACCCGGGTGATGGATAGGAGTGCTCTTATAAACAAGACAAGAAAGCAAACTAGCTTTACCACTTGATCGGCCGAAATTGCTGGCGGCGCCAGTCGGCTTAGCAACAACATGTCGACCAAGGTTTCCACGTGCCGCCACTTTTCTCTTTCTTATTACACTTGCATATTCGTATTAACTTTTTTATTCTACATTGGCAGGTGACACTTGACCACATCAAAAGGTTAAATATCATTTACAATTAATTTACAGTCTTTATTCCAAATAAACAAACATTGCAAAGTACTTTTCTTAGCATAATAACTTACGGAGAACCTCTTTACTGACTACTTTTTATTATTTGAACAGACGAAGTATATTCTCAAACACGCGCTACACATTTTTTCTTCACTAATAGACAAAATGGTACTAAATGGAAATGTGGGTGTTCAGCTTTTCGTCTTTTGACAACATGTTTTGTCTTATAAGCTGGTTATAAGCCAATCACAGTCAAAAATGATAAAATACCATTTTAAAGCATAAATGCTGCGCATTAATAATCAGATAAACAGTTAATCATTCACTACAACAAAAATATTATTTAGTTTCTGAATTGATTTTATACTATTATTGTTAATTGTTATTGAAAATATGACGTAGTACACTTTTGTACGTGTGGAGAAACACTTGCAAAAGAAGCCATGTGACCCAGCGTGACGACCGTGTGGCCTAAACAAAAACACGAGTGTTTGAATGCATGGAGGCCCATGACGACCATGTGACAGCTGCGGTGGCCGACGTATTGCGGCTGCAATATGTCAACATCTAATGTCGAACCTTTTGTGATCCGTGACATTGGTCCACACTTGACAACATTTTCTACGTTTCTTGTCGATGTCATATGTACGTACTAATCTAGTTGTTCTATTTTCTTAAGGGGAATCATTGACATGTCTTACCAAACATTGATAATAAAGACTAATTGAGCCACACTCATTATCTGAAATACAATATGTGAATAGCAACGTTGAGGCATTCACTCATTCACAGTCGGCAGTTCACTTGAGTAGTCGTTGATATTTTTTAGTACATAGGTATTTTTTGGAAAACTCTCTTGGTTAAGTTATTGTCACTTGCAATTTAATTCGAAAGAAAAACTCCCTTCTTCAGTTCTTTGTGATAAAACCGAATTATGCGTCTAAAGACAAATCAAATAAGAGATTCCTGATTATGGAGGGATCAAATAAAAAAGTATTCTATGTTCCCAAAAAAAAAAAAAAAAAATATATATATATATATATATATATATATATATATATATATATATATATATATATATATATATATATATATATATATATATATATTCACTTTCTAAGAAGTCAAAAAAAAAAATTACTAATACAATATTTCCTTTTTTTCCATCTAAATTCACATCCCTCTTTCTAAGAGAAACTGGGTTATAGCCATTTCTGTACATTCAATGTACTCTACGGATAGAGAATACATAAAGTTGAACATAGTAAAATAAGAAATTGAAAGATTTCGTTGAAAATATACGTTTGGAAATTTCCCGAAAAGCAAATCATAGATTCCTCTCTCCATCGGAACAATAGGGTCGTTAACAGGGGTGAGCAAATGGATCGAGAACCGAACCGGAACCGGGGAACCAAACCTGAACTGACCCAACCCGAACCGCATTTTAGAACCGTGGTCCGGTTCTCGGTTCTTCAATATTGATAGTTTCGGTTCTCGGTTCGGTTCGGAACCGCGGGTATCGGTTCTGGAACCGAAGAACCGCACTAACTTACAAAATTTAGAAAAATATTGTATGGATACTGATTACATTTTAATGAGGGCTTTTTCTACTTTTATCTTTTTCCCATATTGGTTCTTTCGACCTATCCCAACAGGTTATATTCAATCAGTTTCGAGTAACAAACATAATAAGACTAATTAAACAATAGTTCACAGCATAAACTTGAAATTGATAAAGATCAAAGCATAATCATAACTCCACTTTATTATATTCGCATATTCAAGCAATCACAAGATGTTTAGCCTCTCATGGCTAACGAATTCATGATAACAGAAATGATGAAATGGTAAACAAGAGACATACGAATTGGAATGATCAAATGGATTACACAAGTGTCACAAGTAATCAAGAGTTCAACACCAAAGAGTATATTGGACCCCTTGTTTGGGTCATTCAACGTCTGCTTCTGGCTTAGGATTCACGTTATACTTCTTATTTGACTTAGTTGAAATTGGTTGTAGTGTGTAAGACTTCAAATGCTTGCAAATGAGATCTATTTATAGGCTTTAGATGGGTGAAGTACGGCGTACTTCGATTGTAAGTGCGGTGCACTTAGCTATTTTTTGGCGCCAAAGTTTTATTAATTGCAGTGGAAGTACGGCGCACTTAAGATACAAAACCGGTGCACTTTGCTATAAACTTCCTTTTTTACTTTCCTTGACCGAGTAGACAAGTACGGCGCATATAGTTGGAAAACCGACGCACATTGCTATGGCAAAGGACTAATATAATAGACTTCTTATTTATTGACTTCGTATGCTTAAATAGTTGTGTTCTTGACGTTTCTTTCTTCAGAGTATCCAAGAGTGAACCTGCATTCATTTCATGCTATTAAGTATCGAAAGTTCACACTAAATCATAAAACATATAAAATTATGCCCGAGGATATGTATAAATAGGGCGTTATCAGAGGTTTACCATCATCATCCACTAGAGTAACCTTCCCTTTAATAATTAGCTTTTCAATCTTCTCAATTTTCTCAACAATAGGAGTAGTACTTCCATTTCCACCCTTAGAAGAACTAGCAACAATAGGTATATCAGATGCTAAAAAACTAGCCATATCGTTTTGGCAATCAAGAACCTCATCATCACTATCTTCTCCAGCCACTTTAGTTTCCTTCTTACTACCAACCTCCAAATCAGCCACATCCTTAGGAGAAACACTTGTTACACAAGGAATACCATTATCATCAACATCGGCCATATCAAGAGCTTCAAATGGGTTCGATGTAGCAATAATCTTCCCACTCGTACTTGCCTCATTAGTGATTTTCTTAATCATTGACATGCCTTACCGAACATTGATAATAAAGACTAATCGAGCCACACACAAAATACAGTATGTGAATAGCAATGTTGAGTCATTCACAGTCGACAGTTCACTTGAGTATTTGATATATTTTTTAGTACGTAGGTATTTTTTTAAAACTCTCTTGGTTAAGTTATTGTCACTTGCAAATGAATTCGTAATAAAATAATATATATATATATATATATATATATATATATATATATATATATATATATATATATATATATAAGAAAACATACATGTTTTATATGAACATGCATGTTTTCTAATGCAAAATTGGAGTTCTCGCAGTTCCCGCACTTAACAGTGTTCTGAAAATAAAGTCCATATATATATATATATATATATATATATATATATATATATATATATATATATATATATATATATACTAGAATGGTACCCGCGCAATGCGGCGGCGGGTACCTTTTGACTAAATTTTGTAGGAAACAAATATTTTTCAAGATTCATCGATGAAAAAACTGCGCCATGTCTTTGATGTGTTTTGGGTTTTAATAGTTGATGTTTTGTAATTAATTTACATGTCTCACACCGTTAATTTTGATTCAACCCTTGATGCAAAACGTGTGTTTCTAAAATATAAAGCGTGTGTTTTTTAAAATTAATACAATATGATTTTTTGAAAAGTTGTCAAATTTTGAATTGGTTAAAAAAATATATAATTTACTTTGCGAAGTTTTTAAAAAGTTATAATATAGACAAAGTTCAAACTTAAAAATAATGCATAATTGCATAATTGCAAGTAAAGAAAAACCTTAACACCAACCATGTCTCTTTATCTCTCTCTCTAAACAAGCACAACTCCTCTCTCTCTCTACCATGTCCATTTCTCCCTCTCTCTAAAAACCAACATAACTATCACTCCCATTATCACATATCTAACACCACCACCAGCTACACCATCCTCTCCCGACCAAAACCCCACTAACCAGTCACCCACCGGAGCCGCCACGCGCCGGTGAAAGTAACGGTTTGATTTTCTTGTTTTTTAATTTTCCGGCGACCTCCCGGCTTCTTTGACCATCACCTCCGGCGAGTGGAGGTTCCCCTCATTCTCTCGAGTCAGATCCAGGTAGTCCCGTCGACACAGCCGCCATAACCACCACTGTACACCGGAAAAATGAAGGTGCCTCTGCTGTCTTTTACTTATAACCATGATACTGTAGGCTCTATTTTTATATAAAGATATGATTTAGGTTTTGAAAGAGAAATGATATAGAATAGAGGGATCGGTAGATGCATCTTTCCATAATTAGTAAGAAAAAGTCTGAATTTTTAAGTCTTTTTAAAAATAGATGTCCTAAATGTATTATATATATATATATATATATATATATATATATATATATATATATATATAAACTTCACAATTAAATTTGAAAGAAACACTCCCTTTTTTGTAATAAAACCGAATTATATATGCGTCTATAGACAAATCAAATAAGAGATTTCTTTGTAATAAAACCAATTATGCGTCTAGAGACAGATCAAATAAGAGACTCCTGATTATGTAGGGATCAAAAAAAGTATTCACTTTCTAAAAAGTCTAAAAAAAATTTACTAATTCAACACGTGTCTTTCCTGATTTCCTTTTTTTTCCCTCCATTTTTCATCCTCTTTCTAAATGACCACGCACCAATTTCTTTATTAATTTTAGAGTTAATTGCATTTTGGTCTATGTGGTATGGCCAAATTGCAGGTTTGGTCCTCAAAACTTTAAAAGTGTAGTAATAGCCCTTATTTTAAAGTTTGGGTTGCATTTTTGGTCCATGGATAAAGTTAAATGACTAAAATACCATTTGTCTTCTTCATAAAACACAAGGGTAATTTGGTCATTTCACACCGATCAAGGACAAAAATGCAACCTAAACTTCAAAATGAGGACTATCGCTGCACTTTCAAAGTGTAGGGACCAAATCTGCAATTTGGTCATACCACACAAGGACCAAAATGCAATTAACTAGCAATTGAATAAACTAAATAACTGATGCAGATTTTACTAACAAAGTCTTAAATTTATAAAGTGTTTCGCTGCACTTTCATGATCTAATTTCTATATTTAATCACTTCAATTCATGACATCAATTCAAGATCTATTTTAAAAAAAATCCGTGGTCTAATATCTTCAATTCGATGTTTGGTTTCTTTAATAATTCTCAATATTTTCTTCTAAATTAGGATAAACGAGTAATTTGGCTTCTGCGCGTTGAGGAAGAGCCAATTCAAGTATAAATGTATAATATTTCTTGCAATTCATTTTCCTATCGATCTTTGTTTTTCTTTGAGTCGAAATCTTGGCATCCGTAATATATGCAAAGTAGGAAGGTTAGTTCTAATACATCTTTATTTGATGATATGTGTTTGCAGATGGACTTTGAAGGGAGGCTTGGTAGTTGTGTTGGCCCGTGCTTATATACACCTTCTAGTCTTATAAACCCTGTATCTGAATAACAGGTTTGTCAAATACGTGAAATCAATTTATAGGCAATTTTTAATATTTAAATCTATAAATGTTGATTATCTTTAGTATATCTATCATCTAAGTGTCACATAATAGATATTTAATATCTATGAAAACCCCCAATTTAAACCCTAACCCTAAATCCCCAAATTAAAAACCACTAATTAACCATACCAATCTTCAATTCATCTTATAGCTTTTATAAATTTGATATCTTTATCCTCGATCCACCTTAGATTCACTTAATTCGATACGCATTACACTGTACACAAAGACTGTGGGAGAGAAGATGGCTAAGGAAGATAGGCACGAGAAGATGGCGGCTCGCAATGATCAAGATAACGGCGGTGAATGGGAGAAGGTTACTAGAAGAAAGCGTGGATACAGGAATGGTGAAGAAGCCTACAATAACAACAAAAGATTAAACAACAATTATCAACCTGGTGGTAAAAGGCAACTTTCATATTTTGACAAGGTAATGAGACAAAGCGACCTCCTTCTTTTTCACAAATTTCCCAGACACTTGGGATTCAGGAGCCCTGTGGAAGATGTTCAACAGATATGGGAAAGTGGTTGATGTTTATGTGGCGTTTAAGAAAACTAAGAAAGACACACGTTTTGGTTTTGTGAGATTCATTAACATTGGGGACATTAACATCTTTGAATATAGACTAAAAGGGATCTTGATTGGTGACTTAAAGCTTATTATTAATAGAGCAAAATTTATCAAGGTTGGAAACAAAGGCATCCCAGTTTTGGAATTCCCTCCGATCTCACATAGGGATCAACCAAGACCAAAGGAGGCTAGGGCATCAAATGGCCACTCTTTTAAGGATACTGTTGTGGGCCAAAATAGGAATGGGCAGCCCTCTGAACCAAGGATTATGGACATCGAGGAAGATAGCTTTCTAAAATCAATGTTAGAAAGAAGTTGGGTCGGGAAAGCTAAAAACATCCATGTTGTCCAGAAGGCTTGGGATATACTCAACAACAACGGTTTAAGCGAGTGCAACACTAAATACATTGGAGGTCTCTCTTTTGTGTTTGAATGGAAGACGAAGGAGATCGCGAAGAAGAGTCTTGATGCTAATAAATTATGGTTGCAATAATGGTTTGATGACATTAAACCCTGGGAAGATAATGGAGAGCAATGTGGTAGGCTAACTTGGTTAAACATAGAAGGCCTTCCACCTCTTGCAAGAAATATCAGCAATGTTAAATCAGTGATCAAGGGTTACGGTAACCTATTGGAGATTGGAAGTCTAAATGCTGATTCCAAAATATTACTCCCGATTAAAACTCTGGTTCTTACTTATAATATGAATGAAGTTGGCCATGCATTAAAGGTTAAACTAAATGGAAGATTCCACACCATAAGAGTGTTCGAAGAACGTTTCAACGTTACTTCCCTATTTCCTCTTCCATCTTCAGTTCAAGATAATGGAGACGTTATAGGGGATCATAAAAATTGGATTAATGTGGATGAGGGAAGTGATACAAATTCGATGTTCGAAGAGGAATTCATAGGCCCTTCTATGGCAGATAACGGCGATGGTAATTCTTCAGGCATCAATCAGAATGGTATGGAAGATGAAAGGACGGCGCATATTGCTTCTCCAATGGTTTCCTCTGGGCTGTGGGCTTTAGAACATTGGAAATAGGTTATCACAATAATGGTGTGGCAGAGAATGTTTTCTCTCATAATTGTCAGGGCGACGATGTTGGTTCGTTATTTCCTGATATTAATTCTTTTTCTAATGTTAATAATGACCATATAGGCCTCCCCCTCCCCCTTTGGCTCAAACCTATCCCTTAGGTCCAATTTCTTCTGGGCCTACTGATAATGAAGTGGATACCAACAAGGTTATAATAGATTTGAATGTTCCCCTAGCCCAGGTTACTAATAATAATCTAGAAGATAATGAACTTGATGATCTTATGGCTAGTTATCAACGTATCTCTGATATGGTGTTGACTGCACCTCCTAAGGTGGAAAAAATTAAGAAAACCAAATATAAGAAGAAGAACTTGATTATGGGAGGTCACTCAAGTCAAGTTTCCTTGTCTTCTCAAGAGGTTGTAGATGATGATTCATTGATGAAGTTTATAGGTGGAAGAATAGGCTTATCTTTTCAAAAGGATAGAGAAGTGAGGGCAAACACAGGGTACACCTGAGTTTGCTTTGGGTTCTCCTATTAGGTGTTCTTTATAGTCTCAAATGATTGGTATCTCTATCAATATTAATGGTCTTGGTTCTGACTTCAAAAGATCTTAGGTTAGAAGTTTGGTTGAAAAGGAGTCTTTGTCTTTTTTAGGGATCCAGGAAACCAAAATGGATTGCATTGATCTTTTCTTGGTTCGATCTCTATGGCCCCATTCTTGGTTTGATTCGCATTTAGTAAGGCATTTGGTGCTTCAGGTGGAATTTTAACAGTATGGAACTCTAGTGTTTTTTTATGGAGCAAAAATTAATGGATCGAAATTATCTTTGTGTTATTGGACGTTGGGATGGGATTTCTAGTAAAGTCGGTCTTCTCAATGTCTACACTCCCCAGTCAAATCCTCAAAAAGATGAATTGTGGGCAACCATCGAGGCGTTGGTCAATTCGATTGATGATATTTGGATTATCATTGGTGATTTTAATGCGGTTCGATGTAAGGAGGAAAAGATGGGCTGCTCTTTTGATTGCTATGAAGCAAACTCTTTCAATGATTTTATCACTCGGGTAGGTCTTTTGGAGCTTCCTCTTGGCGGAAGAAGGTATACTAGATTTGATAGGGAGGGAAAGAAGGCTAGCAAGCTGGATAGATTTCTTGTATCACATAAGTTATTTGAGGGTTGGAATGGCACTTCTATCTCTGTTCTGTGTAGCCTGATTTCAGATCACTGCCGGTTTGCCAAATTTTGGGCCTAAGCCTTTTATAATTTTTGATAAGCGGATTGGGGACCCTGAGCTTTTTGATATTGTTACATCATCTTGGGAAAATGATGAAGGCTCTGGCCTTCTAACGCCTGACGTGGTGTTAAAAATTAAGCTGAAGTGTTTGTGAATGAACATTAAAACCTGGATTGCTTCCGGAACCTCAGCTCAAAACCAAAGAAAAGATGATCTTATGCGTTCACTATTAGATTGGGATAGTAAAGCAGAGGTTGTTCTTATCATGTCATCTGATATTGATATGAGAGAAGAATGGCTGATGGATCTTGAACAATTAGATCAATTACACAGGGATGATCTCAAACAAAAATGTCGGGTGAAATGGGCGATGGAGGGGGATGAAAATATAAGATTCTTTCACTCTCTTCTTAAGTCAAGGTATGCTAATTGTTCGATCAACGGGATTCATGTTAATGGTGTTTGGTGTGAGGACCCTGTACTTATTAAGGGTGCTGCTATGGAACACTTTTCCGCTAGATTTGTGGAAAGGGATATGCTGAGACCAAGTTTCTGTAGTCCTCTTTTCAAAAAGCTCTCCCCTATTGATGCTTCCTTCCTAGAATCTAACAAAACACTAGCACAAAAATTTCTATTGGTCACGCATGGTCGATTTTGAAATGTCACACTGTAACATTTATACGTGAATAAATGTACCAAAATAAAATAAACAGCCACACTTGATCTGACTTGTGTGACCATTTCGGAATTCTATTGTCACACATTTGAATATTTATGTGACTAGAGGTAACTAGAAAAAAAATTTGGATTATTTAGTCACTTTTAATTCGGAACGTGTGACAGATACAAATCAACTCGAAACATTAGTCACACTATAGATATACATATGTGACAAATATATGTCACACAATTGAAAAGTGTGACCAAAATAGATATATGGTCATATGAGGTAATTGTGTATGTGGCTAAATTATATAGTCAAGTTTGTCACACATTATTTAAACGTGACTGCTATTCTTTGCTGAATATTTAGCCACATAGCGTTTGAAATGTGTGACAACGGAAAAGTAAGTTTGAAGCGTTAGTCACGAAATGCGTTTAAGAGTGACAAATATATGTCACACACTTGAAGAGTGTGACCAAATGTCATATATGGTCACACTAAACCATAGAAACATGATTAAGTATAACTAAAATTCGATACATATGGTCACGTAAGTTAATATGTGTGTCTAAAGTTTAGTGTGTGTTTGTTTGCCAAATCCTAATAGGTATTATATGTGACCAATACATTTAAAATAATCACATTGTGAAATATTCATGTGACTATTATTTATAGCAAAATGTGAAGTCAGTTATCATTAACCTTGATATTAGTCACATTGAGTTTTTGTGTGACTAAATTAAAGATGCTATATATATGGTCACATGAAGTATTTATTTAGGTGTCTAAATCATAGTGTCATATTTTGTCACACATTATTTAAATGTAGTCACAATTCGATACATATAGTCACACATTTCTGATAACTTATGTATACTCTATCTAGTTTGAGTCTAATTTGATATTCACTGCATGAATTGAGTTCAGACTATTAGTCATGACTCTTCATTTGCCCCATTACAATGCTCCTAGTTATACTTAGAACTATTAAGTATATTTAGATGTTGGGATCATTGTGCATATGTTATCGCTTGTATTTTCTATGTTTCTAGACTAACATTTTGCAGGAAAAGCAAAGAAAAAGTTGTTTGGATTGGAATTTAGGTGAATGCTAGTAACTCCAAACTTAATGCTGCTAATGCTAGTAACTCGGAACTTAATGCTGCTAGGCAGAATTTAATGCTGCTAGCCCGTTAGTGCCCTCACGTGCGTTGCACGTCAGGATAGTTTCGTCATTTCACTGTTCCCGACTATAACACACTTCAGCTACCTCCCTTTCACGAAAATCGACGAGGACATTTTTTGCAAATAACAAAACTAAGTCGTGTTTAACACAACAAAATCACACACACATAAACGCTCTATCTTCTTTCAACCTAATATCTCAAACAATACAGTCGGTGCTTAGCAGTCGTGATTCTTCAAAAAACACACGTACCAGGTAACCACATTTACTGATTTTTACTTCATTCAAACGGTATTTTGCATTGTTTTATAACCTTAATCGTTAATGCAGTAACCATGTTTGGTAATCAATTTATTTGCGCTGTAGACAATCCTGATGTTTGGATTAGTTTGTAAGTTAACATCATTATTGACAAGCTGTTATTTCTCTAAGAAACTAGTTTAATTACTCCTTCCCATAATTATAGTCCACTGTTTACTTTTGAAGTCTTTAGTTTTCAACTTTAACATTAAATATTTTTATTTGTGTTATATATTACTTAATGCAAAATATATGAATGGATTAAGTTTTGAATGCATTTTCCATTGGTATAATTTTTATCAACTATTATATAACACAAATAAAAATATATAAGGTCAAATTTGCCAAATGAAGACTTAAAAAGTCACACATTAAGTGTCCACTATGACTTTTTCAAGTCTTTTTTCTTCAACTTTGACTTCAAATTTTTTTGTCCGTGTTATATAGTACTTGATGCAAGATATATGAATGGATTAAGTTTTTAGTTGTGTTTTTATTTGTATACTTATTTTCATATACAGGAACTGCATGATGATTATGTTCTAGGAGGTTCCTATACTGGCAATTGTTTTATTTTCTTAGTTAACTGGGGGGGGGGGGGGGGGTTAGATGGAAAGTTCGTGTAAGGAGAGTCTCACAATTTAAATGTGTTGTTGAGGGAGCAAGGTGGAATGATTTTGTCATTCACAACATCTCCTGTTCTGCTGTTGAGTACATACATTTTGTTGAAGAGGGTGAGGATGTGTTTTATGTAACTTGCTATGGTGAGGATGGGTTGGAGTTTCACAATTATGAAGCCGAGAGTGCCCCATTTTGGAGATGTTTAGTGCCTGTGACAGACACATCTCTGCTTATGCAGTCGTTGGAGGAAGACTTTCTGAGATATCTGGATGGTCCAACCCCTACTGATTCGGTCGTGGTTTCCACTAACACGACTGACTACAATGTTAGGGTGGCCAGTGATCATCTCTATGGTCGATACGTCCACTCATTATTCTATGGAGGTGGTTGGTTGACACTCGCTCGAGACTTGAATTTTGAAGGCTGGTCAGTGGATGGTTTTTACTCAGGTTTACCCGGGCCAGGAATTTAATGTGATGTTGTTTGAACCTGATGGAGGGGCCATCACAACTGTGGAGACATACAACACCAATATTGTCATGAATGCCTTGTGTCACCAACTACATGACTATGGTATTTTTTTTTTCCTTTATTAGCTTTAACTACATCAAGTATATGATATCTTTGTAACATTTTGGATTATCTATAACTTAATCATTTTGTATTATTAAATTCAGATTTTGAAGCTGGACGGATGAACTGGATGTGTAGATGGTCGTTTCACACTGTCCACGACCAAGAAGATAGGGCATTCTACCAACCACTGACTGCATGCTTCTGGAGAAATGGACGACTAGTAAGTGTCTTGAAAACTTTGATAATTTGTCAAATTGTTATGCTACAATTTCAATGAGATTACAAACTAAACAACTATCAATCTATAGCAGTTGTAACTTTGTACATTTTGTAACAGACTATACCATCAAAAATTGTGCACAAGTACAACTTGTATGGGTACCGTGTCGCTGTTGTGAAGCACCAAATGATACAGAAAGTGTTCCAAGTACGTGAGAGAATAGTGGTGGTACATGGTCGAGGGAAGGTGAGGAGGAAGGTGTTTATTGTTTAATGCTCTGGTTTCAGGGAGTTGAGACAGGAAGCCGGCTTTGGTGCAGCTGCAAGGGTCCGTTTCTTTTTAACAGATGACACAAACTGGTCCCAAAGAGTCTTAAGGTTTGATGTGTGTTGATGGTTTGATGGTTTTTGATGGTTTTATGTTTGTTGATGGGTGAAACAATGTTTGAAAGTTTTTGTAAGTTGGATAAACTTTTTTGTAAGTATCTGATGTATGATAAACCAAATGGGTTTGTCACTAGACAATGGTATGTAATTAGCTAATGTAGGATGAACCATATGGGTTTATCCGTAGACAATGTTATGTAGTAAACTATGTAGGTTGACATTATTGTACGAAAGCGGCTTATACGGCCTTATAACTAGTTAATTGGGTATTTAAACCCTTAAGTGTAAATGTTACCAATCCACCCCTGCACTCTCATATCTAGCAGTACAAACCCACCAGCAGTAACGTTTTCTTAGGAGCAGAAACTTTTGATTTTTTTTTTAACAGAGCAGAAACTTTTGACTAACATAATACAAAATATATCCCAAGTTCTTGTTAATGAACACAACAATCAAAATATTGTAACAATTAAGTGTAAATGTTACCAATCCACCCCTGCACTCTCATATCTAGCAGTACAAACCCACCTGCAGTAACGTTTTCTTAAAAGCAGAAACTTTTGATTTTGATTTTTTTTTTAACAGAGCAGAAACTTTTGATTAACATGATACAAAATATATCCCAAGTTCTTGTTAATGAACACAATAATCAAAATATTGTAACCATTAATGAGAAAATTTAGCAATGACAAAGTACGAGAATTAAAATTAAACATATTCCATTAAAACTTGAAATGAAAAATTATAAAATACTGGTAATAAAAGGTACACATTCTAAAATTTTACTAATCTAAAAGGATTACAACATGTTTATTCATAAAGTCAAATAAAGTAGTATAAAAGGATTACAAGGTTTATTCAAATTACTTCCTAACTCAACTAATACATTTTTTTTATCCTTCCCTTTTGAACAAACTTTGGGCATTTTTGGTTCCCATGGTTTTATATCCTTATCTTCACAAGTTTTAGCATTGGGCAGGCCTAGCACCTGAACCCTCTAATCAAAAAGCTATTTGGCAGTCTTTTTTGGAGTTTTAACCTTCCTAGCATCTTCCTTTTTGTGTCTGATCCAGAATATCCCTTTGGAAAGTAGTCTGCCCTTGTATTTGGAGGACCTTCAGAACTGCTTGATATGTGAAATGAACTTGAGTCACTACTGTCAATTTTAATGATTTCTGAAAAAAAAATAAAAAATATATTAAAATTAAAAAAAATATAGTGTAAATGAAATAAAAGATAATGTTGCAATTCAGGGTGTGTTTGAAACAACATTTGTTCTTGGAACTCCAATGGCTACATTACTTGGTGGATGGTTGGTTTTAGATCATAAAAAAGAATGGAATGCAATAAACCAACATACATAACCCTTCTAACTTCCCACTATACCCTTCTAACCTACCAACATGATGGAAGACGAAAACGCTAAATTCAAGCATCGAACCTACAAATTATACTTGATAATTGTTTTTGTATTTTGACAAAGAGCAAAGATGAATCAACATGGATGAACAACACCAAAACAAGTTTATGTTCATACTTGAAAGTGGTGTATGTTCACCCATGTTGATACTTCTTCCATCTTTGATAATTGGATGTTTTAGCCTAAATATTCGCACACACATCCGCCACTTTTCTTCCTTATTCTCTCAATACAAATGCAACATAATTCTTATATCAAAAATACATCATACATATATATAAAGCAAACAGAGTGATACAAACAATCAAAAAATGTTGAGTAAAGAATAGAGTCTAAGTAACATCACTCATCTTGAATGCGATAATGAAGGAGTGTGGCCTGTCATGAACAATACACACTATATCATTATCGCATTGAAGATGTCTCAATGATCATGCCATATCTATCTAACGATGTAGATGGGTTCCATCGCTTTAATTGGACCCCTTTTTCTAACGATGTTTAATCTTGATTATTGAAAGAACCATTAAACATCGTTAGAAAATGGGGTCCAGTTAAAGCGATGGAACCCATCTACATCGTTAGATAGATCTGCCCTGATAATTGAGCTTTAAGTTCTTAGCAACCAAGTTTTTACTATTGATGAAAAATGAACCACTTTTAGGGGGTCATTTAAGCCCGGAATTGATTTTATTTGATCAAATATTGCCATAAATCGTTCCTTTTGTGATTTTAGGTACTTTGGGAGTGAATTCTGGAAAAGGAAGCAATTCGGACATTTTTGGAGAATAAAAGTGAAGAAAACGGCAAAGACTTAATTTTCCAAGCTGAGAACAGTACCTGACGGTGTCAAGAGGAAGATCCTGACGGCGTCAAGAGTTAAAACCATGATGACCCAGTGCAAACTTGACGGAGTCACAAGAAGGGCGTCAAGAGTATTTTTGGTGACGGCCTGCACAAGGGGTATACATGACGGCGTCAGACCCAGATCTAGGCAGTCAGAGAAACTATTTGGCGGCGAGATGACGGCGTCAGACATTTGTTCTTGACGCCGTCACCTATCAAAATCTATATACAGTTTTCTATTTTTCATTCATTAAAGAGGAACTTGTGTGGAGAAAACTAGGGCCGAACTTTGTAAACCCTTGGTCATATTTTACAGTGTTTTCAAGGGTTTTCATCCCTTGAATCCTTTCATGTTCTATTGAGATAAGTCTTCTCTTAATTCAATCAATATGTCTATGTGTTGGTTGATTATATCTTGTGCTTGTCTTGATTTTAACATGCTAGGCTAGATCTATCTTGTGTTTGTTTAGATCTAATGAAACCTAGATGTTAATTATGTGTTGATTACTTATTTATGGTTGTAATGGATGAATGATTTCAATGTTAGGCTTAAGAAAACTGGCAGATCTCCATTGTGTAACATGCTTGAACGTCTTAGGAAACATGAACCGATGTATACTAGGTTTTATTGGTTGTATTTAATACATCAGCAAATTCTAGTGATCCCATGTTAGGAGCTTCTTAGCCGGCTCGACATAGGAGTGAAGTTGGCGTTCATAGGATTGGAGAAGTAAGTACGCCACCCCATGAATGGTATTAAGGAATACAATCCGTCATCCACGCAACTATAACAAGTAATTAACGTGTAAAATATATCCAGGGAGTAGTGAAATCTATGTAAACACAATTCTCCCACATATTGCTCACAACCCTAGTTTAATATAGTTTATTTTCATTTTTAGTATTTTATTTTGATTGCATCTTAGTATTTGGTTAGTTGACTAGCAACTAATTCCGCCCAACTCCTTAAAACTCGAGATTTTTACTTGCTTTCATAAAAATATAAAAATACAAAAAGAATCATCCCTCATCTCTAGACCTAGTCTTTAGGTTTTCTAATCCTAACGACACTATTCCTAGCTGAACGATCAATCCCCCGGTACTTGTCATTATACTATCTACATCGATCAGGTACACTGCCTGGTGGGGGTTGTAAGCTTCTCGAGATCCCTCGAGAGGTAAAGCCTGGTGCGATCCCTACGCATCAAGTTTTTTGCGCCGCAGCCCGGGGAATAGTTATTGTCTAGGTTAGAATCTCTTTCTATTAGGTCTACTTGCTAGACTCCTTTCTAGTAAGATTTTATTTTTTTTAGGTTCTCTTTAGTCTATCTATTTCTTCGTGTTTTTGTTCGTAACTCTTCACCACCCGACATCATGGACGATGGGAACATCTTTGAACCCGTTATCCCACCACAACAAAACCCACCATGTTGATCCCAGTTGAGCTTAAACGATCTTGTATAGAAGTTAACTTGAATAAACACTTAAGCTTAAACGCGGAATATAAAAGCTTAACTTAAGAAGATTAACGATTCACTTTCAACACCTCAATATTATTAATACGAGCACTCGACAATGCTAGGGTTTTACAACCTTGAAGTGTAAACTAATACGTAATTCTGTCACATCTAAACTAACCCTAGGAACCTCCTTTTATAGGCCAAGGAGTCCTACTAGGTTTACAATACCTTTCTCTACAAGATAAGAATAATCTAAATAGATATAATATACACATAATCTATTCCATAATTATCCTATCGTATACAATGTTAATCCTTTCAGCAGTAGTTTCACCAAGCAGCAGTGTCACTTGGTCAAAACCCAACAATCCTCCCCTAAACTTAATATTTATTTCTAAATATTCAAGTTTCTTCAAAGTTCAAAACATCACTAGGAGGATGCTTCCAAACACTTCAACTCTTGAGCATTCAGTTGATCAAATATCTTCTTATACTTTGACAGCAAATTGAATGCTTGATCATCAGAATCATAGTCTTTCTGCAACTTAAGTGATTTGTCACCATTAACCATCTGATTGACAATATTCCAGTATCTTACCACTGGGTAATCCATTTCAGCTAGCATATACAAAGTAATTGGTCCAATATCTAACACATGAACTCCAGAATCTTGAAAGAGTCTCCATTTTCTTACTTTGTATTCTACTATCTTTGTCCATTCAGAATCATCCTTTGAAGGTTCAAACATAAGTTTAAGAGCTCTCCACATAACATTATCAGAAGAAGTTATGATATGATCAATTTTCTCTATCTCATACTTTTTACCATCAAACTTCTCAGCTCCAAACTTTGCCTTGTATAACTTCCACAAGTCTTCAATATCCTCTCTATCAAAGTAGTGTAACATCTGTTGAAATCTAAGAAACCTGTGAGTCTTACCATCAGATCTCTGGACATCATGAAATGCTCCAATATTAGTATCATATCCTGTAGTTACTTTGATAATAGGATATTTGACTCCTAATGGTTTGGCATCAACTACTTCAGGATCTTCCATCTTACCAACCATAGTGTAACCCTTCAATTGTTCTTTTTGATGCTCAGAAGGAATGTGATCAAGATCATGTTTAAATTTATCTCCTTCAGGCATAGTACTACTACCTTCACCTATCCTTCTTTTCTTCTTTGCAATTGATTTTTGATAAGCACCCTTTCTTTTATCACCTTGCACAGAAGAAGTAGTTTTTTTAGTATCACCATCAATCTGTTTAACAACATCAGCTTCTTGAACATGCTCTGCTTCAGCTACCTTTTCAGGTACCAACTTCTTGTTCATCTGAGCAATCTGTTCCAAGTCCTCAGCACATCCCATAGGATAGAAAGTATCTGTTCTTCTCTTAGCTTGTTGATACAAGTCAAAAACCTCTTTATCAGAATAAGGTTTCAATTCTATCAATTTCCATCCAGCCATATTCTTTAGATATCTTTCATATTCTTTTCTTTGTTGTTTAACAGTTGGACCTTTAAGTACCTTTATCTTCTTTCTAGCAGCATCATTCTGCTTTCTCTTCTTGATAGTGAATTCCTTGTACCAGGATTGCACATCAAAAGTTGAAGTTTCATTTCCTTCCTCTTTGATCAACTTTTGGAGTTCAATATCAGCATCAATTCTGATCTTCTCATTGACCCATTCATCATACTTCCTTAACTCTTCAGCCTGTCTTTTCTCTTCTTCCAAAAGTAACTGTTGATCATCATCATGTAATTTACGTGCAACAACAGAATCATATTCACTTAGAAGTTCCTTAGGCCAAGAATCAAAAGGTATATCTGTGAAATCAATGCCTTTATACATCCACCTCTGAATATCAACTTGCTTGCCTTTACCCTTATCTGTAGAAGATGATATGATTGTCTTCTTTTGAGTAGCAGCAGGTTCTCTTATTGTTATTCCTTTTTGAGGTTTTCTTGTTGCTGATGATGTGATTGTTGTTATGATAGGTTGTGGTAATGATTGAGTTGGTAGTAGTTGTGGTGTATGTTTGGAAGTAGAGTCATCAGTAGTCTTCTTACTTAGCAAAACCATTGCCTCTGAAGCAGCATTGTCCATAGACCCAGCAGCAGAGTCTTGTACTTCAGCAGTATTCACTATTCCACTAGCAGCAGAACCAGAAACATCCTTAGCAGCAGAATTATGAATAGCAGTAGAGTCAGCAATAGCAGCATTTTCAACATGTTTTACCACTGAATCTTCCAAAGTCTTTAACACATTACCCATCAATCCTGTTGCCTTCACTAGTTGCTCAGACTCCAAAGTTTTAAGAGTTTCTACCACCTTTTCTTGTGCAGCAACCATCTTTTCCATAACAACTTCATTCCCTGATTTATCAGCAACCACAAAGTCTTCATCATCCTGAGGACTATCCACATCCATCTCTTCAATCACTGGAACCTCCCCTGAAACTATTCCAGTATCCATATCTTGAACATTATCAACTTTTTCAAAATTTACCTCCCCTAAACCCATTGTATCATCATTCCTCCCCTGTTTGGAAGCATCCTCTTCCAAATGAGTAGATGGTTCAGAAGAACTTACAACTTGATTAGTGCCCACCTTCTTCAATCTTTTCAAGGAGGTTGAAGATCTTGATTTCTGAAAATTCTTAATCTGTTTGCGCATTTTGCTGATGATCTTGTCTTGTCCAGTAACAACATCAGATAGAGTAAGAACTTTATCTTCCAAAGACTGACACTTCAACCCCAAAGTGGTACAAGTAGCCGTCAATTCCTTTATAAGTTGCATTGTAGTCTCATCACTTCAACCTGTATTACCTGGTCCGAGAGGTGAATCATTGACATTGTCATCATATACAAGTGGATCTGTCAATTCATGTGTCACTGGCCTGTCCTCATCACTTCGACCTGTGTGACCTGGTCCGAGAGGTGAATCTTGGGACAAAAACTCAGTATCAAACCTAGTTTGATCATCTGAGCCCCCTATGTTATCCATTTGGCTAGGGTTACCATCCTGAGAATCAGAGTCATAAGAATCCTTTTCTCTAGATGTTGCCTTGGTTTGGGTCTTAATGATGTTATCACTATCCTGCTCTGCTGCTAAGCGAGAAGCAGTAGTGACAGCCCTTGCCAACATGTCCTCTCCATCACCTAGGACAGCCTCATCTGATACAGCCATACTAACACTATCCTGAGTTAGATCAGTGTTCTTTTTGGTTTTCCTACGTGTATATTGTTTTGTAGGTTGTGTAACAGATATAGTAACAATGGGTGTGTGATGGGAATCAGTGGGATTTCCTGATCCTTCACCCTGGATATTATGCACAAGTTGTACCATGAAAGATGTAAGATTTGTATGCGCACCTGAAAAACCTTTGCCATGCTTATTCAAAAAGGTAAAAGTTTTTGAAACCAATTTTGGAGCATCATATTCAGCAGCATGGGTTCTTGTTTTAGAAATTTGGTGTTCAATAAAGATCTGAATAAACCTTGGATATAGCAAATAAGAACCATCTTTAACACCTTTTGGATCATTCCCAAAAGCTACATAACCACCATCAAAAGCCTCAAGATCTTCAAGTTGAGACTCATCTCCTGTCATGTGTCCAGAGCATCCACTGTCAACAATAACCATATCCTTAAGCTCATCCAGTAGATTGACCTGCACATGAAAAATAGAGAAATTAGTTTCTCTTGGGGACCCAAGCCATTACTGACTTGGATCTGCCTTGTGCATCAACATAATCAAATTTCTTTAAATCACTTGATGCACTACTATTCTTGGAAACAGTATTTGAAACATTTGATTTTGGTTTCCAAGTCCAGCAAGCTGAGGCCTTAACAGCATAAAAGTGATTACCAACAACTGTATTTGGAAGATGTTTTGGCTCAGAAGTAGAAAGTTTTGTATTAGAAGCAGATTGCTTACTAGCAGCAGAATGCATACTAGCAGCAGAGTGCTTACTAGCAGTAGAGCCAGTGGAAGAACCGGTTGTATTTTTGAAAACACCATTTGTTTTAGCAGCATAAATAGATCTAGTTGCACCAGATCTCAATAACACAGCTCTTGGAACCATATTCCTATTAGGATGAGAGTTAGTCTTTTTAGTAACATATTTGTGATTCACCCTAGTGTATTGATTCCATACAGGCTTTTGGTGTTCAGGACATCTACCAATCAAGTGGTCAAAGCTACCACACTTATAACAAGCCTTCTTTTGTAATTGAAACTGACTACCTAATCTGTGTGAAACTAGGTTGTTAAAGTTTCTCTGGTTACCCTTAGGCTGATTATCAAAACATCTCATTTGTTCTCTAGGCATCTCATTGTACTCTACCATTCTCCTAGAGAGTTTATTTCCTAATACAGGCTTAACAAACTTTACCTGTTCTACCTTAGGTTTAACTTGAGTAGGAATTTCTTCTTTTTTAACTGTTAGTTTTGGTTTAACCTGTTCCTCTTCACTGTCACTATCAGAATACCATTCTTCTATAGTAGGAGCTTCAGGGAATTTTCTAGTCTCAACCTTAGGTGTTTCTAAGACACTTGTGCTACTTTCACCTACAGGTTTTCCAATTTCTAGCTCACTAATGAAGGATAGCTCTTTTCCTGGTGGAGCATAAGCACTTTTGGCTGGAGGAGCCACTTCATTATATCCAATTCCACTGCCTTTTCTCATCAAGGTGCTCTCTATAGACTTATGAACTAAATCAGAAGCAAATTGTTGTTTTTGTACTCTTACTACATGTTTTTCTTTTTCAGCAAGAGCAGCCTCTTTATCTTTTTCAGCTTCTTCTAACTTATTTTTAAGAACTTCTACTTCACTGTTTTTCTTAAAAATTTCTATATCTCTGAGATTAAGTTGATCTACATATTCTTTTTCACACTCTTTGAGATATTCTAACCTCCTCTCAACATTTTGAATACCTACTTTGTAACCTAAGTTATCAAGTTTTAGGTGTTCAACTTCTCTATTTAGACTCTCATTCCTATCCTTAAGTACTTCTATAGTGTCAGAACACGATTTAAAAGAACAACCAGATGATTCAGAGTCATTAGATACCTCAGAGTCAGAGCCTGATGATGAACCATATGCCATAAGTGCAAAGTTATGCACTTTGGGTTGAACAGCAGCAACCAAAGAGAAATTTGGTTCTTCTTCAGCCATATCACTCCAGTCATAATCTCCCAGCCCATCACATGACACAAGTGCAGTCTTTGATTCTTCAGTCTTCTTTGGAACATCAGCATTCTTCTTTGGAGATCTACACTCTCTAGCAAAATGTCCCTTCCTGTTGCAATTGTAGCATTCAATCTTAGACTTGTCAAACCCTGGACTCTCCGTAGCCTTGTATTTGACTTCTCTTCCAGTCTTTTTCCAGAACTTTCTTACTCTTAAAGTCAACATTGCCATTTGCCATTTGAGATCAATTTCTTCAAGATCATCTGGATCAATATGATCCATATCTTGATTTATGACATGTGACCTTATAGTAGTAGTAAGCTCAGCCAAGAATGCACATAAAGCAACATCACTGGTAGAAATCTTGTCATTTGAACCAGCAGCAGATCCATCAGCAGTAGAGACTCCATAAGCAGTAGAGTGAGATTCTTGAGTCTCTTTGGATTTTGAAGACACAAAAGCAAGATTTTGTGCACTAGAAGTTGAAGTAGAAGAAGTAGCCAATTCAGATTCATACACCCTTAAATTGTTGTAGAGGCTCTCCAACTTCATTGTTTCAAAGTCAGGCTTATTCCTCCACACCACTGTATGCATACTCCATTCAGGTGCAAGACTTCTTAGGAACTTGAGATTCACATCTTCCTGTGGAACAACATAACCAACAAGCTTTAGATGACTAACTAGTTGATTTAGCCTGTTGTATGTGCCAATTATCTTTTCTCCAGATTCAGAAGTAAAGTTTTCAAACTGATGCTTCAACATGTTCTTCCTGGATTTCTTAGTAGCATCATTCCCTCCAAACCTGAATTCCACTGCATCCATCAGTGCTTTTCCTGTTTCACAATCATCAAAGTCCATTTGAAATTCATTAGGTATTCCCATTAAGAGAATACTATGAGCCTTGATTTCTAGCTTCCTTGTTGCATTAGCTTCAGTAGACTTAATTGGTATCTCCTTACCATCAACACTCTTCTCTGGTTCAGAATCACCATTAACAATCACATTCCACATGTTGAAGTCGATCATACGAATGTATTGTCTGATCCTCCTCTTCCATAGCTCATTTGAGGGCTTTGTTCTTTCTGAAAGAGTACAAAGGTTGGACCAATCTTCAATTTCTCAATCACAACAAACTCTTCCTGTGGTTTATCAACGCTGGCAATTACAGGAACATAATTCATTGTTTTGGCAAGAATATCAACATCAAATAACCATTCTGGTCCTTTCCCTGCAGAATTATATGTGTTTTCACTAAACTTGATATGCAGTTTCTCCTCTGCATGTTTGGTTCTCTTATTATATACCTGTTGACATAAATAATGCCTAAAAACATTATTAAGTTTTTATCAATATCTCTATGTTTTGATCATTACAAAATATAACCTCAAAGAACTAAAACTTATGACATAAACAAGTATTTGGTGATTAATATTTCTCTTTACATCCAAATCACTTAAGGTATGAATAAACAAAGTGTTTAGTGCAATGTATGATCAAAGGGGTATTTAATTAACTAATACAAAGTTTATTTAATTATATAATCATATTATATATTTTTGAAAAACACTTTTGGTAATAAGGAAAAATGTTTTAATCATACTAAATATATGATTTCAAATATTTAACCAAAATCAGTTAGTTTTTCACCAAATAAACTTTCCCCACTAAAAGACAAAGTTTCTGGCCGTTTCAGCTGGGCGGCCCCCTTAATTATAAAGGGCGGTCCCCTTAAATTTAAGGGGACCGGCCATGATTTAAGGGGACCGGCCACGCTCCTCTGTCAGAAACTTTTGCCTATATATACCACCTTAAACCTGGATTTTTTCCCCACCTTTTGCACTCCAGAACTTTCTGTTCTAGATCTCCATTTCCAATCTATAAATCCTTTGATCATACATTCTTAAATCTTTGTTTCAAAGTGATCCATACATAATCCATTCAAGTGCAAGAGAAGAATACTTCTATCCCTCAAGACAAGAAGTATTACAACTAGTTGTGATCTCCACATCTAAGTTGTTTGAGCATCATCATTGATTATTATTTCATAGTGTGATTAGTTGTGAATATTTGTTAGAGAATAGTTGAGAAAAAGATAAGTTAGGAAGAAGATTGGTGTGTAGAAGAATTGGTGTGTAGAAGTATTGGTGTGTAGAAGATTGGTGTGTAGATTAATGGTGTGTAGAAGATAGGTGTGAAAGAAGTGGTGTGATTAAGTAGTGAATTGGTGTGTACTAGTTGTGATCTAGGTGTGAAGATATTGTGGTGTGTAAATTGGTGTGTAAGGTTTTCTCCGCCATAAGGGAGCTTGTTGATATAGTGAAGAAAACTCTCGAGTTAGGTGCTCGGGGAGTGGAGTAGGGCAAGGAAGGTGCCTTGTAGCCGAACCACTATAAATCGCTTGTCTCTCGGTTTGATCTTTCCATCTTTTACTTATTTCATTACTTACATAATTATTGCTTCATAGTATATATACTTAGTGTTGTTCATATTGTGTATAACTAGATTTCATATACCATCGAATCTATATTTTATAAATCAACGAAAACTTTTAAACAATTTGTTTTATAACAATTAAAACGACGTAAAACTATTCAACCCCCCTTCTAGTTTTCCACAATTGGTATCAGGAGCCACGTCTAGCAAGATTTTTAAAATATATTGTATTTTAAAACTTGTAACGATCTATGGAATCTGAAAAATATTTAGAAGGGCAATCTATGCAAAGACCACCACTATTTGAAAGTGATGGATTTTTATATTGGAAAAATAGATTCGAAACCTATGTGAAATCAAAAGATCTTGATCTTTGGCATATTATTACCTTTGGTGATTTTCCTCCTATTCAATATAATGTTGAAACTAAAATGGATGAAATTGTAGATTTTGAAAAACAAAATGATGATTTGAAAAAGAAACTAGCAAAAAATAATGAGGCTAAAATGGTTATTTATAATGCGTTACCACGTAAAGAATATGAAAGAATTTTTATGTGTAAAACCGCAAAAGAAATTTGGGATTCTTTACTAATCACTCACCAAGGTAATAGTCAAGTTAAAGATAACAAAATAGATCTTCTTGTACATCAATATGAACAATTTACGATTCCGGAAGAGGAATCAATTGATAATGCTTTTGCTAAATTTAACACCATCATCACAAGTTTAAAAGCACTTGATGAGACATTTTCTAGTAAAAATTGTGTTAGGAAATTTCTTAGGGCATTACATCCGAAATGGCGAGCTAAAGTCACGGCTATTGAAGAATCAAAGAATTTGATGACATTATCACTAGATGAGCTTATCGGCAACTTGAAAGTCCATGAAGAAATTATAAGAAGAGATTTGGAAACGGTCAAAGTCAAGAAAGAACAAATCAAATCCATTGCTCTAAAAGCCAAAATGGAACCTTGTGAAGATGATGATTCAAGTGACGAGAGTGAAGATGAAGAATATGCGATGGCCGTAAGAGAATTCAAGAAATTCTTCAAGAGACGAGGAAGATTCACTAGATCACCACGTGACGAAAGAAAGGTGTTCCAAAGAAATAGGAGTGATAATTACGTGAAAAGAAAGTGCTTTAGATGTGGAAGTCCAAATCATCTCGTTGGAGAATGTTTAAAGCCGCCGGGTTATGAAAATCAAAGCGCATTTGTTAGTGGAACATGGAGTGATAGTGATAAAGAAGAAGTGGAAAAACCAAAAGAAGAAAAGTGCTTTGTGGCAAATGCAACCGACGAAATATGCCTTGGAATTGACTTGGAGCCTGACGAATGGATCAAGGATAGCGGATGTTCGAGGCACATGACGGGGAATCGCATACAAGGCATACAATGGAGGTAACGTTATTTTCGGTAGTGACTTGCGTGGAAAAATTATTGGCAAAGGTACGATTTCTCAAGACTCACTTACTATTGAAAATGTTGAACATGTAAATAATTTAACATATAACTTACTTAGTGTAGGCCAAATATGCGATAATAAATGTAGAGTTATCTTTTCCGAAGAAGATAGCGAAATAGTTAAGAATGAAAAAATTATAGGTAGAGGTATTAGGAAAGGAGGAGTATATGTTATGAAACTAGGAAACAAACCTGAAGATAGGATATGCCTAACGACCCTAGATGAAAACTCTACATTGTGGCATAGGAGATTAGGACATGCTAACATGCAACAAATACAATCTTTGGCCTCTAAGGAATTAGTTAGAAATTTGCCTAATCTAAAATATGACAAGCATTTTTGTGATGCATGCAAAATTGGAAAACAAGCTCATGCTAGTCACAAAGCTAAGAATATAGTATCCACTACTAGGTGCCTAGAATTATTACATATGGATCTTTTTGGTCCATCCGCTGTGCGGAGCTATGGAGGAAACAAATATACCTTAGTAATAGTAGATGACTACTCACGATACACGTGGACTAGGTTTTTAAGTGACAAAACCCAAGCCTTTGAAAAATTCGAAATATTTAGTAAAATGATTCAAAATAAATTAGGATGCTCAATAGTTGCCATTAGGACGGACCATGGTAGGGAATTTGATAACGAAATACAATTCGGAAAATATTGTGAGTTAAATGGAATATCTCACAATTTCTCCGCTCCTCGTACTCCTCAATCAAATGGGGTAGTAGAAAGAAAAAATAGGTCACTACAAGAAATGAGTAGAACTATGTTAAATGAACAATCCATTCCACAAAAATTTTGGTGTCACGCCGTAGATACATCGACTTATATTTTAAATAGGGTATCAATTAGAAGAATTCTAGGAAAAACTCCTTATGAGTTATTAAGAGATAGAAAACCAAACTTAAGCTACGTTAGGGTATTTGGAAGTAAATGCTATATTTTAAACACTAAGGACTACCTCACTAAGTTTGATCCAAAATCATATGAAGGAATATTTTTAGGATACTCACAAAATAGTAAAGCATATATAATACTTAACAAACACTCCATGAAAGTAGAGGAATCACTAAATGTAACATTTGATGAAACACCACCACCTCCTAAAACGCTACCTTTAGAAGATGATAATTTAGTCGAAGATGAAGCTATTGAGGTTAGTAAAACAAAACCCATAGGAAATGATAATGAAGACATCCACTTAGAAAATAACGAAACTGTTAATATTAAAAAATCTAGATCACATCCATTAGATAATATAATAGGACATCTTAACCAAAGAACCCTTAGGTCACAAGCCCAAGATAAAAACAACTTCTTTTGTTTCCTCTCAGCAATAGAACCTAAGAATATTAGTGAGGCTTTAAAGGATGAAAGTTGGATTATAGCTATACAAGAAGAATTAAATCAATTTAAGGCAAATGATGTTTGGGAACTAGTCCCAAATCCAAAGGATATGACCATCATAGGAACCAAATGGGTATATAGAAATAAGTTAGACGAGAATGGAATAGTTACTAGGAATAAAGCTAGGTTAGTTGCCCAAGGTTATAATCAACAAGAAGGAATTGATTATGATGAAACTTATGCCCCCGTAGCTAGACTAGAATCAATTAGGATATTACTTGCCTATGCTTGCGCCCTAGATTTTAAGTTATTTCAAATGGATGTGAAAAGTGCATTCCTTAACGGTTTTATCAATGAGGAGGTATATGTGGTACAACCTCCAGGATTCATTGACTTCGCAAAACCTGATTATGTTTATAAGTTAAAGAAAGCTTTGTATGGACTCAAACAAGCTCCCAAAGCTTGGTATGATCGATTAAAAGCTTTTCTTATTGAACATGATTATTCCATGGGAATGGTAGATAACACTCTTTTCACTAAAAGGAAAGACCCAAATCTCATCATTGTTCAAATATATGTTGATGACATTATATTTGGATCGACTTGTCAAGACATGTGTGATGAGTTTGCCAAAATCATGCATGATGAGTTTGAGATGAGTATGATGGGTGAACTTAACTTCTTCCTAGGATTACAAATAAAACAATTAGATGATGGAATATTCTTTAACCAATCTAAGTACATTAAGGAAATGCTTAAGAAATTTGGCCTAGAAGACTCAAAACCCATGAAAACACCCATGTCTACGGAGGTAAAGCTCACAAAGGACGATGAAGGTGAGTCCGTAGATAACACCAAGTATAGAGGAATGATAGGTAGTTTACTATACTTGACGGCAAGTAGACCCGATATCATGTTTAGTGTCTGCCTTTGTGCCCGTTTTCAAGAGGATCCCAAAACCTCTCACCTAGAAGCGGTTAAGCGTATCTTCCGATACGTTAAAGGCACTATACACTTAGGATTATGGTATCCTAAGGAATCCGGCATAGAAACCATTGTCTATGCGGATTCGGATCATGCGGGAGACTACGTAGATAGAAAGAGTACTAGCGGTATTTGCACGTTTATGGGATGTTGTCTAACGTCTTGGTTTTCGAAAAAGCAAACCGCTCTTGCTATCTCTACCACCGAAGCCGAATATGTAAGCGCCGGAAAGGCATGTCAACAAGCACTATGGATGAAACAAGCTCTCGTAGACTATGGCATTAGGTTAGAAAATGTCCCAATTATGTGCGATAACAAAGGTGCGATAGATTTAAGCAAAAATCCGGTACAACACTCTAGGACTAAACACATAGAAATACGTCACCATTTTCTTAGGGATAATGTACAAAAATGAAATATATCTATAGAAAAGGTTGCATCGGAAGACAATATTGCGGATATATTCACAAAACCCCTTAAGCGTGAATTATTCAACCACTTGCGTTTAGGATTAGGAATGATGGAACAAGTTGACTAAATTACATTGAATTAATTCTAAGTTATACTTGCATGATAATTTATTTTTCTTTCATTCCATCTTCTCTGAGTCTAGGAATCTATTTCGCACAAAACTTAAGATTGAGAAGATTTATTTTCTTTGCATAAATTTTTTTTTAAAAAAAACTCAATCAATTCTCTCTAATCTTTATTCTCACAATCTAGGAATCACATGAAAATCATTTTCATTGCATTGTTGACTAATTCTAAAAACATTGTATTTCAAAATCATGCATAAACTCTCACATAAATTGTCAAGGTATATAATCTAATATATGTCTTTGACATTCATGATCGAGCAAAAATTGAATCAAGGAGATCATTTGGATTGTTTCTTAGGATCGTTATTTCTTTTTGCTTCTAGGTGTCGAAACAATCACAACTCCACATTTGTTGCATATAGACACTCACTAGGACATATTCACTAGTAATGGTGTCATCTTGATCCATCATTAGTCTTTCACTCACTAATTACCCTTGCCTTTAATTCAAGATAGGTGCCTTAGGAAGCTTAAGTGTGCTTGCATTTACTTACCTCCTATTGCTTATTATGTGTTGATTATTTGCTCTTGTGCCTATGTGTTTTTGCATGATATCTAATGTTAGATTAGATGCTATATTGCCTAAAGGAATTGAACTTGCTTGAATCCAAGTCCAAAAACACAACCTTTCTGCAAATTTTCTGCCAAAAACCCAATTCTGGCAATCTGGAAATCACCAGATGGGCGGCCCCCTTAATTATGTAAGGCGGCCCCCTTAATTTTAAGGGGACCGCCCCCTAATTAAGGGGACCGGCCATCTGATGGTCGGGTTTACAGAATCTTTTCTGCTTTTTAGCCCATTTCAACCTACATTTCCCATTTTTCACCAACACATTTTGTCCTAATCCTCCAAACAAACTTTATCCATCCTTAAACACACAAATCTTACACTATAAATAACCCCAATCCTCAAAGCTTTCCATTCATCCCATCATGAACTCTCCAAACAAACCAAAATCAAAAGCCTCAAGGCTAGCAAGGATGACGGAAAAACCCGTTTGGCGACGAAAAAGTCCTCGAAACAAATCCATCATCACAAATGAAGTTGGAAATCATTCCTCACCACCAACCTCTTATTTCCCAAACTTTGCATCAAACCAACAAAGGCATTCATTTGATCCACTTTACAAACCATACAACATTGGCCAAACATCTTCCTTCAAGCCAAACTACACCTCTCAACCTCCAACAACTTATAATGATCCATGCAAGTTTGATCAACCATCAAACTACAATTCCAACTACTCAAACCCAACTCATCCATACCAAACCTATGATCCCCTCCACATTGCCACGGAAAAACAAAAGTTCCGTGATGAAATAAACCAAATCCATGATCTTAGTGATCTCCTTACTATGCATCTTGCACAACGCAACAAAGGGCTACCTCCATCATCACCCTACGCAAATTGCCTTCCCCACTCTCTTAACTTGGATCAAGTTACAAATCACACTCACTTTTGCCCTTGTTGCATATTCCTTCAAAAACAAATCCTCTACTTGAGTGAAGATATTTCTTGGATTGAATATCTTCTCACTCGTAATCATCCAATACCACCCTTAACACGATACAACATCGTGAGATCCACTTCTTCCACTCCATACAACACCCCATATCCACCTCAATCAAACATCTAAGCTCCATGCTTATGTTTTCCTTCAAGCAAATAAAACAAATCCACCATGGGTTGCAAGCAAGTCCAAGTGCTCTCTTAGGCAATATAGGACTATATCTTTTATTTTGTTTTATTGTAATCAATATGCTACAAGCATATTGAATGTTGTTATGCTAATTATTTCTATCATGCTTGAATGAATCTATTTTTATTTGCATAATTGTTGTTTTTGCATATATATGTGTGTTGTTCTCTTCAAAATATTTTTGTAGCCAAGATTCCAATTGCTCGTTCCCTTTGTGCTCTCAAACGAGGGGGAGCATACATCAAGGGGGAGTTCTCTACTCGTTTAAACTTCTTTCACGAAGATTATTCGGCCTAACCTTTTTGATTTTACAAAAAGGGGGAGAAGAGAAATGGTAAACTCTATAATACTTGTCTAATAACAAGTTTTAAATCTTTTGAGTTTAAGGTTTTGTAATAATAAAAAAGGGAGAGATTGTTGACATAAATAATGCCTAAAAACATTATTAAGTTTTTATCAATATCTCTATGTTTTGATCATTACAAAATATAACCTCAAAGAACTAAAACTTATGACATAAACAAGTATTTGGTGATTAATATTTCTCTTTACATCCAAATCACTTAAGGTATGAATAAACAAAGTGTTTAGTGCAATGTATGATCAAAGGGGTATTTAATTAACTAATACAAAGTTTATTTAATTATATAATCTTATTATATATTTTTGAAAAAAAACTTTTGGTAATAAGGAAAAATGTTTTAATCATACTAAATATATGATTTCAAATATTTAACCAAAATCAGTTAGTTTTTCACCAAATAAACTTTCCCCACTAAAAGACAAAGTTTCTGGCCGTTTCAGCTGGGCGGCCCCCTTAATTATAAAGGGCGGTCCCCTTAAATTTAAGGGGACCGGCCATGATTTAAGGGGACCAGCCACGCTCCTCTGTCAGAAACTTTTGCCTATATATACCACCTTAAACCTGGATTTTTTCCCCACCTTTTGCACTCCAGAACTTTCTGTTCTAGATCTCCATTTCCAATCTATAAATCCTTTGATCATACATTCTTAAATCTTTGTTTCAAAGTGATCCATACATAATCCATTCAAGTGCAAGAGAAGAATACTTCTATCCCTCAAGACAAGAAGTATTACAACTAGTTGTGATCTCCACATCTAAGTTGTTTGAGCATCATCATTGATTATTATTTCATAGTGTGATTAGTTGTGAATATTTGTTAGAGAATAGTTGAGAAAAAGATAAGTTAGGAAGAAGATTGGTGTGTAGAAGAATTGGTGTGTAGAAGTATTGGTGTGTAGAAGATTGGTGTGTAGATTAATGGTGTGTAGAAGATAGGTGTGAAAGAAGTGGTGTGATTAAGTAGTGAATTGGTGTGTACTAGTTGTGATCTAGGTGTGAAGATATTGTGGTGTGTAAATTGGTGTGTAAGGTTTTCTCCGCCATAAGGGAGCTTGTTGATATAGTGAAGAAAACTCTCGAGTTAGGTGCTCGGGGAGTGGAGTAGGGCAAGGAAGGTGCCTTGTAGCCGAACCACTATAAATCGCTTGTCTCTCGGTTTGATCTTTCCATCTTTTACTTATTTCATTACTTACATAATTATTGCTTCATAGTATATATACTTAGTGTTGTTCATATTGTGTATAACTAGATTTCATATACCATCGAATCTATATTTTATAAATCAACGAAAACTTTTAAACAATTTGTTTTATAACAAATAAAACGACGTAAAACTATTCAACCCCCCCTTCTAGTTTTCCACAATACCCTGAAGGCTTTACTATTTACAGAGTAACCAACCAAATTTCCTTCATCAGCTTTTTCATCAAATTTGCCTAGCTGATCCTTAGTGTTTAAGATAGTAACAGGACATCCAAATGGTTTGAGAAAATCAATCATTGGCTTCTTTCCATGAAATAGCTCATATGGAGTCTTGTTATGAGGCTTGACTACCTTACTTCTGTTCTGCACAAAACATGCAGTGTTCACAGCTTCAGCCCAAAAAGGTACAGGTAGTTTTGAATCAGATAGCATAGTTCTTGCGGCCTCAATAAGTGTCCTGTTTCTTCTTTCTGCAACACCATTCTGTTGTGGAGTTCTTGCTACACTGTACTGTCTAAGTATTCCTTTTCCCACACAGAATTGATTCATCTCACTGTTCTTGAACTCAGTACCATTGTCACATCTGATAATCTTCACCTTGTGATTGTGCATGTTTTCAACTCTTGTAATGAAAGCTTTGAGTATTCCTGGAGTTTCATCTTTGGTGGCTAGAAAGAACACCCAAGTAAACCTGCTAAAGTCATCAGTGACAACAAGACAATATGAGTTCTTATTCAAACTTTTTACAAATACATGCCCAAATAAATCCATGTGTAGCAAGTGTAGTGGCTCAGTATTTGTGTTTACAGTCTTGGACTTGAAAGAAACTCTGTGTTGTTTACCCTTTTGACATGCAACACAAGTTTCACAATTCTTAAAAGTCTTTGTAGGCATCCCTCTCACAAGATTTCCTTTCACCAATTTGTTCATAGTCTTGTAGTTCAGATGTCCCAATCTTCTATGCCATAATTTGGACTCATCAATAGTGGCCTTTGCAATTAGACAAGTCAAAGCCCTCTTAGGAATAATATTCTTAATATGGTCACTGTATATATTTTCCTTTCTAGGGACCTTCAGAAGCACAGATTTGTCATCTGGCAATTGAAAATCAGGAGATAGAATCATACACTCAGTGTCTGTAAAGAGAACAAAATTCTTTTTGTCACACATTTGTGAGACACTAAAAAGGTTAAACTTAAGTCCTTTCACAAGGAACACCCTCTCAAAGTCCAAATTTCCAGTTCTTAGAGTTCCTATTCCAACAATCTTTCCACCTTTTGGATCATTCCCAAAAGCTACATAACCACCATCAAAGTCCATTTGAAATTCATTAGGTATTCCCATTAAGAGAATACTATGAGCCTTGATTTCCAGCTTCCTTGTTGCATTAGCTTCAGCAGACTTAATTGGTATCTCCTTACCATCAACACTCTTCTCTGGTTCAGAATCACCATTAACAATCACATTCCACATGTTGAAGTCGATCATACGAATGTATTGTCTGATCCTCCTCTTCCATAGCTCATACTTAGAAGGATTGCGCATAGGTACCCTTGAAGCAGTCACCATATGAGTTTCATCACCCATCTTAAGCAAACGATTTGGAACAGCAAACTTTAAAGAAACAAAATCTTCTTGATTATAACTTCTAGATCACAAGCTCTGATACCACTTGTTGATCCCAGTTGAGCTTAAACGATCTTGTATAGAAGTTAACTTGAATAAACACTTAAGCTTAAACGCGGAATATAAAAGCTTAACTTAAGAAGATTAACGATTCAATTTCAACACCTCAATATTATTAATACGAGCACTCGACAATGCTAGGGTTTTACAACCTTGAAGTGTAAACTAATACGTAATTCTGTCACATCTAAACTAACCCTAGGAACCTCCTTTTATAGGCCAAGGAGTCCTACTAGGTTTACAATACCTTTCTCTACAAGATAAGAATAATCTAAATAGATATAATATACACAGAATCTATTCCATAATTATCCTATCGTATACAATGTTAATCCTTTCAGCAGTAGTTTCACCAAGCAGCAGTGTCACTTGGTCAAAACCCAACACACCACTAGATAACCAACCTCTTAGGCCCCGAACCTTAGGAAAGTATTCCCGACCTAGCCACCAAGGCTACCGGAACACCATTGAGCTCACCCAAGGAGCCAATGTGACCCCCTTGCGATCCGACATCATCCGGTTGGTGCAAAGCGGATGTGCATTCCATGGACTTCGTTCCGAAGATCCAAACCAACATCTCAAGGACTTCCTTAAAATCGTAGATTCTATAGACCTTGATGTTACAACTAGAGAGTCAACCCGATTACGGTTATTCCAATTCTCTCTACGTGATCAAGCTAGTCAATGGCTTGAACGTTTACCCGCAGGATCGATCACCTCATGGGATGATCTCACCACTCGTTTCCTTGCTTAATTTTTCCCACAGGGGAGAACTACCAAGCTTAGAAATGACATCTTGATGTTCCAACAACGTCAAAATGAAACTCTTTATGAAGCAAGGACTCGATTCAAGGACTTACTCCAAAAAGTCCCTCATCATGGCATAGATCTTTGGCTCCAAGTCCAAATCTTCTATGACCATATCGATCTCTCCACAAGGCGAGCCATTGACCAATCGGCCGGTGGTAAGCTACGTGATCTAAGTGCGGAACAATCATGACAACGAAAGTTGGAATGATCCTCGTGATTTGAACAAAATGGTCAAGGCAATATCTTTGCCTTCGAACAACTCTAGCACTCCCGACCGTAGGATCATGGAACTTGAGGACCAAGTCAAGTTTCTCATGAAATCTTACGAAGCTCCTAAGCCTTCAATCCAAGTGAAAAAAATCACTTCTTCATGCGAATTATGTAGTGGTCCCCATGACACTCGTGATTGTGTGGAACTCCCCGGAACAGCTTTTGCGGACTACGCATCCCCGCGTACCGACGAAGCGGGAGACAAGTGATACACTTTCAAACCCTAGCCAAACCCTTACGGTGATTCCTACAACCCGTCTTGGAAAAATCACTCAAACCTTAGGTGGAAACAAAATCAAGCCTATTCTTCCAATCCGCCTAATCGTTACCAACCAAATGGTCCATCCTCCAACCGTACTTTCAACAACAATCCTTCTAATAACTATGGTAGTACCAACAATCTTGAAGGATTGATGTCTAAGTTCATGGCATCTCAAGAGGCTCGCATAGCTAGGTTTGAAACCGAATTCAACCAACAACAAACGGAGATGACCAAGAAGATAGACAACTTGTTGAAAGCCCTCAACAACCAAGCGTTAACTACACCTAGGAAGGACACTAGGGACGCCAATAACGGAATCCAAATTAAGGACCCCTCATCATCCAAACACGTCCACTTTGTCAATGTTGTCACCATTAAGCCAAAAGATAAGGATATAGAAGAAAGTGACAAAGATAAAGTTGAAGTAGAAATCGAGACTAGGGATGAAATTAGGGAAGTTGAGGTTAATAAGGGAGAGGAGTTAGAGGAAGTAGAGACTATAGAAAAGCACTTTGATAAGTTGCCCACCAAGGAAGAACGGGAATACCATAAGGATTGTTGATCCCAGTTGAGCTTAAACGATTTATATAGAAGTTAACTTGAATGAATACTTAAGCTAATACGCGGAATATAAAAGCTTAACTTAAGAAGACTTATGATTCTCTTTCAACACTTCAATATTATTAATACGAGCACTCAACAATGCTAGGGTTTTACAACCTTGAAGTGAATAATAACACGTACATAAACTAACCCTAGGATCCTCCTTTTATAGACTAAGGAGTCCTACTAGGTTTACAATACCTTTCTCTACAAGATATGTATATTCTAGATAAATATAATATTTACACAATCTATTCTATATTTATCTAAAACGTATACGTCCTTATCATATTAGCAGCAGATTCTGTCAGCAGTATTTATCCTCAGCAGCACTTTGACCTTAGCAGCAGAATCATTACCACTAGCAGCAGTTTCACTCAGCAGCAGTTTCAGACCCAACAATCCTCCCCTAAACTTATTATTTATTTCTAAATAAGTAAGTTTCTTCTAAGCTCAATTAATCACTTGGAGGATGCTTCCAAACACTTCAACTCTTGAAAATTCAGTTGATCAAATATCTTCTTATACTTTGACAGCAAATTGAATGCTTGATCATCAGAATCATAATCTTTCTACAGCTTAAGTGTTTTGTCACCATTAACCATCTGATTGACAATATTCCAGTATCTTACCACTGGGTAATCTACTTCAGCTAGCATATACAAAGTAATAGGTCCAATTTCTAGCACATGAACTCCAGAATCTTGAAAGAGTCTCCATTTTCTTACTTTGTATTCTACTATCTCTGTCCATTCATAATCATCCATTGAAGGTTCAAACATAAGTTTAAGAGCTCTCCACATAACATTATCAGAAGAAGTTAAGATATGATCAATTTGATCTCTCTCATACTTTTTACCATCAAATTTCTTAGCTCCAAACTTTGCCTTGTATAACTTCCACAAGTCTTCAACATCCTCTCTATCAAAGTAGTGTAACATCTGTTGAAATCTAAGAAACCTGTGAGTCTTACCATCAGATCTCTGGACATCATGAAATGCTCCAATGTTAGTATCATACCCTGTAGTTACTTTGACAATAGGATATTTAATTCCTAATGGTTTAGCATCAACTACTTCAGGATCTTCCATCTTGCCAACCACAGTATAACCCTTCAATTGTTCTTTTTGATGCTCAGAAGGAATGTGATCAAGACCATGTTTAAACTCATCTCCTTCAGGCATAGAACTGCTTCCTTCTCCAATCTTTCTCTTCTTCTTTGCAACTGACTTATGAATAACACCTTTTCTTTTATCACCCTGCACAGAAGAAGTAGTCTTTGCTGCATCACCCTCAATCTGTTCAACAACATTAGCTTCTTGAACATGCTCTGCTTCAGCTACCTTTTCAGATACCAACTTCTTGTTCATTTGAGCAATCTGTTCCAAGTCTTCGGCACATCCCATAGGATAGAAAGTATCTGTTCTTCTCTTAGCTTGTTGATACAAGTCAAAAACCTCTTTATCAGAATAAGGTTTCAACTCTATCAATTTCCATCCAGCCATATTCTTTAGATATCTTTCATATTCTTTTCTTTGTTGTTTAACAGTTGGACCTTTAAGTATCTTTATCTTCTTTCTAGCAGCATCATTTTGCTTTCTCTTCTTGATAATGAACTCCTTGTACCAGGATTGCACATCAAAAGTTGAAGTTTCATTACCTTCCTCTTTGATCAACTTTTGAAATTCAATATCAGCATCAATTCTGATCTTCTCATTGACCCATTCATCATACTTCCTTAACTCTTCAGCCTGTCTTTTCTCTTCTTCCAAAAGTAACTGTTGATCACCATCATGTAATTTAAGTGCAACAGCAGAATCATGTTCACTTAGAAGTTCCTTAGGCCAAGAATCAAAAGGTATATCTGTGAAATCAATGCCTTTATACATCCACCTCTGAATATCAACTTGCTTGCCTTTACCCTTATCTGTAGAAGATGATATGATTGTCTTCCTTTGAGTAGCAGCAGGTTCTTTTATTGTTATTCCTTTTTGAGGTTTTCTTGTTACTGATGATGTAATTGTTGTTGTGATAGGTTGTGGTAATGATTGAGTTGGTAGTTGTGGTGTCTGTTTAGAAATAGAGTCATCAGTAGTCTTCTTACTTAGCAAAACCATTGCCTCTGCAGCAGCATTGTCCATAGACCCAGCAGCAGATTCTTGTACTTCAGCAGTATTCACTATTCCACTAGCAGCAGAACCAGAAACATCCTTAGCAGCAGAATTATGAACAGCAGTAGAGTCAGCAATAGCAGCATTTTCAACATGTTTTACCACTGAATCTTCCAAAGTCTTTAACACATTACCCATCAACCCTGTTGCCTTCACTAGTTGCTTAGACTCCAAAGTTTTAAGAGTACATTACCCATCAACCCTGTTGCCTTCAATAGTTGCTTAGACTCCAAAGTTTTAAGAGTTTCTACCACCTTGTCTTGTGCAGCAACCACCTTTTCCATAACAACTTCATTCCCTGACTTATCAGCAACTACAAAGTCTTCATTATTCTGAGGACTATCCACATCCATTTCTTCAATCACTGGAACCTCCCCTGAAACTATTCCAGCATCCATATCTTGAACATTATCAACTTTTTCAAAATTTACCTCCCCTGAATCCATGATAGTTTCATTCCTCCCCTGTTTGGAAGCATCCTCTTCCAAATGAGTAGATGGTTCAGAAGAACTTACAACTTGATTAGTCCCCACTTTCTTCAATCGTTTCAAGGAGGTTGAAGATCTTGATTTCTTAAAGCTCTTAATCTGTTTTCGCATTTTGATGATGACCTTGTCTTGACCAGCAACAACATCAGATAGATTAAGAACCTTCTCTTCCAAAGACTTACATTTCAACCCCAAAGTGGTACAAGTAGCCGTCAATTCTTTTATAAGTTGCATTGTAGTCTCATCACTTCGACCTGTATTACCTGGTCCGAGAGGTGAATCACTGACATTGTCATCATGTACAAGTGGATCCGTCAATTCATGAGTCACTGGCCTGTCCTCATCACTTCGACCTGTGTGACCTGGTCCGAGAGGTGAATCTTGGGACAAAAACTCAGTATCAAACCTAGTTTGATCATCTGAGCCCCCTATGTTTTCCATTTGGCTAGGGTTACCATCCTGAGAATCAGAGTCATAAGAATCCTTTTCTCTAGATGTTGCCTTGGTTTGGGTCTTAATGATGTTATCACTATCCTGCTCTGCTGCTAAGCTAGAAGCAGTAGTGACAACCCTTGCCAACATGTCCTCTCCATCACCTAGGACAGCCTCATCTGGTACAACCATACTAACACTATCCTGAGGTAGATTAGTGTTCTTTTTGGTTTTCCTACGTGTATATTGTTTTGTAGGTTGTGTAACAGATGTAGTAACATTGGGTGTGTGATGGGAATCAGTGGGATTTCCTGATCCTTCACCCTGGTTGTTTTGCACAATTTGTTCCATGAAAGAAGTAAGATTTGTATGTGCACCTGAAAAACCTTTGCCATGCTTAATCAAAAAGGTGAAAGTTCTTGAAGCCAATTTTGGAGCATCATATTCAGCAACATGGGTTCTTGTTTTAGAAATTTGTTTTTCAATAAGGATCTGAAGAAATCTTGGATATAGAAAATAAGAACCATCTTCAACACCTTTAAATAACCCCGCCAATATCATTTTAGAAAAATTAAATGGTTGACCTTTGCACAGACATATCATTGCAGAAGCAATGGTAGTACTGAACTCATGCCACCCAGATGTTTTAGGGCTCAAACAATTGATAAGATCGTTACAGGCCCAAATAAATCCATATGTAGCAAGTGTAATGGCTCAGTATTTGTGTTTATAGTCTTGGACTTGAAAGAAACTCTGTGTTGTTTACCCTTTTGACATGCAACACAAGTTTCACAATTCTCAAAAGTCTTTGTAGGCATCCCTCTCACAAGATTTCCTTTCACCAATTTGTTCATAGTCTTGTAGTTTAGATGTCCCAGTCTTCTATGCCATAATTTGGACTCATCAATAGTGGCCTTTGCAATTAGACAAGTTAAAGCCCTCTTAGGAATAATGTTCTTAATATGGTCACTGTATATATTTTCCTTCCTAGGGACCTTCAGAAGCACAGATTTGTCATCTGGCAATTGAAAATCAGGAGAAAGAATCATACACTCAGTGTCTGTAAAAAGAACAAAATTCTTTTTGTCACACATTTGTGAGACACTAAAAAGGTTAAACTTAAGTCCTTTCACAAGAAACACCTTTTCAAAGTCCAAATTTCCAGTTCTTAGAGTTCCAATACCAACAATCTTTCCACCTTTTGGATCATTCCCAAAAGCTACATAACCACCATCAAAAGCCTCAAAGTCTTCAAGTTGAGACTCATCACCTGTCATGTGTCCAGAGCATCCACTGTCAACAATAACCATATCTTTAAGCTCATCCAGTAGATTGACCTGCACATGAAAAATAGAGAAATCAGTTTCTCTTGATGACCCAAGCCATTACTGACTTGGATCTGCCCTGTGCATCAGTATAATCAAATTTCTTCAAATCACTTGATGCACTACTATTCTTGGAAACAGAGTTTGAAACATTTGTTTTTGGTTTCCAAGTCCAGCAAGCTGAGGCCTTAACAGCATAAAAGTGATTACCAACAACTGTATTTGGAAGATGTTTTGGCTCAGAAGTAGAAAGTTTTGTACTAGCAGCAGGTTGCTTGCTAGCAGCAGAGTGCATACTGGCAGCAGAATGCTTACTAGCAGTAGAGCCAGTAGAAGAACTAGTTGTTGATTTGAAAACACCATTTGTTTTAGCAGCATAAATAGATCTAGTAGCACCAGATCTCAACAAAACAGCTCTTGGAACCATGTTTCTATTAGGATGTGGGTGAGTTTGTTTAGTTACATATTTGTGATTCACCCTAGTGTATTGATTCCAAACAGGCTTTTGGTGTTCAGGACATCTAACAATCAAGTGGTCAAAGCTACCACACTTATAACAAGCCTTCTTTTGTAATTGAAACTGATCACCTAATCTTTTTGAAACTAGGTTATTAAAGTTTCTTTGGTTACCCCTAGGCTTATTATTGAACCTTTCCATCTGTTCTCTAGGTACCTCATTGTACTCTACCAGTTTTCTAGAGAAGTTATTTCCTAACACAGGTTTAACAAACTTTACCTGTTCTACCTTAAGCTTAACCTGAGTAGGAATTTCTTCCTTTTTAAAACTTTGTTTTGGTTTAACCTGTTCCTCTTCACTATCACTATCACTATACCATTCCTCAATAATTGGAGCTTCAGGAAATTTTCTATCCTCAACCTTAGGTGTTTCAATTTTACTTGTGCTACATTCACCTACAGGTTTTTCAATATTTAGCTCACTAATGAAGGATAGTTCTTTTCCTGGTGGAGCAAAAGCACTTTTGGCTGGAGGAGCCACTTCATTATATCCAATTCCACTGCCTTTTCTCATCAAATTATTCTCAATAGATTTATGAACCATATCAGAAGCAAATTGTTGTTTTTGTACTCTTACTACATGTTTTTCTTTTTCAGCAAGAGCTTCCTCTTTTTCTTTTTCTGCTTCTACCAACTTATTTTTAAGAACTTCTACTTCACTGTTTTTCTTAAAAATTTCTATATCTCTTAGATTAAGTTGATCTACATATTCTTTTTCACACTCTTTGAGATATTCTAACCTCCTCTCAATATTTTGAATACCTACTTTGTAACCTAAGTTATCAAGTTTTAGGTGTTCAACTTCTCTATTTAAACTCTCATTCCTAGCCTTAAGTACTTCAATAGTGTCAGAACAAGATTTAAAAGAACAACCAGATGATTCAGAGTCATTAGATACCTCAGAGTCAGATCCTGATGATGAACCATATGCCATAAGTGCAAAGTTATGCACTTTGGGTTGAACAGCAGCAACCAAAGAGAAATTTGGTTCTTCTTCTGCCATATCACTCCAGTCATAATCTCCCAGCCCATCACAAGCTACCATTGCAGACTTTGATTCTTCAGTCTTCTTTGGAACATCAGCATTCTTCTTTGGAGATCTACACTCTCTAGCAAAATGTCCCTTCCTGTTGCAATTGTAACATTCAATTTTAGACTTGTCAAACCCTGGGCTCTCCTTAGCCTTGTATTTGACTTCTCTTCCAGTCTTTTTCCAGAACTTTCTTGCTCTTAAAGTCAGCATTGCCATTTGCCATTTGAGATCAATTTCTTCAAGATCATCTGGATCAATATGATCCATATCTTGATTTATGACATGTGACCTTATAGTAGTAGTAAGCTCAGCTAAGAATGCACATAAAGCAACATCACTGGTAGAAATCTTGTCATTTGAACTAGCAGCAGATCCGTCAGCAGTAGAGACTCCATAAGCAGTAGAGTGAGATTCTTGAGTCTCTTTGGATTTTGAAGACACAAAAGCAAGATTTTGTGCACTAGAAGATGAAGTAGAAGAAGTAGCCAATTCAGATTCATACACCCTTAAATTGTTGTAGAGGCTCTCTAACTTCATTGTTTCAAAGTCAGGCTTATTCCTCCACACCACTGTGTGCATACTCCATTCAGGTGCAAGACTTCTTAGGAACTTGAGATTCACATCTTCCTGTGGAACAACATAACCAACAAGCTTTAGATGACTAACTAGTTGATTTAGCCTGTTGTATGTGCCAATTATCTTTTCTCCAGATTCAGAAGTAAAGTTTTCAAACTGATGCTTCAACATGTTCTTCCTGGATTTCTTAGTAGCATCATTCCCTCCAAACCTGAATTCTACAGCATCCATCAATGCTTTTCCTGTTTCACAATCATCAAAGTCCATTTGAAATTCATTAGGTATTCCCATTAAGAGAATACTATGAGCCTTGATTTCCAGCTTCCTAGTTGCATTAGCTTCAGCAGACTTGATTGGTATCTCCTTACCATCAGCACTCTTCTCTGGTTCAGAATCACCATTAACAATCACATTCCACATGTTGAAGTCAATCATGCGAATGTATTGTCTGATCCTCCTCTTCCATAGCTCATACTCAGAAGGATTGAGCATAGGTACCCTTGAAGCAGTCACCATATGAGTTTCATCACCCATCTTAAGCAAACGATTTGGAACAGCAAACTTTAAAGAAACAAAATCTTCTTGATTATAACTTCTAGATCACAAGCTCTGATACCACTTGTTGATCCCAGTTGAGCTTAAACGATCTTATATAGAAGTTAACTTGAATGAATACTTAAGCTAATACGCGGAATATAAAAGCTTAACTTAAGAAGACTTATGATTCTCTTTCAACACTTCAATATTATTAATACGAGCACTCAACAATGCTAGGGTTTTACAACCTTGAAGTGAATAATAACACGTACATAAACTAACCCTAGGATCCTCCTTTTATAGACTAAGGAGTCCTACTAGGTTTACAATACCTTTCTCTACAAGATATGTATATTCTAGATAAATATAATATTTACACAATCTATTCTATATTTATCTAAACCGTATACATCCTTATCATATTAGCAGCAGATTCTGTCAGCAGTATTTATCCTCAGCAGCACTTTGACCTTAGCAGCAGAATCATTACCACTAGCAGCAGTTTCACTCAGCAGCAGTTTCAGTCAGCAGCAGTTTCAGACCCAACAAGGATTTATTCGATGGCCCCGAGACACCATATATCCTTGGCACACCCTTATCAAAATGGGAGACCCCTCTAACATCAACATACCATGCAACATCGGGCACATGCATATATGGAAAGCTTATATCGATCCTAGATCTCCTGTAAACATCATGACTAGGACTTATTACAATTGGGTGATGAAGAAACAACTTGGTTATAGGATGATGCCCAATAAGAATTTGATAAGTAATTTTGTAGGAAGAGTGAAGGGATTGCATGTGATTATAGGTAATTTCACCTATGAGATCGATTTTATGATAGTATAAGATACTTGTCCGGTGATCGATGATTGCCTAAGCCAAGTAATATTCGAAAAACCATTTGTTGAGGCCACTAAGATGAGTTATGATCCGACTTTAGGGATAGTTAGGTTCAAGGAAGAGAATGATGAGATTGCCTACCAAATGCCCTACAAGATTGAGCAATACCGCCTTCTCTCTAACATAGAAAAGGAACACAAACAAGCGGCTTATTATAGGAATGATGAGGATAGACGTAGAGGAGTAGAGTATGTGAAGAATAGGATGCTTGGTTTCTACAAAGAATGCTTGCTGTAACAATTCGCAATTTCAGGTTAACTTTTATTCCCGAAAATTTTACTATTCACTTTTCACTATTCATCTCAGAAATTTTTATTTCATATTCTCGTAAGTTAAACTATTTTAATGATAATCTGAGAGTTTGACACTCGTCGGATCATTTCTGCAAAAATCACAAAGCCGTGTCCGAGATTTACTTTTAGGTTTAAACGTCATTCCGGCATCCCGATATGTCCATAAAACATTATAAACAATAGAAATATGATTTTCTCTCATTTTAGGACAATTCCAAAAGTTTTGGAATTTTACGTTTTTCAGTTCAGCGTTTTACGCGAATTACGCGTTTTAGACCCGTGTTTCCAGTTTTTAGCAGGGTTTTAGCACCCGATAGAACCTACCACTCATTTTATATTTTATTATGGACTATATTGACATGTTTAACCATACTTTCAAGTTTCATATTTTTACGATACCCGGTTTTATGTTTTGAGACTTAATCATTTACGGTTAGCATTTCCCGGAGTCAAAACTAGCTACTTAAGTTAGATAATATCATCCAAGGACCAACACTTGCTCCCTAAGTCTTTCAAACCGCCATAAGGGGGGAGTCATCCCATAGGTGGCTTAATCTCATGCTTAGAGCCATTAGATGTTAACAAGTGTAGAACTTGGCCTCCAAGGTTAGATAAATATCCTAAATGCTTTGTAACCTCCTCAAAAACCATATAAATACCCCCTCCACCTCCTATTTCGTTCATCATCACACCACACCAATACCATAACCCTAGCAAAATTACTTCCAAGTATTATCCAAGATTCAAGAGCTATATCAACACATAAACCCTAGTTAGGTTTTGATTCATCAAACTACTTCCAAACCTTAGAAACTTTTGGTGATTCTCTTGAGTTTAGATCCACTCAAGTCACCTAAACCTTCATCACAAATCATTCAAGAATATAAGGGTAGAAGGGTTGCTAAAGTGGAGGAAAGCTTATTCAATCAAAGTCCTAGTTCCTAGTTCTTGTCCTAGTTTCCCTTTTCATTAAGGCCAAAAGTTGTAAGAACTCTAATACACTTCCTTACTTAATTATCATTTTCATGCTCTTTGTGTTTCATTTATGCTATATATGGTCTTTGTATTGAGTTCATGATGTATAAAAATGAGTAAAACAAGTATTAGTATACATATGTTAACTTATGACAAGTAAACAAGCAAACTAGTGATTTTTATGGAGAACCACGACCAAAATAGTATAACTATGATATTTGAAATTTACTTACAGTTAAAAAGGACTTCAAAAGGAAAACATAGCAATTTGAATCACCCAAAACGAGTACACGAGTCAAAAGTTATGGCCATAAGAAGTTAGCGAAACCAAAATGCCAAAACTGCCAATACCCTACTGTTTGCATTCTGCCATTTTGAATGTCACCCTTCTGGTCCGATTCATCAAAAAGTTAAAACACGAAAGTTGTCCGGAACGCCGTTTTCGTATAGGAATAAAGAAGCTCGAGCCCTGAAAAGGCTTTATGAGTGATAATTTTCTTCAAATTCTTAACAGCCCATTTTTAGACCAAAGTAACTATATAATGGTTATAATTAGATGAGACCAAGAGGTCTAATGACCTAAAGCCAAGACCACAACCATGGCTAAAGCCAAGGTTGAGTCTCAAGACCATGGTAACATGACCAAAGTCACGGCAAAGCCACGGCTAAAGACCATATAACTATTAAAGATCAAAAAGCTTATATATATGTTATCAAATACTACAATAGTAGGGAGCCTCATGTGAGGAGTTCATTAAGTAAGCCGTCGAGATGAGTTGCCTGGCTCCTCGAACGTTTACTCCATGACTTCTGAATTATGTCGGCCCGAACGGTAGTAAGAGATATACAACCTATACATGTTTCATAAACGACTTATATTCAACGACTTACATTATATACTAAGTACTACATCATGAACTTTATGCAAGACATATATTGGCAATTCTTCGTATTCTTAGACGTTACTCCAAACCTAAGTCGCAACGTTCTATTATAGGCTGCTCTGAGAGACTTTCGAGATTCGACTACCACTATCATTTCTCATTACATAAGATTAAGGTGAGTCATAGCCCCTACTTTTTCATACTTGTTTTAACTCTTGAGGGGGATACATGCACAACTACTTGCTTACTTGTATAAATACTCAAAACATTTATACTTGATTGTTTTATACTTGATTGTCTTATACTTGATTGCATTATACTTGATTTCATACATACATGACTGTCTTTTATCTTTGGGAAGTGGCTCCCAGTAATCTTTTATCTTTGGGAAGTGGCTCCCAGTAAACTTTTATCTTTGGGAAGTGGCTCCCAGTTTTCTTTGGGAAGTGGCTCCCAGTTGTCCTTGGGAATTGGCTCCCAAGTGAGGTCTTCGGAGATGAAGTAGAGACTCACTACTAATTGCTTAAGTATTTTGATGAACTTATACATGTCTTTATTATACTATATGTTAGCAGTGGGTTGTGAACACACAGGTTACAAGTCTCTTATGGCGGGACTTGTAACTGAGTGGATTCACGATGCCTTTGTTGTGTGATCATTCTTTAAGGCTTTTTCAACTGTTTTAAGACAAACTCTATGAAATCACCAACCATTGTGTTGACACTTTAGCATGTTTATCTCAGGTTAGTAAGGTGATAGCTAGTGCGTGGAACTTAGAGTCAAGCTGCATATTCTGAAGACTTACGCTTTTATCATTTACCATTCAAAACTTTGTATACATTTATGTATCATACTTTGGAATCTCATGTTTGTAACTTTGAATTCATTAATCGAATGATAACTTTTCAAAACGTCTCATTTAGAGTTCGTTTTCTATAATTTATACTTTGTATTATGAAGTAGCACCCTCAGTGACACAGTCTTCCGCTGCGGTATTTTGGGGGTGTTACACTTGCAATTAGGTCCGGAATACAAAACTGGTTTAGAAGACGACCTAGAGAGTGAAACCAACAATGAGGTCACGTAGTAACCCATGACCTTGAGTCTAGCTACAAGACTCGTAAATAAAGAAAAGCGCTTCTTGGGAGGCAACCCATGATTTTGTGTGATTTTTATTTTGTTTGTTTGTTATTTGCTTCCGTATGCATGCTTTATTTTTATTGTTGGTAGATCATGTTTCAACACTAAAAAGTGAAAATATTTTACTTTGTTGTTTAGCCTAGTCTTAACTTCATCCAAAGGTATTTTTGCAAAAGATAAGTGTAAGGGGAAACCCCAAATATGTTTTTAAGAAACAAAACCGATCATGATTCTCTACAATATTAAGTGAACATGTATATTCGTATTTGTTAGAGTCAAATGCTTGTATCGAGTCATAATGAAGTTTTGCAGGATTTTCCAGGAAGTAGGACGAAGTTTTTCCAGAAATTTTCTGGAAACTTAACATAAGAATTTCTGCAGGTCACTTCTGACGGCGTCATGAGTTTACTCTTGACGGCGTCACGTGTAAAATTCTGGAAATTTTACCAGTTTTGTTTTTCTAACGGAGTCTTAAAGTTTTTGTTGAATTATCAGTTTTATAATCTCCAGGAAATCTACAAACATCATTCCACAAGCATTATATCTTATTTTGTTTTCTAGGTTTTAATAGCATATGTAGATTGCCGCCGATTTTATGCGAGGTTGCCTTGTCTGTTTTCTCAGGTTTTACGGGTTATGTATGACAAGAAGATGATTATTATTCTGGAAGGGAAGCTTTAATTGTTCATTTTCTTGGAGGAAGATCTAACCTGGCCACCTTATTATCCATACCGAGCGAATCAGGGGAGTATTTGATTTCATTTGTTTTACTTATTTCACTTTTACATTCTTTACTTGAACATTGGGGATAATGTTCATCCTAAGTGTAAGGGGAGGGTAAAATGATGATACCTTACAGATACACTTTCGCTTGAGTTTGGTTGTTTAATAGTAGATGTGTAATAAAACTATGAGAAATACTTGTTAGTGCAATTTTAGCACCAAATTTAAAATTTTTTACAACATTTAGGAGTGAAACTTTAGCCATAGCAAGCGTCTCATGGATAGGAGATTGTATGACTAGCACAAAACCGTACTATTCAGAAAAATTTTCCACCCAAATATGTGAGGTTCGCCTTTAGATTTGATAGGAAAAGCATTTACTATTAGTGCTTATGAGTGTACCGGTAGCATTTAGATTCTAGAACTTGCGTTAGTGATGCATCCCGAGACCGCTAGTGAGACTACATTCGTGTAGTAGGATTTGCTACATGATAAGAGGCATTAGGATCACCCTTGTTGTAACACCCCCAAAATCATCACGTCAGCGGAAGACTTAAAATGTCAGCGGAAGACTTTTTGGGTGTTACTTCGAGGATCTTTGTTACAATCATAGAAAACGACACAAAAGTGTTGCTTTAAAGTTTAATTCATTCGAAATACCAAATATTCGAGACATCAAGATGTTTCATAATTTAAACAACAAGTTTATTTGAAATATGCCAAAATGTCTATTTAAGCCCATGCCGGGTTACAAGCCCACTCCGTGCCTTCAAGTTCCTTCTTGTTTAGTTACCTGAGATAAACACATGCTAAAAGTGTCAACACAAAGGTTGGTGAGTTCATAGAGTTTATAGTTTCGAATATCGATTTCCAAAATCAAAGAGTTTATGAGTCCAAAGTAGTTATAATAACCGTTGATTATCAAATTAAAGTGTGAGTAAATCCATAATATTCATAGTTTAAATCGTTAATTTATCAAAATCAGGAAATGAGTGATTTCCTTATTAATTCAAAATAGTTCGTTGGTTTGCCCTTCATCGGGTCAACACCAAAATAGTAGTTTGTTTGACCTAATCGAGTCAACACCAAAATAGTAGTTCGTTTGCCAATTATTAATAGTTTTTCCTGCTATATAGTGAGCACAATCTCGTAGTTTAATAAAACAGTGGGCTACAACATCGTACGCCCTTAACATCAGTCATTGTAGTGCTATATTATTACCGTTCTCTTGCCCTAAGCTCATGACACTCAACGATTAACAGGCATCAAAATTATCCATAATAATGATGTAAAACAATGGGCCTCAAGATATGTATTTACCAGTAACCTATGAAATCAAATAAAGTGCATTTGGTGGCTTTCCTCTAGCTACCAAATGGGGATTGTCAATCCCTAATAGATCTATCCACAATTATTTACGTTCACCCTACAAGTGATTAAGGCGCATGATCGAGGGACTTTTGGTAATAGGTACTTAGGCAATAGAGATCAAATATAGCATATCGTTGGAAAATCGATTGTAATCATGTCTATAGCAGGTATTTCCTTATGAGATAATAAAGTGTGTAAACCAGTAAAGTTTATATGAAATACAGTCATGTATTTAATTAATGAATACTTGTAAAAGTAAAAGCAGTAGTTAAGCATGTATCTCCCCCAAAAACGTTTATAAATCATTGTAAAACAAGTAAGAGTAGGGGCTATGACTCACCTTGGAAGGTAGTGACGTAGTAACACAACGGTGCCAAAGAGTATGGCCGAAAAGAGTAACATAAGTGATGTCAAGAATTGGAGCATAATGATATTGAATTCGGCACGACCTAATGAATATGAGCTTGTCACAAATACGGTACGCGAAGAGTACTCAATGCGTATGAGTTAAAAGATGTTGTATCATGTTTTTGTATCATTGTTTGTAAAAAGGTTTTGTATCATCGTTCGTGTTGTGGTTTGAATGTTAAGACTCAAGTACTCATACCAAAGTATAAAACATATAGTACACGTATAAAAGGGAATAAACACATAAGGATTAAATAGCATATAAGTGCTAAGATGAGTTGATGGTTAAGTTTGTTAGTTGTTCAAAATCCAAGTTTCACGTTTCGATAGTCAATAATAATTCTTTAAGGAGTAGTCTGGCATAATAAGATTTAGCCCAAAAATAGTTATGGGTTCGGCCCAATATTTAACCTATGCTACTAAGCGTAATAAGGTTAAAATTGGCGCAAAAGATGTAACATCAGATTGGCCAATACAATATCAAATAAAAACACAAAGATGATAAGTAGCATAAACAGTTTCATAAGCAGTTACCATGTAGGTGATTACCAAAGAGTAATATACATCGAATAAGCAGTTTACACAAATCAATAGTACACCAAACAGGTCATATGAGTCAGCCACAAAAGACACAAGTAAAGAAATAAGTTCGAATCGATAAGCCAAATTAAGCATAGCCAAAGTAAACTATCCAAACAAATCTACAAGCACATACTATAAATATAAGTAGACACCCCAAACAAGCGATAATCACTAATAAGCTTGTACCAATTAAGATAATCCAACAAGCAAAATAAGCATGTTCATAAGCAATCCCCAAATAAGTCTAATCAAGTCACAAAAATAGGTGTGAGCCGAGCCATATAGGCTGAAAAACAAACAGAACAAACACCCCATGTTGCGCAGAAAATAAACAAACAAAACGCGCCCTTTTGGTCCAGAAAATAAGCAGACAAACACACCCCATGGTGGGCTGTTTTGCAGCCAACAAACGGCCGCTGACGGGGCTGTTTTGGGGCTGTTTTGCAGCAGCAAACGCACCCCATTTAGTGCAGAAAAATAAGCACATAACTCATTCTTTTGGGGGCTGTATTGCATCAAACAAACGCCCCTCGTTGGGGCTGCATTGCAGCAGACAAACACCCTTTTGGGTAGGCTGTGACAGCAGACTTACAAACACCCTTTGAGGGCTGTAACACGACGAATCAACAAACAAATAAGTACACCCTTTGGGGTGACTGTTGGCGCGAGACAGTAAAACAACACCAAATGCCCCTGGTGGGTTGTTATACGCAAAACCCAATGCACAATTGAATAAGCTTTTTAAGCATTATAAACCCATATAAGCCGAAACACAAATAAGCTAAAACCAAACCTTAAGCCAAAACTAAATAAGCCGAAAACATAAGCTCGAACCAAATGAACATCTTGCTGTCCCGTTTTGTACCGAGATTTAATACCACCAAAATTAAGCTACTAACTTAATAAATAATCACATAAGCTTATAAATCAGCCACGAAAAATAAGCACATCGAGTGAAAACAATACTAACCACAAACCACGAATCTTACGATGATACTCTTATTAAAAGAACACTTGTTAATCCATTCATATCATTTAATCTTTATGCAACCTTTTTCTCTCATACTCGAATAAAAAAAATAAAAAGAAAATAAGCAAGCTTTGTGTGTTTTCGACATACCCACGAGAAGAAGGAGATGATGATGGACGTGGTTAGAGTGATGGTGTACAGCTTGTTTGAGGGCTCAACCATGAACCATGATTAGTTCCAAGTTTCCACAACCTGGCTTCGACAGAAACTACAAGAGAGTATGTGTGATTTTATGTTGTGTGAGGATGTCGATTTTGCATGGAGTCTTATATACTCAAGATGGAGCGTGATAAGTGGCAGAAATGAAAGAGATGTTAAGGGACGTGGGAGTTCTTGGATTGGGGAACATTGGAGGTGGCTGTAAGAGCTTCACATGGTTATCTTAGGTGATACTTGGGGTAGTATCGAGTAAGGTAGGGTGAAGATAAGAAGCTGCCATTTACATGTATCCATATATACATGAACAAGAAAGTGATAAGTGATAGAATGGAGCAGGAAGGTGGTGTAATATATGCACATGGATTCCTTAGGCTTCATTTGGGGAAGTAACAAGGGAGGGAGGGTATGTTGTAGATTATATTTGAGGGAGATGGTGTATGAGTTTGAGTCCAGGTCGTATTCCACAGATAACAGCCACGAATTACATTTTTGGTTCAAAATCTCACGAGTCTAGACGTAAAACATTATTTCGGACAACTTTCGTGTTTTACACTTTTCCTGGTTCGGACCAGAAGGGCCTTAAAATTGGGATTTAAATACGTTACAGAAAGTTGGTGGTTCATACGAATTGTTATTGAAATAAAATGCTATTTGTGTCGAATTGAGATGAAACTTGTAAGGTGCCTTAACTTGATCAATATCCTAGTATCATAATTATATTTGAAGGTTGATAATAATTGTCGTTCATGGTTCTTAGAGGTCCAATATTATTAGCGAGTACACATGGGAATTTTAGTAGGCTCGGGATTTATTTAAATTGTATTTGTTAATTATTGAAACATATACTTATTAAGTATCAATGTCTTAAGTTATGTATGGTATATAGGTTATTAACGTTTAGGTGTAAATGTCGTTTCAATGTAAGAGTGAATAACGTTGTAATTGACAAAGTATATATATATATATATATATATATATATATATATATATATATATATATATATATATATATATATATATATATATATATATATATATATAAAAATTGTTATGGGTAAAAATGGTTAATCTATGTTATGGTAACATGTTAATCGTAGGAAAATTTTACGGGATGTTATACTTCTGTTAAACCCGTATTATAATTACTTGACCATTTAAGTCATATTACTTGGCTAGTTAAGTCAATTGATTTTTCCCACACCATTAGCGTTGTACTCATTTTTAGTACACGAAACTCCTAGTACACCCCTCCGAGCCTATCTTTTCGTTTCTAACTTTAAGCATTTTACTTAACGGAAGAATTTGTTATAACCCACTAAAATGTACAACCAAATCGCCTTAGCCTTCCGTGTATGCACTCAATTTTAGTGCATTATTGTTATTTGTTAAACCCTAAGTTAACTATCTAATTGATTACATGGTTGCTAAGTCGAGTCATATCCTTGTACATATTGTTTTGGGACGATTGGGACTCATGGGTAAAGTACTTATTTTATGGAGTAATGGGGAAGAACATCATATTATTACCCCCGTATGTGCGTTAATCTTAAAAGTATTCCAAGTGTTTTGATTTTCTTAATTCGAGTCATTAGATTAGTTAATTGTAAAGTATGTAAAAATTCAAGTGTAAAAGGAATTTTCATTCCCTATTATGTATTATTTCGGATGGTAGGGTAAGGGTGTATGCAAAAAAAAAAAAAAAAAAAAAAAAAATAAAAAAAAAAAAAAATAAAAAAAAATCGTAAAATCAAGAAAAAGAAAAGAAAAAAAAAAACATACGGACTACCATCCCTTTTCATTCTATGTTCATTTTATGTTTTTGTTATTTTTCATTTATTAGCTTAAGTCGAGTCTAGTCTTGGCTTAGCAACGCCATATTGTACATGTAATTAACTAAGATTGTTAACTCGCCACCCGTAAAGACTGCCTATATCCAACAAAACCGTGTATTACATATCCCTACACCTAACGTTACAACCCTTTAAAAGACCTCTTTGATAGTTTATCCTAGGTGCTTACGCCATGTGGTGGAGGTTTGATCATTTCCCAAGCCTATGGTAATCTATTTTGCTATGACAGGTAATGAGAGATGTTTTCCATTTCCATATTGTGATATTACTTTATTACACCCGAGAGATGAGAGTATCTAAACACTATTTGTGAGGTGATAGTGTATGACCTCCGTGCTTGTCTTTGGTCTTTAGTGGAACGATTATTTGTTGTAATTACTTTTATGTTAGTGTTAAATGACCCCTAACTTGTATTTTGACTAGAATAAAAGCGCATTTGCTTGAGGACAAGCAAATCTCAAGTGTAAGGGTATATGATGAGGCGAAAAATGAACCACTTTTAGGGGGTCATTTAAGCCCGGAATTGATTTTATTTGATCAAATATTGCCCTAAATCGTTCCTTTTGTGATTTTAGGTACTTTGGGAGTGAATTCTGGAAAAGGAAGCAATTCGGACGTTTTAGGAGCACAAAAGTGATGAAAACGGCAAAGACTTAATTTTCCAAGCTGAGAACAGTACCTGACGGCATCAAGAGGAAGATCCTGACGGCGTCAAGAGTTAAACCATGACGACCCAGTGCAAACCTGACGGCGTCACAAGAAGGGCGTCAAGAGTATTTTTGGTGACGGTCTGCACAAGGGGTATACATGACGGCGTCAGACCCAGATCTAGGCAGTCCGAGAAACTATTTGGCGGCGAGATGACGGCGTCAGACATTTGTTCTTGACGCCATCACCTATCAAAATCTATTTATAGTTTTCTATTTTTCATTCATTAAAGAGGAACTTGTGTGGAGAAAACTAGGGCCGAACTTTGTAAACCCTAGGTCATATTTTACAGTGTTTTCAAGGGTTTTCATCCCTTGAATCCTTTCATGTTCTATTGAGATAAGTCTTCTCTTAATTCAATCAATATATCTATGTGTTGGTTGATTATATCTTGTGCTTGTCTTGATTTTAACATGCTAGGCTAGATCTATCTTGTGTTTGCTTAGATCTAATGAAACCTAGATGTTAATTATGTGTTGATTACTTGTTTATGGTTGTAATGGATGAATGATTTCAATGTTAGGCTTAAGAAAACTAGCAGATCTCCATTGTGTAACATGCTTGAACGTCTTAGGAAACATGAACCGATGTGTACTAGGTTTTATTGGTTGTATTTAATGCATGAGCAAATTCTAGTGATCCCATGTTAGGAGCTTCTTAGCCGGCTCGACATAGGAGTGAAGTAGGTGTTCATAGGATTGGGGAAGTAAGTACGCCACCCCACGAATGGTATTAAGGAATACAATCCGTCATCCACGCAACTATAACAAGTAATTAACGTGTAAAAGATATCTAGGGAGTAGTGAAATCTAAGTAAACACAATTCTCCCACATATTGCTCACAACCCTAGTTTAATATAGTTTATTTTCATTTTTAGTATTTTATTTTGATTGCATCTTAGTATTGGGTTAGTTGACTAGAAACTAATTCCGCCCAACTCCTTAAAACCCGAGATTTTTACTTGCTTTCATAAAAATATAAAATACAAAAAGAATCATCCCTCATCTCTAGACCTAGTCTTTAGGTTTTCTAACCCTAGCGACACTATTCCTAGCTGAACGATCAATCCCCCGGTACTTGTCATTATATTATACTAATGTAACGAACATACATATTAGTTATGTAGGTCCTACGACATTAGAGAGCTAATCATGAATCAATGAAATCATATTAAATTTATATCAACAATGCAATGAAAATATTTTTATTGTAACTAAATACATGAAAAAACTGTTTAAGTTCTTGATATGTTTATTGTACTTCAACCTAATCCTTAGATAAAATAAGCTAATCCAAGCAAACCTTAATATCTCTTTTGCTCTAATTATTCGCAAAAACAACGCAGCATGTTCTTCCTTATTCTATCAATACAAATTATACTTGATAATTATTTCTATATTTTGACGAAGAGCAAAGGTGAATCAATAATGGATGGACAACACCAGAACAAGTTTATGTTCATACTTGAAAGTGGTGTCTGTCCAGCCATCATTGATACTTCTTCCATCTTTGATACTTGGATGTTTTAGCCTAAATATTCGCACACACATCCCCCACTTTTCTTCCTTATTCTCTCAATAGAAATGCAACATAATTCTTATAACAGATAGTCAACCTAATCCTAAGATAAAATAAGCTAATCCAAGCAAACCTTAATATCTCTTTTGCTCTAATTATTCACAAAAACAACACTACATGTTCTTCCTTATTCTATCAACACAAATGCAACGCAATTCTTATAACAGATAATGAACCTAAGCCTAAGAATAAATAGCTCTAAGGGGGTATTTGGATTATATTCATTTGTGATCTTATCAGCTTTTTGAGATTTGGGATCAAAACCTAGATCCGAGTGAGTTGTAACTGTGAGTGTGAGAGAGAAATAGAGGATTATGAAAATGTGTGAAGTGTGTTTGATAAGTTTATGTGTGTGTATATATATATATATATATATATATATATATATATATATATATATATATATATATATATATATTGTTGTAGAAGTTTAAATGAAGTGTGTTTGATACTCTTGGTAGGGGTGTTCACGATTCGGTTCGGTTCGGTTAGTTGGAAGATTTTAACTATCCATCGCGGGGCGGGTAATTTATTTATATTATATACGGTTCGGTTCGGTTAACCATGGATATCTAAAAGTAAAAACCGAAACCGAATAATTGGTTTTTCAGTTTCTCGGGTTTTTTGAACACCCCTAATGCTTGGTAGGGGGTTATAGGGGGTGAAGAATGGGAAAGGTAGTGAAACAATATGCTTGGCAAAGCATAATGCAATAACCCATTACCCAATAGTGGGTAATGGATCATTACCCAATAAATTGGGGGGATTGATCTTCTTTACATTTCCCTTTCCCAAGTTTGAACCAAGCGTACCTGGCCTTTAGTGTATTTTGTATTTAAAAAGTCGCCCATGTGAATTAGCCATTATCACTGGTCATGCATGGTTTCCATTACACTATAAGCGACTATAACCCAATGCACATTATATTGTCGATCACCAGGAATGTATTGGTTGAAAACATGACACTAAGAGCACTTTCATCCATAACCCAGGTTAAAGTTTAACACACTGCCACGTCAGCTTTAACACATTAACTTTAACTCAGGAAAAAACACCCACAACAATAACTCAGCTTTAACTTAACTATTTTCAAATTCAACCCTCAACTAAAACTAATATTTCATTTAATAAATAATAAAACACAACTTATATTAATACTTAAAATTTAAACATACATTAAACAAACTACAACAAACTACAGCAAACATGAAACATAAAATACGATAATTAAACATAAACCTACGATAATGAAACATAAACCTACAATAATTAAACATAAAGCTACGATAATTAAACATAAAACTACGATTCAATAAAATGAATCATCAGACACATAGCCCTCGTGACTCGAATAGGAGGCACTTGAATCGTCCTCACTCGATGGCACAGGTGGAAGTCCCTGAGCCCATCACCATTCTGCTCGTCTGTTCTTCCGATCCTATTTCCCTTTGAGGTACGCCTCACGCTCCCTTTCCTGACAGGCTTGCTCTGCTTCAAACTCCAAAACGACTTTCATATCCAGCTCATACTGTTCTTTCTCAGTCAACTGACGAATGATGGGTTGGTTTTCAGGTGGAAAGTTTGGTGGTTGATTGTTTGGTTGTGGTATGTTTTCTGGTGGAAACATTACTGCTGGTGGAGTTGGAGGTGGTGGGTTGTCATATTGGAACACCGGAAAAAGATCTTCTGGCGGTGTGTTTTGTGGGGAATTGTCTTCAGGTGGTATGTTGTACACCGATGCATTTTTAGGTGATGTGTTGTGAGACATTCTGTTGGAAGAACAAAAGAGAATTCTTTGATGATTGTGGGTGTGAATTGTGTGTGTATTCAGCATCACCCCAATAGGTATTTATAGGATGCTTTGTGGAAGTATCCCGCCCTCTATTTGAATTCAAAATTTAAAATTACCCCGCCCTCTGTTTTGAATTCAAAATTTCAAATTATCTCGCCCTCTGTTTTGAATTCGAAATTTCAAATTACCCCGCCCTCTGTTTTGAATTCAAAATTTGAAATGTATCCCGCTTTCAATAAACCCCTATTTATACCATGCAATATCATTCAATTTTACACACACTACAATATTTACACCATTTTACAATGACAAACCGTTGGTCAATGGAAGAAGAATACGTGCTAGCTACCATTTGGCTTGAAGTTCACGATTCTACAGACGTTGTGAATGAACGTTCCTTTTGGAATGAAGTTACAGAAAGGTTCAACAATCAAAGTGATGGTCCGCACCATAATAAAAATAGTATTACGGCTCTATGGAGTAGAATGAATGCTGAATGTCGTAACTATAATGCTATTTACAAAGAGTTGCTGCGTACACGTGATGACCCTTGTCGTCTCAGCAATGCAAACCGAATTTATTATGAACGCTATGGGAGAGGGATTAAATATCAACATGTGTGGTTCGCTATGAGAAACACGTTGGCATGGGACAGAGACGATGAGTAGTGGTGTTTTATGTTAACAATTTTCGTATCGTGTTTATTTATTTTCTGTATCGTGTGTATTTCTTTTCTGTATAGTGTGTATTTCTTTTTCGTATAGTTATAATGTTACGTATCGTGTAATCTTGAATTTGAATTTGAACTACGGGGGGTGTTTTGCAATTTGCATTAACTTATATTCCAAATGTTATAAATTTTAGAGGGGCCAAAAGTGACAAAAAAAAGTTTTTTTTTAAGAAAATCACTTTAACGCTGGGTTAATGGAATAACCCAGCGTGTTAACGCACCATTAACGCGACCATACATAACAATCACGTACGAATAACACACGTTAAAAGCCAAATAACGCACCCCGTGCGTTAATAATGTAACTGCTCTAAAAGCCACTACAACCCAATATACATGACCCATTACCCATGTTAATTACCAATTGTCAACAGTCATGGATGTTTCGTGACATGACACTCTAAGCAACTATCCACCCAATGCATATGACCCATATGATCGATGTCAAATACCCATTAATTATGAATGTGACCAGTGATAACCTAATGCACATGACCCATGACCCATGTGAATTAGCCATTATCACTGGTTATGCATGGGTTGCACCAGCTTGGTAGGTGTATACCATTTGTCACAAACACTAAGAAGCAAGTATCCAGGGACCTCCTGATGCGTGGCAATTACACCAGGCTTTACCTCTCAAGGGATCTCGAGAAGCTTATAACCCCCACCAGGCAGTGTACCTAATCGTTGTAGTATAGTATAGTGACAAGTACCGAGGGATTGATCGTTAAACTCAGGAATAGTGTCGCTAGGATTAGAAAGCGTAAAAATTAAGTCAAGAGGTGAGGGATGATTCTTTTTGTATTTTTATATTTTTATAAAAACAAGTAAAAATCTCAGTTTTGGAAGAGTGGGCGGAATTATTTGCTAATCAACTAACCCAATAACTAAGATGCAATCAAAATAAAATAACAAAAATGAAAATAAAGCTAATTACTAATATGGTGTGAACAATAGATGGGAGAATTGTGTTTACTTAGATTTCACTACTCATTAGATATCTTTTACAGGTTAATTGTTTGTTACAGTTGCGTGGATGACGGGTTATATTCCTTAATACCCATCGTGGGGTGGCGTACGTACTTCCCCAACTCTATAAGCTCCTACTTCACTCCTATTTCGAGCCTGCAAGAAGCTCCTAACATGAGATCACTAGAATTCGCTCATGCATTAAATACAACCATAAAAACCTTAGTACGCATTGGTTCATGTTTCTTAAGACGTTCAAGCAAGTTACACTATGGAAGTCTGCCAGTTTTCTTAAGCCTAACATCGAAATCATTCATCCATTACAACTATAAACAAGCAATCAACCTATAATCAACATCTAGGTTTCATTACATCTAAGCAAACACACAAGAGATCTAGCCTAGCATGTTAAAATCAAGACAAGCGTAAGATATATTCAAACAACACATAGACATATTGAATGAATTGAAATGATACTTATCTTAATTGAACATGAAAGGTTTCAAGGGGTGAAAACCCTTGAAAATACTGTTAAAAACGAGCTAGGGTTTATTCAAGTCGACCCTAAAATTCTCCTCTCTTAGAATGAAAATTACAAAGACTATATATAGATTTCCTAAGGTGACGGCGTCAAGAAGAAACTTCTGACGCCGTCAACCCGCCGCCAAAAATAAAATCGGATTGCCTAGATCCAGGTCTGACGCCGTCATGTGTAATGTTGTTCTGGGCCGTCACCACTTTTGCTCTTGACGGCCATGCTTTGACGCCGTCATGTTTCCACTGGACCGTCACCATTTTTGCTCTTGACGCCGTCATCAAATTGTTCTTGACGCCATCAGGTACTGTTCCCAGCAAGGAAAATCGAGACTTTGCCGTTTTCTTCACTTTTATGCTCCAAAAACGTCCAAAATGCTTCATTTCCAGAATTCACTCCAAAAGTACCTAAAATCACAAAAGGAACGATTTAGGGCAATATTTGATCAAATAAATTCAATTCTGGGCTTAAATGACCCCCTAAAAACGGATCATTTTTTGCCTCATCATATACCCTTACACTTGAGATTTGCTTGTCCTCAAGCAAATGCGCTTTTATTCTAATCAAAATACAAGTTAGGGGTCATTTAACACTAATATAAAAGTAATTACAACAAATAATCGTTCCACTAAAGACCAAAGACAAGCACGGAGGTCATACACTAGCACCTCACAAATAGTGTTTAGATACTCACATCTCTCGGGTGTAATAAAGTATATATGACAATATGGAGATGGAAAACATCTCTCACTACCTGTCATAGCAAAATAGATTACCATAGGCTTGGGAAAGGATCAAACCTCCACCACATGGCGTAAGCACCTACGATAAACTATCAAAGAGGTCTTTTAAAGGGTTATGACGTTAGGTGTAGGGATATGGAATACACGGTTTTGTTGGATATAGGCAATCTTTACTGGTGGCGAGTTAATCATCTTGGTTAATTACATGTACAATATGGCGTTGCTAAGCCAAGACTAGACTCGACTTAAGCTAATAAATCAAAAATAACAAAAACATAAAATAAACATAGAATGAAACGGGATGGTAGTTCGTATGTTTTTCTTTTTTCTATTTTTTTTCTTTTTTTTCTTAATTTTTTCGATTTTTTTTTTTTTTTTTTTTTTTTTTTTTTTTTTTTTTTTTTTGCATGCACTCTTACCCTACTATCCAAAATAATACATCATAGAGAATGAAAATTCCCCTTACACTTGAATTTTTACATACTTTACAATAAACTGCTCTAATGACTCGAATCAAGATAATCAAAACACTTGGAGTACTTTTAAGATTAACGCACATATGGGGGTAATAAATGATGTTCTTCCCCATTACTCCATAACATAAGTACTTTACCCATGAGTCTCAATCGTCCCAAAACAATATGTACAAGGATATGACTCGACTTAGCAACCATGTAATCAATTAGACAATTAACTAAGGGTTTAAACAAATAACAATAATGCACTAAAGATGAGTGCATACACGGAAGACTAAGGCGATTTGGGTGTACATTTAAGTGGGTTGTAACAAATTCTTCCTTTAAGTAAAAATGAGTACAACGCTAATGGTGTGGGAAAAATTAGTTGACTTAACTAGCCAAGTAATATGACTTAAATGGTCAAGTAATTATGATACGGGTTTAACACAAGGGTGATCCTAATGTCTCTTATCATGTAGTAAATCCTACTACACGAATGTAGTCTCACTAGCGGTCTCGGGATGCATCACTAATGCAAGTTCTAGAATCTAAATGCTACCGGTACACTCATAAGCACTAATAGTGTATGCTTTTCCTGTCAAATCTAAAGGCGAACTTTACATATTTGGGTGGAAAATTTTTCTGAATGATACAGTTTTGTGCTAGTCATACGACTCCTATCCATGAGACGCTTGTTAAGGCTAAAGTTTCACTCCTAAATGTTGCAAAAATTTTTAAATTTGGAGCTAAAATTACACTAACAAGTATTTCTCATAGTTTTATTACACACCTACCATCAAACAAACAAACTCAAGTGAAAGTGTATCCTATGAGGTATCATCATTTTACCCTCCCTTTACACTTAGGATGAACATTGTCCCCAATGTTCAATTAAAGAATGTAAAAGTAAAACAGGTAAAAGAATGAAATCAAATACTCCCCTGATTCGCTCGGTATGGATAGTGTGTTAACAAGGTTAGATCTTCCTCCAAGAAAATGAACAATCAAAGCTTCCCTTCCAGAATATAAATCATCTTCTTGTCATACATAACCTGTTAAACCTGAGAAAACAAACAAGGCAACATCGCGTAAAATCGGCGGCAATCTATATATACTAACAAATCCTAGAAAACAAAGTAAGATATAATGCTTGTGGAATGAATGTTTGCAGATTCCCTGGAGTTTATAAAACTAAATATTCAAAACTAGCAAAATTTCCAGATTTTTACACATGACGCCGTCAGGAATTTCTTCCTGACGCCGTCAGAAGTGACCTGCAGAAATCTTGATATTAAGTTTCCGAAAAATTTCTGGAAAAGTTATGTCCTACTTCCTGGAAAATCCTGCAAAACATCATTATGACTCGATACAAGCATTTGACTCAAACAATTACTAATACACATGTTCATTTAATTATTGTTGTGGTTCATGCTCAATTTCGTTCTTGTAAACAAATTTGGATCTCCCTTACACTTATCCTTTGCAAAATACCTTTATATGCAATTAAGACGAAGTTAAAAACAAAATAAAGCATTTTCACAATTTACTTTGAAACATGAGCCACAAACAACAAAAATAAAACATGCATACGGAAACAAATAAAATCAGATAAACAAACAAACAAACAAGTAAATAAATAAATAAATAAAGCTTGGGTTGCCTCCCAATAAGCGCTTGTTTTTGTTTGAGTCACGAGCCTGACTCTACCCTTATTTAATATAATTGGGGGAGGTTTTCCCTACACTTAGGATTAAGTGCGGGTGAAAGTAGCGATACACACCCTTAGGGTGGAAATATGCCTCGTGAGGAAAGAGTGGTGGATGAATTATATGCTCAAAGGGGTGTGCTCCTATCATCATAACCTTACCTAATTCAATTGGGTTAATGGGTGGATTAAGATTTTCTCCTAGAAAGGGATCATTTTCTATCAACTTCGAGAGACTCCTAGTTGGGGATCAATCTTGACCTAATGAACCCGGTTTAAACCCATAATGTTTCTTGTGATCAATTATAAATGGGTGATGTAAGCATGTAAGGTCATTTTCCACTCCTATATTGGCTTCCTCTCTACAAGGCTTAGAGTCCATTACCTTTGTCCTAAGACTACCCGGACTATATGGTTGATGGGTGGATCGGAACCTATTTCAATTCCTAAATTCACATCTAACAATGGAAGATTAGGTAATGGTTTTGGTTAAGGCTCCGGTTCATCAAAACTAGGAACTTCCTTAGAACTAAAAGAAAGGTCATCACTATAAGTGTTAAAACCTATATTCTCTAGTTGTGGTTGGTCCAAGGGTTCTACCTCAATTGGGGTTACTATAGTCTCTTCTACTTCTTCCGGGTAAGTCACGGGTGGTATGTGTGCCTCAAATGATGGTAGGACTTGTGGGGTAATTTGTGGGCTCATGTTATTTACTTCATCATTCCTTGTGTCAAAATCACCTATATTCTCAACATGTGTTTTATTATAATCTAGCCCTAACATTTTCCCAAGTATCTCAAGTGCTTCTCTAGGCATCTCAACTTCTATATCCGAATCATAAGGATCATCCGCAATATTCTGACTGCTATATACAAATTGCCCAAAAGATTCATTATGTGTTTCTTGAGATTCATCATCATCGATCATAAAACCTGGGTCTTTTTTATCAATGTGATCATGTTCGGCTATATCCTCCAACACATCAAGGTCACCTATGTGTTCATCCTGTATTATGGTAGTGCCTAACCATGACATACAGCTAGGTGGCTCATACGAAACTATCCTAGGTGAAGGCTCATATGGTGCATAGGTTTCACTAAGTGAGGCATTTTGAGGGGTTGATGGAGCTCCTAAGGAGAATTCTTTAAAAGTCTTATGCACTTGGCCTCTTTTCTCAAGGTACTCAATAAAATCAATATAAGATCCTGTCCTCCTCATTTCATTCCTCCATCTTGGTATATCCAAACTGGTGTAATTATATTTTTTCTGGTAAAACTCTAGTGTCGGACTTGGTGGATTCGCGTTCTCCATAATGGTGAACGGAATAGTCAATGAACTTAATTGACTAACAAAGGCACAAAGAAAAAGATAGACTAAAGAAAACCTAAAAATAAAAATAAAATCTTACTAGAAAGGAAACTAGCAAGTAGACCTAATAAAAAGAAATTCTAACCTAGACAATAACTATTCCTCGGGCTGCGGCGCCAAAAACTTGATGCGCAGGAATTGCACCAGGCTTTACCTCTCATGGGATCTCGAGAAGCTTACAACCCCCACCAGGCAGTGTACCTGATCGTTGTAGTATAGTATAGTGACAAGTACCGGGGGATTGATCGTTCAACTCAGGAATTGTGTCGCTAGGATTAGAAAGCCTAAAAATTAAGTCTAGAGGTGAGGGATGATTCTTTTTGTATTTTTTTATTTTTATAAAAACAAGTAAAAATCTCGGTTTTGGAAGAGTGGGCGGAATTAGTTGCTAATCAACTAACCCAATAACTAAGATGCAATCAAAATAAAATAACAAAAATGAAAATAAAGCTAATTACGAATATGGTGTGAACAATAGATGGGAGAATTGTGTTTACTTAGATTTCACTACTCCCTAGATATCTTTTACAGGTTAATTGTTTGTTACAGTTGCGTGGATGACGGGTTATATTCCTTAATACCAATCGTGGGGTGGCGTACGTACTTCCCCAACTCTATAAGCTCCTACTTCACTCCTATGTCGAGCCTGCAAGAAGCTCCTAACATGGGATCACTAGAATTCGCTCATGCATTAAATACAACTATAAAAACCTTAGTACGCATTGGTTCATGTTTCTTAAGATGTTCAAGCAAGTTACACTATGGAAGTCTGCCAGTTTTCTTAAGCCCTAACATCGAAATCATTCATCCATTACAACTATAAACAAGCAATCAACCTATAATCAACATCTAGGTTTCAGTACATCTAAGCAAACACACAAGAGATCTAGCCTAGCATGTTAAAATCAAGACAAGCGTAAGATATATTCAAAAAATACATAGACATATTTAGTGAATTGAAAGGATACTTATCTTAATTGAACATGAAAGGTTTCAAGGGGTGAAAACCCTTGAAAATACTGATAAAAATGAGCTAGGGTTTATTCAAGTCGACCCTAAAATTCTCCTCTCTTAGAATGAAAATTACAAAGACTATATATAGATTTCCTAAGGTGACGGCGTCTAGAAGAAACTTCTGACGCCGTCAACCCGCCGCCAAAAATAAAATCGGATTGAGTAGATCCAAGTCTGACGCTGTCATGTGTACTGTTGTTCTGGGCCGTCACCACTTTTGCTCTTGATGTCCATGCTTTGACGCCGTCACGTTTTCACTGGACCATCACCATGTTTGCTCTTGACGCCGTCGTCAAATTGTTCTTGACGTCGTCAGGTACTGTTCCCAGCAAGGAAAATCGAGACTTTGCCGTTTTCTTCACTTTTATGCTCCAAAAACGTCCAAAATGCTTCCTTTTACAGAATTCACTCCAAAAGTACCTAAAGTCACAAAAGGAACGATTTAGGGCAATATTTGATTAAATAAATTCAATTCCGGGCTTAAATGACCCCCTAAAAACGGATCATTTTCGCCTCATCACCTCCCGATCATATGTTATCCGGGATCGAGAAAGTTTGAACTCGGATTGAGCTTGACTCGAAAAACTCGATTTATCTGTAAAGATGTGTTTTATTACAAAAATTAAATTTGAAATATAACCTAAGAATTGAATTTGGTTCGACTTCAGCTCGAAAAGCTTGATACATTCTTAAATAAGTATTTACACTTAGTACACTTACATATTAAAAAAAAGCACATATTTTATATCACTTACAAGCTCGAGAACTCAACAATAACTCGAGTCGAACTTATATAAGGTTGAGCTCAACTCATTAAACATTTCGAGCTCATTTGATAGGCTTTCAATCTTCATATTTTTAATATAGCGCTCTAATGATCCCGCCCCTTAATTTTCCCCAAAATTTCAATCTCCCGCTCCGCTCATATGGCGCCCCTTTTTCACCCAAAATCAAAACATTAACACTACTAGCTTAGTCAGATCTATCTTCTCTCTATTCATCTCTTTTCCTTCTCTCTAGAACCGACTCACACCACAGCCACACTTCACTTCCTTATCTCGCCGTGGTTCCACCAACCATCGCTCCTCCACGCCATCACCGTCATCAAGACAAGGGAACTGTATGGGAGAATTTGTTTGCTTCGGTTGTTTGGTTCGAGATAACCACCACATCCACCACTATCACAGTCGAGCCACCATCACCCTCATCTCACCTATCCTACTCTGTTCATGGGTATGCTCAAACACATATTTAATTTATATTTTCTTAAATGTGTAATCGAATATAAAATAATTTATATTGATTTTCGTGGATTAAAACTAGCCTAAAACATGTTTTTGATTATAAATTCGTGTGGTGGTAATCGTTGCAGGTAGACTTATTAAGACGAAATAGTTTTCCTGTTTATTGGAATGGAGACAATTGACGTGTTCTAAGAGGCCACTGTTTTGCTCATAAAGGGAGTCTTGATTGGTTTCCACTCCGGGAGGATGTTGCTGAACAGTTGGAGTTTGCTTATCGCAGTCGCACATAACATCTGTTATATAGGAAATTAACTCAAAAATGGTTGCTTTTTGTCAAACTGTTTCATTTGTACCAAATGTTAGTGATTTGCTTGCTTGGTAATGTGTTTGACATTTATTCGTTCCACGTTTGACACTGCATAAAATTGCAACCAATTGTATATTATTTGTTGCCCGAGTTGATATGCAACCCATATGTTTATTTTTTAGGCTAAACTTATATTTGGGACATCTAATGTTGTCGTCTTTTATGTTAGCATTAATCACGTTACTTGTTTCTTGCAGGGGCTACATGCTATTTTCACGGGTGAGGATGATACATGGGATGCCTGGCTAAAAATTCCCTCAGCTGGATTTTGTGGCACACTTCATTTTCGAGGCGTGGGTATGCTCCATCTCAGTCACCAAAGCCAACCCATGTATATTTTTACTGTTTCATGGTTGGCAGATCTTATATTATGCAGCGTTATTAGTGCCTTGGTTTCTTACATTTCCCATATTTTTTTTGCAGAAAGAAACTGCCATTAGACTCAGATGTAAGCCACTTTTTATGTTGTTAACAACTTCATTTTCTAATGATAACTCTGTTGTATTTCTTAATTTATATTGCAGGTGACCACTCCAATGGCCATTGAAACTTTGGAAAACGTACCAGTAATGGAAACAGTGGTAAGTAATAAAACATCCACCTTTGATTTTTTTAGTTTTACGTACATGACTAATGTACCGTGTTTTATATATACATATAGGAACCTGTTAAAACTATTGGACATACGAAAACGCTTAAGCCACGACAAACCGGTTCTATAGGTTACACCACCAACTATGATACCAAATATTAGTGAACAAAATACTGGACTAAAATTAGTACCAACGAAGCGAAAACATTTGGTCTGTAGTGAAACCTTGGAAAAGCAAGCTAAGGCGGCTAAGAGTCAACAGGTTTTAACTTATGATAGTTGAGAATTTGATTATATACGACATTACAATTTTATATATATTTGCTTCATTTATATACATTCGATTTTTATTGAATTAGAAATACAATTGTATATATATTTGCTTCATTTATATACATTCTGTTTATATATATATATATATATATATATATATATATATATATATATATATATATATATATATATATATATATATATATATATATATATATATATATATATACTAGCAGTAGTAACTCTGCTCCAGCAGTACTAACGTGGTACTAGTATTAACTCTCCTATCATGTTTGTGTAGATAGTTAAACCAGTGGCTCATCTAGTTCTGTTATGTTGTGAGCTTTGACATGTTCTAGTTCTGCTCTCATCCTGATGTGTTGATATGCAGCAGCCTACATTTTCAAGGCTTTTATATCCAGATGATGAGATTAGGTCAATGGGAGAAAAACTTGTAAGTTTAACTGCAAATTTTATTAGTATGTTCATTGTTTTGGATTAAAAGTCTTCATGATGTTGTTTGAATTACTGCTGATCATGTTTGTGTTAATATTGCTTAGATGGATTTAGTGCAGCTCATGAACTTCAAAGAAAATGTGCCAAGTATTTACTACTGCTAGTACAAAAGTTACTACTGCTAGTTAAAGTTGGTACTGCTCAGAGATTAAGACCGCTCGAAGTTGCTACTTGCTTATGGAAAAGATTATAGATACTTATAAAGAAACTATTGTAAGCCGACTAGGACTCCTTGGTGTATAAAAGGATGTCTAATTTTATATTTTGTTCAGTTATATACATTCCAATTTTATTGTATATGAATTTGTTTTGATATATATTTGAATTGTTTTGATATATATATTGATTTTTTAAATGTGACTAAAAGATGCATATAGTCACACTTATTAACACTTTTGGTCACTGTTTGCTTTAGTCGTTGTGTGACTAAATATTACCGAATGCCACACAAACATAAAATTCACGTGGCCATTGGATGATCTATAGTCACACAAAATACACATTTCTTCACTTTAAACAGCATACGGCTACACTTATTAACACTTTTGGCCACTGTTTCCTAAATGATATGTGACTAAATACCCAAACAAACATGCTTTGTGTGACTAAATGTTACAAAAGGCCACACAAACATAAAATTCACGTGGCCATTGGATGATCAATAGTCACACAAAATACACATTTCTTCACTTTAAACAGCATATGGTCACACTTATTAACACTTTTGGCCACTGTTTGCTTAATGGTATGTGACTAAATACCCAAAACAAACATGCTTTGTTTCACTAAATATTACAAAAGGCCACACAAATATAAAATTCACGTGGCTATTAGATGATCAATAGTCACACAAAATACACATTTCTTCACTTTAAACAGCATATGGTCACACTTATTTACACTTTTGGCCACTTTGTGTTAAATTGTATGTGACTAACTCCAAAAAAACAACACCCATTGTGTGACTAAATAATCACAAACGTCACATTTATTGTATATTCATGTGGCCACAGGACGGGAAATAGTCACACAAAATACACATTTACTTGAATATATCATCTCAAATGTCACATATATTATATATTTATGTGGCCAAAGGTTGAAAAATAATTACTCTCAAAAAACATTCGCGTGACTATAAAGTGTTTACGGTCACTGATAATGACTAATCCAACAAAACTTGTGCCTAATTTGTCACACATATTCGGGGTTTTGGTCACTCTTTTTAGATGGAAAAGGCCACGAACTCAACAATGTGACCATATGCCACCTACGGTGGCGGGACCTATGGTGACACACAACGAAAAAAACGTGTGTGACTATAGGCATATCGTCACACATTTTTAGCGTGACTAATACAACTTTTTGTACCAGTGTAACCTTGGAGGAGATCAAAGATGCTGTTTGGGATTGCGATGGCTCCAAATCCCCAGGGCCTGACAGTTTCAATTTTAAATTCATCAAAGTTTACTGGGATATTATTAAGACTGATGTCATGAATTGTGTGAAATACTTTGAAGCTACAGGGAAGTTTGCTAACGGGTGCAACCCCTCCTTCATTGTTTTAATCCCAAAAAAATCTGACCCGCTTGAGTTTTCTGACTACCGCCCCATCAGTCTTCTTGGCTGTATTTATAAGGTTATTGCTAAGATTCTCGCGTCATGTCCTGCAAGGTAATTGAGTCTATTATTGGCCTGAATCAAACGGCATTCATTGCCGGGAGACAAATCCTTGATGGATGTCTAGTGGCTAACGAAATCATCAGGATGGGCATTATTCCGCTACGCCACTCTACTTTTTGTTTCGACAAAAAGGGGGAGAAATATATTGAACTTTCAAAACTTAATATGATTTTCATAAATTAAGTAAAACAAGTTTAATATAATTTTTTTTTAAGTCTTAAAAACCAAGATTTTGTGAGTTACTTAAAAACAAAGTGTATGTTTTGTCATCAACAAAAAGGGGGAGATTGTTAATACAAATATCGCCTAAAAACGTTATTTATATTTTACGATCTTCACTAAGTTTTGATAATGACAAATGTAAACTTTTGTTTCTAAGTAAAACATAATCTTAGTTTTAAAGACTTGCATAAACTAGACTTTTGCTACATTTTACATTTCATAAAACACAACACTTCTTATTTTCTAAAAATAGAATTGTCACATCACATTTATGGCAAGTTTTGTCATTATACATTTATGGAAAGAAATGTGTTTGACTTACTTAGATGTTGCTTGCAAGTTTGGTGTTTGACTTAACATTATTTGATGTGACATTGTTTGGTTTGCAAGAGTTATGAGATGTGACATTGTTTGGTTTGCAAGATTTATTGCAAAACCAACTACAAGCCCGGCGGTACTCTGGAGGTACACGGGCGGAACCCTTCTCAGGGGTCCGCCTGATCCGCCAGACCTGCAGAAGGTTTTGGCTATAAATATTGAGCCACAAGTTGAATTTTGGCTCATCACTTGACATTATATTTTCACACACACATTCATTCTTTCATCTAACCTCTTAACATTTGATATGTGAAGTTTCTTTTTGTAGCAAAGAGATTCACGAGCTTACTAAAAGTAACAAGTATTCAACACAACGTTGCAAGACTTGTTAGCTTAGCATTGTGTAGACTTGTGTAGTTTACACTTCATTTGATTGTGTATTTTCAGTAGTGATCGGTTAGTATTTTAGTCCTCAAAATACGAAGTGTATAGGGAGTAGTTGTACCCTTGTAAAGAACTAACGGGAGTGGTTGTACCCTTGGTAAAGAACTCGACATCTAGCTTTGTGTCGGTAAAAGTATAAGCGACGTGTAAGGTTTTCTCCGCCGGTGAAAGGAGCTTGTTGACTAGTGAAAGAAACTCTCGAGTTGGATACTCGGGGCGTGGACGTAGGGCAAGGAAAAAGAGTCCTTGTAGCCAAACCACGATAAATACTCGTGTTGTGGTTTGATCGTTTCTTTCATTTACTTGCATGTTATATATTGTGTTTGTGTATATATATCTTTGATCAAACGGAAAGTTTCAAAGCTAACTTAACAAGTTAAAAAGATTTTAATCGGTAAACTATTCAACCCCCCTTCTAGTTTTCCACACTTGGCATCAAGAGCTACGTTACTCAAGCTTTTAAAATATATTGTGTTTTAAAACTTGAAACGATCCATGGATTTTGAAAATTACAAAGAAGGGCAATCTAGGCAAAGACCACCACTCTTTGAAGCAAATGGTTTTATATATTGGAAAAACCGTTTTGAAACTTACGTGAAATCTAAAGATATGGATTTGTGGTTTATAATTATTGATGGTGATAACGTAGTTACTAACATCAAAGATGATGATCAAAAGAAATTAATAGGTAAAAATAATGAAGCTAAAATGATGCTTTAGAATGCTTTGCCTAAGAAAGAATATGAAAGAGTCTTTTTGTGTAAAACCGCCAAAGATATTTGGCAATCTTTAATTGTCACTCATCAAGGAAACTCACAAGTTAAAGATAACAAAATTGATCTTCTTGTTCAACAATATGAACAATTTGTTATTTCCGAAGATGAAATTATTGATAATGTTTTTGCTAGATTTAATACTATTATTACTTCACTTAAAGCATTTGACGAATCTTTTTGTAGTAAGAACTTTGTCAGGAGGTAATGTTACGTTTGGTAGTAATGCTAAGAGCAAAATCATCGAAAAAGGTACAATCTCTCATGACTCCCTCTTTATAGATGATGTAGCTCATGTTGATAACTTAGGTTTTAACCTCCTTAGTATTAGTCAACTTTGTCGTAATAAGTATAATGTTCTTTTTAGTGAAAACGGTAGTAAAATACTTAAAGATGGTATAACCATAGCAAAAGGTGTCCTTAAGAATAACGTATATGTCATGAAGATGGATCCAACATCTAGAGACAAACTTTGTCATACAACATTAGATGAATCTTCAACTTTATGGCATAGACGTTTAGGACATGCTAACATGAGACTAATCCAAAACCTCTCCTCCAAAGACGTAGTTCGAAACCTTCCTAAGTTGAAATATGACCAACACTTTTGTGATGCTTGCAAAGTCGGTAAACAAGTCCATAATAGCCATAAGGCTAAAAACTTGGTTTCTACATCTAGGTGTCTAGAACTTTTGCATATGGATTTATTTGGTCCATCCGCTATACAAAGTTATGGAGGCAACTTCTACACTTTGGTCATAGTTGATGATTACTCAAGATATACTTGGACAAAATTTTTGAAAAGTAAAAATGAAGCTTTTTATAAATTTGAGATTCTAAGTAAGAAACTTCAAAATCAAGTAGGGTCTAATATTGTGTCTATTAGAACGGATCACGGTCGTGAATTTGACAATGAATTTCAATTTGGTAAATTTTGTGATAATAATGGAATAACTCATAACTTTTCGACTCCACGTACTCCTCAATCTAATGGTGTAGTAGAACCTAAAAACCGGACATTGCAAGAGATGAGTAGAACAATGCTTAATGAACAAAACATTCCACAAAAGTTTTGGTGTAATGCCGTCGACACTTCAACGTACATCTTAAATCGAGTCCTAATTAGACCATTTTTGAATAAAACTCCTTATGAACTATATAAAGGTAAAAAGCCTACATTAGGATACTTTAGAGTGTTTGGGAGTAAATGTTTCATTCTTAACACCAAGGATTATCTCACCAAATTTGACCCAAAGTCTTATGAAGGTGTATTTCTTGGATATTCACAAAATAGTAAAGCATACATTGTTTTGAACAAAGAAACCTTAAGAGTCGAGGAATCGTTGAACGTAACATTTGACGAGAGTCCACCTCCCTCTAAGACATCACCTTTGGTAGATGATGACTTAGTTGAAAGCCAAGCAATAGAAAATCAAGAAATTTTAAGTGATGACAAAGAAGATGAACTATTTAACAAAGAACTTGTCAATGTCAAAGAATCTAAAAGTCATCCATTAGATAGTGTCATTAGCAACATTAACGAAAGAACACTAAGGTCAAAAGTTCAAAATGAAAGCAACTATTTTTGTTTCGTGTCAACCATTGAACCTAAAAATATTAATGAAGCCATTAAAGATGAATCTTGGGTAATTGCAATGCAAGAAGAGTTAAACCAATTTGTTAGGAATGATGTATGGACATTAGTTCCTCAACCAAAGAGTCAAACTATAATTGGAACAAAATGGGTATTTCGAAATAAAATGGATGAAAATGGAATTGTGTCTAGAAACAAAGCTAGGCTAGTTGCACAAGGATATAACCAACAAGAAGGCATTGACTACGATGAAACTTTTGCTCCGGTTGCTAGGCTCTAGTCAATTAGAATCTTACTTACATATGCATGTGCACACAATTTTAAACTCTTTCAAATGGATGTCAAAAGTGCATTTCTAAACGGAGTCATTAATGAAGAAGTGTATGTTGCTCAACCACCAGGCTTCATCGATTTTGAAAAACCAAATCATGTTTACAAACTTAAAAAAAGCTCTTTACGGACTTAAGCAAGCTACAAAAGCATGGTATGATCGACTTAAAACATTCCTAGTTGACCATAAGTATACCATGGGCTTAGTTGATAATACTCTCTTCACTAAGAAGAAAGATTCACATATTATCATAGTCCAAATCTATGTTGATGACATTATATTCGGATCAACTTGTCAAGAATTATGTGTGGATTTCTCAAACATCATGCATGACGAGTTTGAAATGAGTATGATGGGAGAACTCAACTTTTTCCTAGGACTCCAAATCAAACAACTAGAAGATGGTATCTTCTTTAACCAATCTAAATACATTAAGGACATGCTTAAGAAATTTGGACTAGAAGATTCGAAACCTATCAAAACTCCCATATCCATGGAAATTAAACTCACCAAGGATGAGGAAAGTGAATCCGTAGATAGTACTAAATATAGAGGTATGATTGGTAGTCTACTTTACCTAACGGCTAGTAGACCCGACATTATGTTTAGTGTTTGTCTATGTGCTCGTTTTCAAGAAGATCCTAAAACTACCCATCTAGAAGCCGTTAAAAGGATTTTTAGGTACATTAAAGGCACTACACATTTAGGTTTATGGTATCCCAAAGGAACGGGAATAGACACCATAGTGTATGCCGACTCGGATCATGCCGGTGACTATATCGATAGAAAAAGTACAAGTGGTATTTGTACTTTTGTTGGACATTGTCTCACCTCATGGTTCTCTAAGAAGCAAACGGCTCTTGCTATCTCAACAACGGAAGCCGAGTACGTTTCGGCCGGAAAGGCATGTCAACAAGCTCTTTGGATGAAGCAAGCTCTTGTTGACTACGGAATTCAACTCAACGACATCACAATTCTTTGTGACAACAAAGGTGCCATTGATCTTAGCAAAAACCCGGTTCAACACGCTCGAATCAAACATATTGAAATCCGTCATCATTTCCTTCGTGACAACGTTCAAAAAGGAAATATCTCAATTGAGAAAGTTTCTTCCGAAGAAAACATAGCCGACATTCTCACAAAACCCCTTAAACGTGAACCTTTTAACCTTCTTAGACTAGGCTTAGGACTCATGGAACCTACATTATAGTTCTGGACATTAGACAAAAATCACAAAAATCAAAACAAATCCATAACTATTTTTCTCAGCAAGGTCGGCGGATCCCTCACACATAACGGGCGGAACCCATTTCAGGGGTCCGCCGTATCCGCCGACCTGCAGAACCAAAATCTTTGTTTATATTAAACCAAACACCCATTATCTCATACCACCACTTCCAAACTGCTACTATTCACTTTACCATCAAACCATACCTACGAATTCTTGGTCTTCCATCCATTTACATTGCAACTAAATCATCATTGTAAGTATTCTAAACATAATTACAATTCTGATTTGAGTCTAGGAATTCTATTTCTTGCACAAAAACAAAAACTTGGGGTTATGCATTAACTTGAAAAACTCATGCATTAGATTAAGTGTTTAATAAAACTAATCATGTTTCCCATAGTTAGGAATTGCATCTTTAATTAGTATAAACATGTTTGCTAAAACACCCCATGTCAAATCCTTCCAAAAATTTCTCACAAGTAGGACAAATATTTTTTCGTCTCACATTGAGAATACAAAATCAAAATGTTATGTTTAAAAAATCACTTGCATAATGTCTCTTGAATGCTAAAGGGAATACATAACCAATATGTATTTTCGGGTACATTCAAACGAAGCTACATTGAACTAGGAGCGTTTGGGTTATCTTTTTTTTTATAACAAAACTTGCATAAAAACGATTTTGAAGCATCAAAATGAGTCAAGATAACCGCACCTCCACATAGTTTTCATGTAGGCACACACTAGAACATCCACATTATAATAAGTAGTTTACTTAAACTAAAATGTGAAATTTTGTTGTTCTAGGAATCATCATGCCTCCTCTAACCCATTACGACCACAAGGACACCATTAAGTACCTACCGAAACACCACAAAACCAAAGGCCTTACCCCAAACCAAGTCAACGTTTTCAAAGCCTTAGAAAAACACTATGTCCACGAGGTTAGAACCATTGACCCATCTTTCCTTGAAGGCACAAACCTTTATGCCGAATTCGCCACAATCAACTTTGAGTGTCTTTTGAATATCGACGAGCCTATTTGTCCTAGGTTCATTCTAGAATTCTATGCATCCTCCGTCCTCTCCACGGATGATTATGGTCATATGTCTATCAACTTTAGGGTTAGCGGTCATCAATACTCCTTCACCCTTGAGGAGTTTGCTCAAATCTTAGGTTTTCCAAACCGTGGTACTTGCCTCTATTCCGACTTGCACTCCCTCTCAACTCTTGACAACCTCCAAGACCGTATCCACCCTTATGACACACCCCTTGTCTCAAAAGACATTCTCCGTGACCACCTCTTTGTTAGGACCACCACCACTAGGAGAACCCGTTCGGGGAATGAGGTTGAAAATGACCCATATGGAATGGAAATGAACGAACTTAAGCCCTAATTCAAGAAATGGGAGGAAGTCCTTAGAGCCAATGTCATTAGCACAATAGGGAACCGTGACCATATCAACCTTTGCCTTTGCTACATGCTCTACTCCTTGTCCGTCAGGCAACCCTTCAACCATGCCTACTACATGGCCAAGAGAATGGCCGACATTCCCGTGCATGGCACAATGGCTATGCCGTATGGAATGCTCTTGACCCGTCTCTTTAGGTTCATCTCACCCATTCCACCAACTCCAAACGGTCTTCACCTCAACTACTCTCTCATTCCACACACCTTTGTCCCACTAAGTGATAAGAGAGTGTACAAAGCTCAAGGAAAACGTCCACATCCTCCTACCTCATCTTCGTCTTCCTCAATGAGTGAAGATGACAATTTGCCAAACTCTAGGCTCCCTCCTCTCGAATACCTTTCTCAACTTCCGGATATTCCTAATGAGTCGGAGGAGTTCAAGCAAACAAAGGGGATGTTTAAGAATGTTGGAAGATTCCTTGGAAAGCTCAAGAACAAGATCGACCGTCAATGAGTGCGGGTGTGTAGGAGTGTTTGGCACTAGGTGCTATTTGAACAAATTTGGTAGTTTAAACAATATTTGTGATGAATTTGTGTGTTAGTACAATGTTTGATACAATTTAGAACATGTAGTATCTAACTTTGATGCAGGTAGACAACTCTTGGCAAGTTGTCAAATTTTCAAGTTTTTAATATTTTCACTAAGTATAGTGAAATTCTCGACCTCAAGGTCAAAGTCCTATGAAATGCATGTTTACGTGTCTAATTTTTGCATTGCCTAACCAGAAATGTCTTATCTTTTTTATTTTAGGAGTTTTCGAAAATTTTGAAAATCGTCTCGCGGGTCAAAAACGCGGACTGCCAAATTTTTAGGGTCTGGCGGATCTGGCGGAACCCAAAATTGGGGTCCGCCAGTGCAAATTCTGGGAATTCCAGAATTGGCCCAACGGATCAGGCGGCACCCTCAAATGGGTTCCGCCTGTGTATTCTGAGGGTGCCGCCAGCTTCCTGCAGAATTTTTGTTTTCATTTTCACCAATTCAACATCCAAACACCAAAATCCAATCCTTTTAGGTAGAAACCCATTACTTGCAATGTGTTTAGCAAAATAGGATACTCCTTCTACCATAAACTTAACCAAAACCAATTCCCGCCAAAATTCAAATTTAGCCATAACAACCTCAAGGACCCCTCAAACATAAAGGAAGGAACCCTTTTAAGGGATCCTTGAAATCCCTGAGATTTTTACTACCACAAATCCACCAAAACCACTAAGCATTTAGTGCAAAACTTGTCTTCTCACTTCACCATTTTCATTGAATTGACTTCCATGACATGACAACCCACAATTAGTTTTCCAAATCATTAGAAACCTCCATTTTTGTATTGACAAACATCAAATCCAAACACTCCTTTCCATAATCCATAAACACTATAAATTAAGCCTTCCTCAACATCATCAAATCACACATTCCTCAACACAATTTCTGAAACTTATAAACCATTTTTCACCATGACTAAGTCGACAATCACCTCTCAACCTTCAAGACCCATCCGGAAAACCGCCCGGATTAGTGTTAAATCAATATGGTCTAATCAACCCATCAACCTAAGCTCCTCATCCTCGGATGAATTCACATCACCCATAAAAAATGAACACTTTTTGAACCTTGCATCTCCATCACCATCACCCAATCAATCAAATGAGCTCACTCCACCACCAACTAAATCACCTATTGACCCAACTCCACCAAGTGCTCCAACTCAACCATCCAAAACTTCATCACCATCACCATTACCCAAAATTGAGCCAATAGAACTCTTTGGGTCTCCTCCCACATCACCACACCCATTTGTCCAAGATCTTAATGATCTTCCACCAAGACCTACACAACCACCACCTTTTGCAAATCAATCACCAAGGTTAATTCTAGACCTTCATGAGGATCTTAACCCAAACCAACCACCACAACAAGTGTACCATCCACCCACACCATTGTTGTTTCATCCCATCTACCATGACATCCATGGTCCTCTATATGGAGAACCAAACTTTGAAAACCATGATCACCCAAATCCACCACACCCTCAACCTCAAACCTTTGAGTCTTTATTTCCTTCATATGAGGATATCCAAAACATGGTAGAAAACCACCTTCATCAAGCAATGGAATTTCAAACCACCTTGCTTGACTCAATACCAAATCCATCCTCAACCCAAGAACCAAAAACCAACCAACCCTCAAACCAAGAAACCAAAACCAACCCATTTCAACCCACTCATCCCCATGTTTGCCCAAATTGTGAGCAAATGGGTCAAACCATCAAAACATTGCTTAACCAATTCCAAAATGAAACCCGTTTTGCATTCCAACACGTCATACAACGTTTGGATGCTCTTTCCCACCCAAACAAATCCTAGACAATCCTTGGAGGCCGTTTGCCCCAATTTAGGAAAGTAGGATTTTATTTTTCTTTCTTGGTTATTTTTTAAGTTTTTAGAAGTAGAAGAATTTTACCCATTTCTTGTCTTTTGACTTTTATAAGTCAAAATTTTACTTGGAATGCTATTTCTTTCTACTTACTTTCGTGCATTGTTGGTTGATCATATTTATGTTGTCATTGTGGTTGCAATGTGTGTGGTAACTACATCCTTGACTATCTATATCACCAACTAACATTTTTTTTGTAGGGTCCAAAATCCATGTTTCCCATCTTGGCACTCCATTTAGGGGGAGTATCGTCCAAGGGGGAGCATGGGCATTATTCCACTACGCCACTCAACTTTTTGTTTCGACAAAAAGGGGGAGAAATATATTTAACTTTCAAAACTTAATATGATTTTCATAAATTAAGTAAAACAAGTTTAATATAATTTTTTTTAAGTCTTAAAAACCAAGATTTTGTGAGTTACTTAAAAACAAAGTGTATGTTTTGTCATCAACAAAAAGGGGGAGATTGTTAATACAAATATCGCCTAAAAACGTTATTTATATTTTACGATCTTCGCTAAGTTTTGTTAATGACAAATGTAAACTTTTGTTTCTAAGTAAAACATAATCTTAGTTTTAAAGACTTGCATAAACTAGACTTTTGCTACATTTTACATTTCATAAAACACAACACTTCTTATTTTCTAAAAATAGAATTGTCACATCACATTTATGGCAAGTTTTGTCATTATACATTTATGGAAAGAAATGTGTTTGACTTACTTAGATGTTGCTTGCAAGTTTGGTGTTTGACTTAACATTATTTGATGTGACATTGTTTGGTTTGCAAGAGTTATGAGATGTGACATTGTTTGGTTTGCAAGATTTATTGCAAAACCAACTGCAAGCCCGGCGGTACCCTGGAGGTACATGGGCGGAACCCTTCTCAGGGGTCCGCCTGATCCGCCAGACCTACAGAAGGTTTTGGCTATAAATATTGAGCCACAAGTTGAATTTTGGCTCATCACTTGACATTATATTTTCACACACACATTCATTCTTTCATCTAACTTCTTAACATTTGATATGTGAAGTTTCTTTTTGTAGCAAAGAGATTCACGAGCTTACTAAAAGTAACAAGTATTCAACACAACGTTGCAAGACTTGTTAGTTTAGCATTGTGTAGACTTGTGTAGTTTACACTTCATTTGATTGTGTATTTTCAGTAGTGATCGGTTAGTATTTTAGTCCTCAAAATACGAAGTGTATAGGGAGTAGTTGTACCCTTGTAAAGAACTAACGGGAGTGGTTGTACCCTTGGTAAAGAACTCGACATCTAGCTTTGTGTCGGTAAAAGTATAAGCGACGTGTAAGGTTTTCTCCGCCGGTGAAAGGAGCTTGTTGACTAGTGAAAGAAACTCTCGAGTTGGATACTCGGGGCGTGGACGTAGGGCAAGGAAAAAGAGTCCTTGTAGCCGAACCACGATAAATACTCGTGTTGTGGTTTGATCGTTTCTTTCATTTACTTGCATGTTATATATTGTGTTTGTGTATATATATCTTTGATCAAACGGAATGTTTCAAAGCTAACTTAACAAGTTAAAAAGATTTTAATCGGTAAACTATTCAACCCCCCTTCTAGTTTTCCACAATCTTCTTCCTTTTATGTATCTTGGGCTCCGGTGGGTAAGAATATGCGTTACCTTGACGGGTGGAACGAAGTGGTTAATAGATTTAGAGCTAGTCTTACCGCTTGGAAAGCGAAAACTCTTTCTATTAGAGGGAGGCTCACTCTTATTAAATATATTCTTGGTAGCTTACCTATATACTATCTTTCTTTGTTTAAAGCCCCACAAAAAGTCCTTAAGCTTCTTGAATCTATTCGTTGTCATTTCTTTTGGGGTTTTAATGAGTCGCATCGAGGTATTTTTTGGGTCAAATGGAATACCATTCTCCTCAATTTCAACTTGGGAGGGTTGGGTATTGGTAGCTTACATGCCAAAAATCTTGGCCTTCTTGGTAAATGGAAATGGCGTTTCCTCACGGAGAAAGATGCTTTATGGCGATTAGTTATAAAGTGCTTTTATGGCGATGATGGCGGTTTTGATTCTTCTTCGGGTTATCATGGAATGAAGGGGGTCTGCTGTGATGTTCTCAAAGCAATCTCAAGTATCGAGGACTGCATTCCCAGTTTCAAACTTTCTTTTGTCCTCAAAGTTGCAAATGGGTCTAATATTTCATTTTGGAAAGATTCATGGTGTGCGGATGGATCTAAGCTCAGGGATAGTTTCCCTAGGCTATTGGTCTGGAGTCTAATAAAGATTGTTTTGTGAGTGATAGATGGAAGCTTATAAATGGTGTGTGGACAGGCAATTAGGCTTGGAGGTTGCCTCTCCGTGGTAGAGCTAAGACTGAGCTCACCAACCTTCTGTCTCTTATTAGTGAGTTGACCCTTAACCCAGATTTGGAAGATAAATGGAAATGGTCCGGTCACACTTCGGGCATATTTAAGGTCAAGTCTCTTTCTAAAAGTATTCAAAATAGCTTGCTATCTGATGGTGTTATCGACAAGCATCATATTTGGAATAGTTGGATCCCCCGTAAGGTTAACGTTTGTGTGTGGAGAGCTTCTCTAAATTGGTTAGCCACTCGTGAAAACTTAGTCGCACATGGTATGGTCTTGCCCTCGACCTCCTGCTCTTTCTGTAATAATGATGTCGAGGGCTTGGAGCATTGTTTAATCACATGTTCTAAAGTGCTACCAATTTGGAGAAAAATCTGGAGTTGGTGGGGTTTAGACCCCACTGTTTCGTTCCCATCTTTCTCGTCAAGTGATATTGCTATGGGTCGGATTGGGAACTATAGCTGTCCTAAAATTAAAAAAGTCATTCAAGGGGTCTTTCAATGTGCGCTTTAGGCTATTTGGAGCTGGAGAAACAAGGTCGTGAACGCATCTGCGGATTCTGTTGCAAAAGAGATTGAGGCTGATATCTTACCGCTTATTCAACGTGTCTCAAAATCTTGGATGTCTGCTCGCTGCTCTACAAGTTCTGCTAACTGGAATGTTTGGATCCAGCGACCTTTTGATTTGTTTGCCCATTCTAGTTGATAGTTAGTTGTTGAGGTTTTGTTGTTGCTGGTTCTGTTGTTTTTTTCGGTCCCTTTTATTTCTTGTCTCTTGTTTTTTTAGGCTCCTTCTCGGTGCCTTTTTATATAATTTCAACTTTTCAAAAAAAAAATAACGATATCCGTGCAATGCAACGGCGGGTACCGTATGATTATATTGTGCGTTACTTACTTCCTAACAAAATAATTTTGAAATCTTTCCATAATAAGCAAGAAAAAAATCTGAATTTTAAGGCTATCTAATTATAATAGTCCTAAATGCATTATAATATACTATAGATATACAGTATATATAAAACATATATACAAAACAATTCCATAACTATTATATAAAAGAATATAAACAAAAGAAAATACAAATAAATGACACATTCATATTATTTTGCAAGTTTGATTATTATTTTAGTCATAGAGGTATAACTTGCTACGAAGTATATGCTAGTGTACTATGATATCAAGTCTTTCATAATTAGAGTTTCATTACGACAGTAATTGGTTGATACGTTGTTCTAATTGTACTGTTTCAAAAGAAAAGAAATATTTTCTTGTCCGATAATGCTAATGAGATATATATAAGTTTGATTGGAGATATATAAATTTAAATGTGATGATGTATTACATTCTTTGTATTATTTGACTTTTGGCATAAAGTCAAGTGCAATCGATGCACACGTAGTCATAAACCAACAATTTATGAGCCAAGATTATTTATTGGCATAACCGGTTGTACCATCCCGGTTTAATAATAATGCGAAATGTATAGAAGAACAATAAGTTCTTCCAAAAGAGATCTGATTGTTCTCAATGGAAGTTAATTGTTAATATATCACCACCATATTAAAGCAATGACTTTATCTTATAAGGTTTTGGAAATAATATAAAGGGGATGTATGTAGGCTTATAAATCCGCCATGTGAATCAGTTTGAGTTTTAAAATCGATGCATCGTTAAAATGATCATCAAATACGCAACTTAAGGTTAGCGTGATTAGTGGCTCAACTTATATAATGCGGGCACGGTTTTCCAAATTAAATTATTTAGGATGGTTGTGAGTACTTTCAAGTATTAGGCGATTGTTAAAATAAGTGTTGAACATAAAAGTAGCCCATGTTCATACGTGAATTGCTTTTGTTGAAACATTTATAAAACATCTTCAGTTGATTGCAAAGTCAATAATATTATGAGAACAAAACATTTAGTTTATGTGGCATATTATAACATATTAATTTGCATCTTGCCATTAATCTATAATGAATCCTCCCCAGTAGAATGGTTTTTGGTCACAAACCATATTTCCCATGTGAGATTTTGTAATTGTGCGAAATGGGATGTTGAAATTGATAATTCATTCAGGGGAAGAGAATGAGCAGCGAGAAATATGGAATGAATTATGATATAAAAATGTTGATCCTGACACTAATGAATATGAACTTGAAGTTCAAGGGACAATTTATATTGCAGATCTAGTAATTGCCGGACATGTTTAGTGACCTAAAGAAAATGACTAGATCATATGTACGCTGCTAGTGCTCCAATTACTCTATGTGTCCCAGCAGTAAAATCAATGATTGGTATTAAGTCTATGGCACATCTGCAACGTGATAGACTAATCGATTCCAAATAAAAAGTCCTCGAATGAATAGATAAAAATGGAGCAAGAAAATGAAGATGGTCGAATCGAGATAATAAAGACCCCATAATAGTTTCTTAAAGAGAAACTAAACATGAAGGTTATTGAAAACCCTAGGTACGTGAAAAACTTTGAGATCTCAACAAATGATAGAATATAATGTCTAGTAAAGTGTGAAATCAAAACGTCGATAATACTGTATATAATAATGCACATGATAAATACAAGGTGAGGATCTTGAATATCTGCAAGAAGTGCAGTTGTATAAATGAATGGCCAAATAATGCAAAGACACAAGTAGCTAATGAACTATGAAAGTCTATTATGATGAGACATTGAATCCATATATATGAATGTTATGAGAAAGCAAAATAAATGTCTGGCAATATTTGAGAAATAAGTTTATAACACCCCCAAAATCGATCAATACAGCGGAAGACTTAAAATGTCAGCGGAAGACTTTTGGGGTATTATATTGTGGATCTTTCGTCACAATTATAGAAAACGATTCAAGTAATCGTTTTAAGTTTTATTTAAAATACCAAATATTCATAATTTCAAGAGAATTCATTATTTAACAACAAGTTTTATTTAAAGAGAAATAAACGTTTCTTTATTTGCCCACTTCGTGCCGTTGCCATCCATTCCATTTAGTTACCTGAGATAAACATGCTAAAAGTCAACAAAAGTTGAGTGAAATCCATAGGTTTATATTTAAGAATTTGAACACAAGAGATAGATGTTTATTGTAATATCGATACAAATAAACAAGTTAGAAAATCACATTCATTATTGCATTAAGCTCATGACACTCAACGATTCAACAGACATCAATATATTCATAATAAAGATGTGAAATGTATAGCCCCCAAGATAGGTATTTGCCAGTAACCTATTATATTCAAATAACGTGCATTTGGTGACTTTCCTCTAGCAACCAAATGGGGATTGTCAATCCCTAATAGATCTATTCACAATTATTTACGTTCACTTTTCAAGTGATTAAGGTTCATGATCGAGGGACTTTTGGCAATAGCTACTTAAGCAATAATACGATCAGGAAAAGACTTGTGTTCGGTTTTTAAGCATGTATCCCCCCCACAGAAATTAGTTAAATGTGGGCTATGAACTCACCTTAGTAGGATAGTAGAACAATTGTAATCTCAACGATGCAAGGCAACGGCTTCACACACAACCTAAAAGATATGGCACGCTTCAGTTCTTAAGTCTCGTTTTATTGCGAACGTTTATTATTAATTATAAGAAATCGATAAAGTACATACGTGATGTGTTGCGTTGTATAAAAATGAATAATGGTTATGTATTGTTTTATTCGTCTAAATATAGTTTATCGTTATATAAGTTTTATTTGTATTATATATAATAAGTTACGTTTAATTATTTATCGTTTTAATATATAATCAATTATATATATATATATAATAAATATAGAATTTTTATTTTAAAAGTAAATATTTCAATTCGATCCTTAATGTTTTCTCAATTTTACACTTTTTACCCTTAACGGAAAATATTTACGTTGTTAGTCCAAAAGTTATATATATTTACATTTTTAGTCCAAATTTCAAATATATACATTTATTATCCTTAAGTTTCAATATTTACAGTTTATACCCCTTAGAAAACAGTTTTTATACTTTTCACTAAAGTTTACTAATTTGGCAAATTTAGTCCCTATCCTTCGTACATTTGCAAAAATAGTCCCAACTTTACCAAATTCAAAACTTAACAATTTTATTATTTCATTAAGCTCAAAAACATTTAGAAAGGCTTATTTTCGCAGCTTATAAGCTTATCACTAGCTTATTTTGTTTATTGGGCTTAACGAGCCAAAAATAAGGGCCCGTTAAGGTTTAATGATCCAAGAGGTTTGGGGGAACACTAGGTTAGTCGAAATCCATAATTTCAAGTTATAATATCATTTCAAAACAGCTTATTCTCATAGCTTATCACAATAAGCTAAAAAGAGCTTTTTGGGCTTATAAGCCCACGTAGAGTTTTTAAGTTTCTGAAAATGGCTTCCATGGCGTTTTGCTTTGGTTCTCGTTAGGTGCTTAAATGGAGTTATTAGGCCGTATTATCTTTCATTCTCGTTTCTATATCACGTAGGTAATCAGATTGTACAAAAATAATAGGTAGTCGTATATTGAAATTAGACATGGCGAGGTCAAATTGTAAGCCAAAACTCATTACGTATAACTTATAAATGTTGAAAATAAACTAAGTGTTATAGTATGTTTCGTGCATGTTCAATACAACATAGTAACGTGTGATTTTTAGGGTGTATACGTTATTATTAGTTCCATATTATTATAGATACTCGTTAAGGACTTAGTAAACATACAATACGATATATAATATGTGCATGTTACGTTTTTGTTGCTTATTTAATTTGGACGAAGTGTTTGTGCAAAATACATAATACGTATATGAAAATAATGAAAATAAAGATTTGGAGTCTCACCTCACCTCAAAAGGTGGAGTAAAACTAAACGTATGGTTCGTGTATATGGTTAAACGTGTTGTGGTTCACTTCTCGTCCTTCCAAGGTTCAAGTAGTTCCAATCCTTGCTTCCTAGGTTCTCTTCTAATCGTGGTTCTCCTAGCAATCCGTTCGTCCCTTCATAGCTTTCCTCGTTGTTAATTTTTGTGGTAGTGGTTCGTTTTTGTGTGTGTAACGTTTAAGGTTGCATGGGAGGTCTTATATGGGCAGTAAAACAAGATATGTTCGCAAGTTTTGGTGTAACATGTGAGGGCGAATAGTAGCGCCTCCTCCCTTGTCCAATCATGATGTTACAAGCTTAGATCTTGTGAGATATGTATGCTATTCATTCCTGACTCTTCTTACAATGTTCATTGTTAGTTTACTTACCATTGGGGAGCATGGGTGGTGAGAAAGGAATGTTGTGACACGTCGTGTATATCTTTCTAGGGTGCGTTTGGTGGTTTGCTTAGGCGTTTTCTAGGGTAGTAAACGAGGGTGAGTGAGCATAAGTTTTATCATTCCTGGTTCCTTGGCACTAGGTGAGACGAATTAAGTAAAAATATACGTAGGTTAGATGTAGAAATCGTAAAATAAAGGGTGTGTTTTGGGCGTGGTCGCGACAGTGCAAAAGAAAGAAAAATAATAAAAGTGCGTTTGGGCTTTAAAGCCTGTGGGCTTGTGGTTTGGTCTCGGCCCAGCAGAAAGAAAGAAGAAAAAAAAATTAGTACCAGTCCGTTTGGTTTGGTAATTGGATTCGTGGCCCATTGGGTGTTGGGGGCCCACCTGGGGTGTCTCGATTATCGTGTCGGAGTTCAAAAATATTAGTGAGCGTTCTCGGGAAGTTTCGTAGGTTCGGGGAATATATAAATAGTATACGTTATTTAGACGAAACGTATTATTAAATATAAACGCGTTATATAATTATTTATCGTTCGCAATAATTATAGGCAACCTAGGTTGTGTGTAAGCATCGTTCCTGGGTAAACGGTCAATCACAGTTATCATAGTGGTTCAATATCAAGCCATATCATAAAAAAAAATTTTGTTACCCGTAAAATGGTGTTAATTTATCGTAACATCGTTTTATTTATTTGTATGCATTTACTAATCGTATGGGAAATTTACGAGAGGTTACATTACCTACTTCTTACAGGGAATTCCGTCCCGGAATTGTAGTCTAAGATAGTTGTCGAGGGTGTCTTAGGTGAAGAGATGTGGGTACTTGGAGCGAATCTGATCCTCGCGCTCCCAGGTGTATTCCGGTCCTCGCTTGGAGTCCCAACGAACTTTGATAATAGGGATACGGTTTTATTTTAATTGTTTGACTTCTCTATCCATGATTTCAATAGGTTCCTCAGTAAAGATAAGGTTATCATCTAGTCGAATTTCCTTCAATGGAATCACGAGAGATTCATCGGATAAACACTTCTTAAGGTTTGACACATGAAAGATGTCGTGAATCCGACTAAGTTCTTCGGGTAGTTCTAGTCTATAAGCCACGGGTCCTATCCTTTCCAGGATTTTGAACGGACCGATGTATCTGGGGTTCAACTTTCCATGCTTTCCAAATCGTACCATTCCCTTCCAGGGAGATACTTTCAATAAGACTCTGTCTCCTATTTGAAATTCCATGGGTTTCCTTTTTAGGTCTGCGTAGCTTTTCTGTCGGTCTCGGGCTGCTTGTAAGCGTTGCTTAATCTTAATGATTTTCTCGGTTGTTTCCCTAACAAGGTCTGGTCCTATAAGTTGTCTTTCTCCGACTTCTGCCCAACAGACGGGTGATCTGCACTTCCTACCATATAGTGCTTCGAATGGTGCTGCTTTTATACTAGCGTGGTAACTATTGTTGTATGAAAACTCTGCTAATGGTAAGTGCTTATCCCAACCTTTTCCAAAATCGATAACGCATGCTCGGAGCATATCTTCTAAGGTTTGAATAGTTCTTTCACTTTGACCATCAGTTTGAGGGTGGTACGCGGTGCTCATATCTAGTTTAGTTCCTAGGGCTTCCTGTAATGATTTCCAAAAGTGTGAGGTGAAACGACTATCTCGATCCGAGATAATTGAAATTGGTACTCCATGTCGAGTGACAATTTCCTTCACATATACCTGAGCTAGTGTATTCATCTCGTCGGTTTCTTTGATGGGTATAAAATGAGCGGATTTTGTTAGACGATCCACAATAACCCATATTGTGTCGTGTCCGGATGAGGTTCTTGGGAGTTTGGTGATGAAGTCCATAGTGATTCGTTCCCATTTCCACATAGGAAGTTCTGGTTGTACAAGTAAGCCTGACGGTTTCTGATGTTCTGCCTTTACCCTTGAACATGTTAAACATTTACTGACATATTCTGCGATGTCAGCCTTCATGTTTGGCCACCAATATAGTTTCTTTAAATCCTGATACATCTTGTCAGAACCTGGATGGATGGAGTATTTTGACTTGTGAGACTCATACATGATGAGCTCACGAATACCTCCGATCATCGGGATCCAACTTCTGTCCTTGAAACATAGTGTTCCATCAGATTTCTTCACGAAACTATTCTTATTCTCGGGCATACCGTAAATCTTTTCTTTGGGTCGGTTTTCTTCTTTAAGTGCTTCGCTCTGCGCGGTAAGGATTTGGGATGGAAGGGGTGAGTGAATAGTCATCCCTAGTGATCTAACTCGAAGGGGTTTCAATCGTTCCTTTCGGCTTAACGCATCTGCTACTACATTAGCCTTTCCTGGGTGATAGCGGATCTCACAATCATAATCGCTGAGCAACTCTAGCCAGCGACGTTGCCTCATATTCAAATCCTTCTGATCCAAAATGTGTTGAAGACTCTTGTGGTCGGTGTATACGGTGCATTTGGTGCCATATAAGTAGTGTCTCCACAACTTGAGTGCAAACACTACAGCTCCTAACTCCAAGTCATGAGTTGTGTAGTTTTCCTCATGTTTCTTTAGTTGGCGGGATGCATAAGCTATTACTTTGCTTCTTTGCATCAAAACTGCTCCTAGTCCATGATAAGATGCGTCACAATATACTATAAAGTCCTCGTTTCCTTCTGGGAGGGCTAATATTGGAGCTTCACAAAGCTTTTGTTTTAACATCTGGAAGGCTGCTTCTTCCTTTTCTTCCCAGATGTACTTCTCATTCTTTTGGGTCAACTTAGTCAACGGCTTTGCAATTTTGGAGAATCCTTCTATAAATCTTCGGTAGTAACCTGCGAGACCTAAAAATTGACGAATCTCCGTGGGGTTTGTAGGAGATGACCAACCTTTAACAGCCTCAATCTTTGCAGGGTCTACGTGAATGCCTTGACTATCGATGATGTGTCCTAAAAACTGTACGGTGTGAATCCAAAAGTCGCATTTAGAGAACTTAGCGTACAATTCTTCCTTCTTGAGCAGTTCTAAAATGATTCGTAAATGTCCCGCATGTTCTTCTTCATTGTGAGAGTAGATCAAAATATCGTCGATGAATACTATTACAAACTTATCCAAGTAAGGTTTGCATACTCGATTCATTAAATCCATGAAAACTGCTGGTGCATTGGTCAGACCGAACGGCATTACTTGAAATTCGTAGTGACCATAGCGCGTTCTGAATGCAGTTTTCGGAATATCCTCTTCTCGAACTCTTAGCTGATGGTATCCTGATCTTAGATCAATTTTTGAGTACACACTTGATCCTTGCAATTGGTCGAACAGATCATCAATTCGAGGTAATGGGTATCGATTCTTTACCGTAAGTTTATTCAACTCCCGGTAATCGATGCACATTCGAAAGGATCCATCCTTCTTCTTAACGAACAAAATTGGAGCTCCCCAAGGTGATGAGCTTGGTCGAATAAATCCTTTATCCGATAATTCCTTTAGTTGTTCTGACAATTCTTCCATTTCAGATGGCGCTAGCCTATAAGGTGCTTTAGCTACTGGTGCCGCTCCAGGCACTAGTTCAATCTGAAATTCTACTTGACGTACGGGTGGAATACCAGGTAATTCTTCAGGGAATACCTCAGGGAAATCCCTAACGATAGGAACGTCATCAAACTGTCTTTCGGATGACTTACTTTCCGTAACTTGAGCCATGAATACTTGACATCCTTCCTTCATGTATTTTATTACTTGCATACATGAGATAATTCCATATCGAGGTTTGCTTTTGTCGCCCTGGACAATGAGTGTTTCATCCTTGAGTGGTATATGGACGGCCTTTTCGTCACAGTGAATCCTAGCACGATGGTGGGATAGCCAATCCATGCCGACGATAGCGTCGAAGCTACCAAGTTGAACCGGCATAAGATCAATGGCAAAAGGTTTTTCAGATAAGGTTAGGGTGCAATCTCTCATGATAGTATTGGTGTCTATTAAATTCCCGTCAGCCATTTCGACTTCGTAGGTGGTGTTTAGCTTAGAGGGGGTAACATTAAGTAAAGGAGCAAACGTATCCGATATAAAACTCTTATCGGCGCCCGAATCAAACAATACTCTAGCATTATGATGGTTTAGTAGAAACGTACCGGTGACTACATCGGGTCCGTTTCCATCTCCGAGTAGGTATACTCTAGCTTGGGCGTTGGCTGGTTCGTTTCCTTTTGGGCAGTTTCTCCGGATGTGTCCTACTTCTCCGCATCCGAAACAAGTGGGTGGTATAGCTAATGCATTGCTTCCCGTAGCAGGAATCTTACAGTTCCTGGTTTGATGACCGATTTTATAACATTTGTCACATCGGACGGTACAACGACCCTCATGATGAAGTTTGCATCGCTGGCACAGGGGTTTCTGTCCGTTGTACCCTACACCTTCCGTAGCGGTGTAGACTCGGGGTTTTTCTTGTCTTTGGTTCTGCTGCTGAGTGCTTCAGGTGTTGTGATAGGGCTGGTGTTTCCGATTATTGTTGCGTTGGTTGTTGTTGCGGTGATGACTGTCGTAGTTCTGCTGGTTGTTGTTGTGATGGTGAGTGGTCCTTTTATCGTCCAATTTCCTTTTTAGTTCATTGTATTTCACTTCTCGATCTAGAAGTTTCTGAGCAAGTTCCATTGCTGCTTCCAAGGTTGGCGGATTTGCTGAGGTGACATTTCCTTCAATACTCCTAGGGAGTCCTTCGACATATTTCTCTAATGTCTTCTCATAATCAGGTACCATGGTAGGGCATAATATCTTAAGTTCTTGAAATCTCCGGTTGTAACTTCTCAAATCAACTCCTTTTACTATTAAGGCATGGAACTCATCTTCGAGTTTTCGTAGTTCGGAACGGGGACAATACTTCTTTAGTATTTTAGCCTTGAACTCAATCCAAGTAAGCTGATGTGCTGCTTCTGCTCCTAGTGTTTGAACGGTAGAGTTCCACCAGGATAGAGCGTCTTGCATTAGCGTTCCCGTTGCGAAGCTCACTTTGTTGTTTTCCGAGCATCCACTTCTTTGGAAAACAGTTTCACTTCTTTCAAACCATTGAGCTAATTCTGACACTCCTTCAATTCCTTTGAAATACGTCGGTTGACATGCTATGAAGTCTTTGTAGGTGCAGTAGCGGGGTGCCGGTGCATTTCCGTCTCTATTACGGTTTTGTTCAGCTAAAACGGTATTAACGCCGTCAGCGATTGCTTGCTGGATTGCAGCCGGGGTCATAACTTCGGGGTTTGCTGGTGCGGCGTTCGTGGTTGTTCTCCTAGTCCTAGCCATATTGCTATAAAAGAAGGTATATTATTAGAACATTTATAATAATCTTATCACGTTGAAAATACATATCGAGTAATGAATAGTTAAATATAGGTCGTAGTTACAATGATTCAATCATCGTAAGTTTTTGTATGTTGGGATAACACACATAACGAATAAGTTTGACCTGTATGAACCAATAAATTACGATATAATGCAACGTAAATAAAGATAAAATAAACTTCCATAAATCAATGTCACGGTGTTACAACACTTATTTGTACTTGTGCAAATGTTTACAAAACACGACAAGATATTCTTATTTGTAGGACATTGATTTTTCTTAACAAAGTGGTGGTCTCATGGTTTTCCTAAGGCCTTGTCTAGGCGGTTTTGGAGTTCTTGAATGGCAGTGGACATGGTTTCCATGGTTTGATCTCGAGCTCTTTCCCTTTCTCGAGCTTCCAGCAGGGCTTGCCTAAGGCGTAGGTTTTCAGTGTTGATTCTCTCAATCTCTCGGTCTAAAGTTCCTAATGCTATTTCGGTTGAAGTGTTAGCCCCACAAAGAGCTCCTATGAATTCCATTGATTCCCAAAATAGAGAATCCAACTTTTCGACTTTATCCTCTACTGCAAGATGACCAATTATGAGACTGTTCATGTCATATTCAAAGGTTTCTAGAAGTTCCTGTGGAATCTTGTTGAGTATACTCGCGATGGAATCAAGTCAGTCTTCGTGGCGAACCATTCTTGCAGCTAACAATGGTATGGTATGGTGTATGGGTTCCCCAGTGACTGGCAGTATTCGGGAGGTAGAGTAAGAACTTTCCCCAAGTTCCCTTGTTGTTGGTGTTCCTTCTTGAGATCTCCAATATCGCATAATGGGCAATAAGAAAGACCATTTACGAGCATCTGCCCGTTTGTGGGTCCTTCGGCGACTACGGTGAATACTAGATTCTGAGGCAGTTGGGCGGATTGGGTAAATCTTTCGGTGAGGTGGTAGAGGGACACTTTGGTAAGGTACTGGTGGTGATGCTAGTGGAGGTGATACTATAGATGATGGTGTTAGTGGTACAGTAGTAGTTTGGCTGTAGAAGATAGTTGGTACTGGTGGTATTACTGGTGGTGCAGGTGGTGATGGCACAACTGATTCAGGTGGTATGACAAGAGCTGGTGCTGGTACAGCAGTACTTGCTTCATACGGCTGAAGTTGTCTAATTTGCCTAGATCGGCGAATCGGACCAGATGTTGCCAGAGGAAAAGCCTCTGTGTCAGATGCTGGCAGAAATTGCTGGCTTTGCATGTATCTGTCGGTAGCAGGAGACATAGGCATAGGTGAGGTAGCATAGGCTGAAGTAACATCTTCAGTTCCAGAGTTTGAGGACAAGCTGATAGGGTGGGTGTTCGAAGACATGACACTGTAATAAATTTCCCGATTAGTAAATGTAAGCATAATTATAACTAATTTAAAAATGCTATAAAGGTAAATAATACTTTTTACCAATTACTGGGATGCGTAGGCACGAAGGGCGTAGGATGGTATTTTATGAAAATTTTGTCCCGTTTAAAGTGTAGTTATAGTCCAATGTTCCAAAAACACTTGGTTCACTATAACCGTAGCTCTGATGCCAATCTATAACACCCCCAAAATCGATCAATACAGCGGAAGACTTAAAATGTCAGCGGAAGACTTTTGGGGTATTATATTGTGGATCTTTCGTCACAATTATAGAAAACGATTCAAGTAATCGTTTTAAGTTTTATTTAAAATACCAAATATTCATAATTTCAAGAGAATTCATTATTTAACAACAAGTTTTATTTAAAGAGAAATAAACGTTTCTTTATTTGCCCACTTCGTGCCGTTGCCATCCATTCCATTTAGTTACCTGAGATAAACATGCTAAAAGTCAACAAAAGTTGAGTGAAATCCATAGGTTTATATTTAAGAATTTGAACACAAGAGATAGATGTTTATTGTAATATCGATACAAATAAACAAGTTAGAAAATCACATTCATTATTGCATTAAGCTCATGACACTCAACGATTCAACAGACATCAATATATTCATAATAAAGATGTGAAATGTATAGCCCCCAAGATAGGTATTTGCCAGTAACCTATTATATTCAAATAACGTGCATTTGGTGACTTTCCTCTAGCAACCAAATGGGGATTGTCAATCCCTAATAGATCTATTCACAATTATTTACGTTCACTTTTCAAGTGATTAAGGTTCATGATCGAGGGACTTTTGGCAATAGCTACTTAAGCAATAATACGATCAGGAAAAGACTTGTGTTCGGTTTTTAAGCATGTATCCCCCCCACAGAAATTAGTTAAATGTGGGCTATGAACTCACCTTAGTAGGATAGTAGAACAATTGTAATCTCAACGATGCAAGGCAACGGCTTCACACACAACCTAAAAGATATGGCACGCTTCAGTTCTTAAGTCTCGTTTTATTGCGAACGTTTATTATTAATTATAAGAAATCGATAAAGTACATACGTGATGTGTTGCGTTGTATAAAAATGAATAATGGTTATGTATTGTTTTATTCGTCTAAATATAGTTTATCGTTATATAAGTTTTATTTGTATTATATATAATAAGTTACGTTTAATTATTTATCGTTTTAATATATAATCAATTATATATATATATATATAATAAATATAGAATTTTTATTTTAAAAGTAAATATTTCAATTCGATCCTTAATGTTTTCTCAATTTTACACTTTTTACCCTTAACGGAAAATATTTACGTTGTTAGTCCAAAAGTTATATATATTTACATTTTTAGTCCAAATTTCAAATATATACATTTATTATCCTTAAGTTTCAATATTTACAGTTTATACCCCTTAGAAAACAGTTTTTATACTTTTCACTAAAGTTTACTAATTTGGCAAATTTAGTCCCTATCCTTCGTACATTTGCAAAAATAGTCCCAACTTTACCAAATTCAAAACTTAACAATTTTATTATTTCATTAAGCTCAAAAACATTTAGAAAGGCTTATTTTCGCAGCTTATAAGCTTATCACTAGCTTATTTTGTTTATTGGGCTTAACGAGCCAAAAATAAGGGCCCGTTAAGGTTTAATGATCCAAGAGGTTTGGGGGAACACTAGGTTAGTCGAAATCCATAATTTCAAGTTATAATATCATTTCAAAACAGCTTATTCTCATAGCTTATCACAATAAGCTAAAAAGAGCTTTTTGGGCTTATAAGCCCACGTAGAGTTTTTAAGTTTCTGAAAATGGCTTCCATGGCGTTTTGCTTTGGTTCTCGTTAGGTGCTTAAATGGAGTTATTAGGCCGTATTATCTTTCATTCTCGTTTCTATATCACGTAGGTAATCAGATTGTACAAAAATAATAGGTAGTCGTATATTGAAATTAGACATGGCGAGGTCAAATTGTAAGCCAAAACTCATTACGTATAACTTATAAATGTTGAAAATAAACTAAGTGTTATAGTATGTTTCGTGCATGTTCAATACAACATAGTAACGTGTGATTTTTAGGGTGTATACGTTATTATTAGTTCCATATTATTATAGATACTCGTTAAGGACTTAGTAAACATACAATACGATATATAATATGTGCATGTTACGTTTTTGTTGCTTATTTAATTTGGACGAAGTGTTTGTGCAAAATACATAATACGTATATGAAAATAATGAAAATAAAGATTTGGAGTCTCACCTCACCTCAAAAGGTGGAGTAAAACTAAACGTATGGTTCGTGTATATGGTTAAACGTGTTGTGGTTCACTTCTCGTCCTTCCAAGGTTCAAGTAGTTCCAATCCTTGCTTCCTAGGTTCTCTTCTAATCGTGGTTCTCCTAGCAATCCGTTCGTCCCTTCATAGCTTTCCTCGTTGTTAATTTTTGTGGTAGTGGTTCGTTTTTGTGTGTGTAACGTTTAAGGTTGCATGGGAGGTCTTATATGGGCAGTAAAACAAGATATGTTCGCAAGTTTTGGTGTAACATGTGAGGGCGAATAGTAGCGCCTCCTCCCTTGTCCAATCATGATGTTACAAGCTTAGATCTTGTGAGATATGTATGCTATTCATTCCTGACTCTTCTTACAATGTTCATTGTTAGTTTACTTACCATTGGGGAGCATGGGTGGTGAGAAAGGAATGTTGTGACACGTCGTGTATATCTTTCTAGGGTGCGTTTGGTGGTTTGCTTAGGCGTTTTCTAGGGTAGTAAACGAGGGTGAGTGAGCATAAGTTTTATCATTCCTGGTTCCTTGGCACTAGGTGAGACGAGTTAAGTAAAAATATACGTAGGTTAGATGTAGAAATCGTAAAATAAAGGGTGTGTTTTGGGCGTGGTCGCGACAGTGCAAAAGAAAGAAAAATAATAAAAGTGCGTTTGGGCTTTAAAGCCTGTGGGCTTGTGGTTTGGTCTCGGCCCAGCAGAAAGAAAGAAGAAAAAAAAATAGTACTAGTCCGTTTGGTTTGGTAATTGGATTCGTGGCCCATTGGGTGTTGGGGGCCCACCTGGGGTGTCTCGATTATCGTGTCGGAGTTCAAAAATATTAGTGAGCGTTCTCGGGAAGTTTCGTAGGTTCGGGGAATATATAAATAGTATACGTTATTTAGACGAAACGTATTATTAAATATAAACGCGTTATATAATTATTTATCGTTCGCAATAATTATAGGCAACCTAGGTTGTGTGTAAGCATCGTTCCTGGGTAAACGGTCAATCACAGTTATCATAGTGGTTCAATATCAAGCCATATCATAAAAAAAAATTTTGTTACCCGTAAAATGGTGTTAATTTATCGTAACATCGTTTTATTTATTTGTATGCATTTACTAATCGTATGGGAAATTTACGAGAGGTTACAAAGTTGTATATGTGTAACATAATAATACAAGAGCTCATTTTATGTTGAGATTCCTTAAGGACTATAGAATACATGCAGCACGTGATTTAAAATTCTCGAGAATAAAAATTGATCACATTGAACCGCAGTAAAGCAAATATTTCAATATTTTCAAGATACAAAGGATATGGGTTTATATATTACTAACCCGTCAAAACAAGTTTAGTTAGTTTTGCAGATGCAAGATATATGCCTGACCCTCATAATGGTCAATCTCTAACTGGATATGTATTTACAAGTGAAGGAACTGCAATTTCATGGCGTTCAGTAATGCAGACAATTTCAACAACTTCATTCAACCATGCAAAAATTATAGCAATCCATGAAGCAAGTCGAGAATTTGTTTGGTTAAGAAGCGTGACACAACACATACGTAAATCATGTGGTATTTCTTCAGAAAAGGAGGCACTAACAGTTTTGCATGAAGATAATGCAGCATGCATTGCTCAGCTTAAAGAAGGTTATATCAAGGGCGACAGGACAAAACATATTTTACCAAAAATTCTTTTTTGCTCATGACTTACAAAAAAATGGTGATATTATTGTTCAACAAGTTCGTTCAAGCGACAATGTGGCGGATCTATTTACCAAGGCGCTTCCTACCTCAACATTTAGGAAACTAAGTCACAACATTGGGATGTGTCGACTCAAAGAGCTCAAGTGTTATAGCCATCAGAGGGAGACAATACGCGCTACACTCTTTTTCCCTTAGTCATGGTTTTGTCTCACTACGTTTTCCTGGCAAGGTTTTTAATGAGGCATCAATTTATAAGCGTATAAACAATATGGACATCCAAGAGAGAGGTTGTGGATAATTATTTAATGAATGTCCTTATTGTACACATATAACCAATAAGAGGTCCACAACCTAGTTAGCTATTAAGGTTTTTACCCTACTGTTTGTCATATATATACTTTTCGTAATCTCCTAGTTTATAATGAATCGAAGAATATTTTTTATTCCTTAAACTCTTGTTTACAACAATGAAGAATATGTTCATGTAAACAATATACGATGTTTGTTGAACAAATGCATATTTTATTATTAACAAACTCAGTTTATTCTATGAACAATTTCACAATTATTGATGAATAAGTTTAGAGTTTGTGATTGACTATTATTCTGTTAATCAAATATAGGATATGCAAACTTTTTGTTCATCATTCTTCATTTTTATTTAGATTTTTTATTATTATAGACATTATTCATCAATAAAATAATCTTGTTTATCATAGATTTGTTCATCATTAAAACGAGTTTTTCACCATATACTTTGTTTATTGAATGATTTCACAATTATTGATGAATAAGTTTAGAGTTTGTGATTGACTATTATTCTGTTAATCAAATATAGGATATGCAAACTTTTTGTTCATCATTCTTCATTTTTATTTAGATTTTTTATTATTATAGACATTATTCATCAATAAAATAATCTTGTTTATCATAGATTTGTTCATCATTAAAACGAGTTTTTCACCATATACTTTGTTTATTGATGAAACAAGTTGTTCATCAATAAAAATATTGTTGTTCACCGGTGACTATGTTTATCAATAAAACGAGTTGCTTATCAAATATAAGATTCTTGTTTATCGCAAACATTTTTTATAAAAGAAAACGAGTTGTTCATCATAGACATCGTTTATTAATAAAAAGACTTGTTTATTAACACAAATATTATTGCTCATCATAGACATTGTTTATTAATAAAATGAGATGTTTATCAATAATAAGATTTTTGTTCATTATAGAAAGTGTTCATCAATAAAACGAGTTGGTCATGGTCTATTTACAATACAAATGACCACACTTGTGTTTAATGGATCGCCATTTTTCTTCAAACCACCAATAATCAATACATACTAGCAAATTATTGTATATGATATCATGAAATTGGCATACTATTATTTAATGAGCAACTTGCTCATTAAGTGCATTATTTAGGGTGATTGAACCATTACTGAATGTAATTTTTTTTTTTTTTTTTTTTTTTTTTATCATTTATAAAATATAGAAAGCACAAATAATCATGATCCAGAGCTATACGATATGCTAATATTTTAAGCTAAATAGCTCTAAATTAAGACAACACTTTATTCACTAGATTTGGTATATTACTTTAATGCTGGGTACATGTATAAGGCTACCCACATAAGGTAGCTCGACCGAGTCGGTCGACAAGTTCATAGTCGGTCGGCTTTACTGTGGGGATTGGGTTGCGACCAAATAGAGGGACGAAAACAAGGGATTGAGGTCGAGGTTGCGACCGAGTACAAGCCATTTTTTTTTTTTTTTTGCCTTTTGATCCGTTGCATGCATTCAAAAAAAAAGTATACCGTTTATTTTTACTAGCCGTTGCATGCATTTGAAAGTAAAATATATATATATATATATATATATATATATATATATATATATATATATATATATATATATATATTAACACGACATATTACACACTTCAATTCACAAAATCACGCACTTCTTTCAATTCAACCAATAAATCAAATACAAAAAAATGTCTTGTAATATTCCTCACACTGTCAAACAAGTTCAAAACTATGTCGACAAACAAGTCGACATAGACGACAAGGAACGACAAGATGCAATTGTCGAAGTTATTAATAAGTTTGAGCTCGCAAAGGCACACAAACAACAGCTGAGAACACGATACACAGAGTGCAAAGACATCTCTAATGATAGAAAATTTGTGATCGACCAGTTTTTATACGATGAATTTCGCAAAGACGCTGATGTTGTTGATACATTGTGAGGTTGTGTGCAGAAGATAGAGAACGAAAAATCCAACAAAATCCGTGGGAGTTTTGAGAAAAATGTGGCAGCTGCTGATACACAACAACAACAACAATTTGTGCAAGGTGCATCAAGTTCATCTGCACCAAGAGTTGTTGAGCAACAACAACAACAACAACAACAACAACCTCATCTTGATTACTTTCAGCTAAGTTTTGAGGAAAATGTGAAAGCTGTTGATGATGACTAGAACTCTGAGGATGAGGGGGAGCTGAGCAGGTTGGAAGCTAAGTTAGAAGAAGAAAGGTTTGCGAGCTTTGATCCTTACGACGACGGTTACGACTCCAACAACTCTCAAACCTGGGATCACCCGGATTACAATTGAAGTTTTAATTATTAAGTTTGTAGTTTAATTATTATGTAATGTTTTCAATCGATGTAATATTTTAATTATTAATGAAATTAATGTTTGGGTAAATGCTACGTATTACCAACGTACTTTTAAATTTGTGCCGACTTGAAACACGTACTATTTTATTCAAGGACTTTAACAACGAACTTTCAAATTTTGTTCCAAGATAACAAATATGATTGAAATTATGTTCCAAGATAACCAATATGATTGAAATTATGCTCCAAGATAACCAATATGATTGAAATTATGTTCCAAGATAACCAATATGATTGGAATAGTCAGTATTTTATTAAAGGACTTCAACACTACATGGTCATATTGGTTATCTTGGAACAAAATTTGAAAGTTCGTTGTTAAAGTCCTCTAATAAAATAGTACGTGTTTCATGTCGGCACAAATTTGAAAGTACGTTGGTAATAAGTAGCATTTTAATAAGTTTGTAGTTAAAAAAATGAACTTGGTCGCCCTTACTGGGGCACCCAATCGCCTGCACGTCACTGGAGAGAGAAAGCTAACGTGACAGAGAAAAGAAGTGATTAGTTCGTCTTTATGCGGGTAGCCTAAGGGCCCAGATGCAATGACATCGTATTGCTTTTTTAATATCTCCACCGAGCAAATAACGACATACACAAAGCAAGATTAGACTCCACGATCATATCACGCCTATTGGATCATCGTGTAAATTATACAAAAGTAGATAAATCGAGATATTTCGAAATCAATTATCACATCCTTTCTAGTTTTGACGCATTGATAATTCAAGTTTTGACTTTTCACACATGCCAATGAAGAAGAAAACGTATCTTACGGCGTAGAACTTTCAAATTTTAGGTCTGTCTATAAAAAAGATGGTAAATATGCATGGTCTCTTGCGTTTCACTTGTTCAAATCTTCACCGCTTTGATCGAACGGAAACTTTGGCCTAGCCGCTTGGGTGTATACGAGTGGCTAATAAACTAATTAATAGGTGTTTAAGTACCGGTCAAGAGTCAAGACATGCGTAAAGTAGTACGTGAAATCGTAACTATTTATGTGCATGGATAATTTGTTTTTCAAAGAGAGAAAAAAAAAAAAAAAAAAAAAAAAGACCTTCGTCAATCAGAAAATTTTTACACACTTTCTCCTACACACTTCCATTAAGTGTGTAAAATTTGTCAGTTTATACACTTTATAAAAGCTACGGAGTAAAATGATAGCGTCCATTTCTATTTTAGATGATTCAAAATAATAGTCCATTTTTTGTATCAACCTATCAAAAGAGAGATTAGTAAGTTGGGATTATATTTAATTGATTGAAGAGTGTAGTGATCTTACTTTTTTTAAATATGTGTTTTTTGTCTGATGACATTAATTAATTATAAGACTAATGGAGTAAGTTTTAAGGTAATTTGACAATACAAACCAATCTCCAATTCATTAACCGGCATTTGACTATAAATCATATGACATGTCTTCTTCTATTTTCATGATTAAAAAATTGATAGGTTATTAATGGCTGACTTAGGGTCAAATGAGAAGAGCTTTTAAAATGAGAAGGATAAGAAATAACTATAACCACATATTAGAGATGCATCGACTTGAATTAGATGCATTCATAATCTTTTAGATGTATCATAATATATTTTCTAGCTAAAAATTAGATGCATATACATATATTATATGCATTTAGCAAGTTAGAAAAATCCTATGTATTTTTCGTCCTCTGCGGGTCAAATTTGTTACAAGTACTACTTTGCATCGTTTTTACTTCAAAATTACTTTCGAAACTAATTGGGATGCATCTAAATGAATAGAGATGCATCTAATTCAAGTCGATGTATCTCAAATATGTAGTTATAGTTATTTCTCATCCTTCTCATTATAAGTTTTCTTCTTACTGGATCCCTACCCATTAATGGCTTAATAAGATAGATAATTTTGGCTCATTTGATTCATGCAATAAAACTATGCTTAAGCCTAAACTTTTCTAATAAAGTGATGTTTATTATTATTATTATTATTATTATTATTATTATTATTATTATTATTATTATTATTCTCTATAAATTGGTTCTTTTATGTTTGACATTTGAAATTCAGATTATCAATTATCATATTATCTTATAAAGCATTTAGGCCTTCTAAAAAAAGAAATACTTAAAATTAAGCATTGTAAGTTCTAAAGGTAAAAGTACAACTAATTAAACACATTTTCTTACATTAAATACAATTACAAATTCTTAAGCTAAAAATATAACCAATTAAAACACATTTTCTAACATTAAATACAATCTTTAAATAGAAATACTTAAAATTCGGCATTACAAGTTTTTTTAGATAAAAGTACAACTAATTAAAACACATTTACTAACATAAATAAATTGATCAATAAATACAATTAATGCAGTTATTAAGACACCCCTTACATAAGAAATACTAGTATAAATTATCAAGCATATTGTACAACCAACTTAAACTAGGGGTGGCAATCGAGTCGTGTTCGTGTTGACATATTCGGGTTCGCGGGTTGGCGGGTTGAAATAACCTCAACCCAAACACAACCCATTTATTAATCGTGTCAAGAAGCTCAACCCTAACCCAGACCTGCATAACACGTGTAACCCGTTTGTGACCCGTTTAACCCGTTTAAGTAAATAGGTCAAGTAGTGAATAAGATTGGTGGTTTATTTATTTAACTAGCTTAAATGCAAAAATGATATAAGGATGTAAAATATGACAAAAATAACACACAAATAACTATACGACAATTTCAATGATATTTGAGTTATAAGTTATAAGCGTCAATTTCAATAAAATCTGAGTTATAATCAGAAGAACATAACAAAATACATTTAATCCATATTCAACATTAAAACCAAGTTATATATTTTATTTTAAGAGACTTATATACTTAAACGGGTTCACATGTTGACCTGTTTAACACTTGCTCAACCCAAACATGACCCGTTTATTAAACGGGTTAGAAGGGTTGACATGTTTTTGACCCAAACCTGTTTATCCTCAACCCAAACCTGTTTAACTTCGTGTCGGGTTCGTGTCGTTTATCGTGTCGTGTCGAGAATTGCCACCCCTAACTTAAACACAATTCCTATATTTTCTAACATTAAATACAATTACAAGTTCTTAAGTTAAAAATACAACTAATTAAAACACATTTTCTAACATTAAATACAATCTTTAAATAGAAATACTTAAAATTCGGCATTACAAGTTTTTAAGCTAAAAGTACAACTAATTAAAACACATTTACAAACATTAATAAACTGATCAATAAATACAATTAATGCAGTTATTAAAACATCCATTACATAAAAAATTTAAATTATCAAGAATATTGTACAATCAACTTAAACATAATTCCTACATTAAATGTCACTAATAAAAATAATAAAACACATTATACAAATATTCAAGCTCGAACAGGCAATGGGCCAAATGGGCTCGAGCCTGAATGGGCATGGGCCAAACGGGCTCAATCCCGAACGAGCACGAGCCAAAGGGCTCGAGCCCGAAAGATTTACAACTCTTAGCTGTCACTTTTTCCTTTTGTTATCGTTAACATTTATTTTAGGGTACCCGCGCGTTTTGAGTTATGATTTTTGTATTCGAAATATGAGACTTGAGCTTAATGGTATTACTTTTTGTTCGTTTCTTTACATACGAGTTTATCTTAGAGCACTAGGTACCGTTGGTGCCATGGCTTGGTGCCGTGGGGTTTTTTTGCTGCCACGTCAGCAAAAAGCTCTATGGCACCAGAAATTCCACGGTACCACATTTCATGGGTATCCGTTGGCACCAGAATTTCTGGTGCCGTCGGCCAATTTTTTTTCTTTTACTTAAATTAAAATATATACAATATAAACTAAATAAACTTCATTAATATTAAAAACAAACGTTACAAATAAAAAAACACACATTACAATAAAAAAAATACAAACTAATTAAGATACTCAAACATAAACTACGATTAAACTAAACTACGAATCAATAAAACGAATCATCCGATACGTAGCCCTCGTGACTCGAATAGGAGGCACTCGAATCGTCCTCACTCGTTGGCACACGGTCTATTCCATTTGCCCATCGCCATTCTGCTCGACGGTTTCGACGATCCTGTTTGACTTTTGCTCGCTGCTCACAAGCTCTTGCTTCCCTTTCTTCCTCTGCTTCAACACGTAACAATTCTTGCATATTTTGTTGAAAAAATTCTTCATCAGTCAACCCTCTCCAAATGGGTTAGTTTTCCACCGGTAGATTGTTCACCGGTTGATCGGGTTGTTGTTGGACGACATGTGGATTAGGCACCGGTTCATTATCCCGTGTGAATACCGGAAAGATGTCTTGCGATGGAGTGTTCACGGGTGCAGTTGCATTCAGATTCATGCTGGAGCTTGGGAATTGCTGGCCAAAGTCATGGTGACTTGAGAATTGCTGGGAAAAATCACGGTGAGTTGGAAATTGTTGGGAGAAGTCACGGTGAGTTGGAAATTGTTGAGAGAAATCTTTGCGAGACATTGTCTAAGAGAATTGTGTGAGAATTATGTGTGGATTGTGTGAGAATTAAGTGTGAACTGAAATGGTGTTAAATAAGCCCAAAAATCCCGCGCATTCATTTCAAATTTTGAATTTTAAACATTTAAAAAAAATCCCGCCCATTCATTTCAAATTTTGAATTTTAAACGTTAAAAAATTCCCGCTTCTTCATTTGAATTTGAATTTTGAAAATTTAAAAAATCCCCTATAAATAACACAGCATCTAATACTTTTCTTCACACACTTCTAAAGCATTTCACAATAAATAATCATTGGTCAATGGATGAAGAAAGCTTGCTAGCTAACGTATGGCTTCAAGTTCAAGATTCTACAGACCTTGTGATTGAACGTTCTTTTTGGAATGTCGTTACACGAAAGTTTAACGACCAGAATGATGGTGAGCACCGTAATAAAAATAGTATTACGGCTAATTGGAATAGAATGAACGTTGAATGTCGTAGATATAATGTTATTTACAAAGAGTTGCAGCGTAAAAGTCAAGACCCTTGTCGTCTTAGCAATGCAAACTGAATTTATTATGAACGCTATTGGAGAGGGATATATTACCAACATGTGTGGTTCACTCTGAGAAACACAAGGGCATGTGACATATACGATGAGTAATGGTCTTTTATGTTAAGTATTCCGTTTCCTTTCTTTCTGTTTTCCGTATCGTAAATTTAACTAGTTTTGGTTTGAATAAAAGTCTTAATGACTTTTGTATGATGTTTATGTAATGTTAACGTTTTTATTAATGAAATTAATGTTTTATTAAGTTTTTAGTTTAATTTTTTTTTGAAATCTTTATAAAAGAACTACTAGCTCCCTTTTGGAACCATGCTCCCATTTTCAAAAAATGTTACCGTTTCCAACCAAAAAAAAAAAAAAAAAAAAAAAACGATGGCGCAGCGCCGATGGGACGGCGCGAGACACGATGGCGCGAGGGACGGTGTGGTGCGCCGTCGGCCAAAATGGGCTCCATGGCACCACCGTACCACATGCTCTTAGTACATGAGAATATGAACAATTTATAGTTACGAAGAAGTTCATCTAAACTTTGACAAATTTCCAATTAAAAAAATAGTTCATTTTACACACTTTTATTTTCTCACTTTTTAAGAATGCGAAAATTTTTATTAGTTTATTAACACTTAATAATGTGTAGAAATTGGTTACATTAATAAGTGTAAAAAAATTGTAAAACAATAGATTTTCTACAAATATAGTTGCGTTAAAAGAAAGTTCACACTTTTAAGTACGAAGAATTATAAGATTTCTCTACACTTCTAAGTATGAGTTATTTGTAACTCTCAAATTCTCCAGACTTTGAGGAGGTGTGGAGAATTTAGGTGTTACAAATAACCTCCACACCTATAAGTGTAGATATTTCTTAGATTTCTCCACACTTAAAAGTTAAAAGTGTGAATAGATTTCTCTGCAGTTAAAAGTGTGAACTTTTTCTTTGAAAATTCTATTGTTTTACATTTTTTTTCTTTTCATTTCACTCTTATTAATGCAACAAATTTTTTCACATTATTAATTGTTAATAAAGTAATAAATTTTTACATATTTTTTAAAGGTGTGGACAAAAAATGTGTAGATTGACTAATTTTTTAAGGATAATTCCATATTTATCAAATATAAACCACAAAATGTCATATTTACTCAACTTACAAGTTAACAATGCAAGTGTTCGGCCCCCAAGATAATATTCAAGTTCCACCAATGAATCCAAGCGTGTATATATATAGTGTACGTTTTAAGACAGGATATACAATAATATATCATATGTCTATACATTATATTATTTTCAATAGATTCAATGCAAGTTCAAATAGCAGCTTCAAAATAAATCGATTTGATTGGTTTGGTAACAATAAAGAAAACTTGTAACGCGTTGAGTGCAATATGCAAGGCAGAGATTGAAATTATTTTCAATCAAGAGTTTTCATGTTGATGATTGTAACATTTGGAATATTCAAAATGAAACAAGCTACTAAAGTGGACATCAAAAGCAGATACGTCATATATGCTCTTCACTCAAGGCTAGGGCTTTGGTACCTTTGGTAGAACTGGAAGCAGCCTCTCTACCTTAGGTAGGGGTAAGGCTGTCTACGTCTCAACCTCCCCCATACACCGTGGAAGACGGTATTGGGACCCATAACCCGTGGAAGACGGTATTGGGAGTTACTTTACTTTTTTTTTTTTACTCAAGGCTAGGGCTTTGCCATCACAAGCTATATGCATGTAAATATGTCATGGAGACATGTGTTTTGTCCAAGTATAGTAGTCCCACTAAGTATGAAAAGATCTACGGTAATTTCACAGTGTAACTGAAATATGTGGGTGCAAACAAAACTTAAGTGGTTACGCCAAACTTTTAAAGAAGAAAGACTTTACGCGGTTTAAATTTGTGGTCTAGATCCTTGTAAGTTATTGACTTATTTCACAACTGAATAGGTAGAACCAAACAAGTACCGTTCTAGAAAATACCTTATCCACGAACACAACACCATCATGACACTCCTTAAAACTACTTGATATAAAAGAAACCAAAAGAAGTGGAAATAGTTCCATCATATAGGATACACTGAGATTAAACACACCACAAAACCACTTAAACACTATTGAAGGTTTTTTATTCTAACTACTACTGTAATACATAGTATTAAAGACATACTAATTCGAGTTTATTAATTCTAATTGTGGAACGGAACGACCCGGGCCCTCTGTGGTTCTTGTGTTGAGTGTCACCTCCAATATCGACTGAAAGTGGTTAAAACAATGTAAATCAAAATACATCATAAGTGTCGGCCATCTATATCCATTTCATCTCTTGCTTTTGATCAAAACTCATTAATGAGATAACTATAAAATAAATGATTTTATTTAAAATAACTATTGATAAATCCAAACCTATATAACTAGTTATAATACCCGTGCACACACGGGATTATGACAAAAAAATTTGTTATATAAATATTTATTATTGCTAATCTATATAAATATATACATTAATTTGTTTTGATTTTATGTAGTAGATAATTACTTAAATAAGTGTTTTAAATGATAAATGTTAAATATTTTTCTGTAAGATAGTTTGATCTAACATTTCATGTCATTTTTTCATGTTTGTGTTATTTTTTTATTTTTTTTAAAGTAAAGGGTTGGCGAAGGGACCAACGATGCAGCAATGGCGCATCATCAGGTGCAGTTTGGCGGCGTGGGCAAAAAAACCCTATGGTGTGTGTTATGCCACTGCATCAGGCACTCAAAGAATTCTTAAGGGATCTTTGAGACTGTCTTCTCAAAATAAAATTCAATAAGAATATTTGTGGACCAAATCTCGTCGGCTTTGACCCATAGCCCATATTAAAGAAATTGTTTAAACCAAATGTATTTCACGTAATAGGCAATTCAAACAACCTACCCATTTTTTCGGGGATGAGTAAATTGTAATTTGCTTTTTAGCATTTTTTGAGTCTCTAGGAAAGCCTAAATCTTCTCAGCATTTTTGTCTGTATAAGGCCCTTGCATGCACAACAAAGGTTGCATGAATCTTTCTTTTCATGTCAACACATTATACAACAAAGGTTAAGCAATGACTTGCGCAAATACTAACTGCAATTATACATAAATCAAATTTATTTTAAAATTTTAGTTTACTATATGGACATATAAGAATTTACATGTGAAATGTGATATAAGTACAACTAATAAATATGCATTAATTTTTTTATTATGTATTAATATCTATTAATATTTTGTAAAAAAATTTATTGGATAAAAGATTTAACTTTGTTTAGCTGACATAGATGTTGAGGTTGAGGTTGATGTTGTTGTTTAACTTTAACTATTGATATCATGTCATACAAAATGTGCGAGTTTAGTAGCACGCGTGTTGATGAAGTTAAAATACACTCGTGTGTAAACTTTAAATAAAATTACATGAGTCGTTGTTATAAGTACAATCGCGTATACTTGATATCATGATGTACAAAATGTGCGAGTTTAGTAGCATATAATGAGCGATGATAAAGTTAAAATATACTCTGTAAAGTTTTTAACAACATTTTTTCGGATATCCGTATATAAACTTTTATTTAGCTTACAAAGATGTTGAGGTTGATGACATTGTTTAACTTTAACTATTGGTATCATGTTGTACAAAATGTGCTAGTTTTGTAGCACATAATGAGCGTTGATAAACTTTAAGTAATAGTTACATGAGTCGTTGTTATAAGTACAATCGCGTATAATTTTTTTTATATCACAGTAACTTGTGCTTAACATATAATATTTATATTACCGTTAATAATAATTTAGCCGTTCTTAATATTCAAACCCGTGTACGCATAGATTAAACTTTTAAATAGGATAACATTAGTCTTTATTTAACATATATAGTACAAAAAAGAGAGAATTGCAAAAATCATCCTTAAAGTTTGACTAAATTGCACGTTTCGTCCCTAAAGTTTGGAAAGTGCAAGCATCGTCCCTATGAGGAAACCTTTGGTGCAAGTATCGTCCTTTTTAGGGAAACCTTTGGTGCAAGTATCGTCCTTGTGGGGACGATATTTGCACCCAAGTTTTCTCCACAGGGATGATCCTTGCACTTTCTAAACTTTAGGGACGAAACATGCAATTTGGCCAAACTTTAAAGACGATTTTTGCAATTTCTTTCTAAAAAAAATATTTTAATAGATGAAAGTTTAAAACTAATATTTAATGTAAAAATATTTAACGTATATTAAAATTAATTAGTATATTTACAAAATTTTGTAATTTAAATAGATGAAAGTCTCAAGCTAATATTGATACATGTAATTGTAAACAAAGTTTATATTATAAATGACATGGGGTATAAAGTGTAAGGGTTATTTGTTTATTATCTAAAGTTATTAAAAAACATGGAGACTTATAACTTTACACTTAACTCTATATACTATATTTAAAATTCAAACACTAAAGTTTTATTAATTATCTCATTTTTTTTTAAATTTTTTTGTTTTCATAAATTTGACACCTGTATTTTTATGTGTTTTTTTTTCCAAATCAAATTTTCAACCAAATTTATTAAAATTTGACCAAAATCAACTCAATTTTGACTTTTTATTGGCCAGTCATATTGCTTAATTTCGTCTGTGTGTCAAAATCAAGCTCTTCTATTAGTCCAAAATTTTTTCACATAAGATTGTTTTGTCAAAAAAAACTCCGAAATGATGTAATTCTTTTATTATATAAAAGATAGAATGAGTAAATTGCATATTTGGTCCTTGTGATTTGGCCAAATTGCATGTTTGATCCCCATCATTTCGAAAGTGCAACGAACGTCACTATTTTAAACTTTGGGTTGCATATTCAGTCCCAGATTTATTTAACACATAAAACCAAGGTTGTAAATATCGCTCGGCGGTACCATGGCGGTTATAACATCCCGTAAAATTTTTCCTACGATTAACACGTTACCATAACATAAATTAACCATTTTTACCCATAACAATTATATATATATATATATATATATATATATATATATATATATATATATATATATATATATATATATATATATATATATATATATATATATATATATATATATATATATACTTTCTCAATTGCAACATTATTCACTCCTACCTTTAAACGACATTTACACCTGAACGTTAATAACCTGGATACGATACATGACTTAAAACATTGATACTTAATAAGTATACGTTTCAATAATTACCAAATACAATTTAAATAAATCCCGAGCCTACAAAAATTCCCATGTGTACTCACTAATAATATTGGACCTCTAAGAACCAAAAGGCCTTAACCCCTCATTAATCAATCAAACGAACTCTTTATTCTTGGCTCCCTTCCTTTGGACTTGATTCACTAACGAGCTCACTAAGCTCCACAGCCCAAGCACACCTCTAACTATTATTATTTTTATAAGTCGCAAGTACATGTTTGCTTTAACTCAGTTGATCATAACTTTTACACACGACGTATCTCTTTTATTTCACAACTCTAGTTTCCATGCTTCTAAGAACCATGAACGACAATTGTTATCAACTTTTAAATATAATTAATATACTAGAATATTGATCAAGTTAAGGCACCTTACACGTTTCATCTCAATTTGACACAAATAATAACTTTGTTCCAATGACAATTAGTATAAATTCAAATGAACCACCAACTTTCTGTAACGAATTTAAATCCCAATTTTAAGGCCCTTCTGGTTCGAACCAGGAAAAGTGTAAAACACGAAAGATGTCCGAAATAATGTTTTACGTCTAGACTCGTGAGATTTTAAACCAAAAATGCAATTCAAGGCTGTTATCTGTGGAATACGACCTGGACTCAAACTTGAAGACTCACCTCCCTCAAATGTAACCTATAACTCATGTGTAAACTCTTACACCACCTCCCTCAAATGTAACCTATAACTCATGTGTAAACTCTTACACCACTTCCCTCAAATGTAACCTATAACTCATGTGCAAACTCTTACACCACCTTCCTGATCCATTTTATCACTTATCACATTCCAGTTCGTGTATATAAAGGTTACATGCTATTCGACAACCTTACTACAACTCACAATCATACATATATTCTTATAGTTTTTCTATCGAGCCAAGGTGCAAGAGAAGCAAGGTTGTGGAAACTTGCGACTGATCTTGGTTCATGGAAAAGCCTTAACCAAGCTATACACTATCACTCTTCCACATCCCTCACGATCCTTAAACCAAACTTATACGCAAATTGATATTCTTGTTGTTCCTGTCGAGAAGAATAAGGAGAAGCAAACCATGCAAGTTGACAATTTACTCATACGAAAACACAACCAACATTTCACTTTTGTCCTTCCTGTTGAACGAGAAGAAGAGAGGAGAGAGCTAGAAGCATTGAAGTTACAAAGTCTTGGTCACAAGGAGTTCCTAGTCTTTTCATTTCTTGCCTCGACACACACTCTATCTTGACTCACCCACGGTAAGCTATCGATTCGTTTATTCTTTCTTGGCTTAGCTTTGGCTAGAAAACTAACTGATAATCATTTCATGTTCTTTCGAAATATATTTACCCACTGTCAACATATGCTTGTATATATACACATTCATATATACATGCATGCAAGGTGTGGCTAGATGGTGATTAAACTTGTGTGGTGGATAACTAGTTGAACAACATTTATAAACTCATAAACCTCCAACCCTCTCATGCCACAAGCTCATGTTGAGCCTATTTGAAAATCTTGAACATGATAGTAACGTTACTGGAAACTCACTATAGAAACTACATGAAAATATGACAAGGATCAGTTGGGAAGAAGATGAACCATAAATGATTTTGTAAACATAAACAAACCCACGACACAGTTTTCATCAGGTAATATAACATAAATAATTAACACATGAAACTAATCTTTAAATATAGTTTTATGAAGATGTTTATTAAATAACTCCCTAGCTCAGTTGGCTATGTCTCTTGGTTTCATACGAGAGGTCAGGGGTTCGAACCCTGCACCTCACTTTTTATTTTGAATAATTATTTTTGCAACTTTTGCATATTGACAATTTTAGCCCCTCAGCTTTTCACTACTTATTATTTTTCTTAAAAGGACTTTTATAAAATAACTCATATAAACTTTTACATTTTAAACCTCCAACTTTAACTATATAACATTTTCTTATAAACTTTTATAAGTTCGTAAATATAATTATTCTGAACTGAATATGTAACTCATCTAACTATTGGGGTTAAAGGAGTAACTTTTGTATAACTTAAAGGTTTACACAGAAACTTGAGTTCGTTTTGATAAATTAATATTTTACGACTATATCGTAGTAACATATAACGAAACCTACATTTTTAGACGATAATTTCGAATAACTATATATTTCTGAATATATATAATTTATAATGTAAATTATATAACTTGACGTTATTATCGGTTAACTTGAATACACATCAGGAAATGATTAATTCTTAGAACTCATCCATTCATTTAATTAAATTGACATTTACTATAATTTATCATTCACCAACTGTTGATACATATCATTTATTTATAACGAGAAATATAAAATAATAAATGATACTTAACATAAAGACAAGTTATATAGTATATAACTTGCTCTTGAACTATTAAGCGTTTTGCCACGCAAGCCACCTCTGCCACAAAAGTCATTTTGTCATCAAACACTATTCAAATCACGATTCTCGATAAGTCGAACTTATCTCGGACTTCCATATCATTCAGGTTATATTTGAAGTCATTTCCATTCTACCTCTGACATTACGTTATCTATGCCTATCATAATCCTCAGGTAAGCCCTTACTCTTACTTGTTTTATAATGGTTTATAAACGTTTTTGGGGGAGATACATGATTAACTACTGTTTTTACTTTTACAAGTATTCATTAATTAAATACAGGACTATATTACATATAAACTTTACTAGTTTACACATTTTTATATCTCATAAGGAGATACCTGCTATAGACATGATTACAAGTGATTTTTCAACGATATGCTATATTTGATCTCTATTGCCTAAGTTTCCTATTACCAAAAGTCCCTCGATCATGTGCTTTAATCACTTGCAGGGTGAACGTAAATAATTGTGGATAGATCTATTAGGGATCGACAATCCCCATTTGGTCGCTAGAGGAAAGCCACCAAATGCACTTTATTTGATTTCATAGGTTACTGGTAAATACCTATCTTGAAGGCCACTATTTCACATCATTATTATGGTTATTTTAATGTCTGTTAATCGTTGCGTGTCATGAGCTTAGGGCAATAGAACGGTAATAATGTAGCACTACAATGACTGATATTAGGAGCGTAAAGTGTTGTAGCCCACTGTTTTATTAAACCCCGAAATTGTGTTCACTATATAGCAGGAAAAACTACTAATAATTGGCAAACGAACTACTATTTTGGTGTTGCCCCGGTTAGGTCAAACAAACTAATATTTTGGTGTTGTCCCAGTTAAGACAAACGAACTACTATTTTGGTGTTGACCCAGTTAGGGCAAACCAACGGGCTATTTTGTATTGAATTGTTAAGGAAATCACTCATTTTCAAATTTTGATAATCAACGATTTAAGCTATGAACTTTATGGGTTTACTCACACTTTAATTAAATAATCAACTGTTATTATATCTACTGTGGACATCATAAACTCTTTGGTTTTAGAAATCAATTATTACTTATAAACTCTATGAACTCACCAACCTTTGTGTTAACATTTTTAGCATGTGTTTATCTCAGGTCCATAATGAGCACGGATGGCACGGAGGAGCACGGATACTTATAAAGGCTATAAATTTTCCTATCATTCGAAAACTGATTTAATAAACTTTGGGACAAACAAGGACCTCTTTTAAAAACTCTGATATTTATATTCGAATGATAAATCTTTAAAATGACTAAAATGACAATCATTTTCTACTAATAAATTGTGCGCTATGAAGTAACACCCAATCTAATTTCCGCTGCATGTTTTCAAAACTGGGGGTGTTACAGCGGTCGACCCCCGAAATCCGCCATATCAGTCTTGGCGGCGCCATGGCGTAGACCATAAATTATAAAGGAATATAAAAAAAAAAAAACCCCTAGATCTGAAGTGAATATGAAAAAAAAACACTAGATCTGAAGTTAAACGGCGTTGACCGGCGTTAATCTGAAAAAAAAAAAAAAAAAAAAAAAAAAAGAAAAAAAAAAAAAACAAACTAGATTTGAAGTTGACCGGCGTTGACCGACCGCCGCCAAGACCGATTTTTGACCGATTTTGACCGCCAAGCTCCGATTTTGACCGATTGTTGAATGATTTTGACCAAAAACGCCAAGTTAGACCGATATGGGAAATATCGTAGCGGTAGACCACCGAAATCCGCCATGGCACCGCCATATCGGCCGCCATGGCCGATTTTTACAACACTGCATAAAACACACTATAAGTACATACATGAATTCATTATCCTCTTTCACCTATATTTCTTTCATGCCACACAAAATTCTTCATCTTCAACCTCTTTTATTTCTCTTTAAATCCGACTTAGATCTAACAACAAAACCCCAAATCCTCAAATCGAACCTACATCTTCACCTCATTGTAGATCTAAAAAAATAAGTACTCATTATCCATCTTTATCTTCATCTTACTATCTCTTACACTCCTACATTTAAACAAACATCTATTACCAATCGTTGTTAGTAATAGCTTCGCAATAGTTTCATAATTAACATGACACGTGTTGCGAGATAAAATCATGTGGGACATAAACATGCAATAGTTTTAAAAAAGAAGGATTTCGCAATGAACCTTAAACTATCGGAATATTACCAGGTCTTACCATCGAGTTGAGAATGGTAATACTATACCTTCCGGAAACCCTCATAATTGAACAAAATGAATGTTGAAATATAGAGAATTTAACGAGCAGTTTTCTAAACTACTTCCAAGAATTTTTTGTTTCAAAATTAAGGAAGAAATTTTCCAAAAGGAAGGTAAAAGAGGAATGACTAATTGTTAATAGTATAAAGTGTTAGAAAAAGCTGATATCACTGACACAAAATGCTTTACGAAAGGGCAATATAAGTAGTTCACATAAATGTGTTTTACTTTTAGTAATATGTCGTAAAGTTTAGTCAAGTTGAAAATAAATGTCATATTGGATGTCAGTTTTGCAAATTTTCCTTTATTTATTTGAGTATTTGTTAATTACAAGACAATTTGGTTAACTTTAAAAATAAAGTGTTATGACACATTTATAAATATTTTACCAATTAAGCAATCGAAAGTTATATTGTTATTTAATTTGTGTTTGGTACTTTAAATTAACATAAAAAACACATGTCGTTAATTAAATAATTATTTTTATAATAAAACTATCTCTTACATCAGACAAGTCTGTAAATCTAGTATAAAAGAATATATCTATACTAAATATAAAGAAAAGAAACGTATTTTTATATAAAAAAAAATAAAACTTGAAAAAGTGTGTTGTTGTCTTTCTAAACTGCGCTAATTTATAAAAGTCAATGCAATTAATTAATCATATAAACATTTAATTACAATTTAATTCACAATTTTTTTTTTCAATTCTCACTTACTTCACACCCATATATAAAAAATACAAAAATATGAATACACAAATTAATGCTACAATACACATTCATCGCTGTACGCGATTAATCGTCATAAAAAGTTAAGAGTCGAGAAATATCAAGAGTTTTTGCGTTAAGCATTTCTATTCCAAATCTGATGTGAAAATGACAATTTTAAAAGGATGTACAAACACCGCTAAAAACCTGAAAAAGTTTAATACTCCTAATATTGGTAATTACATCAATTACATGTTGAAAATAAATTTAGATTTTCATGATTATTGTTGACTTCAAACTTAAAAAGACACTTGCATTTAGTGGAAATACTAATAGAGTGGTTTGTTGAAATAAACCGGCTGATAAATAAAACTTATCACGGCATAATATAACTTTTGTAGCTTTATTAATGGTCTAAGCATTAGTATTAGAGGCATTAGCATAGTTAAGCAATAGAGGTCCTGCGTGAAAGTTTATACAATAAATATATATGATGGTCAAAAATATTTTATACCAACTATTGAAAAAAAAACATGGTATTTTAAGATTTAAAACATATATACGACATAAGATTGTGCAACGTCATCTTTTATTGGAAGTGAATTTTGAGGCCCAAATATATAACCGGGTATAAATTTTGAGGCCATTAAAAATTTGAGGCTATGTGCGGTAGCAAATCTCGCACACTTTCGTATACAACACTCATCACAGGTGTAACACCAAGATGTGAAAAAAAATATATGTTAAACCTTGCCATATCAATTTACTGACTATGATGTATTCGGCTTAGAAAATCATAATTAGAAGTCAGGTTAAGATACGTCGTCTTAACAAACTTGTTGGAATGTGTTTTATCATATGGTCAGTACGTATGTTTGTCTGTGTGTATGGGAGGTTTTTGCTCGTTTTTTTCCCCCATATTAGAAAATATGTTTATCATTGACTTTAATCACTAGCTGTTACTTTGATTTTGTGGTCGAGTGAATTTGTCGTGGTTTGGTTTGGTTGCTAATAGATATGTATCTCTTAGCTCGTATTATGTTGTAGTGTTGTAACGGTCTATGCATGGGCTCAAGTAGGCCTTTAGAGAGCTTGGTTTCAACGATTTGCATCTTATATCACTCACGTTAGGTTTTCTCATAGTCGATGTGACTCATCTAGAATATTCTCTCTAATGCTATTTTTAGGTATGATGTAAGTGTAATCAGACAATGAATCAAATCATCATTCATGTGTACAATATATTCTGTATACTTACATGGTATTAGTAGTCTTTGTCAACCGATCCTAACAAACCTAAACTCTTCCACCGCCGCCTTTGGCCATCGGCTATACGCTGGAGGTTCGGATGGCTCCCTTTAAAACCTTAACCACTGTAAGTGCTATAATAAACCTCACCACGTATTTTGTTTTCAACCTTTCGGAATTATTTTCTTTTTCTTCTTGTTAGTTGGGATTCGAGTGTCATGGTCAGATCCTTAAATAATAATAATAATAATAATAATAATAATAATAATAATAATAATAATAATAATAATAATAATAATAATAATAAAATGCAACATTGGGCCCCACTCAGGTTTTGATTTTATTTGTGAGGTAGATCTTTATGTATTTTTTAGGGAAAAATATGCTCCGTTTGTTTGGAAGGTTCTTTGAGGGTTGAAGTTTTAGAACACTTTTGTTTTGTCATATTTTTCTTTTGATGTTAGTGCATGAGTTTTAGTTGTAAACTTGTAATTTCCTTTGTTTTAGTGTTTGCGTTATCTCGTTTGGTCATAATACTTTGGTTTATCCTGTTTGGTAAGGGATACTTTGGTTTATCATATTTAGTCAGGATACTTTTGTTTATCCTGTTTGGTACAGATACTTTGTTTATCTAGTTTTTTGCGTGTTTATGTCTGCTGCTGTTTGAAGATGTGTTTCCGCTTAATGTCGAATGTCTTATTCAACAATTATTTATTAGTTTTACTTTATTATTTATTAGCTTTTAATCTCTAGTCTGAGCTTTTGCGATTTTATTGCTCAGACTGCGAGGGAGTGTTAGCCCGTATTATGTTGTAGTGTTGTAACAGGCCCAAACCCGAGTATATAATATTCTGTCTAGTGCTATTTATATGTATGATAGAAGTGTAATCAGAGAATGAATCAAATCATCATTCATGTTTACAATATATTCTGTATACTTACAGTATCGAAGTATAATGTTGTCGTTGGTAATAGAAAATGATACCAACTGTACGAATAAATATGCAGACATCCTTGAAACATGGTTAAACTTTTGGGTTATTTACACATATAGGTAATGAACTTAGAAAAATTTTCTATGTTAGCTAATGAACTCTCGAAAATACTAAGTTAAGTAAGAAAACTTTATACTTTGTTCAATGTTAGGTAATTATGCCAGGTGTCGCAATCGGTAACCGGTTGTAGCCAGTTACCTTTGTTTAACTGTTATTTTGACAACATAAAATGACAGAAATACCCCTCTACTATTTCTTTTTTTAATTTCAACCCCTTTAATAATTTACTAAACACATATTTATTTATTTTGACCCTACCTTGTCTCTCATCTCTTCCTCTCTCTCTCGTTAGCACCAGCAGCATGAATCACCACCATCGAAAACATTTATTGTTTCTTGTCAGCTTGTTGAATTGATTAATTAAAGAATAACTTGTTGATAAGCACAATGTTCAACATCACCACCATCGAAAACTGTCACCACCATCACCTTCAAAAACCGTCACCACCAGCAGTATCTAACCCGTCACACCATCTGAACATTAACAAATCCACTACATATATCCACCTCAAAAATCGCCACCCTACTCCTCAACAATGGGTCAGATGAGGTAATGCGTAACTTTTTGAACGGATCGACAAGGTTAGTATGTGTTGACCCAAAACACTTTTAGTGACTTTTTGGTAATAATCTAATTATGGATACAATAAAGATGGTTCTGTTATTAAAATAATACGAGTTAATTCGGATTGCTTTTCTGTTATTAAAATACAAAACCAATCAATAAAGATAGTTATGTTCCATTTAGCAACTTATATCATAAATCAAATTATGGTTTGAGATCACTTGGAACCAACATTAGAACAACGATTGATAAAAAAGCGACTAACATAAAACTACCAGAGCAAAAAGTAACTACCTGATTTGGATGCAAATGTTGATAAAAGTGGTGTTCGGTTAGATTTGGTGGCTGGGTTTAAGTGTTTCGATTTGGATAAAAGTGGTGGGTGGCTTTGTGGATATACATATATTAAAAACTGTGAATAACATGAAAGAATAAATAAATAAATAAAATGTAGTCAAAAGTGAGTATAGACTTCACATGTGGGCCCAAATATCTTAGCCGATCATATTACCTAACATTAAAGGTTGTAATAAGTTTCATTATCTAACTTAGTATTTTCGAGAGTTCGTTACATAACATAGAAATTTTTTCTAAGTTCATTACCTATATGTGTAAATAACCCTAAACATTTTCAAAGACACCAAGTATATCTAACGCAATTTTATTTCTATTATACTTGCACATGGTGACTTAGAATTCTGGGTTCGCTCTTGACTATATCTACATAAAGAAGACGTACAAATATTCCAAGTTTCCAACACACTGATATATACCTCGAAAAACAAGGTCTTAGTTAAAGCGTTTGCTGGAATGCCTAATGTATCGTCTTCGTTGGATGCTATTGTAAATAGTTTAATTCCCATTTCAAAGAAGCGTTCAATGAGGAGTCGAGGAGAGTTGTTGCTAAACTTGTTTTCGCAGTGGCTACTTATTTATTTGGCAAGAACGGAACTCAAGATTATTTAAGAAGAAACGGACTAAGAGCACGGTGAGTGGTAACGCCTCCCCGGCGTTAATCTGATGTGGCTACAAACCAACGCACGTTATCACGTTACAACCATTTCCAACATTGAAGCGTTGGGTCGGCGTTGGTTTGCACGTTAACGCCACAACGTGCGTTACAACGGCTAGCGCATGTTTTCCAAATTAACAAAACAAACCCCTCAATGTTATATAGCCGTTGGCAAGCATGAAAAAAAAAAGAAAGTTACCGTTTGTATTTTTCAAATTAAAGTTTTTTCAAACCCTTATAAATACAACTATTATTCTTATGTTATTCACACACAAAAAACATTTAAAAAAAAAAAAAAAAAAAAAAAAAAAAAAAAAAAAAAAAAAAAAAAACAACAATGGCTTGCAACAAACTCCCTCATACCATCGAAGAAATTCCAGAATACGTCAGGAAACAGGCCGAGATAGACGACACGGCTCGACAACTCTCAGACTTGGGATCACCATGACTACAACTGAAGCTAGGTTTATGTGATGTTTTAATTTAGTATCGTTTTTAATTTATGTGATGCTTTAAGCTAGGATTATGTAATGTTTTAGTATTTATGTTAAATAAATTCATTTCCTAAAACAAACATTACAATACGATACGAGAAACAAGACATACAACATAAGTAACAAATACGATACGAGAAACAAGGCATTACATTTCGGCCCATCTGGGGTTGTTTCTCAAAACCTCCCATACGTGAACATACTTGAAGCTATTCCCACCATAGCGATCTTTAAAAGTTCGTATTGCATTCGTGAGGCAAACAATGTGATCGTCCCCGTTTGTTAGCCACAAGTGTTTGTAAATACCATTGAATACAATACATTCACTGTTGAGTTTGCCCCATTTACTCAACACCATATCTTTGTTTCGATTGGGACCGTCAGAAAGATTGTTGAAAATGATAACCCGTTTCCGAAAAGAGTCTGCATCGTGTTGGTAAGGATCTTCATGAACTGCACCCCAAGCTTGAGCTAGCACGGTTTCTTCTTCTACTGACCAACGATTACTCATTTCGAATGTTTGAAGTTTGAAAAAAACTTGTAAATTGGTATGCTATTTATAGCCGTTTAAAACAATAGGAGCAGGATAAATAATTAAAATTCAAATTCAAATAGGAGCAGGATAATATTTAAAATTCAAATTCAAATATGAGTGTGATATAGATTTAATAATATAGTGTTTGAATGTTTAATTAATGAAATTGTTGAGGGTGGAATTTGTAAATTTGTAAAAAGTGGTGTTATTTGGTGTTATGATTTCCTGTTGTTTTTTGGTGTTATGTTATTTGGTGCTGAGATGATGTGGCGCTGACGTGGCATGGTGTTATTTCTTAACACATGTTATGACTCCCAATACTCTAAGGGGGGTGACAATGGTGATGCAAAAAAAAAAAAAAAAAAAAAAAAAAAAAAAAAAAATGTGGCCAACACATTTTTAACCAACCAAATGCCAACAACACATTTCTTAATTCACCACTTTCCTTCATTTTTTAGTGACAATGATGATGCAAAAAAAATTCAAATTATATTATTTTATTCTTAATTATATTAAACAAACTAAAGAAAAACATTAAATTTTATTAATAATTCAAATAAAAGTACAATGCTTAGGAAAAAAAACAACATAATAATATCTAAAAATTGCAAGGCCATCCATATTTCGCCGCGTACTCACGTTTTTTTGGCAATAGCAATTTCTCGCATACCCGAATCAACTATTTGATCGTGCGGGTCGTTGAAGAACTTCATTGCTCGTAAAAAAACCTTTTCTTCAACACCTTTGAGTTGTGCGGACATCAACTTTTCGGCCAACTCATCCTTTGCACGTTTTTTCTCCACCGTCTCATCCATTACTTGTGATTTCTTTGCCGCATAACTTTCTAAGGTCGCAACAACACTATTCATTGACGATGACTCGCTAGCGGCCTTTTTCCCATTTTGTCCTTGTAGGAGTTGTGTCGTCATTCAAATCCGGAAGAATAGTCTCAACATTTTCATTTTCAATGCTAGATTCTGACGACTTTCTCCGTTTATCGGAATTAGATGAAGATGCTTGTACCACACATGGTTGTTTTAACCATTTGTCTGCTTTCTTAAGGATCTCCCATGCTTCCGTATGAGTAAAAGTTTTGCCTTTTGATTTCCTTTTATAATCGGCCATGGCATTATTCATCACGTCAAGATCGTCACAACCACTATCACGAACACGGTTCTACAAATATAAAAGTAACAAGTATAAATTACTACAACTATATGAAATACAAAGTATAAAAAAGCATATGGTGAAAAAACATACCGATTGGATCCATAGACCGTTAAAAGTATTCACTTCGGTATTCATATGTTTCCACTTTGTGTTCAAGCTATGGTGTGTTCGATTAGTACTTCCCATGGTTATCGTAAAATGCTCTAGAATTTTACCCCAAAAGCTTACACTCTTTTGTTCATTCCCGACTTTTGGGCATGTCGAGACATGAACCCAAGCTTTTGTCAAAGCGGCCTCTTCGTCTGTCGACCAAGGTTCCTTTTTTGCTTTACCGGTGTTTTTTATTTCTTCAACTACTTCAACATCATCATCATTTTCTTGACCACCTAATAACAAATTATATATTTAACGGAAAAAAAATTAACGATTATATAAAAAATTGTAGATTATATAAAAAAAAATTAACGATTATATAAAAAAAATTAACGATTAAAAAAAATTTAACAATTATAGATTATAACAAAAAAAAATTGTACCGATTATATAAAAAAACTAGATAATAACAAAAAAAAAATTGTACCGATTATTAAAAAAAAATAGATTATAACAATTTTTTTTACCGATTATATAAAAAAAATAATAATAGTAATAACGATTAAAAAAAAATTGTACCGATTGCATTTGGAAATTGAGTTTCGGGAACAAAGTCAATGTCGTCATCCTCGTTATCGTAAAGCGGTAGTTCACGTTCTACACTTGCTTCACGTCTTGATGGACCTTCACGGTAGTCGATGAAAGGGTTAAATTCACTAGTCATTGCTATATTATAAAGGTTTGGATTCATCGGTGGAGGTTGGTGAAAATATTGCCGTTGTTGTGGTGATTGATTCACCGGATGTGGCGGGGGATAGAAGGGTTGAGGTGGAGGTTGGGGAAAGTAGGGTTGAGGAGAGGACGAATTGGTTGTGATTGAACGGGTTGTGATCGTGAACCATGTCCACGACCTTTGGATGATTTTGAAACACGTTTTGATTGATTTGGATCCATTATTTTTATATGAAAAAAAGATTTGGAAGAGAGGATTAGTGGAATAATTAGGGATTTTTAATTGAATGTGTGAAGAGATTAGTGAATAATTAGTGATATTTAAAGGGAATTTTTTATTTTTTATTATTATTTTTTTTTTTTAAAATGAGCCAAACGGCTATAAAATTAAATGCCTAAACATTCCAAAATTAAATGCCATCCTCCATATCGAATCGGTATGAGATGACCTTGGAGTATGCCGAAATGATGATGCCGCAGTGCTGGTTTTGGAGCATGCCAATCGGCATGCGATGCCGAGCCTCCATGACTCTCCCGTTGCCACCCCCTAAGGAGGAAGTTATTGAAGTTATTATGTCAACCGTTCGTCTCAAGTTACTCTCTCTTCAGTTCAAGAAGACTAGTCGTGTAGACTACTTTTTACGTATTTGGAAGCTGCCTTCTACTCTCATTTGTCGCAGTTAGAATGTTATATCAATGTAACGGTTAGGCTTTTTGTTTATCATGGATGGCATCACTACAAGAAAAGCTGGATTTAGTGACAAAGCGAAAATGGTCACTATCAGTACAAAATCGGTCACTAACACTGTTTTAGTGACCAAAACCTGGGTGGTCACTTTTCGTCACTATAGCTCCGTCACTATTTTTATTAGAGACCAAAAATTAAAATCCGTCTCTAACCAATGACCATAATACGGTGGTCACTATTATTGTGACGATATATTCGGTCACTAATTTTGGTCACTAAGAGTCGAAGGTGGTCACTGAAATGATAGATAGTGACGGATAGCAATGGTCATGAAAGTGGTCACTGATTTGTTAAAGATAACGAACCCGTTAACTCACCGTTAACACCCATCAGTGACGATAAGTGTGGTCACTTCATATTAAATTTAGAGACCAATTGGTGGTCACCATCTATTTACTTTTAAAAGCAAAAAGTGGTCACTTACTCAAACAAATTTACAAAATGATTTAGCAATTTCACAAAATATATAACTGCACAAAAAATTAAATCCAAAGAATTTGAACAAAAATATCAAATATTACTTATAACTGCATAAACATAATATTCTTTTTAACATATAATTTTTGAACAACAAAGGAAACGAATATAACCACAAAAGATAAAAAAAAAAAAAAAAAAAAAAAAAAAAAAAAAAAAAAAAAAAAAAACCTTAACATTCAAGTTTTTAACATCTTGTTTATTAGCAATAAAACATGTCTTGAATCATATCCTTGTATCCAAACGAACCTTGTATCCAACTCGGTACCAAACAGCCCTTGCATCCAACAGAACTTTTAGTCGCCCTACAAATAATGCAATAAACTCAGTCAAACAAAATAATATGATCTTAAAAAGCACAAGTTTAAAACAGATTTGAAACGGAAACTTTAAAAGCCAAAATGCTAAATCAAAGAAGGCTAAGAAATAAGCTAAAAGTTAAGGGCTGAGGGAAAATAAGCTAAGAGGGATTAAAAGGGATCCTAAATAAGCAAGTGGGGATGAAATAAGTAGTTCTGTTTATCCAATAAACTACCCTAATGAAGTAAATAAATATAAGCTCAATAGTACTATCCTAGATAAGCTTAAACAATAAGACAAACAAGCTGAATAAAGCTCACAAGCTCAGACAAGCAAAATCCAATAACTGAATATAAGCCAATACAAACAGTCTAGAGGACAGACTTGATGGGCAATTTAAGCTAGGCGAATAAGCTCTTAAGAGCAAAATGAGACAAGATCCTAACAGCTAATACTAGAGGCTATCTAGGAAACCGAAAACCAAGCAAAATGGATAAATAGAGAAGCAATAAGAGAGGAAGGAAAATCTAAAAAAAACAAATGACTACTGGTGCAGGGCACTCAGCAGTCCAACTAGTACTTTACCAACTTATTTTTAAGCACTCAATTTATTTCCAAAATGTAAAATCTCAACTGTTCTATGAATGTGGGCTACCAAAGAGTAAATAGAAACGATCATTGTGAATTTTGGACAAGTAATCAGTGCTAGAAACTGATTTGAAAATGGCTAAATGGACAGCAAGGATGCTGAGTACAGTTGGGTAAAAGTGGGTCATAATTGAGATACTATGGTAATGATGCAGTTGGGTCAAATGGGAACAAATGGACTTTTAAACTAACAAACTACCAATACCAAGTAATGAGCAAGTTAAATAACCTGTAGCGAGCTAATTAGAAGCAATAACATCAACTATAAGAGCCTAATCTAGTTTATACTAAATCTACCTAACAAATCAGTTATACGAATCAATTATAAGAAAACTGATGCAATGGGTGAAACTGGGTGGAAATGAGATACTTGACTAATAAGTTCCTTATGCCAAATATTATGCAACTTAGATAACCTATAATGAGTACACTTTAACATCTAATGGGAGAACATGAGATGTGGCTTAAGCCTAAATTCTGGTATCTGGTTTCACTTGGAGTTTACTCAAAATATCTGCAATGTCATGTTATATTGTCAAGGCCTACTAAAAAGAAAACAAACGCACCTAAGCTTTTGGGCTTATGGACCTCGGCTAATCCAGACCAATGCACCCTTTGAATGGAGACTCAAAGAAATGAGTTGACCTGTCCTTTGACTTTCAAATGAATGAGAGCACCTTGATCACCAGTCTTAACTTCATCACCTCCTGCTCCTGACACTATTTATTTTATATTTTCTGGTCAATGGATCTTACCAGTATTGTATTTATGATTTGTTGTTGGTTGGTTTTATAGAGTGATTTTAGATTTGATTTATATAGTTACCTCCTGTTTGATGCAGCATTGCATCTATTTCATCGCCTTCTTCCATTTCCAGCTGCAGAAAAACATGTAACTGCTCAGCAGGCCAGATAAAGCATATGCAATAGACAAGGTCAGATCACTTCTGTAGAGATCTTAGTTTGTTTAGTAGATAGAGGTAGAAATTTTGACACATTAACTAGCGAACGGGTCAATTTGGGTTGTATTTTACTCAGATGAGTCAAATCAAAAACTTTAGCTTATAGGGCGAACAAGTCAAATGGATGAATTGCCCAAAGTATAATATAATGTGTGTGCACCTCATATATCTTTTACTATAAGACATGCATTATCATGCATTATGAGGGACAAGCCAACCCAGCCCGTTTCAATCCACCTCAAAAGATCAAATGAGCCATCCTAAACACATTATAACACGTCATCATCCAACCACCGGGTAATGCCACCTCTACTTGTGGGTATGAGAATGGAAGAGAGCGAACCTCATCAGGAGTCTGTTCCCCTCGAAGACGGCGTCCATCAAACAAGAAAGCAATTGAATTAAGCTCAACAGATTGTCGGTCACAGTAAGCATTCATAACCTTTTTCAGCTGTGTGCTCCTTTTGATCCTAAAGAAGAATTCATTACCATCCTGAAAACACAAGGAGTGGCATATTAGTTCTCACTTCACACCAAGAATCCAAGAGAAGATGATATCAAAGTGCATCATATGTGCCAAAACTGAAAAATGTAGTCATGTAATTGTCCCAATGCATAAAATAATTTATTGGAATGACGCAAAAAATGATTCGTTTATCTGGCTACCACTATAATTGGAAGTTACCCTATGCTTAATATGATCATTCTCTATGTATATCTATTTTCCGAAAAAGGAAGAAATAGAACAAATCAGAATAGGTAGACCATGCACAATGAAACAGCATCCAGTCATTGACCCGAAACTAGTTGAGACAGCACGGAAGTAAAGCATTAAAGAATGATAATAATGCAAGGCCCTAGGACTCGAGGACATGAGCATCTGCTTCAAATAATCAACCCAGTTCATAAATAGCACTCACTCAATAAAGGTCCAAGTCAAAAACTGGTAAACAATTGAAGTGCACATATACCTGGGCTTAACTCGATAAGTAGAAGCAGCTTATCTCTCATTCTAAAACATTGCACCATTTCAAGGAAAAACTGACAGAAAAAAAATGTTCAAATCTGCTAGTTAGTAGAATAAATAAATGTTTTAAAGATGTTTAAGAGACGACTTTCGTTAACTACCTGCTGGCACTATAAACATATAGTGTGACGCAATGCTCGTAGAGGCATTTGCAACATCAAGGTTATCCCCTGTCATTAACTGATATAGCCTCGATTTTCAGTTTGTAATGTGCTAGTTCCTCGATTTTCAGTTTGTAGTGTGCTAGTTCATTATTTCCAATTGCTATCGGCACACCTGCAACTAACCATTCTAACTAAATTAATGCTTAAATTGAATAGCAACAATGCAATCAATCAAACAAAAACTTAAATAAATAGTCAATATTGTTTCTTAATTTATAAATAATTGATTCATAAGCTCATTAGCCCACAAATAAGCTTACGTATACCGTAATAAACAATAAAAGCAAAAAAGATCCCTACGATAACTAATTGTGAAAAGTATGACATCCGAATTCCGGAATGACCTTCTAAAAGACTGGATGAAAAAAAGGTCTATAACTTGCAATCTTATAAAGAGGATTTACATAACTAATTGTTTTTCTGAAGTATGACATGTAATTGCAATGTATTTTCACACAGTAGTTTTTGCAACATACTTTGTTGGTACACATAAGTGGCTAAAAGCTAAGTCGACATGAACATGTATGGATCTTTCATACATTTCACGACTACTTGTATATAGATAGTATTCAAGTTATTTCACGACCGCTTCTATAAAACGGAAGACTTAAACAAAATCACCAATCTAAAGTACTGGTTAGCAGCTTAAGGCAACGCACGAACTAGTTCATAACTACACAATACACATAATAAACAAACAATAAATTACTAAAAAAATACACACAACTAAGTCAGGCATTTCGTCAAACACTTGATCTGCACATCCAATCCACAATACTTTTAGAAAAAAAAAACACACAAATAAGTCAGGCATTTCGTCGAACAGTTATTCAGCACAAACAAAAAATTACTAATGATAAATTTGACAGCTAAACTACATGAAATTGAACTTGAATTTGACAGCAAAACTTAAATCGATAGCGTTTGTGCGCGGTTGAGGTGGTGAGCGACGGCGGGCGTAGTGAGAGACACTAATACTGATTCATATAAACGGTGGTTGAGGTGGTGAGAGACGGTGGTGAGATATGGTGGTGAGAGACGATGGTGAGATATGGTGGCGAGAGACGGCGGGCGTAGTGAGAGACGGTGGTGAGATGTGGTGGTGAGAGACGGTGGTGAGCGCTTGTTTGTCTGGATGTCTAAACTTGAATACCACTTATTTAAATAAAGTTGTGATGTATAAACTGATCACCATATGTGTGCTTATTTAAAAGTTATTTAAATAAATGTAAATATTTTTACTTATTAAATTTAATAAAAGTTATTTAGATAAAAGAAAAAAAGTATATAATATAATAAAACCTTACGAGTAATGAGTATGCCTTAAATTGTTAGTGTATCACTTTGTCGTTTTTTAATACTGAATACTGATGCATTGTCGTTTTTTAGTTGGTATATAATACTGATGCGTTGTCGTTTTTTAGTTGGTTTTTATTAATTTGAAAATTTTGTAATATTTTATATGTATGTGAATTCATTTTAGTTATTTACTTTGCCGATATTTTAAAAAATCTCAATATGATCGACTTGTGATGTTGCGTAAATTTCATAATTTAATAAACATTAATTTTAGTTTCTAATATATATATAGTTATTAGACCACCAACCAAACAACCTCTAAATTTTATGGTATAAAATATAGAGGCCAATGTTTATGTGACCACTATTTATTGTTTCAATATTTTATAAATCAATGACCACCAACCTTAGTCTTTAATTTGAAAAACTAGTGACCACTAATATTTGATCTTTAAATTTTAGGGGTTAGGGTTTATGTGACCACTTTTTTTGTCTCAATATTTCGTACATCAGTGACCACTAACCTTGGTCTCTAATTGAAAAACTAGTGACCACCAACCTTGGTCTTTAATTTTAAAAACTAGTGACCACTAATATTTGGTCTTTAGAATTTAGGGGTTAGGGTTAGGGTTTATATGACCACTCTTTTTGTCTCGATATTTTGTAAATCAGTGACCACCAACCTTGGTCTCTAATTTGAAAAATAGTGACCACCAACTGTGGTCTCTAATTTAAAAAACTAGTGACCACCAATATTTGGTCTTTAGAATTTAAGGGTTAGGGTTAAAGTTTAGGGGTTAGGGTTTATCTGACCACTCTTTTTGTCTCAATATTTTGTAAATTAGTGACCACCAACCTTAGTCTCTAATTTGAAAAATAGTGACCACCAACCTTGGTCTCTAATTTAAAAAACTAGTGACCACCAATATTTCGTCTTTAGAATTTAGGGGTTAGGGTTAAAGTTTAGAGGTTAGGGTTTATGTGATCACTCTTTTTGTCTCAATATTTTGTAAATCAGTGACCACCAACCTTGGTCTCTAATTTGAAAAATAGTGACCACCAATATTTGGTCTTTAAAATTTAGGTGTTACGGTTTATGTGAGCACTACTTATTGTCTTAATATTTTATAAATCAGTGACCACCAACCTTGGTCTCTAATTTGAAAAACTAGTGACCACTAATATTTGGTCTTTAAAATTTAGGGGTTAGGGCTAAAGTTTAGGGGTTAGGGTTTTAGTTTAGGGGTTAGGGCTAAATTTTTGGTCTCTAGGCTAACTCGGCAACTTAATACTTCACTGAAAATATTATATTCACGGATTAGGGATTATGTGACCATTATTTGTCGTCACTAATACTTGTCATTTGTGACAATTTAGTGACCACATTTTGTGACGGTCACTAATTATGTGGCAATGACAAAAATGCAGTGACGACAAATATATTGGTCACTAAACTATGAAAATAGAGACCAAATCATGAATGGTCACAAAATAATTGGTCACTAAAGACACTTTTTCTTGTAGTGCATGTCCATCATATGATAGTAGTTAGTTGGAAGCACAATAAGTGCGTTTGGTCATAGCAAATGTGCTACTTAACCATGTTTCATGTACTTTAAAGTTTTTTGTGAGTAATATATTTTATCGGGTTAAAAAACCCTTTACCAAAAAAAAAAAAAAAAAAAAAAAAAAAAAACGTCTTAGGGTACCGGAGAGTATAAGTAAGTAACTCCCAATACCGTCTTTCACGGGTTATGGGTCCCAATACCGTCTTCCACGGTGTATGGGGGAGGTTGAGATGTAGACAACCATACCCCTACCTAAGGTAGAGAGGTTGCTTCCGGTTCTACCTAAGGTAGAAAAGGACCTTCGGCCTTTTGTAGGGAGTGAGGATCGAACCCTTGACCTCTAGGTTAAGAGGCAAGAGATTTTTCAACTGATCCAACCCTACTTGTTAGGGTACCAGAGAGTATCAATGGCATAAATCCTATGTACTGACATAAGTCATGTTTCTACAAAGTACAAGTAACTACCAAGCATTGCTCTTTTGGTCACACTTCTTTACATCTAACGAGTGATCAAATCCTACTTAATGTAATTGGGCCACTACGAGTATACTTAAGCCACATCCATTACTCCAATTTCTTTCCTTGCCATCCATTATCTTTTTAATATCCGGACTTGATTAAGGGCCCGTTTGGTCGGGGTCATTTCTAAATGGCTTTGGGTTGATGGTAAAAATCAAGTGTTTGATACATGTGAGTGGTCTTCACAATTGGGGATGAATACCAAGTACGAGTGTGTGTAGAATTCCCTACCACTCCCCTTACTTTTACCTTTCCTTTTATATTTATGTGGGTCCTTTTTTATTCTCCTTCACTAATAACTTTTTTTATCTATTTTAAAAAAATATTTTTAAATTTATAAATTTTTATTCATTTAAAATATAAATAATATATTATTTAATTGTATTTTCTCTCTCTTAATCCAAATCAAAATCTACAACTTTACATTCAAATTCAAATCTTAATCTAAACTCATCTACAAACCAAACGGACCCTAAATTGTATGATTAAATAGTGCAGTGTGTGTTATACGGTGGGTTATCGGCTCGTCTCATCAAATTCTACTGTATAACATTTTTATAGCACAAAATAAAAACACCAACCCAACAATATTCTTATAACACACCGCCGAAAAACTCAACTCACTCCATTTTACACTAAAAAACATATAAAGAAAAAAAATACCAATAACCTCCGTTATGCACAATTACAACACACATGAGAGTGCTATTTGCATTTTAGAAATCTTAAAAAATATAAAATATAAGTAAGATAAAAACAATAAAAAGGTTAATAAAGTTACTTCGATCCACTGCAACGAAAAAAAAAGCCGAAGTATCACAAAATATAAATGGTGTTGCACAATATAATTATTTGCAAAATTTACCTAAATTTGGGTGTAATACGTGGTTTAGCCGCTAGAGTATGAGTTGTTGACCGGCAAAAAAATTGAGTCCGATTTAAACAAAAAAAAACTAGTTTATTTAGAGTATGAGTTGCTGGCTGAAATCGGGATTCAATTCGAATTGAATTTGGTTTAAACCTAAAAACCATATTTTTTTTTCGATAAGACGAATAGACTAATTACAAACAAAATATATGGTTAAAAATATAATTGAATGATAGTAAATCGATTATACAACTAATGTATATTATTCATTATTTAGAGCTTTACTTTTTATATAAGATTTTTAGGTGTAACTTTGGGTATGTTTATCGAAATAGGTTGGGGTTTGGACTGGGGCTGAGCCTGAAGCTTGTTAGACTACAACAGGACCTATATTATAAGTTGAAAATTGATGCTTATACATTTATAACGTTGTTTGCCCAATTAGTTGAAACTGAAACTCGTTAATGTAAAATCGCATTAAATTATATATCAAGCTTTTGCGTGATAATCTACTATATTTTTAAAGGTATTTAAATACTTTGACTAAATATAAGCACACATAAGCCTGTTTCAACTAACTTGGGCTTACGGAGGCTTGACAAAAGTTCTTTATAGATCCAACTTTTACCATAGAACCCATCAAGCAATCTTAGCCACTCATTTTTTTTTTATCAAAATAAAAAAATAAACTTTCACCCTTTTTTTAAAACTTAAATATTTCGCAAACCGTAAATCGTCAAGCTACAAAAAAAAAAATACCATCGCAACGAGAATTAAATTATCTTTCTATAGACATGCATTGTTATATACTTTCGACGAACTTTTTTTTCGATGAACTTTTTTTTTCGCCCAGAAAAATCATATATGATTCGTAAGAATCATATATGATTCGATTTTAACAAATCATATATGATTCTTACGAATCATATATGATTTTTTACGAATCATATATGATTTTTACAAATCATATATGATTCTTTCTGGGCGGAAATTAAAAAAAAAAGTTCGTCGAAAGTATATAACAATGCATATTTATAGAAAGATCATTTAATTCTCGTCTCGATGGTATTTTTTTGTAGCTTGAAGATTTTGCAAGATATGTTGTTTTGAAAAAAAAGATGGAAAATATAAATGGGTGGCTATGATTGGTTGATAGATTCTATGGCATGTATGAGTTCTTCATGGATCTCAACTCACGGAGGCTTATGACTTATAAAAGATGTCATAAACATATGATACAAACAAATTTTATTTTATAAGTTAACTTATTTAAAAAACTAAGCCCTTTATAATTCCTTAGGTATGCACAACAATTTATCCATCAGGTATGCATTGTTACATTCTTTATTAGGGTGAAGGGTGGGTATGCATTCTTTATGGTGAAGGGTGTGGCGAGGTATTTTTTCTCGCCACATTAGCTCTACATTATCAAAAAAAAAATAAAAAAGAAAATAAAATAAAATAAAATTCCTTTATCGTTTCCTTCAACTTTTTTTAAATCAGTACAACACTTTCTATCTCTTTCATTAATTTTTTTTCTTCTATATTTTATCATTTAAAAATACTCATAATAATACACATACACATACACTCACAATAACTAGTAAAATATATTTTCTCTCCCCTAAAATGGTTTTTCTCTCTCCTCAAACCTTCGGGACTAAAGTGACGCTCAAGAAGAATTTTGTGTTTTCTCGTAAAGTGTGCAATGGCTTTGCTGTAGGGAAAAGTAGATTTCCTAATGTTTTCCTTCACCACACCCTATATATGTGTGTTTCACTTTTATTCATCAAAAGTTTACATCTAATAATGTAAATGATTCAATCTTAGCACTCTCATAGTTACAACCATTGAGTAAGTCATATATGCCATCGCATTATGAAAAGTCAGCCGATTGTGAGCCGATTCTTATTACGGATTATTAACCTTTTGCTCTTAACAAATAAGCTCAGTTATCTAAATTTTTGATAGGACGGTGTCCGTATCAAACAAAGCTAGTTAAGTTAAGATTAAGTAAAAATATGTAAGAATTGTTAGTGCGAAAGTTAGTTTTTATATACTTTTTGACAAATATACCAGATATTAGTTTAATTCAGTTTGATTTTCATTTTGCTAATCCAAAACCGAACCATGTGTCATTTACCAAAATTTGGCTCGGTTCAGTTCAATTCGGCAACCATTTAAACAATAACTAGGTTTTAATTCAATCCGGTTTGATTTGGTTTTCGGTTCAGCTATTTTAAAACCAAGCTCTCTTACACACCTTAATCAAGGTAATATGTTTAACTTCATCAATACTTCAAGGACTATTTTTACAACTTCCTTAAACCCCCCAAAACCCCCAAATCACACGACACAATCACACAAAATTAGGGTTTATCAATGGCAAACAAGAAAACCTCTAAAACCCCTAAAACCCTGACACCAGAATCCAAATTCCGTACAGATTTCAGCACTTGCTCAAAAACCAAAGATTTCCAAACAACAATAAGCCTTTTCCAATATGCAATAACCCAAAAAATCAAACTTAATCTCCACCAATACAACACTTTTTTATACATTTGTTCAAACCAAACTGACCCATCAACTAAAAAAGAAGCAATTCAAAATGGGTATTTGATATTTAATCATATTATGCAAAATAACATAAACCCAAATGAAGGAACTGTCATTAGTATGTGTAGATTAGCTGCTGCTGATAATGATGGTGATTATGCATTTGAGTTGGTAAAAAAGTTGGAGAGTTTTGGTGATAAGGCTAGGTTGAGGACTTATGACCCTGCTTTGTTTTGTTTTGTGGAGAAACGGGAGGCGGAGAAGGCGTATTTGGTTGAGGAGGAGATTTTGAGAAATGGGTTGTGTTTGGAGGAGAGTGAGATTAATGGGTTGTTGAGGGTGAGTGTGGAGGTTGGAGATGAGGGGAGGGTTTATGAGTATTTGCATAAGATGAGGGGGAGTGTGCGGTGTGTGAGTGAGTCGAGTGCGGAAGTTATAGAGAGGTGGTTTAAGGGGGAAGTTGCGGCGAAAGTTGGTTGTGGGGGTTTGGGAGAGGGGGATGTGGGTCGGGTTAAGGATGCGGTTTTGAGGAATGGAGGTGGGTGGCATGGGCTTGGTTGGATTGGGAGTGGCGAGTGGGATGTGAAAAGGACGAATGTGGGGTCGGGTGGGGGGTGTTGTGCGTGTGGGGAGAAGTTGGCGTGTGTTGATATAGGGAGAGATGAGACGGAGAAGTTTGCGAAGTCGGTTGTGGGGTTGGCGGTTGAAAGGGAGAAGCGATCGAATTTTACTCAGTTTCAGGTGAGCAAAGCTTTTTGGTGTATCACTTTGTCTCTGGATAGTGCCTGTTATGCTTATGGTAGATTGCTTATTAGAGGTAACTGTTGGTCGAATAACAGTAACGATAAAACATTATTAGAGGATTTAAGCTTTTATAGTAGCCTTATGTTGTCGACCTTAGTATCTACTAATGTACAATCTTTTAGTTGGAAATCATGTGTTTTTTGCATTGAGTTATTCACTATAAAGTGGCTTTTCATATGTTGAAGGATTGGCTGGATCAGCATAATGATTTTGAAGCTATAGTGGATGGAGCGAACATTGGGCTCTACCAACAGAACTTTGCAGAAGGTGGATTTAGTGTCTCACAGGTTGTACATCTCTGGTTTGTTATTTAGGTGTTTAATATGTAACATGGTAATTTAAAACACTAAGAACCGAACTGTTGTGACTCATTCTTTTCTGCTTTTTCAAAATTGGTATAGAGCAGCTTGAAGTTGTTGTTAGTGAGCTGTATAAGAGAAGCAATAAATGGCCACTAGTTATTCTACACGACAAACGTATTCGAGGCCTTCTAGCTAATCCTGCCATTCGAGAGCTGCTTCAGGGGTGGATAGACAATGGGATACTATATGGAACACCAGTTGGTTCAAATGATGACTGGTAACAAAGTCTGAAAAACTTTTGCTTATACACCTCATGCTGCTTGAACTGCTGAAACTATAGTGGGATACATGTAATATGTTTTCTTATCTCTATGATAATCATGGTTCTTGGTATGTTTAGGTACTGGCTTTATGCTTCTGTAAAACTCAAGTGCATGCTTGTGACAAACGATCAGATGAGAGACCACATTTTTGAACTTTTGGGCAGCAGTTTTTTTCCCATGTGGAAAGAAAGACATCAGGTATGTTAATTTCTTGTTTGACATCTTAAGGTTATATTGAATAGTGTGCTGATTGACGTATTCATTGGTCCTGTCCAATTATAATGATACACCTTCGGCTTCTTTAGTGGCTGTAGCCCATTAACATTTGATCAAGAGGCCTACGCTGCCTATTGGCGGGGCATGTGTGCGCATATACATGCATACACACATAGATATGCTTGTTGTGTCTATATCAATGAAATTGTTAACGGTTGCCTGTGCCGGGGCATGATAGGGAACACTCATGAAACTTTATATCACTTGAGTCCAAACAGAAATATAAAGGTTTAGAGGTCAAAAGCTTAAGTTCTGTTGCTTAGTATGCATACTGGATTAGTGGATTTCATATCTATAATATTCTATTTGAGCTATAGTTACAAGAAAATATTGATATAAACAGTAGTTTGAAGTACAATGCCTGCTACTCGACTTTCTGGCAGGCCATTCTTTTCTTATAGAAATTCCAAATCCAGTGGGTGGGACAAAGTTCTCATGTGCAAGGAATAGTCTAAACTGTAGACTCCATTTATTAGGCATCGTTATGTATCGTTTCTGACAGCGTAGTCGTTATGCCTAACCTCCCAATCATTTTTTACATCTCCATCTTGAAACTAAAAGATCAACTCAAATACCAAACATAAGTTTGTAATCAGAGACCAAACTGTGAAATCAAACCAAGAACTTAGTCTATAAATTTGGCAACCAAAATATAGATGATCAGAAAAAATGTAAAGACACTCTGTATCATAATTCGTTTCAACATGGAGGAACAAAAATTAAAACAATGAACACCAAATCACTGACACCTTTGTCGAAATTAATGAGCTCCTCTGCATCTTCTGAACCACCAACACACATGGCATCTGCATAGGGAAATTAAGATTGGCATCAAATGTGAATTTGAATTCCCCATCTGCAGCATCTTATGTTGTCAGTGGTTGCCGGTTGGCCTAATCTTTAAAGCCAGATCCAGGTTTGAGTAACTCGATATCAATTTCTGCTAAAACATGCTGCACATGTTAATCGATGATCTGTCTGTGTTGGTGAAGAGTGGCGTAGATTTGTTAAGCATGATTCAGAATAAATGAATTATCTTGTGGGGGGAACAGGGAACACACAAAGCACCAGTTTAACTGAAACAATAGAGGTTTCTTGGTGGTGGCTGGTGACTGTGTCATGACAATGTTGTTTAAGATTTGGAAACGGGAGTCCTAAATAGGTGGTTATTTTGTTTTATTTAAATTTTAAGATAAAGAGGATAAACATGGGCAACATTAGGATTTGATTTCGGTATAGATGTTTCTTCCAAATGTTTTGCATATGAAGCAAGTGTGAGGTTAGAGGTATAAGATATAAGAAAAAAAAAATGAAGGCTTAAATAGTTATGTTCTGCTCTAAAATTGATTATTTACCTGTATCTTATTAACGAAGCCAAACATGCACACAAAAGGTCGTATATTACTTATCATCCTATTGCACTCCACTATGCAGGTTCACTATACGTTCCCAAAAGGTCAATTGAAGCTTCAGATGCCACCATCATATTCCCTTGTTATCCAGGTATTTCTGCCATATTTGCTATTCTGGTTTCACTTCTTTGTTGCTACTTGAGATCTAAATTCAAGTTTGTGGTAAGGGTAACTACATCGATATGACAGAATGCGAATTATAATGTGAATAAAGAAGTTTGCAAATTGAACTAGTAACCTTTTTATTAATTTAATATACCATCTACTCTTGTAATTTTCACGAAAGTATGATCACAAAATTGTGCATTATCACAGTTTCGGGACCTAAATACAACATTTACTGTGTCAGGAATCTGAAAGAGGGGCATGGCATGTACCCATAGCGGGTGAATGCAATGATGAGTCACTAAGAACTTGGCTTTGCATTACCCGTCCGGGATGTTGTAAAGCATCCGATGAAGTCTCCAAGCCTGCAGAACCTGTGGAAAATGGGCAATTAGCCAACGGAAACACCAGATACGAGAGTTCCGTTTCATCACATAGTACTGGTATAACTGGTAAAAGAAAGGAAAGGTAGCATTTCATGAGCTTCACTTGCAAGAATCACCCTTTTGGGCTTTACCATATTTTAAATCGGCCCTTGCAATTTGTTAGAACTCTTGGATATTGTCACATTTTTTCTGACTTAAAACACCCTACAGTTGTATTTTCCGACAATGTTGTATCATTGAGAACTAATTTATGAGTTTACTAAGATGATCAGGGTCAAATTCTACATTAGTGTGCATGAATCTTGTTCATGATATAAGAGGCATTACTCTGTTTGTTACAACATGAAAATCAATTGTAGCACACATTTAGTACATAGTTGATGTGTGTCTTACACAATGTTTTTAAGTTGATTAAAAAGATGGAAAGGAAATGAAAGTGGTGAGATATAAAAAATCTCATGTTCTCAAGTTTATTTCTAGGATGTAAAGTGATAGCAAATGGGTGAAAGTGGGATATGTCTTGCTTCAAAACTTTCCGCCCATTTTTGGGGTGAAAGTGAAGAAAAAAAAGGAGGGTGTTGAGGCAACATTATCAAGATCTCCTTGTGTTTTAATGATAACAAATAAACCATTGAAACACATAAAATAACAAACGTTAGCCAAAATTCCTCGACTTCCATATCTGTTCCTGGCGCGCCACCCACGCGTTGACGCGTGGGTAACGCGCCAGGCTACTGTATGGTTCGGGACGAATTTTGAAAGTCGGTTTTCCCCTTACCCGACAAATGTGGATCTTTCAATTCAGGTATTAATATGAGAAGTGCTTCATTAGGAACACTCGAAACGGGTTTTAGACTTAGAGGGATTTAAAATTGCAAGCTCTCGTTTTTGTCAAAACGCCAACTCAAATATTTTATCAAACGCCTCTAGCCAAGGATTTTCTAAACCTAGGGAGCTTATATATTTCACGTAACATCAAGTGAAAGTATTTATATGCTCATATCCCGTGCTTACGTCTTCTCTAATCACGTAACGGGTTTACTCCCTTATTGGTCGAACTAAGTCAAAGGTCACTTTGCATAAAAGCATCATTTCCCGCATGGGATATGCTTTACAATCAAGGCAAAGCACTTAACTTGTTTGCACCAAGGTGTTAGTTGAATACGTCGAGTCGTTGAAAGTCACGAGTTATGAGATTATGGATTCTCGACGTTGAGTTACTTGAAATTATAAGTAACCTTTGATTTTTCTAAATCATCTTCTTAAAACCATAATCATGTTTGTCAACTTCTTTCTTTCTTAATGACAACGTGATTATCTTTTAAACACTTCTTGGATTATCCTTAATCACCACTTCAAATCTTCCCAAATCTTATCACCAACATTATCTTTTTATTCTCTTACACCCTTATCTCTTCCTCCTCTCTAAATTCCACACATGGTGAATTATTTGAATTCTCAAGCAAAGGCTCCAATCCATCACATCCAATCCAATTCACCACAATCTCACCCATATCTTCATCTCTTACAAAATATTCTTTTCTTACACAATCTCTTACATCCCTTACATGTCAACTCACATACAACTCATACCTTATCTCTTCCTCACCAATTCCATCACATGCCAAATAATTTGAATTTCTAAATAGGTTCCCTTTGATCCTAGCCATCCATCTCAAACAAACTCATCTCAACCCTCCATTTCATCTTTTTCTCCAAGGATGGTATATTATCTTGGATATTTCTTTCTAACCTAACCATGGTTACTCTTTACTCAACCATGGTTAGTCTCTTAACCCTCACTTAACCCTCACCCTTTCTCACCAAGGAAAGAATATCCCTTTAGCATATTCTTTATTCTCTCATATCCCATCTATGCCAACTCACCTAAATTCATCTTCACCATCCAATCTCTTACAACACATCTCAACCATCCATCCTTCCTCCTCTCTATTTCAACACATGCTTTTAATCTCAACCCTTCATTTCAAACCAAAACAATCTCAACCCTTCATCCACCCTTTCCCTCCAAGCAAATGATATTCCTTTGGAATATTCCTTTCTAACTCAACCATGGTTCACTCACCTAACCATGGTTAGTTCTCATCACACAACCCTAACCCAACCTTGGTTAAGTTCCAACATACACACACACCCAACCATGGTTATCTCTCTTACTCAACCATGGTTAACTTTTAACCCTCTCCAACATCCACACTTTCTCACCAAGAAAAGCATATTCCTTTGGTATATTCTCTTCTTAACTCAACCATGCTTTCTATTCTAACCCAACCATGGTTTGTTCCAACCTAACTTCTCTTATACACTTCCTTTACAAGCAAAGGAATATCCCATGGCATATTCTCATCTCTATGCCATGTGAGGAATACCCAAACTATCCCTTCTATCTTTCTCTCTTTGATAATTGGTTTACATCCTAAACGTTCTTTTACTTCACAAATGATTTTTACAAATGGCTATTTGAGTTGGTTGACCTTGAGGATGAAAAATGTTGAGATCAATGTGTAAAGTACAATTGGGGGTTTAGCAAGGTTGGATATTTAAAAGACCAAAATCCCAAAGAAAATGCTTCATGAATCCTGACACGTTGACACGCCAGACTGACGTGTCGACGCGCCAGTCTCGGAAATATATTTCCATGTGAGGAATACCCAAACAATCCCTACCCAATTATCCCTTCTATCTTTCTCTCTTTGATAATTGGTTTACATCCTAAACGTTCTTTTACTTCACAAATGATTTTTATAAATGGCTATTTGAGTTGGTTGACCTTGAGGATGAAAAATGTTGAGATCAATGTGTAAAGTACAATTGGAGGTTTAGCAAGGTTGGATATTTAAAAGACCAAAATCCCAAAGAAAATGCTTCATGAATCCTGACGCGTTGACACGCCAGACTGACGTGTTGACGCGCCAGTCTCAGAAATATATTTCCAAAGAAAGGAATCCTGACGCGTCGACGCGCCAGTCTCGGAAATACTTTTCCCACTTTGGGATTTTGGCCTATAAATATCCACTCTTGGCTCTTGTATTCCTCACCTCTTGCCCAACATTCTTTCTCTCTAATTTCTTTTCTCTCTACCCTCTAAGTGTAATACACATCTTGTGTTCTTAATCTTTCTCTCTTATCATCTTTGAAAGAACACATATTCTTGCAAGGGTAGAATCACAAGAACCTAATCCACTCTTGTGATTGTGTCGAGGGTCTTCTTCTCTATACCCTTTCTACTAGAATCGAGTCACTAGGTTAGGTTAGGGCTTGGTTCAAAGAAACTTATATTCATTAAAATTGGTTGTAAGGGAAGTCTTGTGTCTTGGTGACCAAGCCTAGATCATTGGGGATCTAGTTGGGGTTTGATACTTCCGGTGGGAAGTTTTGGTTGGTAGTGGTCTTGGTGACCCATAGTGTAAGTCGAATCACAAGATTCTTTAAGGTGGTTTCCGAGGTGCGGAATACCGTGGGAGTAACTCCTTCTTTGTGAGCATCGATATTGGTGAATATCGGTGGAGTGAATTGTAACTGTTTGTAGTCCACCGAAAGGATTATACTAGTGGAATAGTATCGGTGTCGTGGATTCGAAACTGGACGTACGGATGGTATAAACCCTCCATCCCGAACCAATATATATCGTGGTGTCTCTCTTTACTCGCTTTATATACTTTGGTTGTGTTTGTGGTTGTTTGGATTGATTATACAACCACTTGGTTTTATTTGAGGCTTAAAGTTTTTTAAACGTCTTAAAAGCCGAAGAAACCATATTCACCCCCTCTACGGTTCTACAATTGGTATCAGAGCAGGATACTCAAGTTTTTGAGCGTTAAAACCTTCCTGAGAAGTCGTTTTAAGTCAAAAACTTCTTTACCAACAAATCTAAAACCTTAACCAAGATTTTTGGTAAAGCCGAGTATAGATCCATGGCTCAAGAGAACTACGCAGAGGGGTGTTCTATGCAAAGATCACCTTTGCTAGAAACAGAAGGGTTTTGCATTTGGAAAACCCGGTTTGAGACCTATGTGAGGTCCAAAGATCTTGACTTGTGGGAGGTTATTCAAAATGGAGACTTTGTTTTCATGATGACCGATCCGGAAACCAAGTTGATGGTTGGAAAGCCCAAGTCGGATCTAAAAGATGATGAAAGAAGGAAGCTTGGCAAGAATGATGAAGCCAAAATGTTGATCTACAATGCTCTACCTCGAAGGGAGTTTGAGAGAGTCCACATTTGCAAGACCGCCAAGGAGATTTGGCGCACACTCATCATCACCCATCAAGGGAACTCACAAGTCAAAGATTGCAAGATCGACTTGCTCATCCAACAATATGAGAAGTTTTTGATCTTGGATGAAGAAACCATTGACAATGGTTACACGCGGTTCAATGCTATTATCACAAGCCTCACGGCTCTAGATCCTAGCTTTTACAATAAGAACCATGTGAGAAAGTTTCTTCGAGCTGTCCCGGTGAAGTGGAGGCCAAAGGTGACGGCTATTGAAGAAGCTAAAAACTTAGTGGAACTTCCTCTTGACGAGCTAATCGGCAACCTCAAAGTGTATGAAATGATTTTAGAAAACGACAAGGTCGTTTCTAAAGAAAAGAAGAAAGAGGTTAAGTCACTAGCCCTTAACGCTAAAGTCACTAGGGAACAAACTTGTGATGAAGATGATGAAGAGATCAACCTTGTGGCAAGGAACCTTAAGAAGTTCTTTAGACAAGAAGGTAACTCTAGGCGTGGTAATCGGTTTGGTAAACAAGGTGATAGTGAGGGTAGAAAGGTTGGAAGAGATCTTGGCTATAATAGTAAAGGTGGTGAAAGCTCAAGGCGCGTACGTGAGTGCTACAATTGTGGAGACAAGAATCACTTTATAAGTGAATCTCCAAAGCCCAAGGAAAATAGGGCATTTGTCGGTGGAGCTTGGAGTGATAGTGAAGACGGGGATCATTCGGAAAGGAACGCAACATGTCTCATGGCATTTGAAACTCAAGAGGTATCTTCAAACTCTTCTATTTCAAAAATTGATTTAAACATTCATGATTTGCAAAAGGAGTATGAGGAACTACGCAAAAATTATGAAGATGTGTTTATAAAATTAAAATTAACCCTTAAAGAAAAACGTTCTCATGAAAAGGAAATTTCTAAACTACTACATAAAAACAATGAACTTGAAGTTGAAGTAAAGAGACTTGTCACTCTTCAAGAGAAAGTTGAACCATGTAAAGGTTGTGAAGATCTCACACTTAAGGTTATCTCTTTGAGTGAAGAAGTGTCCGAACTTTAACAAAAGTCATTGAGTTTTACAAAATTTAAAAAGAGTAGCAATGATTTAAACGATATGTTGAGTTATCAAAAAGTTTCCCAAGATAAGGAAGGTCTTGGATTTTTGAAAAATGAGAAAACAACTTCCGAGAGTCTAACAAAACCTATTGTATTTGTAAAAGCAAGCCAAAACGAAATTCCTAAAGTTTCCGAGCCTGACGCGCTGGATGACCTATTGAATCGCTGGCAGCGCGCCAGGACTCTGAGGAAAAGTCAAGTTTTGTCAAAACATTTTGTTAAACCAATTGTTCCTCAAACTCCTTTTAAAAATACTCGAGGTACTCAAGCACCCATTACAAGAAGTGAAACCCCAAAACAACTTTACAACCCGATCTCACGTAATGGAATTGGATACACACAAGCTCGAGTCGACCATAGACCTATCTTACCCACACCAAATATGAAACCATCATATAACCAAAAACATGGTTTTCAAAATAATCAATCATCTTCAAGGAGAAATTTCTACAACAGGCAAAGGTCTTCACATCGGCAATATAACTCATACCAAAGGAGAGACAACTCCTACCCAAACCAAAGATTTTTATGCAACCATCAAAACTTTGGACCAAGTTTTCAAAACCAAAATGATTTTATAAACAACCCTTGGTCTATGTTTTCAAGCTATGGTCTTGAAACACTAAATGTCTTGCTTAATGACCCAAGAATGTTCAACTTGGGAATGTTTTATGTTAACCAAAATGGACCCAACAAACATTGGGGACCAAGTTTTTGAGTTTTATGTTTGATAGGTATAGACTTGAATCGGTCTATTTGACAATCGAAATGGTTGAGTTAAAACATACAATCGGTTGTAGAAGATTGTTTATTTCATACAAGGGGTATGATGGTGTGCATTAGTAACCTTCGAGGAAAGGTCATCGGTAGACAAAGCATCAATGGTGGATCTTCATCTTGTGGTCGTCAAACAATAAACATCCATTAAAATCAAGCTAAGTCTTCTATTATGCCTATGAATCCTTAAGTACTTTACATGATAGTTGTTAAAAATAAATGCTATGTGAACTTGGTTGATGTTAGGTAGCTTATTTTGTCACAACTTGAAGTTTATTAGAGCTTAGATACTTAAAGGTGATTAACATAAAATGAGACTAAACTTGCATGTTATGTGCTTAGGAAAAATATTTATGTGTTTAAAATTCTCATGTCTTGGATACATGCTCATCTTAAGTGTGACATACCTAATTGATCGAAACACATGTCTAGGAAATTAAATGTTAAACTTAACCCATGAGATCTCATATCATATGTAGGGTTAAATAAATATGTGTAGACATGAATACTATTGAATATTGTCCACACATGATTGTTTGTTGAAAACTCAAATAGTGGAGTAACTCAAATTTAAACAATCCTTCTAAATGAATATGAATAAAATTTAGATGTAAAGTGCTTGTAAATTTAATTGATATGCATACACGAATACATTTGTTAGATTAAGTAATTGTAGGTTTCACATTGTTACATAACATCATGTGTAGTTTGCTTACTTGCTTAATATGTATATGTAAACACCTAAGTGGAAATCTCAAGGAACATATACAAATAGATAGAAATAATGATTACGTTGCTAACAATATGTGCATAATGAATATGTGATTAATCGTGAAAGTGGATAAATAAAAGTTGCTCACACGTCTACTTGCCATGATTAATTGCTTTTTTAATTTGATGATATGTGATCATGTGCGTACATGCCGTAATGATTAAATGGTAATATAAAACCTATGTGTGCATGTAGAAAATGCCTTAATGTTATTCGCTTATATGCATACTTGTCATGATAATCACTTGTTTGTGTTCAATTTGTTTGCATAATTAACCGGTTTTATGAGCATGAGAGTATATCATAAATTGGAAATACTTGGACATAATGCTTACTTGTAGTAAAGTCCAATTAATGATAAGGTGGACGATATGTGGTTATTTGCTCTCTTGTCTTTGTGATTAAACGTGTTTGCATGAGTAATATGTTTTTAAATACGTAATTGCCATGATGCTAGTCGATTTTATGCATATTGCTAACATGCTAATTCTTTAAATATTTGTTAAAAATAATGCTAGCTTGATATTTACCAAACTCTTAAAATTTGACTAAATTATGTGCTAAGAAATTATGTGAAAGACATGGTGTTAACCTTGAGAGGTTGTATTAATCTAAGGGGAAGGTAATTCACAATGTCATTCACTCACTTAGGTATCTTCTTATGCCTTGACTTGTTACTAGGTAGTAACTTGTACTTAGATCTTGCTTTGTACCCTTGAGAGTGTTTATATGTGAAACTATGTGCTCAAATTTGAATACGTGCTATGCTCACTTGTGTAAGTAATATGTTTATGCTTGCTTGATTAATCCGCTCTATGAACAACCATGCGATGAAGCTATGTATGTGCTAATCAAGATTTGGGATATAATGTGTCGAATATGTATGATATGCGTAAGTTATGATGTATTGTTGTGTACTAACCCATGTTGTAAGTATCCAAATGGTAACCTAACCCATTTTGGACTTCCACATGAGAGGATTGTTTGTTAGTTGCATGTTGTGATTTATGTAACTAGACCACCACAAAGGTGAGGCTCTTGACCCATGGATCCCCGCCTTGGAAAAAGGGGGAGCAACGATCTAGGGGGAGTTATGATTAAGGGGGAGCATGTTCGGGTGCATGTACAAGCTACCTATTATCCCACAGGCACAAGTTCGAAACCTGGCTTGATTGGAAGTCCCCCCTTTTTGATTCGACAAAAGGGGGAGAAAGAAAGCAAGAGTGAAGAACAATTCAAGATAAAGATAATGGCTTCACCAAATTACAAGGCAAAGGTCAAGTCGTAAGCTACACCAAATGCGCGTTTGTTTTCGCTAAGTTTTGTAATATTATTTGCTATCGATTTTTATTTGTCATCATCAAAAAGGGGGAGATTGTTGAGGCAACATTATCAAGATCTCCTTGTGTTTTAATGACAACAAATAAACTATCGAAACACATAAAATAACAAACGTTAGCCAAAATTCCCCGACTTCCATATCTGTTCCTGGCGCGCCACCCACGCGTCGACGCGTGGGTAACGCGCCAGGCTACTATATGGTTCGGGACGAATTTTGAAAGTCGGTTTTCCCCTTACCCGATAAATGCGGATCTTTCAATTCAGGTATGAATATGATGAGTGCTTCATTAGGAAAACTCGAAACGGGTTTTAGACTTAGAGGGATTTAAAATTGCAAGCTCTCGTTTTTGTCAAAATGCCAACTCAAATATTTTAACAAACGCCTCTAGCCAATGATTTTCTAAACCTAGGGAGCTTATATATTTCACGTAACATCAAGTGAAAGTATTTATATGCTCATATCCCGTGCTTACGTCTTCTCTAATCACGTAACAGTTTTACTCCCTTATTGGTCGAACTAAGTCAAAGGTCACTTTGCGTAAACGCATCCTTTCCCGCATGGGATATACTTTACAATCAAGGCAAAGCACTTAATTTGCTTGCACCAAGGTGTTAGTTGAATACGTCGAGTCGTGGAAAGTCACGAGTTATGAGATTATGGATTCTCGACGTTGAGTTACTTGAAATTATAAGTAACCTTTTATTTTTTCTAAATCATCTTCTTAAAACCATAATCATGTTTTTCAACTTCTTTCTTTCTTAATGACAACATGATTATCCTTTAAACACTTCTTGGATTATCCTTAATCACCACTTGAAATCTTCCCAAATCTTATCACCAACATTATCTTTTTATTCTCTTACACCCTTATCTCTTCCTCCTCTCTAAATTCCACACATGGTTAATTATTTGAATTCTCAAGCATAGGCTCCAATCCATCACATCCAATCCAACTCACCACAATCTCACCCATATCTTCATCTCTTACAAAATATTCTTTTCTTACACAATCTCTTACATCCCTTACATGTCAACTCACATACAACTCATACCTTATCTCTTGCTCACCAATTCCATCACATGCCAAATAATTTGAATTTCTAAATAGGCTCCCTTTGATCCTAGCCATCCATTTCAAACAAACTCATCTCAACCCAACATTTCATCTTTCTCTCCAAGGATGGTATATTCTCTTGGATATTTCTTTCTAACCTAACCATGGTTAATCTTTACTCAACCATGGTTAGTCTCTTAACCCTCACCCTTTCTCACCAAGGAAAGAATATCCCTTTAGCATATTCTTTATTCTCTTCTATCCCAACCATGCCAACTCACCTAAATTCATCTTCACCATCCAATCTCTTACAACACTTCTCAACCATCCATCATTCCTCCTCTCTATTTCAACACATGCTTTTAATCTCAACCCTTCATTTCAAACCAAAACAATCTCAACCCTTCATCCACCCTTTCCCTCCAAGCAAAGGATATTCCTTTGGAATATTCCTTTCTAACCTAACCATGGTTCACTCACCCAACCATGGTTAGTTCTCATCACACAACCCTAACCCAACCTTGGTTAAGTTCCAGCATACACACACACCCAACCATGGTTATCTCTCTTACTCAACCATGGTTAACTTTTAACCCTCTCCGACATCCACACTTTCTCACCAAGGAAAGCATATTCCTTTGGTATATTCTCTTCTTAACTCAAACATTCTTTCTATTCTAACCCAACCATGGTTTGTTCTAACCTAACTTCTCATATACAATTCCTTTCCAAGCAAAGGAATATCCCATGGCATATTCTCATCTCTATGCCATGTGAGGAATACCCAAACTATCCCTACCCAATTATCCCTTCTATCTTTCTCTCTTTGATTATTGATTTACATCCTAAACTTTCTTTTACTTCACAAATGATTTTTACAAATGGCTATTTGAGTTGGTTGACCTTGAGGATGAAAAATGTTGAGATCAATGTGTGAAGTACAATTGGGGGTTTAACAAGGTTGGATATTTAAAAGACCAAAATCCCAAAGAAAATGCTTCAGGAATCCTGACGCGTCGACGCGCAAGTCTCGGAAATATTTTTCCCACTTTGGGATTTTGGCCTATAAATATCCACTCTTGACTCTTGTATTCCTCATCTCTTGCCCTACATTCTTTCTCTCTAATTCCTTTTCTCTCTACCCTCTAAGTGTACTACACATCTTGTGTTCTTAATCTTTCTCTCTTATCATCTTTGAAAGAACACATATTCTTGCAAGGGAAGAATCACAAGAACCTAATCCACTCTTGTGATTGTGTCGAGGGTCTTCTTCTCTATACCCTTTCTATTAGAATCGAGTCACTAGGTTAGGTTAGGGCTTGGTTCAAAGAAACTTATATTCATTAAAATTGGTTGTAAGGGAAGTCTTGTGTCTTGGTGATCAAGCCTAGATCATTGGGGATCTAGTTGGGGTTTGATACTTTCGGTGGGAAGTTTAGTGGTCTTGGTGACCTATAGTGTAAGTCGAATCACGAGATTCTTTAGGGTGGTTTCCGAGGTGCGAAATACCGTGGGAGTAACTCCTTTGTGAGCATCGATATTGGTGAATATCGGTGGAGTGAATTGTAACTGTTTGTAGTCCACCGAAAGGATTATACTAGTGGAATAGTATCGGTGTCGTGGATTCGAAATTGGACGTACGAATGGTATAAACCCTCCATCCCGAACCAGTATATATCGTGGTGTCTCTCTTTACTCGCTTTATATACTTTGGTTGTGTTTGTGGTTGTTTGTATTGATTATATAACCACTTGGTTTTTTTGAGGCTTAAAGTTTGTTAAACGTCTTAAAAGCCGAAGAAACCGTATTCACCCCCCTCTACGGTTCTACAGAGGGAAATGTAAAATAACTCAATTACCCTTCTTATAACTCCAATATTTGTTTTATTATTCTCACTTTACCACATTTCTGAATTATCACCATCACACCCACCAACCTTATGCTTCTATATCTCTGTAAAACAGATCGACACATAAATAAATAATCTTCCTCTCAGGTTTGTAACAATCAACTACCTTATGCTTCTACATTTATATGTGTTTAATTTAATGTTAATTTTTCTTTTGTTGATCAACAATGAAAATTTGGGTTTTTTTTTTTTTTTTTTTTTTTTTTTTTAGACCCATTTAGGTTTAATTAGACAACTTGGGTATTTTTTTGTTGATTATTATGTGAAAAAGTAGGTGCTTAACTCTTTGTTGTGCTACTGAGTTTGTCAAATTTGGATGTTGAGTACTTTGATTTTTGATCATGTAAGTACTTGGGGTGAATAACTCTTCTAATATACTTTTGGTGCTACATGAAAGTAACAAATATCTATTTGGAAAATGATTTGCATGACTAAAATTTATGCCTAAAAACATGCCTAACTCTAAAATGACGACACATGGCAAGATTAGTGGTGAGGATCATGAAAGAGAAAATGTGCATTCCACATGTCATATGATTAATTGGTTAGACATGAATTTAGTCATATGAATTAAGTCCCTCTATCATTACTCAATCTATTTTAATCATGGCAGCTGAGTTGACTTGATTAACATAGGCTATAAGAATATTACTAAACATGGTTTAACTTGAGTGAATGAAGTGGGTTAGGCGTTTTCTTTTTGCATCACAAATAGTATGATTTTTTATGAGTCATATATAGGTAAATAGAGATAGAGATTGTTCCTTTGCCAAAGAAAAGGTAAACAATGAACATCAAATATATTTTTTTACAAGATGTATTTTGCTACTTTTGTTTTTATGATCTGCTTTAATCAATTTATGCTTACATATATTTATCAAAACATATTTGATAATGAATAAAAAACTAAACAAAAAGGTAAACAATGCTACTAACTTTAAGAGGGAATTTATGTCTTGGACGACTCAAATGGATGATGAATTTATAAGAGTGTGATGATTTTTGAAAAGAGAAAGGTAACAGGATTGGTGGAACATTCACGTCTCAAGCGTATGCAAATATGGTTGAGGAGTTGAATAGAACTCTCAAATTGAATTTAAGCCGAAATTTTTTACAGAATCGTCTTAGAACCATTAAAGAACATTTTGCGCTATGCTATGATGTTTTCCGTGGAACTACATTAAGTGGTTTTTCTTGGAACCCCATAAGTGAACTAATTGAGGCTGAAGAAGAAGTGTGGAAAGCTTTCATCGAGGTATGCTTTATTCATCTTATTATATGTTTCTACTTTATTGTATTCTTTCTTATTTATGATATTTTTTATAGGCGAATCAAAAGCTTCAATATGGAAAACGAAAACGATTTCAAACTATGATGACCTTTATGAGTTATTTTCTAAAGATAGGGCAACGGGTGGCGGTTCCGAAACAACCAAAGAAAGAAGAAAAAGAATGAGTAGAAATGTCAAATCTACCAATGAGATTGATTTGGATGATTCCGAAGGCATTGATGACATTGAGATAACAACAGCAACTCCACCTTCACAAATAAAACCTAAAAAAACTAAGAAGAAAAAGGTCAAAGAAGAAAGTGAATTTTTTTCTAAAATCATGGGTTCTTTTGAATGTGTAGCAGATGCAATGAAGGAGTGCACCAAGGTAAATGTTATGTCTAATTTACGTAACATTATAAAGATATAATTAATGATACAAACAGAAAAGTGAAAACATGTCTTATGAATGCATTAGAAATTGAGTAGATTTCTTTGTACTTATTTTTAGGCAATTGTTGGATCATATCCCCAAGTGTATTCGGGAGCCGAGGTTTATGGTGAGTTGAAACGCATGGGTTTCGAAAAGGATGTCTTGTCAAGAGCCTTCGTTTTTTTTGTTGAAAAGTCCAGAATTTACTCAAGCACTTTTCGATTGTCCAAGTGATATGCGGGTTTCTGTTTTAATATAAATAATGGGTACGAGTGATTAAATGCCGATGACAAGTGTTATAACTCATGGTCTAATATATATGTGCATGTAGTTGGATTTTCTGTATTTTGGGTGTTGTAACAGGTAAATGAATGATCTGATCTGTTGTTTTTTGGGTTGTAGTAACATGCACTATAGTTTTTGGTATAAGTTATCTACTAGTTGAATTTAATTGCAGTAGGCTGTTTGTTTTTGTGTAATTTCGATGATGTATGGTTATCATCTTGGCAACTAAATTCTGTATGATACCATACTTGGAATGGCATATAGGAAGCTGATTTTGGATGATATGATTTTACCATTGTTTTGTCAACTGTATTCATTTTACAAGACATGAAATGTCTTGCACATTGAAGTCAAAGTGCTAATTTTTTTTGTTGATTTAGTAATCTTGAGATGATGTTTATAAGTAAAAAAAGTTTCCAAGTTATGGTTTATGTATGTAGTTTGACTCATGAGTTATGGTCTGTACTAAGAATTCCGGTCATAGATGTAGCAGCTTATATACATGTTATTATTCTTCTTGTGATCATAAGGGGCATAATTGTCAAATTACCAGTTATGTAGCAATTCATATACCTTTCATCCCCTCCATTTTGTATAACTCAAGAACACAAGTAAAATTGTAACAATCCCTCATTTCATGTCCCACCATTTCACACTCTTTCACTTCACTCCCTTTTCCCTCTATATAAAATCTAAAGAACAAAGTGTTACTGTCTTAATAGTTATTTTGGAGTATATTTCACGAAGGGCACTTCACTCCCTTTTCCCTCTATATAAAATCTAAAGAACAGAGTGTTACTGTCTTAATAGTTATTTTGGAGCATATTTCACCAAGGGCACATGTGTGTTAATTACGCTAAATATTAGAAAAACCACCATTATAGTTCGCCAAAGTTTTGTCGATTTAGCTATCGGAGGTTTTTTATTTATTTTTTATTTTTTTATTTTTATTTTTTCCTCCCTGCCACATAAAGCCGTTGAAGAAAAGTTCTATAGATAGCTTGTAATCAGTCGAAAGTCAATTTTCTTGTAGCTAAAGCCACTCAATTTTTACTGGTTATATAGGGGAGTAAAAGGAGTATGCAGTTGCATGTTGATTATTTTCAGAATTTGGGTGTGTCTGAGTGGTAATAATCATGATATATTCTCTGAATCGTGTTGAGATCACTTTCAGATTGAAGTATTTCGACCCTATATGGCTCGAGTATCACGAAATCCTCAATTGGATAATTCAGAGAATTATATTTTGTTTGTAAGATACGAGAAATCAAAGCAATACAGAGAAAGTTATTGTATCTGTTATGTTCTGGAAGAGATCAATATATCATGGAAAAACTTAACCAAAGGTTAGTGAAAATCGGTTAGCAGGAAGGGTCACGATGTTGGAGAAAAGGGGTGTCTTTTAGTGGGAAAAACTGTTTTGAAAGGAAAATAGATAATAACCGAATTCCAAAAGTCGTTTAGGTTTTGGGGTGCTGCTCCAAACCCCGCGAGTGAAGGCTCCCCCATAACGCTCTCCCACTTAGCAAGGGGCTCTGCCCTTTGACCCTCGCTCTTTGTTCGTGGCGGCATCAAGCTAGCTAGAACGAGTGTGCATTTCGGACCTCCTAACTTGACTGTAAGCTAAACCTGGTTAAGCCCTTGATCTCAAGTAAATCAAAATTACATAAAATATAAAATATGATTGGCACCAAAATCACCAATAATTATTAGCAATATCAAAGTATGGGTAGTTATGCTTAAAAAAAAAGTATATGGATGTAAGACCCATCGGATATAAATTGAGGCAAAATTGGTACTGTCGGTTTTCATTTGGCAAGAACATTTCCCACAACAACAATAATACCCAATTTTGCCCGAGCCAGATATGAAGGAGTTATGATGTAAACACTCTTTCATTTTATTCTTTTCAATTTAATAAATTCCCACCATTGTGAGAATTTAAAATAATAGACAGATGAAAACAGAATTTGGAACCAAGTAGAGGCTTTGAAAGTCATCAACTCCTTGAGAATCTGGTCTAAGTAGATCACATTCACATTATTTCTTTAATCTATTGTATCCAGTATTTCTAAAACAAGTCGTCGATAGTTAATCTGTCAAACCCGCTGATAACAAAGATGATATTCCAAGTCCAACAAAGCTTATGATTTGTTCAAAACAATAGCAATACTCAATCCCATATGAGCGGGTTATGAGGCAGGCATGATGTAGACAATCATATACCAGGCATGACGTAGATAGTCATACCCTTACTTTATGCATATGAATTCTTCAAAAGTAGCAAAATTTTTTAGTAATTTGCTTACTCAATAAACTTATTATGGTGGTTGCTTATGTATGCATTATTACTTAAGTACATATTTCACCAAGCCAGGGATATGTATATAAGTAAAATAGTCTTCCCAGTTAATAGACTTCACATCCAAAAAGAAAGTTTCCTTCTCAGGGCCGATACTCTCGCTGACTATGCCATTCAGTATGTTGAGATTTGCATCATCAAAGCTACAAACATTGAAAACCTTTAGTTAATCAACAAGATATCATATATCTAAGTTTCATTGAGCTTTAAAGAGGTTAAACTCCAGTACTGTAAGGTATATGTAGGATTAGTCGAATGATAAAGTTTCATTGGGGTAAAATCTAGTAGAAAATATTTCAAAAATACAAAAAAGAAAAAAAAAAAAAAAAGAAAAAAAAAAGAAAAATCAAACACTTTAAGAAAAGTTACTCTGAATATAGGCTTTTATTTTTCGAACTATCTTTTCTATAAGTTAACCAAATATCATATGATGCCTATGATAAAAGTGGAACTTAACTTCTTCAAAATTTGTTAACTAGATCATGGGATTGAATATGTATTTACATGTTGTGTATGAGGACGTATGGCTTAAAAAGCTCCGCTAGTCGGAGTATGATTTTGATCTTTCGTTCAGCATCGTGACACCATGCACTAAAGGCCCGGCAAAGTAATATGTTGACATATTGGATTCCCTTCAAAAGAGTAAGAAAAATGTAAGAATAAAACAGATAATATAGAATTTTCCATTTAATCATATTGAATCAGAGATCGCTAGTGTCGTTTACCTTCGTGTCATCAATTGGTGAGCCACCGACAAAGACGTCGTGGGTTCACTTTCTAACACAAAAATTGGTATTAAAAAGAAGAGGTATAGTATATGAATAAATACCTTCAAAGGAATCATGTAACGGATCGCCACATATCTATTAAAGCTATTCATGGAAGTCAACAACTTGATGTCGCGTGTTGTTATTATTGGGCTACCTTGTCGACTCAATAGAGGATGTTTAATGAAGTAATCGATTACGCAATTTCTGAAGCTAGAAATGCTCAAAGGGTTTGACATGGATGATCCCACATGATAGATAATCCTTGAGTTATAAGGTTTATTCATATGAGCCACCATTGCAAGAATCATAGCATTAATCACCATGTCTCCTGGAATCTACATGTTTTTATATGCAAAAGATGCATTTTTTTTTTTACTTTTTCAAGTGCAGGTGATTAACTTTCAAAGAATATCACACCTGTAGCTAGATAGCGAGATAACTCACCAAATCAAGAACTTTGTCAGGATCACTGAGAAAGCATGAAGTCCGGCCTTTAGCATATGATGCAATGAAGCCATCGATGGTTCTGGAAAGTACAAATCTAAGCTTATGTTCACAATTTTTTAGGGAAACAACATTATTCATGGTCATATTAAGAAGAATAAATTGAAATGTTAACATTTTCAGTAATAATCGAAAAAGAGCAGTATTTGAATTACTTGATGCCTTCAATCCATCCAGGGAATGGTTCTTTGTAAGTACTTGTGATAATGGTAGGACGTAGTATGACTAGTGACACATCTTTTCTTAGTCCCTCGAGCAGTAACATCTCCCCCATGGCCTTGGTGAATACATAAGTATTTGGCCATCCATGCAAGTTTGCCCTTAAAAGAGTGAGTTAAAGCAGCACAAATTAACTGACAATGATGGTGAAAGACCTATTGTTATTATCGTGTGTGTCATCAATTAAACTGTTGTGTTCTTTGCTGTTATTTTCTTAAGACACATACTATTCAAAGGCTATTTTAAGCTTGATTTTATAAAGTGCACTTATGTTTTACTTCATAAAAACGGTTTCTGATGAAATATTTATTAGAAATAGTGTATATGAAATGTATCCGTTTTTCTAATAAACTCGTATTGACAAATTTGAGATTATTAATTACCTTCTTAAAAAGGTTTATTTAGTGAAAAACTCAATTTTCTTGGATCATTCAAGTAATTAAAAGAGAAGAATAAAAGTAAGAAACCTTTGAAGACCAAAATTTTTCATGGCAGATGAAATGGCTTCTTCATCAGCATTCTCAAGCACGAGTTGCCTATGTCTGTCTTGTATCACCAACCTCTCCTCTTTAATATTGAGATCATTTTTTTCATTAAGTGTCTCACCCATTTTAAATGGATTTTCAAATATAATTCCAGACCTTTCACCCGAAACATAAGCTGAAAGAAGACAAATTAACTCTCCATAATAACAAAAAAACCGGCAATGTTATGCACAACATTAGTTTTGCTCAATTCAATATACAAACCTGTGGATACATGAAGAAGCAATTTTATGTTAGTGCAATTATTAATAAAGTCGGAGACATGTTCAGCTCCAAGTGTGTTAGTTGCAAATGCCACGTCGTATCTACAAACACATGTGACGTGTATGAAGAGCAAAATAGTAATTAAATTAGCGTCGGAGTAGTTAATATCTGTTGTTTGGATAATATGGAGTGGAGTATGCGGGCGTTTTAATAAGAGAGCTTTTTTGCAAATGGTGCAAGCTATTATGTTCGATGGATTCATCGATGTTTAGTGATATGGATATTCTTGAATCAGTATCCATGTAATATGGTGTAGTTGGAGCGATATACGTAGGTTGATAACCTTATGTTGGCTTTCTATTGCTTATGTTTATTATTGTCATGGTCTGGTCATGTGTATTTCTTAGCCTACAAAATAACTTGATTGAAAATAAAGTAATTCCTCAAGAGTAAAAAAGAAAAATATATATATATATATATATATATATATATATATATATATATATATATATATATATATATATATATATATATATATATATATATATATATATATATATATATATATATATATATATATATATAGTTTGTTACTTGTATAAAATAGACAATGTCACAAAAGATGGGCTAATCATATCTTTCCTAAACAATCTGGTCGGCTTTTTTGAATCTTGTAGGCTCAGTTCGACAAACTTATGTGGATACATAAAAATGTTTTATAACCGATTTAGGTAATACCTTTCATCAAACATAGTTGAGGCCGCAGAGCAAACGACAACATCCACTGTTCTCAGCATTTCATTTAACAAATCTAAGTTCGTCACTCCAAACTTTTCCAGGCCAATATCACCAGCCACAGGTATAACCATTTCAGATATAAATGTATTCATATTTTTACCATGTTTCTCTTTCAAAATCCTGAATAAGTCCTTGCTGATTACCTATACACAAGATATGTAAGCTAATCATCTCTCTAGTCAGACATTGAATATGGTGTAGGGTGCAACAGTTTTCATCCACGTATGCGTGGAGACAAATGTTGCATGTACCTCAGAATGCAAGCGATGAAAGGCTGAGTTTGGATCCGAAGCTCGTATAAGAAAAAAGAGCTTTCTTATATTTGGTTGTACTCTTAGAATCTTCTCAACAAAAACTGCAGATCGAAAATATAAGTAGAAGCATGATCATAAACAATCGTTTGTGCTAGGGAGATTAAGTAGGAAATAAACTTACTTTTGCCAAGAAATCCAGTACCACCCGTCATTAAGATCGTTTTATTTTCAAGATAATCGGTAATGCTTCCCATTTCCATGAAAGATTAAGAGATCCAGGACAGTTTAAATTTATCACGATTCTATGCGCATTATATAGATGTGATGGTTGGTTTGTTTAAAAACAAAATTACACCGAGCCGTAAAATATGTTGCTTGAAATAAATAAACGAATTTGTTGAATTTAATTATTTTCCTGGAATATATGGATAAATTGCTGATATAATAACTACCACAAAATTGCATATTTCCAGCAAAATATTATAGTTACATATACAACGCTACATCGTATAAAGTCTGTTTAGTAAAAGGCTAGAGCCTAGTAGCTAGGCGAATAAGAATTTGTGTTTCATGCACATGCTCTGAGTATGAATATATAGCGTTCGTGAGTTTGAATAAAACGATTGTACATTATACTTCGTAATAAAAGTGTTGATTCTACTCGCTTTATTCTAAGTACGCACATTTAAAAAGTATGTAAAAAAGTTACTAATTATTCACACTTATAAATGTGTACGAGTTTGTTACATTTATAAGCATGAAGTTTTAATAAATGTAATTAGTTGTATAAAAGATTATTGACGCTTAATAGTGTATAAATTTTTTTTTTGTCCACATTTAAAAATGTGGAATTAATTAGTTACCCCAACTTTCCTCAAACTAGAGGAATTGTGAAGAAAATAGGTATCACAAACTAATCTCAAAACTTATATATTTAGATAGTTTTAATTTTTTTCACACTTAACTTTTTTATTTACAATTTAAATGTATATATGGGGATGGTTGATATATCTTCACACTTATTAATATAACAATTTTATACACATTTAAATATTTTAGTTAATTTTTAAACACATTTTAAAATGTGTAGAAAATAGTGTAAGTAAATGACATATTCTTTGTAGTTGTATTCTTTGCATCTCAAAATAATGTTCATCTTTCTATCGTGGGTTGTTTTAAAATAAGCACCTATTTTGTAATTCAACAAATTAAATGACATTTTAGTTGGTAGAAATAATACATGAATGGTGAAAATTGTAGTTACTAAATCTTTTTAAAATTCTGTACAAAATGAAAGTTAACATTTATTTTGTGACAGAAATTAATTACCTAGTTAAAATAACCGAACACTAGCTCACTAGGTATTTTTATAGCAACACCGTTGTCATTTGAATATCTAGCAACGCCAATATCTTTACTACATATATAGAGAAAATGGGTTTCTTTCGATTTTGCTTAAAACTCTCTAAATGAGAAAGTTAAATTATTAGTTTATTATTATGCCCTTAATCATTATAAGTTGATTATTATTTAAATCCTCTTCTTCCTTCTATAAATTGAGTATTTCATACAACCACAACCTTTCTTCCTTCTAATTGACCGGCCTATTGATCGATATGGTTACAATTAGATCACAACCAAGTTTGGTTATTTGTTCTTCAACAGTTAATACCGTTTCCTAGGTTTGGCAAGCTAGCATGACATAGAGTTTAGCAGGTATTGATGTAGAGGAAATTCCTCTATCCTATCATTTTGTTACGTGCGTAACCTAAGCTATGAATAGGCAAATATCGTTTAGATTTGAATATAACAAGGTTTTATTAAGCCCGCGCTTCGTAGCCGGATAATCTTGAACTACAAAAACCTCATATGATGTCGTGTATATTGATCAACTATTTATCAAATATGTACTCATACAAAACGTTAATAAATCTCTACTCATTTACACAACTGGCCAAAACTTTCTCATACGAATACCCGTGGTCTAAGATGTTTTCATATATGTTACCTAGCTTACGATATAAACTTTATGTTAACCCTTTTCATTAAAAAGCTAAAAAGTATATATATTGTTTTATGTATTTATTTATTTTAGAAGGGCAGCGTATATATCAAACCAAAGAAATAGATCCACTATATTATTTTAAAAGTGTATAATTATTCAAAAAATAATACATACAACTTTAATAATAAAAGTGAAAAGTCTATGTTGGCCTTTTTTTACTGTTAATTCAAAAGTTTTTGACCGCATCCCAACTATTTTGTATACTGATAATGCGTTTTTGAGTGCGTATCAAATTAATATACAAAGTAGACGTGAGTGGAGTTTACCGATCAACCTTTAGGAAAAGGAAGACTTGTAAAGACTCGTGAATACAATATATATATGTGATACCGGGTAAGTGATTACCCGGGTCGTGTCCCAACGAGGTGTGAATGGGCAATATCGTGTGAGATTCGAGATTAAAATGCTTGTAAGGATGTTGAGAGATTATTTGGTATTGTGAAATAACGAGAAATCGCAAATAACGTACGAAGAATTAAATAAACGTAACTAAAACATGAATACAAACAAGGAATGAAAACTAGAACTTTAAAAACTACTTAAAAACTACGGGAAACATGATAAGGAATTAGGGAATCCTAAAATGTAATCTAATTTAAAAACGTAAAAGTTACTTTAACAAAAACGCGAGTGCGCAAATTAAAACGTGAAATTAAACCTACACTAGTCCTACGGGTACGAAATTGATTTTCCTACGTTCTAAAGTGTAAAAGAAAATTTTGAGAAAAAGAAAAACAATTTTTTTTGCTTTTATATTTTTTATAAGGAATTAAAAACTAAAATAATAAAATAAATGCAAGAAAAATAGTAAAGCAATTTAGAAAATTATGAAAAATTTTAGAAAAGTTTATTATACTAAAATGAAGCTAGGAAAAATAAAAAATACAAGAAAAAGTTACAAATAAGGAGTTAAATAAGCTAACAGAAGTTGGGCTTACTAATAATACAAATAGACAAGACCAATTTAAATATAACCAAAAGGGAAACTTGACTAAAAGAGTTAGTAGCAGAGATGGTTGTGTATTGTTTGTTTGGTGTCTGTTTACAAAGCAAGAGGTCAGGGGTTCGACCCTTGGCTTTTACCCTTTTTACAAAACAATTTACTTTTTTAATTTTTTCTTTTACAAATTATTTCAACTAGTAAAAATGAATAATTTTGAAAACTACATCTAATGCTGAAATTCACAAATAAGCAATATTAAAAGAGGAAGTAATAATCAGTTTGGCTAAGAACTTGAAAAAGGGAATTCTAAACTATAAAAAGCTATGAAAAGCTACCAATAAGCCATCTAAAGGATACCATTGAACTAAGGCTCTCTAAGAAGAACTTAAACAAACTAAAGGGATCTAAATAATGGACCAGAATAAGCACCAAAAGTATTAATCTAAGCAAAAACTAAGATGGGGCTGCTGATGGTAAAAAGAGAGGCTAAAGGGAAAACTAGCAGGTACAAATTAAGTGGCTAAATGAGCTACAAATTCCTAAATAAGCATTAACAACTCAATTCAAGCAGGAGGTAAGCAAGTTTACCAAACTTCAGCTTGTTACGAGCTTGTATGGGGCTTAAATGGGAGCTGATAAGGGGCTGTTTGGGACAGTGGGTGAAAAAGGCGAAAACAGCCATGGAGGGGCAACTTCGGGGCCAAGACAAACTACTAAGAAAAAAATGTAAAAATAAAATAAAAATATAACCTTGCAAACAAGCTGATAAACAAGCTACAAACAAAATTCCAGGTCATAAGGACAAGGATTGGTCAGGTTAAAAATGCTTCTCTAAAGGTGTTTGGGTTTTGCTTTGGAACAACAGCCCTGCAAACAATGGTGAGTAACAGCCCAACAATAAGCCATAAAATGAGCTGCAACATGTAAATAAGCTAAGATAAATGAGGTCTAACTTATAAACTATAAGTAACTCTAAAATTAAGTCCTAAATCTAAATTAGCTATCTAAAAATGAATCAATATGAGATGCTTGAGCTGCTGATGTAGCAGGGCCAAAATGGGGCAAAATGTGGTGCTTTAGACTTGAAAAGTAAACGAACGGAACTTGGACAACTTTGATATCCAAACTGAAACTAAACTAGAGCGACAACCACAAATCCTATATTAAGAAACTTTACCGATTTACTAAATAGAACAGTTAACTAGACAAACTTTTTGGAGAATTCAACTAAATAACTTCTAAACTATTGAACAATAAAACAAGGGTTTAACACTACTAAAATTGATGACATGAAACTAATCTGAATTTACAAATTGGGTCAAGAGTATCAGTCAACCTAAACACTTCTTATGTGATTGTTTGATGGTTTTGTAAAAAAAAAAAATATTGTTAAGCTAACATTTGAAAAGTAAAGAACACATACTGAGTTTAACAAAAAAAACAGAATAAGCAGAACTAACTCATGAAAAAGCAAAACTTAATAAGCTGTAAAGCAAATTTTAAGAGAAACTTGAATTAATCTGGAAAGGAACTTTAGTACAATAAACTGAAACTCATAAAAACTTAAACTTAAACTTAAAACTTGAATTTTAAAAGACTAAGTTATACTAAATCCTATTACCTAACTGCCTTTCAAGGCTTACAACATTAACTATTTATGGGAGCACTCTAGGGTTTCTTTCTTTTTGCTTTTTCCCTTTTCCTTGTGCTTCTTTCCTATCCTTCACAGCCACAGGATCAACTTGGGCATCATTTCTTTCTTTCTCAACCATTAGATGATTTTTTTGTGAGCCTTGGATTGGTGACTTGCATGAGAAGTGGGATTGGTATTGGTGAAGGTAACCTGTGAAGTTGTTTGGTATCATGTGAAGGTGAGACTTTTGAGGTGGGGGTGGATGGTGATATGTTTGGCGGTTAATGGCAGGGAAGGGGGAGATGGGGTTTGAAGGAGTGCGTTTGTTTTGACTGGGAAAAGGGGAAGGGTATGTTTTATTATTAATACGAGATAGGGTTTGAGAGTGTTTTGGATTTGGAGTTGGGCTATGGGTAGAAACGGGCTTAGGGGTGGTTTTGTTTTGTGGATTGGGTATTGTGTTATTTATTAGTGGGTTTAGGTGTAAGGGATTGGATGGGTAGAATTAAACAAGGGTCCATTTTGGTTTATAGCAATAATAATACAAGGACCAAATTTTGTAAAATGCCAAAACTTAGGGGCCTGATGTGTAACTTTGCCCAAAGTATTCCAAGGGTGATTCCTGCCAAGCTTCAAATTTCCCAAGGTTATAAATGTTTAATTTCCAAATTTAAACCATCGGGGGCCAAAATTGCCATTTTCAAAGTATAGGGACCAAACTTGTAAAATTTCTGACTTTTTCATCCAAGGACTAATTTTGAAAACTTTTGAATGCCCAAGGACTTTAATTGACTTTTCTTTCAAAATTACTTTACCAGGGACCAATTTTGTCAATTTGTGAAAGTTCAGGGACTGATTTTGACAACTCTTCATGTTTTGCTTCTTTTTCGTCTATTTTCAATCCTTTGTACCTGAAACACACAAAACACAATCCAAAGATATTTGTAACATTATTTGATCGTTTTCAAGTGTTTTTGGTTGTTTTGACTCAAAAATTGGACGAAAAGATATGTGCAAAAAGGTACATATCAAATCCCCCACACTAAGCAATTGCTAGTCCCTAGCAATTTTTGAAAATTTAATGGATTTGAAACTCTTTACCAAAAGCATTACTTCTGGAGTAGCCGAATGTTTTGGGTTCAAGTAAGAATTATGGTCCATCCGATGACCATGTGATTTTGAGCAAACCACCAGCTGTCAACGGATTTGATTTGTCTTTACCAAAAGCCGTTTGCTTCTGGACTAGCCAACTCTTGATGGAATAGTCAACATCTTGGTGAGTTGATTACCAATTATGGTTTTTCCACTACCTTTACCACAAGCCATAATCTTGCGGGCTAGCCAACTCATTTGCTTTTGAGGATATGGCGAGTTGAGGTACCATACAATGTTGGGAAAATTGCAAGCCATAAACGGATTTGATATATCTTTACCAAGAGCCGTTTGCTCCTGGATTAGCCAATCCTTTTGTTGGTTAGACATGGCGGACTGATAACCACAAAAAAATTTTGAAACTCAAGTGAATTTTTTTTAAAAATTTTTGGCCAAAAACGGGGGTATTAGATAGTAAAATGTGATAAATTCGCTAGAATAGCGAAATACTCCCACACTTAGAATGAATATTGTCCTCAATATTCAAAGTCTCGGCTATTATGCCGACTCTTTGAACGTAAAAGGGCAACATTACAAGCTAAATGTGGAAACATCATTTTGTTTTTCACTTTATTTGTAACCACAACAGGGGGACTCCCCCACACTTAGGGTGAAAACCCTATAAGCATGCTTCTGTTTTTGTTTATCGAGTCGCTAGCTTGACTCGACCCCGAATTCATTGGTTCTTGGGGAAGCATGATGTGGAAGAAATAATCTCCATAGGATTTTCATTCAAGATGTTTGGACAAACATTTGAAGCACGTGAAAGTTCCACACCGATGAGATAAGTACCTGGCTCAAGATAATGGTAAATGAAAATGCCGGGGTCAAAGATAGTGTCTTCAGTCCCGAAGGAGTGAAGAAGAGAGGACGTCATGGGATACTTGAAGAAAAGAAAGAAACTCATGATGAAAATCATGATTAACTCGTCATCACCCACAGGAGAATCCATAATTTCTAGATTATGAATCTCATCATTTAAGCTCGCTTGATCAAGACATATCCCGGGTGTGTCATGATCAAAATGGAAGTTATCATACTCCGGTGGAGATATGATATGAGTGAGTTCACAGGAGAACTCCTCGCGAAGAGAATCAATCAAAAGATGCAAATCTGTGAATTCATGTTCCGGAGTGGACTCATCACAATCCTCAATCTGAGTACCAAAGATTGGATTATCAGAAATCAAAGTGAATTCAGAGTCGAATTCAAACAAAGGATTGGTGTGAGTCGTATTAAATGTTTCGGGAACAAGGTGATCAACATTCTTTATTGGACTGTTGGGATACGAAGTGAGTGACGGATCATGATATAGGAGACTTTCAATTTCTCCAAGATCGGCTTCAAAGTCAACGAGATCATCGTCACTTCCCGTTGGAAGTGGATTGATGTGAGTGAGTTCATCGGAAAACTCCTCAAGAAGATGATCAGCAACAGAATGTGGAACTGATGCCTCGACATACTCGATGTCTCCATAAGATGCACAATCTTCGCTACAATCAGAGAAAGTCTCAAATTGATCTTTTGGACAGTCAAGAGGGGAAGGTGAATCACACATATGATCAAAAGTTCCCTGTGACTCTCTTGGGATTGGGACAAGGCTCTCAACACTAGACTTTATGAATTCGTCCGATTCCTTATCAGGAACAGTGCTAAGATGCTCATCCCCCATGTTTAGAGAGTGAGTGTGAACTTCGGGTGTGATAACAGCAGACTGATCTTTCATGGAAGGAACCACAACTGATGAATTTGATGAGCCTTGACGAATATCAAGGGTATCTTCATCATCACTATCATCATCGTCATCGTAGATGATAGTTTTACGCATTCGAAATCTCATTCTAGCTGCTTCTTCAGCTTCTTCAGCTAGTATTTCTTTGTAAGACTTCGGACGAGGTTCTTCCGGAGCAGGTTTGTTAACCAAATCCTTAAGATCATTTAAAGTATTTAAAAAATTTTGCAAAAGTTCTTGAGGAAATGGTTGAGGTTGTGTTTCAAAAGTTTGGTATTGTGGAGGTTGGTCGTGATAATTGTTGTCACAAGGAAAAAAATTCCTAGCTTGACAATCGGTGCTAAAATGCAGACCTCCACAATATTCACAACCGTATTGTTGTGAAAGTGGTGCATATTGAAATGATTCGGCATTGCAATTTTGATAATACGGATTATGTTCATATGAAATGAAATTGTTTTGTGGCTCATTGCAAAAGCTCAGATTAGAATCGTAAGCGAATGAATTACTCGAACCACAAAACAAACAACTTCCGTTTTGAATATCATTACCACATCGTTCACATGTACACCAACGACATGGCAACCCGAAAAGCGGTTCACCGCAACCGACACAAGGAATAAAAGTCAGAGGTGGGACAAGTGGTTTGCTGTGAGAGCTAGGAATTTCCACCACTTTCGTTATGGTCTCTGGTTTTTGTTTTTGATAAACGTGAAGATTAGGCAAGTCGTACTTTTCAGTCACTGCTCTACGCTCTGTACGTTTACTTGACAAACCTTTAACCGTAAATCCTGAAAGGTTAGGATCAATTCTTGATGGTTTGTCATTAATAGCACGTATCTCAGGCAGTGATGGGTAGTTGGAAGAATCTGGTGAATCATCGAGAGAATTTGGATTTATGAACAAATTGCACGTAGTGCAAAAGCTGTTACTACAATTATTTCCACATTTCTCACAAATACAACGAAGACAACGATAGCCATTCTCAATCGGGCTTTTACAGTGAAAACACGTGTAGCCGAGAGACGCCATAAGAATTATACATGAGAGGGGTATAAGAAGGTAGAATCAAACGGATGGAGGGTAAAGAAGAATATTTTTGGGTTTTTTCAAAAAACACAACAATCAAAACGAGACCAACTCAAAAAGACAATTGTGAACTTAAACCAATAATCACAATGTAAACGGCTTCTTTGAAAAAGGTACACCAATTCACAAGGATACAATGGCAAGTTTTAATCTTTTGTTTGGGAACTTATTAATGTTTACACCCCCAGTTGGTAGGTGTTCTGTCTTGATTCTCGGCGGTGTGTTTTATGCTTATTTTTTATTTAACAAGAAAAACGGAAAATGTTTTTGGTATTTTTTTATATGATAAATATATATACAAAAGAAAAGGAAAATATTTTTGTGTTTTATAAGTTTTTGAAAACGATAACTTCTTGACGAAGGTTCTACAAGTCACTAATCGTTGAAATCATAATGATATTGTCGCAACACAACCTCCCCGACAACGGCGCCATTTTGATAATGCATTTTTGAGTGCGTATCAAATTAATATACAAAGTAGACGTGAGTGGAGTTTACCGATCAACCTTTAGGAAAAGGAAGACTTGTAAAGACTCGTGAATACAATATATATATATATATATATATATATATATATATATATATATATATATATATATATATATATATATATATATGTGTGTGTGTGTGTGTGTGTGTGTGTGTGATACCGGGTAAGTGATTACCCAGGTTGTGTCCTAACGAGGTGTGAATGGGCAATATCGTGTGAGATTCGAGATTAAAATGCTTGTAAGGATGTTGAGAGATTATTTGGTATTGTGAAATAACGAGAAATCGCAAATAACGTACGAAGAATTAAATAAACATAACTAAAACATGAATACAAACAAGGAATGAAAACTAGAACTTTAAAAACTGCTTAAAAACTACGGAAAATATGATAAGGAATTAGGGAATCCTAAAATGTAATCTAATTTAAAAACGTAAAAGTTACTTTAACAAAAACGCAAGTGCGCAAATTAAAACGTGAAATTAAACCTACACTAGTCCTACGGGTACGAAATTGATTTTCCTACGTTCTAAAGTGTAAAAGAAAATTTTGAGAAAAAGAAAAACATTTTTTTTTGCTTTTATATTTTTTATGAGGAATTAAAAACTAAAATAATAAAATAAATGCAAGAAAAATAGTAAAACAATTTAGAAAATTATGAAAAATTTTAGGAAAGTTTATTATACTAAAATGAAGCTAGGAAAAATAAAAAGTACAAGAAAAAGTTACAAATAAGCAGTTAAATAAGCTAACAGAAGCTGGGCTTACTAATAATACAAATAGACAAGACCAATTTAAATATAACCAAAAGGGAAAGTTGACTAAAAGAGTTAGTAGCAGAGATGGTTGTGTATTGTTGTTTGGTGTCTGTTTACAAAGCAAGAGGTCAGGGGTTCGACCCTTGGCTTTTACCCTTTTTACAAAACAATTTACTTTTTTATTTTTTTCTTTTGCAAATTGTTTCAACTAGTAAAAATGAATATTTTTGAAAACTACATCTAATGCTGAAATTCACAGATAAGCAATATTAAAAGAGGAATTAATAATCAGTTTGGCCAAGAACTTGAAAAAGGGAATTCTAAACTATAAAAAGCTATGAAAAGCTACCAATAAGCCATCTAAAGGATACCATTGAACTAAGGCTCTGTAAGAAGAACTTAAACAAACTAAAGGGATCTAAATAGTGGACCAGAATAAGCACCAAAAGTATTAATCTAAGCAAAAACTAAGATGGGGCTGCTGATGGTAAAAAGAGAGGCTAAAGGGAAAACTAGCAGGTACAAATTAAGTGGTTAATGAGCTACAAATTCCTAAATAAGCATTAACAACTCAATTCAAGCAGGAGGTAAGGAGTTTACCAAACTTCAGCTTGTTACGAGCTTGTTTGGGGCTTAAATGGGAGCTGATAAGGGGCTGTTTGGGACAGTGGGTGAAAAAGGCGAAAACAACCATGGAGGGGCAACTTCGGGGCCAAAACAAACTACTAAGAAAAAAATGTAAAAATAAAATAAAAATATAACCTTGCAAACAAGCTGATAAACAAGTTATAAACAAAATTCCAGGTCATAAGGACAAGGATTGGTCAGGTTAAAAATGCTTCTCTAAGGGTGTTTGGGTTTTGCTTTGGAACAACAGACCTGCAAACAATGGTGAGTAGCAGCCCAACAATAAGCCATAAAATGAGCTGCAACATGTAAAACTTATAAACTATAAGTAACTCTAAAATTAAGTCCTAAATGTAAATTAGCTATCTAAAAATGAATCAATATGAGATGCTTGAGCTGCTGATGTAGCAGGGCCAAAATGGGGCAAAATGTGGTGCTTTAGACTTGAAAAGTTAATGAACGGAACTTGGACAACTTTGATATCCAAACTGAAACTAAACTAGAGCGACAACTACAAATCCTATATTAAGAAACTTTACCGATTTACTAAATAGAACAGTTAACTAGACAAACTTTTTGGAGAATTCAACTAAATAACTTCTAAACTATTGAACAATAAAACAAGGGTTTAACACTACTAAAATTGATGACATGAAACTGATCTGAATTTACAAATTGGGTCAAGAGTATCAGTCAACCCAAACACTTCTTATGTGATTGTCTGATGGTTTTGTAAAAAAAAAAATATATTGTTAAGCTAACATTTGAAAAGTAAAGAACACATACCGAGGTTAACAAAAAAAACAGCATAAGCAGAACTAACTCATGAAAAAGCGAAACTTAATAAGCTGTAAAGCAAAATTTTAAGAGAATCTTGAATTAATCTGGAAAGGAACTTTAGTTCAATAAACTGAAACTCATAAAAAACTTAAACTTAAACTTAAAACTTGAATTTTAAAAGACTAAGTTATACTAAATCCTATTACCTAACTGCCTTTCAAGGCTTACAACATTAACTATTTATGGGTGCACTCTAGGGTTTCTTTCTTTTTGCTTTTTCCCTTTTCCTTGTGCTTCTTTCCTATCCTTCACAGCCACAGGATCAACTTGGGCATCATTTCTTTCCTTCTCAACCGTTAGATGATTTTTTTGTGAGCCTTGGATTGGTGACTTGGCATGAGAAGTGGGATTGGTATTGGTGAAGGTAACCCGTGAAGTTGTTTGGTATCATGTGAGGGTAAGACTTTTGAGGTGGGGGTGGATGGTGATATGTTTGGTGGTTAATGACAGGGAAGGGGGAGATGGGTTTGAAGGAGTGCGTTTGTTTTGACTGGGAATAGGGGAAGGGTATGTTTTATTATTAATACGAGATAGGGTTTGGGAGTGTTTTGGATTTGGAGTTGGGCTATGGGTAGAAACGGGCTTAGGGGTGTTTTTGTTTTGTGGATTGGGTATTGTGTTATTTATTAGTGGGTTTAGGTGTAAGGGATTGGATGGGTAGAATTAAACAAGGGTCCATTTTGGTTTATAGCAATAATAATACAAGGACCAAATTTTGTAAAATGCCAAAACTTAGGGGCCTGATGTGTAACTTTTCCCAAAGTATTCCAAGGGTGATTCCTGCCAAGATTCAAATTTCCCAAGGTTATAAATGTTTAATTTCCAAATTTAAACCATCGGGGGCCAAAATTGCCATTTTTCAAAGTATAGGGTCCAAGCTTGTAATATTTCTGACTTTTTCATCCAAGGACTAATTTTGAAAACTTTTGAATGCCCAAGGACTTTAATTGACTTTTCTTTCGGAATTACTTTACCAGGGACCAATTTTGTCAATTTGTGAAAGTTCAAGGACTGATTTTGACAACTCTTCATATTTTGCTCGTTTTTCGTTTATTTTCAATCCTTTGTACCTGAAACACACAAAAACACAATCCAAAGATATTTGTAACATTATTTGATCGTTTTCAAGTGTTTTTGGTTGTTTTGACTCGAAAATTGGACGAAAAGATATGTGCAAAAAGGCACATATCATATACAAACACATAAAAAGCTATTTAGGCCAGGTGTGATTATCACTTTCTTTTTACCCCATCATTGACATATCAGCTTTTTATCACACCACCTAACAGTCGTAATTAGAGCTGGCAATTTCTGACACGGACCTGTTAACACGACACGACACGACCTGCTCTTAATAGGTTTCGTGTCGGGTCTTAACAGGTTTCGTGTCTTAACAGGTCCGGACCTGTTAAGACACGAATAAAATTAACAGGTTTCGTGTCTTAACAGGTCCGGACCTGTTAAGACACGTTAAGAGACCTGTTAAGAGGTTATATATATATATGTTCAAAAGTAAACCCTAAAACACTACTCTTTTCTCATATTCTCTATTTCTCTGCCTCCAAATCTCCGGTCTTTTTTCTCGCTCACTTCAACCGACGCTGGCCACCTGTATCACAACCACCGCCGGCCACCCAACTTCACCACCACCACAAGTAAACTCCACTCCATCTCCTCTTTCCATTACTATACCACACGCGCCCAAAAGAGCTCTCCACCACCCTTATCTTGCACCACCGCCTGAAAACATCACACCACTACTCTTGACGCCATATACCAGTAGATCTATAAAGAAAAGGTAGGAAACGCCATATACCAGGGGTCTACTAACACATGCTCTATGTATTCCAACCAGCAAGATGCTAAAAGGCCGGCAAAGATATAAAAAGTGGGTTGGATCGTAGGGCTAAAGATTTTAATGATGATTTGGTGGGTTTCATTTGTAACCGTGTGATATGTTCTGTGGGACAAACTAATATAATATTGAGTCTTGATACTTTTTAAATTAAATGTATGAACAAGTTTGATATGACTTATGATTGCTTTGGATTTTTAAAGTATAGTATAACTTTATGCTTAATTGTCTTTATTGTTTCTAAGAAAAGGCTATGGGATGCTCTTAAGCGACTATGTGTTGTTGCTTTTAGTCTTTTAGAATATGTGGAAAAAATTATGATTAGTTATGATATGTGATACTTTTGTAAATTAATTATCAATTTATTTTATAACTATCTTAATTTGAACAAAACAACCAGAATTTGAAGGTGGCAATTTCTTTTAATGTAGGTAAACTGGATTTAGTTGTGTGATTTAGTATCTTTTAAACAGCTATAGGTAAAATGGATTTAGTTGTGTGTTTGTGTGTGTCGAGTGAGTTCGAGCCGTGAGCTAGAGCTCACAGTATACTACTCCCTTCGTCCCAATTTATTTGTCCACTTTTGATTTTCAAAGTCTTTGTTTGTTAACTTTGACCTTAAATATATATGTTTGTGTTATTTGATATTTGATGCAAAATATATGACTAGATTGAGTTTTAAGTGTATTTTTAATTTGTATAATTCTCATCAAGTATTATATAACACAAATAAAAATATTTACAGTCAAAGTTGACAAAGAAATACTCAAAAAGTCAAAACTGGACAAATAAATTGGGACGGAGGTAGTAATATACTTGATGTTTCCATTCTTTTGTTGTTGATTTGGTGATATTTTTTATGTTTGTTCCTGCTGTTATTGTTCTTGTTGTTTATTTGTTCTTGTGGTTGTTTCTGGGAGCGGATTTGGATTAATGGTACCGTTTGGTTTGATGGTTGACTGTATAAGAGATAAGCTAGGCTAACAGGTCCCTTAACAGGTTCCTTATCGTGTAACATGTTAATTTTCGTGTCGTGTTCGAAAAAAGTGACACGATTTTTTCTCATGTCGTGTTCGTGTTTAGGTCATTCGTGTTCGTGTCTTATCGTGTTCGTGTCTTATCGTGTCGTGTCAGACACGATATGCCAGCTCTAGTCGTAATGGAACCATCTAACAAACATCAAAACATACCCCACACCACCTCCCATTTTCCTTTTTTTTTTGTTTGGTAAAGGACTTCACATAACCACCCCTCTTTTGTGACCTTCACGCGGCAACCAGTCACCCCCGTCATGGGTTCACACGACAACCTTTACTGTCACGTGTGGCTGAGTTGCACAATAATGCCCCATCTCATATTTTTCTTCTATGCTTATGCTAAACATAGGTGCTTATAATTAGCTGCTTGAAAATAAGTACGTTCAAAACTCATGTTTAGATTAATTAGCTTCTTCTAAAAAAACGTTGTATTATTCAAAATAGTAGTGATTTGATAGAAATTTCAAACAAATATTTATAAACTTTTTTCATGTCAAATATAATAATCTAATATCAAATAAACAATAAGCACCTTAATTTCCAATTTTTTCATAAAAAAGGTTTTTCTACTTAGAAAAACCAATATAACTAAGAAAAAAAAATCTCAAACACCCTCGTAAAAAAGCCTGAACCCTATAAATAATTGAGAACAAAATGAAAAATGCAACCGGACAAGAGAACAATTAAAAATGATGTGCACACCATAATCATGCATATGTGATGTTGTATTATGTGCATCACTTATGAGATTTTTTGGTTTGCAGATCACTACTTTTTGTGGTGTGCATATCACCTCTCAACAATAAAAAGGTGAATGGGTTGAAAATAGACTAGGAGTCTAGTAGACATTACGCGTTAATGGGTTTAGGGTTTTATTGGGCTTGGCCAGCTTAAGCTTTGAACGGTTTTAACTGTTAAAATTTCATCTAGTTGTTTCAAAGCCTAAATCTGCCATTAAAGCCAAATCAAACCGTAGTTGTTTATATTATACCACTTTGCATATACAAATAATCGTGGCTCTTGTACTTGTCTAATTTCATGTCTATTGATTAGTCACTAGTTATCTAATTACATCTCCATCTTGAAACTAAAAGATCAACTTTCAAACAAATATTGCGTAAAATCAAATACCAAACATAAGTTTCAAATCTGAGACCAAACTCTGAAACAAAACCAAGAACTTAGACTAGAAATTAGGCAACCAAAATATAGATGATTAGAAAAAAAAATGTAAAGACACTCCATATCATAATTCGTTTCAACATAGAGGAACAAAAATTAAAATAATGAACACAAAATAGGTTACCCTATCACAGACACCTTTGTAGAATTAATGAGGTCCTCTGCATCTTCTGAACCACCAACACACATGGCATCTCCGTAGGTAAATTAATATTGGCATAATGTGAATTTGAATTCCCCATCTGCAACATCTTATGTTGTCAATGGTTGGCCTAATCTTTAAAGCCAGATCCAGGTCTGATTAACTCGATTTAAGTTGCTGCTAAAACATGATGCACATGTTAATCGGTGATTTGTCCGTATTGGTGAAGAACGGCGTACATTTGTTAAGCATGATTTAGAAGAATCTTGTGGGGGGAACAGGGAACGCACAAAGCGCCTGTTAAACGATAGCTAGGTGAAGAATTGGTTAAGTACCTACTAACTGAAACAATAAAGGTTTCTTGGTGGTGGCTGGTGACTGTGTCATGACAATGTTGAATAAGATTTGGAAACGGGTGTCCTAAATAGGTGGTTATTTTATTTTGGCATAATACCTAACATGCCCCAATTGTCCAATTGAATTGCTTTTTTGTCACAAAATTTGGGTTTTCTTAATTTAGACGGGGCAACTAGGCAACTAGACCTCTATGACGCCAACTGTCCATCAGTTGCCCAAAAAATATACAAGTTGCCCATAAAATAATCCGAAAAGTGACACTTGTCACTTGCAGATTTCAGTTGCCCAAAAACTATAGGTTGCCCTGGTCTAAATTAAGAAACTCAGAATTCTGGGGCAAAAAAACAAATCAATTGGGCAATCAATTTTATTTAAATTTTAAGATAAAGAGGATGAAACTGAAGATAAAGAGGATGAACCTTGGAAATATTAGGATTTGACAATTGATAATAAAGGATGATTAGGCAAATATCGCTAAAGGGGGCGATAGACGTTTGTCCGCATCCCAACTATTTTGTATACAAACACATAAAAAGCTATTTAGGCCAGGTGTAATTGTCACTTTCTTTTTACCCCATCATTAACACATCAGCTTATCACACCACCTAACAGTCGTAATGGTAACCATCTAACAAACATCAAAACATACCCCACACAACCTCCCATTTTCATTTTCTTTTTGTTTGGTAAAGGACTTCACAGAACCACCCCTCTTTTGTGACCTTCACGCGGCAACGAGTCACCCCGTCATGGGGTTGACACGGCAACCTTCACCGTCACGTGTGGCTGAGTTGCACAATAATGCCCCGTCTTATATTTTTCTTCTATGCTTATGCTAAACATAGGTGCTTATAATTAGCTGCTTCAAAATAAGTACTTTCAAAACTCATGTTTAGATTAATTAGCTTCTTTTAAAAAAAATGTTGTATTATTCATAATAGTAGCGATTTGATATAAATTTCAATCAAATATTTTATAAACTTTTTTCATGTCAAATATAAGAATTTAATATCAAATAAACAATAAGCAGCTTAATTTCCAATTTTTTCATAAAAAAAGTTTTTCTACTTAGAAAAACCAATATAGCTAAGAAAAAAATAAAAAATCTCAAACACCCTCGTAAAAAACCCTAAACCCTATAAATAATTGAGAACAAAATAAAAAATGAAAAATGCAACCGGACAAGAGAACAATAAAAAATGATGTGCACACCACAATCATGCATATGTGATGTTGTATTAAGTGCATCACTTATGAGATTTTTTGGTGTGCAGATCACTACTTTTGGTGGTGTGCATATCACCTTTCAACAATGAAAAGGTGAATGGGTTGAAAATTGACTAGAAGTCTAGTAGACATTACGCGTTAATGGGTTTAGGGTTTTATTGGGCTTGGCCAACTTAAGCTTTGCACGGTTTTAACCGTTAAAATTTCAACTAGTTGTTTCAAAGCCTAAATCTGCCATTAAAGCCAAATCAAACCGTAGTTGTTTATATTATAGCACTTTGCATATAAAAATAATCGTGGCTCTTGTACTTGTCTAATTTCCTTTCTATTGATTAGTCACTAGTTATCTAATTACATCTCCATCTTGAAACTAAAAGATCAACTTTCAAACAAATATTGCGTAAAATCAAATACCAAACATAAGTTTCAAATCCGAGACCAAACTCTGAAATAAAACCAGGAACTTAGACTAGAAGTTTGGCAACCAAAATATAGATGATCTGAAAAAAAATGTAAAGACACTCTGTATCATAAAATGTAAAGATACTCTGTATCATAATTCATTTCAACATGGAGAAACACAAATTAAAACAATGAACACCAAATAGGTTACCCTATCACAGACACCTTTGTAGAAATTAATGAGGTCCTCTGCATCATCTGAACCACCAACACACATGGCATCTGTGTAGGTAAATTAAGATTGGCATAATGTGAATTTGAATTCCCCATCTGCAACATCTTATGTTGTCAATGGTTGGCCAAATCTTTAAAGCCAGATCCAGGTCTGATTAACTCGATTTAAGTTGCTGCTAAAACATAATGCGCATGTTAATCGGGGATCTGTCTGTGTTGGTGAAGAGCGGCATAGATTTGTTAAGCATGATTTAGAAGAATCTTGTGGGGGGAACATGGAACACACAAAGCGCCTGTTAAACGATAGCTAGGTGAAGAATTGGTTAAGTACCTACTAACTGAAACTATAAAGGTTTCTTGGTGGTGGCTGGTGACTGTGTCATGACAATGTTGAATAAGATTTGGAAACGGGTGTCCTAAATAGGTGGTTATTTTAATTTGGCATAATACCTAACATGCCCTGATTGCCCAATTGATTTGCTTTTTTTCCCCAGAATTCGGGTTTTCTTAATTTTGACTAGGCAACTAGGCAACTCGACCCATATGACGCCAACAGTCCGCCAGTTGCCCAAGAAATACACAAGTTGCCCACAAAATAATCCGAAAAGTGACACTTATCACTTGCAGATTTCAGTTGCCCAAAAACTACAGGTTGCCCTGGTCTAAATTAAGAAACTCTGAATTCTGGGGCAAAAAAGCAAATCAATTGGGCAATCAATTTTATTTAAATTTTAAGATAAAGAGGATGAACCTGAAGATAAAGAGGATGAACCTTGGCAACATTAGGATTTGAATTTGGTATTGATGTTTCTTCTAAATGTATGCATATGAAACAAGTTGGAGGCTAGAAATATAAGATATAAGAAAAAAATGAAGGCTAAAATGGGGTATGTTCTGCTCTAAAATTGATTACTTACTCGTATCTTATTAACGAAGCCGAACATGCACAAAAAAGGTCTTATGTTACTTATCTTCCTATTGCACTCCACTATGCATGTTCACTATACGTTCATAAAAGGTGAATTGAAGCTTCAGATGCCACCATCATATTCCCTTGTTATCCAGGTATTTCTGCCATATTTGATATTCTCATTTCACTTTCTTTTTGCTACTTGAGATCTAAATTAAAGTTTGTGGTAAGGGTAACTACATTCATATAACAAAATGCGAATATAGAAGTTGGCAAATTGAACTGGTAAGCTTTTTATTAATTTAATATACCATCAACTCTATTGCTTCCTGTTGCGTCAAACTACTACTTATCAAGTGTGAAATCTTTGAGTTAACCCTAATGCTCTTTTTATTTACACAAATGTATGCTCACAAAATTGTGCGTTATCACATTTCAGGACCTAAATACAACATTTAATGTATCAGGAATCTGAAAGAGGTGCATGGCATGTACCCATAGCGGGTGAATGCAATGATGAGTCACTAAGAACTTGGCTTTGCATTACCCATCCTGGCCATTGTAAAGCATCTGATGAAGTTTCCAAGTCTGCATAACATGTGGAAAATAGTCAGTTAGCCAACGGAAACACTACATACGAGAGTTCCGTTTCATCACATATTACTGGTATAACTGGTAAAAGAAAGGAAATGTAGCATTTTCATGAGCTTCACGTGCAAAAATCAACCTTTTGGGCTTTAGAATATTTTAAATCGGCCCTTGCAATTTGTAGAACTCTTGGATATTGTCACATTTTTTTGTGACTTACAACACCCTGCAGTTGTATTTTCTGGCAATGTTGTGTATCATTGAGAACTAGCTTATGAGTTAACTAAGATGATGTGGCAAATTCTACATTAGTGTGCATGAATCTTGTTCATGATCATAGGAGGCATTACATTATTGTTACAACATGAAAATCATTTGTAGCACACATTTAGTACATAGTTGATGAGACACTTAATTAACTTAATTAAAGGGTTGTTTACTAAATTAAGTGGTTTGGAGATATTACTGTAATAGATTAGCCGTTTAATTAAGAGAGGTTTTTGTGAAACTCATTATTAGATGAAATAAAAATTTAGGCCCACTCATTTTCTTTTTTCACTTAATGAGTAGACTCAAGCCTTTCTTTTATTTTAATGAGGATGTTTACAAAGGCCTCTCTCTCTCTCTCTCTCTCACACACACACACACATAGTTATGTGATCTCCAAACCAATTAAGGGCCCGTTTAGTTTTCAAGTTAGTTTAGAATTGGATTTGGATTTGGGATTGGTTTGAAAGAAAGAAAAAATGATTAATAATATTAATATTGTGTGTTTTGTAAAATGTAATTAAAAATAAATTTTATATAATATTATTATATAGTAAGTAGGGCCCATTTGTATATATATTATAAAAATAAAAAGGAATAACATATACACTTGCATGTGAGAAGTTAAGGTGTTGTTTGTTTATTCAGAGGCACTGAATCTGAATCTGAACCGCACATCTGAATCTTAATCTAAGGCGTAAATGTCTGAATCTGAATCGAAAGTCTTGTTAAAGTAAGGTGCTTTGTCATTTGCTTGCTCATACTAAAATTTTTGGGTTATTTTGTATCAACAAGAGGCATTAAGACACCCCTCTCAAGTCTAGACCATTAAGATGTAACTGCTTCTGACCGTGTTTGAACGGGGAAAAAAAACAAACGGTCTGAACGCCCAGAACGTCTAACTGATTAAGAGGTTTAGCTCATTAAGAGGAATTAAGAGGTTGTAAAGAAATTTTAATATAAATATTGCCTACAACGTTATTTATATTTTATGATCTTTGCTAAATTTTGTTAACGATAAAGTGTAAACTTTATTTTTAGCAACACATAAATATAGTTTTAGTCTTTCATTGATATACTTTTATTTCAAACTAAACATTACATTTTCTACATTTACATTTTACAAAAACATAACATTTTCATATTTCTAATAATAGAAATATACCATGACGTCATGGCATACATCATATGCAAATCTTTGAAAGATTTCTAGAATCTTAAAGTTGACTTTGGTAGATCTTATATATATTTTGGTTAGATTCTTACTCAATGTATCATAGTGAGATTTGGTAAATATCTTGGTTAGACTTGGAATGATTTATTGGAGATTTTATGTAAGGCTCTGGCGGAACCTTTTGGTACAATGGACGGAACCCTCAAAAGGGTTCTGCTGTATCCGTGGCATGCTGGCATGTTTTTACTATAAATAGCAAGCCACATCCACGTTTTTCTTTATCACTTACAATCACATATTAGCATACATACTCTCATTTTATTCATCTAACTTAGTCATACTTCATCTTTGTGAGATTCTTTTGTAGCAAGAAGATCACAAGTTCATTCATAAAGCATACAAGTTTCAACATTGAGTTGCTAGACTTGATAGCTTAACATAGTGTGAACTCTTGTTGTTCATAAATCATTCGATTGTATTTATTTAATTGTAATTGGTTAGTATTTTAGTCCTTAAAATACATAGAGTGACGGGAGTGGTTGTACCCTTGTAAAAGAACTCGACATCTAGATTTGTATCAGTAATGTTGTGTAAGCGACGTTGATGAGATGAAAAGTGTACCACTTTTAGGGGTCATTTAAGCCTAAGTCGAGATTATTTGATCAAATATTGCCCTAAATTGTTCCTTTTGTCATTTTAGGTACTTTGGAGAAAAACTTTGGAAAAGGAAGCATTTTGGACGTTTTTGGAGCAAAAAGTGAAGAAAACGGCAAAGTCTCAAAATCAAGCTGGAAATAGTACCTGACGGCGTCACATAATGCATGTGACAACATCACGGTATGGCAAAGAGGTGGATAAAAAGTATAACGAGAGGCGCCAAAATATTTTTGGGAGATTACACATGACGGTGTCACCAAGGCCGTCAAGAGAAAAAACATATGTGACGGCCAAGAGTTTGTTAACACATGACGGCGTTAGATCTGCATCTAAGCAATATAAGGATTTCTTTGGCGGCGAGTTGACGGCATCAGAATCAACAAGTGACGCTGTCAGACCACAAAATCTATATATAGTTTTCTAATTTTCGTGTATTAAGGAGGAGAATTTTAGAGAGACTTTTGGGAGAACTTGTGGAGAAACCCTAGGTCAAATTTTACAGGGTTTTTAACCCTTTTATCATCCATGTTTTAATAAAGATAAGTCTTCCGATAATCATCAATATGTCTATGTGTTGTTTGATTCTATCTTATGCTTGTCTTTACTTTAACATGCTAGGCTAGGTTTTCTTTATGTTTGCTTAGATGTAATGAAACCTAGCTATTGATTATTGGTTGGTTGTTTGTTATTAATTGTATTGGATGAATGGTATCGATGTTAGGCTTAAGAAAACAGGCAGACTTCTAATTGGTAACATGCTTGAACGTCTTAAGAAACATGAATCGGATGTGTACTACGATTAATTTGTTGTATTTAATGCATGAGTAACTACTAAGGAGGCCATGTTTGGAGCTAGTAGTCGGCTCGACATAGGAAGAGGTAGAAGCTTATAGAGTTGGGGAAGATCGTACACAGCCCCACGAATGGTATTAAGGAATATAACCCGTCATCCACGCAATTGTAACAAACTAATCAACTAGTAAAAGATAGATAGGGAGTAGTGAAATCTAAGTAAACACGTTTCTCTCATTATTGTTTTTTCTCCAAATTTACTTTCTTGTTATTTTATTTTCATTGCATTAGTAGATATTTGGGTTAGTTGACTAGCAAGTAATTTTGCCCACCCTTTCAAAATCCGAGATTTTTATGTGCTTTCTAAAAAACTATAAAAATACAAAAAGAATCATCCCTTACCTCTAGACCTAGTTTAATTAAGTTTTGATCCTAACGACACTATTCCCCAAGAGAACGATCAATCCCCCGGTACTTGCCACTACACTATCCTACATCAGTCGGGTATACTGCCTGGTGGGGATTGCAAGCCTCTTGAGATACCTTGAGTGGTAATACCTTTTGCAAGGTTGCAAAACCACACATCAAGTTTTTGGTGCCGCTGCTGGGGAATAGTTATTGTTTAGGTTGAAATTTCTTTTTATTAGGTCTACTTGCTAGATTCCTTTCTAGTAAGATTTTTATTTTATTTTTATAGGTTTCTTTAGTCTATCTTTTTCTTTGTTCCTTTGTTCGTAACCGTTGCCATCCGCCATCATGGAAGGTGGTAATCTCTTTGATCCCGTCAACCCACCACAACAAAACTCACCACAACCAAACCAACCTCCTAGACCTCAAAATTTAGGAGAGTACTCCCATCCTAGCCACCAAGGCTATCGAAACACCATTGAGCTCACTCAAGGAGCCAATGTGTCTCCCTTGCGATCCGACACCATCCGGTTGGTGCAAAGCGGATGTGCATTCCATGAACTTCGTTCCGAAGATCCTAATCAACATTTCAAGGATTTTCTCAAAATCGTAGATTCCATAGATCTTGATGTTGAAACTCGAGAGACGACCCGATTTCGTCTCTTCCAATTCTCTCTACGTGACCAAGCTAGTCAATGGCTTGAGCGTTTACCCATGGGATCCATCACCTCTTGGGATGATCTCACCACTCGTTTCCTTGCTCAATTTTTCCCACCGGGGAGACCACCAAGCTAAGAAATGACATCTTGATGTTCCAACAACGTCAAGGTGAAACCCTCTATGAAGCATGAACTTGTTTCAAGGACTTACTCCAAAAAGTCTCTCATCATGGCATAGATCTTTGGCTCCAAGTCCAAATCTTCTATGAACACATCAATCTCTCCATGAGGCAAACTATTGACCAAGCGGCCGGTGGCAAGCTACGTGATCGAAGTGCGGAAGAATCATGGGAACTCATAGAAGATCTTGCCCTCTATGAAAACGAAAGTTGGAATGATCCCCGTGATTTGAACAAAATGGTCAAGGCAATATCCTTGCCTTCGAACAATTCAAGCACTCCCGACCGTAGGATCATGGAACTTGAAGACCAAGTCAAGTTTCTCATGAAATCTTACGAAGCTCCTAAACATTCAAGCCAAGTGAACAAAATCACTTCTTCATGCGAATTATGTAGTAGTCCCCATGACACTCGTGATTGCATGGAACTCCCCAAACAAGTTTTTGTGGTAAACTTTCAAACCCGAGCCAAACCCTTACGGTGATTCATACAACCTCTCTTGGAAAAATCACCCAAAACTTAGGTGGAAACAAAGCCAAAATGCACCCCAAAATAATTCTTCCACTCCACTTAATCGCTACCATTCAAATGGTGCACCCCCTAACCGTACTTTCAACAACAATCCTTCCAACAACTATGGTAGTACCAATAATTTGGAAGGGTTGATGTCTAAATTTATGGCATCTCAAGAAGCTCGTATAGCTAAGTTTGAATCCGAATTTAATCAACAACAAACAGAGATGACCAATAAAATTGACAACTTGTTGAAAGCTCTTAACAATCAAGTGTTGACCACGCCAAATAAGGACACTAGGAACGCTAATAGCGGAACCCAAGTTAAGGATCCCTCATCATCCAAGCATGTCCACTTTGTTAATGTTGTCACTATTAAGCCAATCGATAAGGATAGGGAAGAAGATGATGTAGATAGGGTTGGAATTGGTAGTGAATCCAAGAAGGAGGATAATGAAGGGAGGGTTGAGGAAGTAGAAAATGTATAGGAATACTTTGATAGGTTACCCACCAAGGAAGAACGGGAATACCATAAGGATTTATTCGATGACCCCGAGACACCATATGTCTTAGGTTCACCAATCATCAAAGCAGGCGATCCCTCTAATATCAATATACCGTGCAACATTGGGCATGTGCATGTCTGGAAAGCCTACATCGATCTTAAATCTCCTATAAACCTTATGACTAGGCTCCATTATAACTGGATAATGAAGAAGCAACTCGGACCTAGGATATTTCCCGACACGGGTTGGATGAGTAACTTTATAGGAAGAGTAAAGGGATTGCATGTGCTTGTAGGAAATTTCACATATGAATCCGACTTTGTGATTGTAGAAGATATTCGTCCGGTAATAGATAGTTGCCTAACTCAAGTAGTGTTTGGAAAGCCATTCATTGAAGCCTCTAAAATGAGTTATGACACATCTTTAGGGATAGTCAGATTCAAGGACAAAACCGATGAAGTAGCCTAGCAAATGCCATATAAGATAGATCAATAGCCGACTTCTATCGGATCTTGAGAAAGAGCACAAACAAGCGGTTTATTATAGGAATGATGAGGATAGATGTAGAGAAGTAGACCATGTAATGAGAAAAACACTTGGCTTCTACAAAGAATGCTTGCAACTAGGTCCGGAATACAAAACTAAGATTGAGGATGACCTAGAAGATGTGACTAGTGACGAGGTCACGTAGTAGCTCGTGACTTTGAGTCTAGCTACAAGACTCATTAATAAAGAAAAGCGCTTCACGGGAGGCAACCAAAGCTTTATTTGTTTGTTTGTTTGATTTTATTTGTTTCCGTATGTACATTTTATTTTTATTGTTTATGGTTCATGTTTCATAATAAATTGTGAAAATGCTTTATTTTGTTGTTTAACTTCGTCTTAACTTCATATAAAGGTATTTTGCAAAAGATAAGTGTAAGAGAAATCTAAATTTATTTATAAGAACGAGATTAGACACGAACCACAACGATATTAAATGAATGTGCATATTAGTATTTGTTTGAGTCAAATGCTTGTATCGAGTCATAATGATGTTTTGTAGGATTTCTAGGAATTAAGGCGTGAGTTTTTCCAGAAATTTTCTGGAAACTTAACATAAGATTTCTGTCAGAGCATTCTGACGGCGTCAGGGTTATAACCTGACGACGTCAGGTGTAAAATTCTGAAAAATTTTGAGAGTTTTGTTTTTCTATCGGAGTCTTAAAGTTTTTGTTTATTCTTTAGTTTTATAAACTCCATGAAATCTGCAAACATTCATTCCACAAGCATTATATCTTAATTTGCTTTCTAGGATTTTAATATATATAGATTCCCGCCGACTTTACGCGAGGTTTGCCTTGATTGTTTTCTCAGGTTTAACATGTTATATTGGACAAGAAGATGATTTATATTTCTGGAGAGAATCTTTCAACGTTAATTTTCTTGGAGGAGGATCTAACCTTGTTACCACATTATCCACACCGAATGAATCAGGGGAGTATTTGTTTCATTCTTTTACCTCCACTACTTTTACATCCTTTTTATTGAACATTGGGGACAATGTTCAGCATAAGTGTAAAGGGAGGGTAAATGATGATACCTTAGAGAATGCAATTGCACTTGAGTTTGTTTGTTCAATAGTAGGTGTGTAATAAAACTAAGAGAAACACTTGTTAGGGTAATTTTAGCGCCAAATTTAAAATTTTTACAACATTTAGAAGTGAAGCTTTAGTCTTAATGAGCGTCTCATGGATAGGAGTTGTATGACTAGCACAAAAAACCGTACCACTCAAAATTTTCCACCTCAAATATGTGAGGTTCGCCTTTAGATATTTAGGAAAAAACATTCATTGTTTGTGCTTATGAGTGTACCTGTAGAACTTAGATTCTAGAACTTGCGTTAGTGATGCATCCCGAGACCGCTAGTGAGACTACATTCGTATAGTAAGATTTACTACATGATAAGAGGCGTTAGGATAACCCTTGTGTTGAACCCGTATTATAATTACTTGATCAATGAAGTCATAATAACTTGACTAGTAAAGTCAATTATTTTTTCTCACACCTTTGCGTTGTACTCATTTTTAGTACTCGATACCCCTAGTATACCCCTCCGAGCCTATCTTTTTTTTTTTTTTTTTTTTTTTTTTTTTTTTTTTTTTGTAACTTTAAGCATTTTACTTAAAGGAAGAATTTATGTACAATCCACCCCAAATGTACACCCAAATTGCCTTAGCCTTCCTTGTATGCACTCATCTTTAGTGCATTATTGTTACAACATTTGTTTAAACCCTTTGTTAATTGTCTAATTGATTACATGGTTGCTAAGTCGAGTCATATCATGTACATATTGTTTTGGGATGATCGGGGCTCATGGGTAAAGTACTAGTATTATGGAGTAATGGGGAATAACATCATTTATTACCCCCATATGTGCGTTAATCTTAAAAAGTACTCCAAGTGTTTGATTATCTTAATTCGAGTCATTAGAATAGTCGATTGTAAAGTATGTAAAAATTCAAGTGTAAGGGGAATGAAAATCCCCTATGATATATTATTTTGGATTGTAGGGTAAGAGTGTATGCAAAAAAAAAAAAAAAAAAAAAAAAAAAAAAAAAAAAAAGAAAAAAAAAGAAATTGAAAAAATTAAGAAAAAGAAAAAAAATAGAAAAAAAAAAAAACACATACGGACTACCATCCCGTTTCCTTTTATGTTTATTCTAAGTTTTGTTAGTTTATGATTAGCTTAAGTCGAGTCGAGTCTTAGCTTAGAAACACCACATTGTACATGTAATAGAACAAGATGATTAACTCGCCACCAGTAAAGACTTCCTTTATCCAACAAAACCATGTTTATCATATCCCTACACCTCACGTTATAACCCTTTAAAAGACCTCTTTGATCGTTTATCCTAGGTGCTTATGCCAACTGGTGGAGGTTTAATCTTTTCCCAAGCCTATAGTAGTCTATTTGCTATGACAGGTAGTAAGAGATATTTTCCATTTTCATATTGTGATATATACTTTTATTACACCCGAGAGATGTGAGTATCTAAACACTATTTGTGAGGTGCTAGTTTATAATTTTCATGCTTGTTTTGGTTGAAGTGGAACGATTATTTGTTGTAATTACTTTTATATTAGTGTTAAATGACCCCTAGCTTGTATTTTGATTAGAATAAAAGTGCATTTGCTTGAGGACAAGCAAATCTCAAGTGTAAGGGTATTTGATGAGATGAAAAGTGTACCGCTTTTATGGGGTCATTTAAGTCCTAAGTCGAGATTATTTGATCAAATATTGCCCTAAATCGTTCCTTTTGTCATTTTAGGTACTTTGGAGAAGAATTTTGGAAAAGGAAGCATTTTAGACGTTTTTGGAGCAAAAAGTGAAGAAAACGGCCAAGTCTCCAAATCAAGCTGGAAATAGTACCTGACGGTGTCACAAAATGCATGTGACGGCGTCACGTTATGGCAAAGAGGTGGATAAAAAGTATAACGAGACGCGCAAGAATGTTTTTGGGAGATTACACATGACGGCGTCACCTAGGCCGTCAAGAGCAAAAACATACGTGACGGGCAAGAGTTGATTAACACATAACGGCGTCAGATAAAGATATAGGCAATATGAGGATTTCTTTTGCGGCTAGTTGACGGTGTCAGAATCAACACGTGACGCCGTAAGACCACAAAATATATGTGTAGTTTTCTAATTTTCGTGTATTAAGGAAAATAATTTTAGAGACACTTTTGGGATAACGTGTGGAGAAACCCTATGTCGAATTTTACAGGTTTTTCACCCTTTTATCATCCATGTTTTAATAAAGATAAGTCTTCCAATAATCATTCAATATGTCTATGTGTTGTTTGATTCTATCTTATGCTTGTCTTTACATTAACATGCTAGGCTAGGTTTTCTTTGTGTTTGCTTAGATGTAATGAAACCTAGCTATTGATTATTGGTTGGTTGTTTGTTATTAATTGTATTGTGTTGGGAATTATACTAACAGTTACCATGACTAAGAGAAGAAGTTACAACTGCAGAAGATTGTACTTGCAGTGGAAACTCATTACCACTGCAAGAACATATATTACCACTGCTTATTAGATAATTGTTAGGAAACGTATTTAGATAAATATAGAATAGATCTTGTGTATATCTTATTCTATTAGCTTTATACTTATCTTGTAGAAGAGGACTCCTTGTGCTATAAAAGGAGATCCTAGGTTAAAGGTTTGATATACGTTTTTCTAGAGCTTCAAGGTGTAACCCTAGTGATATCAAGATCACTCGTATTAATATCATTAATAATATTGGAGCTAATAGTTTGTTTACATACATTGTTCTTGTTCATATACAACTGTCTTACTCACAATCAAACTTCTAAGTGTTACTAAGTAGATTCTGCATACTTAGTGATATAATTCAAAGTATCAATCTAACACAAGTTCAAGGTGTTTAGATCCATCAAGTGGTATCAGAGCCAGGCTTTGATACTTTGATTTAGAAGACTCTAGTTCACTCAGAAGAATCAATAGAGACAGAAACCAGTAACTCAAACATTGCTGCTAAGCTTCTAAAGCTTAAGTTGAATGACTTTGAGATGTGGAGGCTGATGATCGAACAATTCTTTATGGTCCAAGACTACACACTTTGGGAGATCATTATGGTTGGAAATTCTTTCAAACCAAGTTCTACTTCAGAGATGGTTGGTGGCAAGGAAGTAATTAAGGTCAACACTAGACCTGTTACTAATGATGAAAGACTTCAGCTGAAGAATGATCTCAAGGCCAGAGGTTTGTTGCTGATGACACTTCCCAGAGACCAAGTTCTAGCATTCAGCAAGTACAAGACTGCAAAGACTCTTTTTGATGAGATCTGTGAAGTTTTTGGTGGGAATGATTCCACCAAGAAGACTCAAAAGACCTTGCTGAAGCAGACTTATGAAAACTTTGGTTCAACAAGTAATGAATCTCTTGATAGCATCTTCACAAGGCTACAAAAGATTGTTACTCAACTCACTGTTTTTGGGATTGAGGTGAAAAGGGAAGACCTTAATTTAAAGTTCTTAAGAAGCTTACCCTCTGAGTTTGGAACCAATGTTGCTGTGTGGGAAGATAAGCCAGAATTGGAGACCATGAAACTTAATGATTTGTACAATAACTTCAAGGTTATTGAACAAAGATTGTAGAAAACTGGCAAAATAAGCTCAAGTTCAGGAAGTGTAGCATTCATATCATCATCTCTTGATGATAGTTCAGATGAAGAAAGTGATAGTGATGATGACAGTGCTAACATTGTTGTTTCCACTGGTAGTGGAAGTTTTTCCACTGGTAGCTCAAAGAGACAGATTGCACGACTTAGTGATATTACTTTTTATGCCTTTATATCAAGTCAAGTGGGTGGTTCAATTCTCAATCATGAGGATTTGGATCAAATTGATGAGGATGAATGTTCATTTTCTTGGAGGAAGATTTAACCTGGCCACCTTATTATCCATACCGAGCGAATCAGGGGAGTATTTGATTTCATTCTTTTTACTTTTTCACTTTTACATTCTTTACTTGAACATTGGGGACAATGTTCATCCTAAGTGTAAGGGGAGGGTAAAAAGATGATACCTTACATATGCACTTTCGCTTGAGTTTGTTTTGTTTAATAGTAGATGTGTAATAAAACTATGAGAAATACTTGTTAGTGTAATTTTAGCGCCAAATTTAAATTTTTTTACAACAATTAGGAGTGAAACTTTAGCCATAGCAAGCGTCTCATGGATAGGAGATTGTATGACTAGCACATAACCGTATATTCAGAAAAATTTTCCACCCAAATATGTGAGGTTTGCCTTTAGATTTGATAGGAAAAGCATTTACTATTAGTGCTTATGAGTGTACCGGTAGCATTTAGATTCTAGAACTTGCGTTAGTGATGCATCCCGAGACCGCTAGTGAGACTACATTCGTGTAGTAGGATTTACTACATGATAAGAGGCATTAGGATCACCCTTGTGTTAAACCCGTATTATAATTACTTGACCATTTAAGTCATATTACTTGGCTAGTTAAGTCAACTAATTTTTCCCACACCCTTAGCGTTGTACTCATTTCTAGTACACGAAACCCCTAGTACACCCTTCCGAGCCTATCTTTTCGTTTCTAACTTTAAGCATCTTACTTAAAGGAAGAATTTGTTACACCCTACTTAAATGTACACCCAAATCGCCTTAGCCTTCCGTGTATGCGCTCATTTTTAGTGCATTATTGTTATTTGTTAAACCCTAAGTTAACTATCTAATTGATTACATGGTTGCTAAGTCGAGTCATATCCTTGTACATATTGTTTTGGGACGATTGGGACTCATGGGTAAAGTACTTATTTATGGAGTAATGGGGAAGAACACCATATATTACCCCCATATGTACGTTAATCTTAAAAGTGCTCCAAGTGTTTTGATTTTCTTGATTCGAGTCATTAGATTAGTTTATTGTAAAGCATGTAAAAATTCAAGTGTAAGGGGAATGTTCATCCCCTATGATGTATTATTTTGGATGGTAGGGTAAGAGTGTATGAAAAAAAAAAAAAAAATCGAAAAATCAAGAAAAAGAAAAAAAAATAGAAAAAGGAAAAAGAAAAAACATACGGACTACCATCCCTTTTTATTCTATGTTCACTTTATATTTTTGTTATTTTTCATTTATTAGCTTAAGTCGAGTCTAGTCTTGGCTTAGCAACGCCATCTTGTACATGTAATTAACCAAGATTGTTAACTCGCCACCAGTAAAACTCCCTTTATCCAACAAAACCGTGTATTTCATATCCCTACACCTAACGTTACAACCCTTTTAAAAGACCTCTTTGATAGTTTATCCTAGGTGCTTACGCCATGTGGTGGAGGTTTGATCTTTTCCCAAGCCTATGGTAATCTATTTTGCTATGACAGGTAGTGAGAGATATCTTCCGTTTCCATATTGTAATTTACACTTTATTACACCCGAGAGATGTGAGTATCTAAACACTATTTGTGAAGTGCTTGTGTATGACCTCCGTGCTTGTCTATTGGTCTTTAGTGGAATGATTATTTGTTGTAATTACTTTTATATTAGTGTTAAATGACCCCTAACTTGTCTTTTGAGTAGAATAAAAGCGCATTTGCTTGAGGACAAACAAATCTCAAGTGTAAGGGTATATGATGAGGCGAAAAATGATCCGTTTTTAGGGGGCATTTAAGCCCGAATTCGAATTTATTTGATCAAATATTGCCCTAAATCGTTCCTTTTGTGATTTTAGGTACTTTGGGAGAGAAATCTGGAAAAGGAAGCAATTCGGACGTTTTTGGAGCATAAAAGTGAAGAAAACGCCAAAGTCTTAATTTTCCATGCTGGGAACAGTAGGTGACGGCGTCAAGAGCATTTTGGTGACGGCGTCAAGAGTAAAAGTGGTGACGGCCCAGAGAGAATGTGAAGGCGTCACCCAAGGCCGTCACGTGTTAACTTGTCAAAACTTGCGCGCGGAGTAGCTGATATTGTTTTGGTCATAACTTTTGCATACGAACTCGGATTTAGGTGATTCAAAAGCCCACGCGAAGAGGACGAAGAGATCTACAATTTGGTGAAAAATGGTCTTGACGGCGTCAAGAGTAACGCCCTGACGGCGTCAAGCCTTGCCGACAGAAAACATGCCTATAAATATAACATCATAACTTCACTTTTTGTAAGCCCTAAACCCTAAGGTCGATTCCTGGGTTTAGGTGGGTGTTTTTCCAGAAACTTAGAGGGTTTCAATCACTCCATAAACATCATGTATTGGTTTGATGATTCTATCTTAATTATGTTTTCCATTATCATTGTTGTTTGCTCTTCTTTGATGATGATTTGCTAATTCACCTTATGTCTACTTATGATTATGTGAAACTTGTATATAATTGATTAGATCTCATTGATTTCTTGTTGATGTTGTGTCTATCTCCATCAATTAAGGCGTGACAACTTCAATAGATCTAGTTGGTTTAGTTTATAATCCTTGTTTCCTATTGATTCTTGTTTTGGTTGAATGAATTTGATGTTAGGCTTAAGAAAACTGGCAGATCTCCAAATTGTAACATGCTTGAACGTCTTAGGAAACATGAACCGATGTGCACTATGTCTTTATTGGTTGTATTTAATGCATGAGCCACTGTTTATAATCCCTATGGCTGTGCTGGGCATGGCATAGGAGGAGATAAGAGCTCATAGGATTGGAGAGTTAAGTGCGCCACCCCATGAATGGTATTAAGGAATACAACCCGTCAATTAAAACAAGGTTACAATTCAATAGGTAGGATTGGATAGCTAGCAAGGAGTAACATATCATGGGTAGACATGCTTCACTTATCTTGTAGAACCCTAGTTTACTTTTCTTGTTAATTAGTTTAATTAGTAGCTTTTGGGTTAGTTGATTAGCAACTAATTCCGCCCCTTCTTCCAAAACCCGAGATTTTTACTTGCTTTTCATAAAATATAAAAACATAAAAAGAATCATCCTTCACCTTTAGACCTAGTTAGATTAATTTCAATCCTAACGACACTATTCCTAGCTGAACGATCAATCCCCCGGTACTTGTCACTATACTATACTACAACGATCAGGTACACTGCCTGGTGGGGGTTGTAAGCTTCTCAAGATCCCTTGAGAGGTAAAGCCTGATGCGATTCCCACGTATCAAGTTTTTGGCGCCGCAACCCGGGGAATAGTTATTGTTTAGGTTGAATTTGATTTTTATTAGGTCTACTCATTAGATTCCTATCAAGTGAGATTTTTTCTTTTTATTTGGTAGCTTTCTCGTAGTCTATCTTTTCTTTGTGATTTTGTTTGTAATTTGCTTCAAATGGACACTTCACTTAGACTTCTAAGATTGCAATATATGGTTGAGTGGCTAGAACACCAAGAAGTGCAAAATACCTCATTTAGAGACACCTATGAATCATATGAGCCTTCACCTAGGATAGATTCTTATGAACAACCTCCATGTTTAAGATCTAGTTTTAGTGAGGCCAATAGGAAATGCGACCTAGTTTGCCAAGGAATTATGGAGAGAGCCATTGCAACAAATCATAAGTTGGATGAAGCACTAGGTTTTCTATTATCACTACCTTAGAAAACAATTGAGGAGGATTTAGCCGAGCATGATCACATTGATCAAAAAGACCTAGGTTTTATGATCGATAATGATGAATCTCAAGAAACAGATGATGAATCTCTTGGGCAATTTGTATATAGCAGTCAGAATATTGAAGATGATCCTTATGATTCGGACATAGAAGTTGAGATGCCTAGAGAAGCACGTGAGATACTTGGGAGAATGTTAGGGCTAGATCCTGATACATGGAATGATGAGGTGAACAACATAAGCCCATAAAATACTCAACCATCATTTGAGGCACACACACCGCCCGTGACTTACCCGGAAGAAGTAGAAGAAACTTTAGGAATTCCGATGGAGGTAGAACCCTTGGACCAGGCACCACTTGAGGATATAGGTTTGAACACTTGTAGTGATAACCTTACTCCTAGTTCTAGGGAATTTCCTAGTGTTGATGAACCGGAACCTCAATCTCTACACACCTTTCCATCCTTAGATATATTTCTAGGAGACAAAAGAGGAACCGATCCACCCATCAACCAATATTATCCGGGTAGTTTTAGGATGAAGGAAGCCATTCACTCACCCCCTTCACCTCACGTGGCATATTCACACCCTAAGGGTGTGTATCGCTACTTTCACCCATACTTAATCCTAAATGTAGGGAAAACCTCCCCTATTTCCGTTAAATAAGGGTAGAGTCAGGCTCGTGACTCGAACAAAAACAAGCGCTTCTTGGGAGGCAACCCATGTTTTGTGTGTTTTTATTTGTTTGTTTGTTTGATTTTATTTGTTTCCGTATGCATGTTTTATTTTTATTGTTTGTGGCTCATGTTTCAAAGTAAATTGTGAAAATGCTTTATCTTGTTTTTAACTTCGTCTTAATTGCATATAAAGGTATTTTGCAAAAGATAAGTGTAAGGGAGATCCAAATTTGTTTATAAGAATGAAATTGAGCATGAACCACAACAATACTAAATGGACATGTGTATTAGTACTTGTTAGAGTCAAATGCTTGTATCGAGTCATAATGATGTTTTGCAGGATTTTCCAGGAAGTAGGACCAAGTTTTTCCAGAAATTTTCCGGAAACTTAACATAAGAATTTCTGCAGATCACTTCTGACGGCGTCACAAGTTTACTCTTGACGGCGTCACATGTAAAAACCTGGAAATTTTACCGGTTTTGTTTTTCTAACGGAGTCTTAAAGTTTTTGTGAATTATTAAGTTTTATAATCTCCAGGAAATCTGCAAACATTCATTCCACAAGCATTATATCTTTAATTGTTTTGTTTCTATTCCTAAGTCTGGAATTACATCTAGTTGTGAGTTTTCTTTGTTCGGATTGATGCTTTGGGTTTTTGTGTTTGTTTTTTCAGGATTTACAGGTTATGTTTGACAAGAAGATGATTTATATTCTGGAAGGGAAGCTTTGATTGTTCATTTTCTTGGAGGAAGATTTAACCTGGCCACCTTATTATCCATACCGAGCGAATCAGAGGAGTATTTGATTTCATTCTTTTTACTTTTTTACTTTTACATTCTTTACTTGAACATTGGGGACAATGTTCATCCTAAGTGTAAGGGGAGGGTAAAAAGATGATACCTTACATATGCACTTTCGCTTGAGTTTGTTTTGTTTAATAGTAGATGTGTAATTAAACTATGAGAAATACTTGTTAGTGTAATTTTAACGCCAAATTTAAATTTTTTTACAACAATTAGGAGTGAAACTTTAGCCATAGCAAGCGTCTCATGGATAGGAGATTGTATGACTAGCACATAACCGTATATTCAGAAAAATTTTTCACCCAAATATGTGAGGTTCGCCTTTAGATTTGATAGGAAAAACATTTACTATTAGTGCTTATGAGTGTACCGGTAGCATTTAGATTCTAGAACTTGCGTTAGTGATGCATCACGAGACCGCTAGTGAGACTACATTCGTGTAGTAGGATTTACTACATGATAAGAGGCATTAGGATCACCCTTGTGTTAAACCCGTATTATAATTACTTGACCATTTAAGTCATATTACTTGGCTAGTTAAGTCAACTAATTTTTCCCACACCCTTAGCGTTGTACTCATTTTTAGTACACGAAATCCCTAGTACACCCCTCCGAGCCTATCTTTTCGTTTCTAACTTTAAGCATCTTACTTAAAGGAAGAATTTGTTACACCCCACTTAAATGTACACCCAGATCGCCTTAGCCTTCCGTGTATGCGCTCATTTTTAGTGCATTATTGTTATTTGTTAAACCCTAAGTTAACTATCTAATTGATTACATGGTTGCTAAGTCGAGTCATATCCTTGTACATATTGTTTTGGGACGATTGGGACTCATGGGTAAAGTACTTATTTATGGAGTAATGGGGAAGAACACCATATATTACCCCCATATGTACGTTAATCTTAAAAGTGCTCCAAGTGTTTTGATTTTCTTGATTCGAGTCATTAGATTAGTTTATTGTAAAACATGTAAAAATTCAAGTGTAAGGGGAATGTTCATCCCCTATGATGTATTATTTTGGATGGTAGGGTAAGAGTGTATGAAAAAAAAAAAAAAATCGAAAAATCAAGAAAAAGAAAAAAAAATAGAAAAAGGAAAAAGAAAAAACATACGGACTACCATCCCTTTTTATTCTATGTTCACTTTATGTTTTTGTTATTTTTCATTTATTAGCTTAAGTCGAGTCTAGTCTTGGCTTAGCAACGCTATCTTGTACATGTAATTAACCAAGATTGTTAACTCGCCACCAGTAAAACTCCCTTTATCCAACAAAACCGTGTATTTCATATCCCTACACCTAACGTTATATAACACCCCCAAAATTTACAACGCAGCGGAATACCAATTTGGGTGTCACTTCATAGTTCATAAAAACAAGTTACATAAAACGATCTCAAAAGAGACGTTTAATAAAATGTCACATTCGATTTGATAAATCAGAGTACAAAGGTCCCAACAATTTATATTTAAAACTTAAGTTACAAGAGTTCAAAAATGACTCATTTGCATATTTAAAGAAAATAATACCTGAGAAAATACATGCTAAAAAGTCATCATAAAGTTGTGTGAATTCATATAGTTTAATAAGTAAAGAGTGAATACAAGATAATTCAGTTTAAAAGAAGTTGGGCTACGTTGTTATACGCCCATAATTAAGTTGACATGTAACAAATACAAGTCGGGAAAATAAGACAAGATTTACAGCATTGAGCTCACGAAACCGAACCTTGACTATGTCTAAATGATGCCCCGCACAAGGGTAATCTTGCCAATTACCCTAAATTCTCAATATTATATGTCCGTTTGACCCACAGATGTCAAATGAGCACTACTCACCCGGACAGTCTTGTCAAGCCAAATATGCATATTTATAATACTAGCGTTCACACAAAATTAACGGTTCATGATGGAGACTTAAGCAAGAATACTCAATGTCAGATGTCCATAAATCATACAATCGGGTCTAGCATACCAAAAGCTACTTGTATTCAGTTTGTAAAACTAGCATGTATCCCCCTCGCGAGGTTTATAAAACATTTAAATGAGTAAAGGCGAGGCTATGAACTCACCGAAAGTAGAGTGAACGATCAAATGAAGTAGCGAGAAAATAAACCGCAAGTATCATACGAGCAACCTAGATATATACGAGTGTCTTAGTTTCTAAAATAATGATGCAATAATATCTATATGTTATATAGGTTATAATCTCAATTATGCTTGGTACATAATATCTAAATAATCATCAAACTTAATTTGGCATTATAAAGTGACTACAAGTGTGAAATATATACTTTTACAAAACTTCAAGTATTAATTCTTTATTAGTTCATAAGTCCAAAATAAGTCCAAAAAGGTTCAAGCTAAGTCCAAGGGTTCAATTTTTAGTCAAAAGGTTCAATTTTAGTCTAAAGGTTCAAAATATATTAAATGGTTCAAAATAAAACTTAAAGGTCTAATTATATAAGTTATTGCTTTTACATGTTTAATTTTTTTTTAAAAGCTGATGGAATTTTTAGTAACTTGTTCACTTTCAAAAATTCGCTATTCGCAAACCGTAAGCTCAAAAATTATGTTCTTCATATCCCCGGAAAGGTATCTAAACATACTAACAGAATTTTTAGGTCCCACTAAGTCCAAATTTACGTAACAGTAGTCAAATAATTAATTTATCCTCACTAACCAGTTCTGAATTTATCAATCTCACCACAGTCCCACGAAAAATGCGATATCTCAAGTTCTACAAGTCCAATTAATCCCCCGTTTTCGGCTACGTTTAAGTTAAGATGTTATCTAAAACTTTTATGTTTTGAGTAACAGTGAGTTATTCACAAAAAAATGACTTTTACACGTTTTAAATCTGTTACTCAGAACTGGACATGTTTTACAAAAATATTTCTAGTTTAATCATCGTAATGAGTTATTTAATGAAATACCCGTCAAAATGACCACAAGACATAGACCTACAACCCCATATTTTTAGTTTAGTCTCAATGTTTACTGATTTGTACAGTTTATTCCATCTTTTCCCCTGATTCAGAAATCACAGAAGCATGTCTAGTCCTTTAGTGTTTCTAGTGATCTAGTTTCATGTACCAAGCCTAACCAAGCCCTATAACTTATATAATATACAAATACATCAAGAAATAATACATTTACAGAAATAAAAATGAAATGAAAATGAAAATTGAGTGATTGGTTTCCTTGCAATCTTTGAAGAACAAGAAAATCAAGAACAATGGACCACAAAACCTATTATTTTACCAATAACCCTTGCACCCTTTTCTACCAATCTTTTACCCAACTCTTTATACCCTTTTTATCTTTGAAAATATTCTAATATACCAGCACATAAACCATCTTGATCAACACTTGAAACAACTTCCCAAAGAAACCAAGAAATGATGAGATATGATGATGTTTTGAGGGTAATAAACCAAGAACAAGACTAGGGCTTCAAGATCTTTAATCCAAGATCAATATATTAGTAAAATAATTGATGAAATATGTGCATTTTTTCTGTGTTGGGTCGTTCAAGAGAGCAAAGGGAGAAAGAAAATGGTAAAAATGGTGATAAGTACAAGGTTGTGAAGGTTTAATAGTTTTATATCAAGTTATGAGTGGAAATACACTTGTTAACAAGATGTATGAGGTGATGACACTACAAGGATACTTGTCCTTATGGTTGAGTCATTTGGTTGGTGTAGGGGTGAGTGGGTGAGTTGTTTTTGTTTAAATCTTGAGTTACAATGTGTATTTTGTTCCCGGTAATTGCAAACGTAAAGTTTTTAAGACGCGTAATGGTAAAATCGGGTTATGTAAAAATACAAAACTTATAAAAATGTTAAAATTTATTATCATAACCTATTTAAGTAATTTAGATGAGTGGTGAGCTCATCGAAGGGTTTAAACATCGCTAGAACTGAAACCGTTAGTTAAAAACGCGTTTGGTGACACCAGTATTTGATAGAAGTGACGTAAACTAAATAAATGAAACGACAAGTATAAAACTCACTTGTAAACATGAAAATAGGTTAAAATGCGTAACATATGTAAAATTATCATATTCTAAGGTTGGTTCACTTTGTTAAAACTTTAAAACATAAATTTAAATAACGGAAAACGTGAAAGGTGCAAGGTTTACGTAAAAATGGAAAAATTGAAAAGTGACTTTTAAAATAGGATTGTAAGGAAATAATGATGCATAAAAAGTGTAGAACGGATGTAGTCTAGTCGCAATTGAATTAATTGAAGGTGTTATGATGAAACGCGGATAACTTCCGATGAAGTTAATTATTTAAAAATAGAATAGTTAAATAATATTAAGATTAATGACATGAAAATTTTGAAATGTCACAGCACGTACCCCTTAAGAGAGCGACGTCCCGGCGCTCAATTCTTCTTAATCATTTTTGGTCGTTTCAAAGATTTTTAGGATGGAAGCATGTATAAAAACCATGTTGAAACTCGGGTTTATGGTTGTGATTGTAGAATGTCTATTTTCAAATTTTTAGGAATCATTAGTTGAAATAAAGTTTAAATCAGTCATATCCTTAAGACGTGATTCAAATATGATGTATAAAACATGTAATTTAAAAGATAGGGCATGGTGTCATTATAAATATAAGTTATAATTTTTTTTTTTTTTTTTTTTTTTTTTTTTTTTTTTTTTTTTACAAAAGAGGGTGGTTAGAACCGACTCTCTACCTTAAGAAGGTCATTTTGGTAATTTAAACACTTGTATATTTGTAAAAATTTCATAAAGACGTATAAAAATTTTATAGAAGCCCATGGAGGTGCTTAATACATTTTGTGCTCGGGATTTTGACAAAGTAACAAGATAGCAATGAAGATAGAACAAGTGATAGAAATCACCTAATGTGTAAGCAATGGTATGAGGGAATGAATATAATGTCATGAGGGTCCTTATAAAGGAAAGGATAGAATAAAAGTGTTGGTGATAAGACAATGGGAGACATGGAATTTATCAAGTCGTCAATTCGTGGAAGCGAATAATAGTACATCACTATTAACTTATCAAGCTCGCGGCGGTTGATACAAAATCGGAAAAATCCACATAACAATTTACGAGTCGAGAGGAGTTCATAGCCAAAAGAATGATTCGTACACACGCTATGGTGGATACACATAAGCCCACTCATTCATAACTCGTCAATTACATAAAGAGGCGTCCCAATCCATGTAAGTGAAGATTTATGAATTTATGGTTCGGCGGTTTATAATTTCCTTATTCAAATGAAGAAGCGTCCTAATTCATTTCAATAAGAAGATTATAAATTATCCTACTTAAGTATGTCCATCACAAAAAAATACACAACAAGATCAAGTGCTACAATAAATAAAATGATGTCTAATTAACAATATAATTCATCAAAATCATAAGAAGAAGTAACGAGAATAACAATATGACATTAGTCAATCGCATTACCAAAGGTAAGTGCTAAAGGATGACATGATTCGAGATGACAAGTTAAGGTCGTACTCCCATCAATTGGAAGATTGCAAAATAATGGATAACGAAAACAACATACGTGATTCAAAGGTATAAGTAGAATGTTCACACTTAGAGTTGAACAATAAAATAACTGGTGGAATTGACAAAGTACACCGAATGTCAATATCATCAAAAGAAAATAAAGTAAAGTAGCAAAAATGTTTCAGAGATCACCGCATCGTTCATATGAGGTTAAAGTAAACGAATTCATTAATACATGTAATAGTACTACACACATGCATAAGAATTTAAGAAGGGAGTAACACATATATGTACGGGTATCCTTATACAATACTAGTATCGGCGTTCGAGGGAGAATATAAGAAAACACGAAGTATGCGATAATCGGAGTGGTCAGCGTATAAATAACCGACCGATATAAAGTAAATATTATGACATCATAAGATAGGCATGAGAGTGCAAAATCATGACTAGGAGATATATTCATTAGTCATATAATAGAAGTATAGATGCAAAATAGAGCATATAAGTTACCTGGGAGCAAGCGTGCGCGGATATCGAACAATGGTGAAAGACTTAAAAAAAATTCGAAAATCAGTTATAGTTTAGGTTTTGAAAACGACCTAATTCGCTATACCTAATGCTCTGATGCCATTCTATAACACCCCCAAAATTTACAACGCAGCGGAATACCAATTTGGGTGTCACTTCATAGTTCATAAAAACAAGTTACATAAAACGACCTCAAAAGAGACGTTTAATAAAATGTCATATTCGATTTGATAAATCAGAGTACAAAGGTCCCAACAATTTATATTTAAAACCTAAGTTACAAGAGTTCAAAAATGACTCATTTGCATAATTAAAGAAAATAATTATCGAATGTGAAGAAAACAAGTCCTTCAATTTTTGATATCCACGCGACTCCGATTGCTCCCAATGCTCAGCTAGCCAATAATACCTGAGAAAATACATGCTAAAAAGTCAACATAAAGTTGAGTGAATTCATATAGTTTAATAAGTAAAGAGTGAATACAAGATAATTCAGTTTAAAAGAAGTTGGGCTACGTTGTTATACGCCCATAATTAAGTTGACATGTAACAAATACAAGTCGGGAAAATAAGACAAGATTTACAGCATTGAGCTCACGAAACCGAACCTTGACTATGTCTAAATGATGCCCCGCACAAGGGTAATCTTGCCAATTACCCTAAATTCTCAATATTATATGTCCGTTTGACCCACAGATGTCAAATGAGCACTACTCGCCCGGACAGGCTTGTCAAGCCAAATATGCATATTTATAATATTAGCGATCATACAAAATTAACGGTTCATGATGGGGACTTAAGCAAGAATACTCAATGTCAGATGTCCATAAATCATACAATCGGGTCTAGCATACCAAAAGCTACTTGTATTCAGTTTGTAAAACTAGCATGTATCCCCCTCACGAGGTTTATAAAACATTTAAATGAGTAAAGGCGAGGCTATGAACTCACCGAAAGTAGAGTGAACGATCAAATGAAGTAGCGAGAAAATAAACCGCAAGTATCATACGAGCAACCTAGATATATACGAGTGTCTTAGTTTCTAAAATAATGATGCAATAATATCTATATGTTATATAGGTTATAATCTCAATTATGCTTGGTACATAATATCTAAATAATCATCAAACTTAATTTGGCATTATAAAGTGACTACAAGTGTGAAATATATACTTTTATAAAACTTCAAGTATTAATTCTTTATTAGTTCATAAGTCCAAAATAAGTCCAAAAAGGTTCAAGTTAAGTCCAAGGGTTCAATTTTTAGTCAAAAGGTTCAATTTTAGTCTAAAGGTTCAAAATATATTAAATGGTTCAAAATAAAACTTAAAGGTCTAATTATATAAGTTATTGCTTTTACATGTTTAAATTTTTTTTTAAAAGCTGATGGAATTTTTAGTAACTTGTTCACTTTCAAAAATTCGCTATTCGCAAACCGTAAGCTCAAAAATTATGTTCTTCATATCCCCGGAAAGGTATCTAAACATACTAACAGAATTTTTAGGTCCCACTAAGTCCAAATTTACGTAACAGTAGTCAAATAATTAATTTATCCTCACTAACCAGTTCTGAATTTATCAATCTCACCACAGTCCCACGAAAAATGCGATATCTCAAGTTCTACAAGTCCAATTAATCCCCCGTTTTCGGCTACGTTTAAGTTAAGATGTTATCTAAAACTTTTATGTTTTGAGTAACAGTGAGTTATTCACAAAAAAATGACTTTTACACGTTTTAAATCTGTTACTCAGAACTGGACATGTTTTACAAAAATATTTCTAGTTTAATCATCGTAATGAGTTATTTAATGAAATACCCGTCAAAATGACCACAAGACATAGACCTACAACCCCATATTTTTAATTTAGTCTCAATGTTTACTGATTTGTACAATTTATTCCATCTTTTCCCCTGATTCAGAAATCACAGAAGCATGTCTAGTCCTTTAGTGTTTCTAGTGATCTAGTTTCATGTACCAAGCCTAACCAAGCCCTATAACTTATATAATATACAAATACATCAAGAAATAATACATTTACAGAAATAAAAATGAAATGAAAATGAAAATTGAGTGATTGGTTTCCTTACAATATTTGAAGAACAAGAAAATCAAGAACAATGGACCACAAAACCTATGATTTTACCAATAACCCTTGCACCCTTTTCTACCAATCTTTTACCCAACTCTTTATACCCTTTTTATCTTTGAAAATACTCTAATATACCAGCACATAAACCATCTTGATCAACACTTGAAACAACTTCCCAAAGAAACCAAGAAATGATGAGATTTGACGATGTTTTGAGGGTAATAAACTAAGAACAAGACTAGGGCTTCAAGATCTTTAATCCAAGATCAATATATTAGTAAAATAATTGATGAAATATGTGCATTTTTTCTGTGTTGGGTCGTTCAAGAGAGCAAAGGGAGAAAGAAAATGGTAAAAATGGTGATAAGTACAAGGTTGTGAAGGTTTAATAGTTTTATATCAAGTTATGAGTGGAAATACACTTGTTAACAAGATGTATGAGGTGATGACACTACAAGGATACTTGTCCTTATGGTTGAGTCATTTGGTTGGTGTAGGGGTGAGTGGGTGAGTTGTTTTTGTTTAAATCTTGAGTTACAATGTGTATTTTGTTCCCGGTAATTGCAAACGTAAAGTTTTTAAGACGCGTAATGGTAAAATCGGGTAATGTAAAAATACAAAACTTATAAAAATGTTAAAACTTATTATCATAACCTATTTAAGTAATTTAGATGAGTGGTGAGTTCATCGAAAGGTTTAAACATCGCTAGAACTGAAACCGTTAGTTAAAAACGCGTTTGGTGACACCAGTATTTGATAAAAGTGACGTAAACTAAATAAATGAAACGACAAGTATAAAACTCACTTGTAAACATGAAAAGAGGTTAAAATGCGTAACATATGTAAAATTATCATATTCTAAGGTTGGTTCACTTTGTTAAAACTTTAAAACGTAAATTTATATAACGCAAAACGTGAAAGGTACAAGGTTTACGTAAAAATGGAAAAATTGAAAAGTGACTTTTAAAATAGGATTGTAAGGATACAATGATGCATAAAAAGTGTAGAACGGATGTAGTCTAGTCGCAATTGAATTAATTGAAGGTGTTATGATGAAACGCGGATAACTTCCGACGAAGTTAATTATTTAAAAATAGAATAGTTAAATAATATTAAGATTAATGACATGAAAATTTTGAAATGTCACACGTTACAACCCTTTTAAAAGACCTCTTTGATAGTTTATCCTAGGTGCTTACGCCATGTGGTGGAGGTTTGATCCTTTCCCAAGCCTATGGTAATCTATTTTGCTATGACAGGTAGTGAGAAATATATCTTCCGTTTCCATATTGTAATTTACACTTTATTAGTGTTAAATGACCCCTAACTTGTCTATGACCTCCGTGCTTGTCTATTGGTCTTTAGTGGAACGATTATTTGTTGTAATTACTTTTATATTAGTGTTAAATGGCCCCTAACTTGTCTTTTGAGTAGAATAAAAGCGCATTTGCTTGAGGACAAGCAAATCTCAAGTGTAAGGGTATATGATGAGGCGAAAAATGATCCGTTTTTAGGGGGTCATTTAAGCCCGAATTCGAATTTATTTGATCAAATATTGCCCTAAATCGTTCCTTTTGTGATTTTAGGTACTTTGGGAGAGAAATCTGGAAAAGGAAGCAATTCGGACGTTTTTGGAGCATAAAAGTGAAGAAAACGCCAAAGTCTTAATTTTCCATGCTGGGAACAGTAGGTGACGGCGTCAAGAGCATTTTGGTGACGGCGTCAAGAGTAAAAGTGGTGACGGCCCAGAGAGAATGTGAAGGCGTCACCCAAGGCCGTCACGTGTTAACTTGTCAAAACTTGCGCGCAGAGTAGCTGATATTGTTTTGGTCATAACTTTTGCATACGAACTCGGATTTAGGTGATTCAAAAGCCCGCATGAAGAGGACGAAGAGATCTACAATTTGTTGAAAAATGGTCTTGACGGCGTCAATAGTAATGACCTGACGGCGTCAACCCTTGCCGACAGAAAACATGCCTATAAATATAACATCATAACTTCACTTTTTGTAAGCCCTAAACCCTAAGGTCGATTCCTGGGTTTAGGTGGGTGTTTTTCCAAAAACTTAGAGGGTTTCAATCACTCCATAAACATCGTGTATTAGTTTGATGATTCTATCTTAATTATGTTTTCCATTATCATTGTTGTTTGCTCTTCTTTGATGATGATTTGCTAATTCACCTTATGTCTACTTATGATTATGTGAAACTTGTATATAATTGATTAGATCTCATTGATTTCTTATTGATGTTGTGTCTATCTCCATCAATTAAGGCGTGACAACTTCATTAGATCTAGTTGGTTTAGTTTATAATCCTTGTTTCCTATTGATTCTTGTTTTGGTTGAATGAATTTAATGTTAGGCTTAAGAAAACTGGCAGATCTCCAAATGGTAACATGCTTGAACGTCTTAGGAAACATGAACCGATGTGAACTAGGTCTTTATTGGTTATATTTAATGCATGAGCCACTGTTTATAATCCCTATGGTTGTGCTGGGCATGGCATAGGAGGAGATAAGAGCTCATAGGATTGGGGAGTTAAGTGCGCCACCCCATGAATGGTATTAAGGAATACAACCCGTCAATTAAAACAAGGTTACAATTCAATAGGTAGGATTGGATAGCTAGCAAGGAGTAACATATCATGGGTAGACATGCTTCACTTATCTTGTAGAACCCTAGTTTACTTTTCTTGTTAATTAGTTTAATTAGTAGCTTTTGGGTTAGTTGATTAGCAACTAATTCCGCCCCTTCTTCCAAAACCCGAGATTTTTACTTGCTTTTCATAAAATATAAAAACATAAAAAGAATCATCCTTCACCTTTAGACCTAGTTAGATTAATTTCAATCCTAACGAAACTATTCCTAGCTGAACGATCAATCCCCCGGTACTTGTCACTATACTATACTACAACGATCAGGTACACTGCCTGGTGGGGGTTGTAAGCTTCTCAAGATCCCTTGAGAGGTAAAGCCTGATGCGATTCCCACGTATCAACATTCATCACTGAAGTTGAAAATCAATATGAAAAGAAAATCAAGATCATCAGATGTGACAATGGGACAGAGTTCAAGAATAAAGTTATGGATGATTTCTGCAGAGACAAAGGTATTAAAAGAGAATTTAGTGTTGCAAGAACTCCTCAACAAAATGGAGTTGCAAAAAGAAGAAACAGAACACTAATTGAGGCTGCTAGAACCATGTTAGCTGATTCAAAGCTTCCAGTGACTTTTTGGGCTGAAGTAGTTAACACTGCTTGTTACATTCAAAACAGAGTTTTAGTGGTCAAAACAAAGAACAAGACACCTTATGAGTTGTTCAGAGGAAGGCCTCCTACTTTGGAGTTTATGAGGCCATTTGGGTGTCATGTTACCATTCTCAATACCATTGATCATCTGGGTAAATTTGAAGAAAAGTCTGATGAAGGCTTCTTTGTTGGATACTCTATGGTTAGCAAGGCTTTTAGAGTATATAACTTAAGAACAAAGAAGATTGAAGAGAACTTGCATGTTCAGTTTCTTGAAAATAAAGCAAACATGGCAGGTTCAGGACCAGATTGGCTATTTGATCTTGAAACATTAACAATACAATGAATTATGTTCCTCTCACTTCAAGCACTGGAGACAAAGATCTTGAAGATTCAGAAGAATTCATTGATGAAGATGAAGCTTGTAAAGATGATGAAGATCAAATTGTTATGCCACTTTGGGACTTTGTTGATAATTCTGTAAAGACAAGTGATGCAGATGGTGTGAATTTTGATGTAAATAAAGATATTCCTACTAGCAGTGGTAACTCCATTCCCACTCCTATACCAGAAGTTTCCACTGTCAGCCCAAATGTGGAACATACTTCTCAGGAATCACAAAGTGATGATGTAGAAATATCAAACATGCCTACAACATATGATATTCCTGGCACATCACAATCTTCAATTCACAAAGTGCATCCACTTGATAATGTTATTGGTGAACTTCAATCAGGTGTGAAGACTAGAAGACAGACAAAGAAAAATGATATTCATGGGTTCATAAGTGAAGTGTATGAGTCCAAGAAACATAGTAAGAAGAATGAGTGTCTGTTTTTCTGTTTTCTCTCACAGGTGGAGCCTAAGAATGTGTATATGGCTCTAGGAGAATCTAGCTGGGTTGAAGCTATGCAAGAAGAGTTACTGCAATTTAAACTTCAAAAGGTTTGGGTTCTTTATGACTTGCCTGATGGTATGAAGGTCATTGGTACTAAATGGGTTTTCAGAAACAAGAAAGATGAAAGAGGTATTGTAATCAGGAACAAAGCTAGATTGGTTGCTCAAGGATACACTTAAGAGGAGGGTATTAATTATGAAGAAGTGTTTGCTCCTGTTGCAAAGATTGAGGCTATTAGATTGTTTTTAGCCTATGCATCATTTCTGGGCTTCACAGTCTATCAAATGGTTGTTAAGAGTGCCTTTCTATATGGTACTATTGATGAGGAGGTATATGTCTCTCAACCTCCAGGCTTTGAAGATCCTCAACACCCAAATAAAATATATAAAGTGGTTAAGGCTCTTTATGGCTTACATCAGGCTCCAAGGAAGTGGTATGAAATCTTAGCTACTTATTTATTGAATAATGGGTTTCATAGAGGCAAGATTGACCAAACTTTGTTCATCAAGAAAGACAAGGGTGATATTCTACTTTGTTCATCAAGAAAGACAAGGGTGATATTCTACTTGTGCAAGTATATGTTGATGATATTATCTTCGGGTCTACTAAACAAGAGATGTGCAAAGAGTTTGAGAAGCTGATGAAGGATGAATTTCAAATGAGTTCTATGGGAGAACTTACATTCTTTTTGGGGCTGCAAGTACAACAGAGTAAGGAAGGCATATTTATCAGTCAAGATAAATATGTGGCTGAGATTATTAAGAAGTTCAAGTTCACTGATGCAAAATCTTCAAATACCCCTGCTGACAAGACCACTCACCTATTGTTAAAGAATGCTAGTGGTGCTAATGTTGATGTCCACACTTACAGATCTATGATTGGTTCTTTGATGTATCTTACTTCTTCAAGCCAGATATTATGTTTACTGTATGTGCTTGTGCAAGATTTCAAGTGACTCCAAAGACATCACATATGACAGCAGTGGAAAAGATTTTTAGGTACTTGAAGACTTATCCTAATCTAGGATTATGGTATCCAAGAGACTCTCCAATGGAATTGATCACATACTCAGATAGTGACTATGCTGGTGCAAGTTTGGATAGAAGATCAACTACTGGAGGATGTCAATTTCTTGGATGTAGATTGGTGTCATGGAAGTGCAAGAAGCAAACTATGGTTGCTACTTCAACCACCGAAGCAAAATATGTTGCAGCTGCTAGTTGTTGTGCTCAGATCATTTGGCTTCAGAATCAATTATTGGATTATGGGTACAATTTCATGAACACCATTATCTATATAGACAATAGTAGTACCATATGCATTATTAAAAATCCTGTGCAACACACTAAAACTAAACATATTGAAATTAAACATCACTTCATTTGAGATTGTTTTGAGAAAAAGCTTATTAGTGTTGTCAAAATTCATACTGATGACAATTATGCTGATTTATTAACAAAAGGGCTTGATGTGGGTAGGTTTCAATACTTGGTAACAGGTATTGGAATGCTAAATCCATAAAACTTTGATGTCTAATATTTTTTTTCAGTGTTGCAGGATAGTTTTTAGGTACTAATATTGTTTGTATTGTATGTATGGTTTTCTACTAATTTGTATGCAGAGTTATCAAGAACATAGTGGAAATTACCATACAACAGTGGAAAGTTTGGTGATAAAAGCAAGAAGAAAGAAGTACTTTTATTGATCATCAGAAGAAGTACATAACAACCATCAAGAAAACTTTATCACCAAAACAGAAGACCATCACATAAAACATGACCCTACAACCTAACACCTACTCCATAGGTTTCTTTCCTTTTCCTTCATAGTCATGCTTGCCTTTGGAAGCTTTCTTTCTCTTGTCATCAAAAGAGAGTTGTTTCCTTGGACAAGCAAGTCCCATAACTTGCTTGGAAGGTCTTGGTGCTTGGGTAGGCTTCTCAACAGCAGGCCACTTCATGTTGCTTATGGCAGTCTTCAATGGTGTGGTGAGAGCCTTTGGAAGCTCTTTGGAAAGATCAAAGGTTGGATCATTCTCATCATCATAGGATGAACTTGAATAGAACTCCGAAGATGGAGCAGGAGAAGCTTCAGTCTTTTTGGTTGGCTTGTTGGAAGCTGTGGAAGTGGTTGCACTTGGTGGGAAGTAATCACTCCATCCTGTTGAAAGATCCTCTGAGTTTGAACAATAGTTGATTTCCTCATCAGAAGAATCATTAGAAGATATATACACTATTGGGAACCAGCTCATTGTGTTAATTAAGGGTTTGTGTCGTTGAAGGTGTTTGTTGATGAGAGATAAAAGTTTTGAGCCCCATTTTATAGGCAAAGTCAAGGTCGAATTATAATTAATGAAGAATATTTACTCTTACCTGTTTTGGTAGGTTGGAGGAGTAAATTTGGTTATTATCGGGTTGACTTTTGGAAGATATTTTTGTGAATAGTAACTTGGTTAAAAAGTTACTTTAACTTAATTATTATGGGTTAAGTTGAAAGTTACTTTGGTTTGTAGCATACAACCCATATTATTGGAGTCATTGGAGTAATAAGGTGTGTATCATGGACACACAACAAATGGTTATTGATTCACCATGTCTAATCCACATAAGAATCAACTAGTCCAGAGCAAACGGCTACTGGTAAAGACTTATCAAATCCGTTTATGGTTGATAGTTTACCAAAAACTAGGTTATCAACTCACCATACATCCAAGTGATCAAGAGTTGGCTAGTCCATAGCAAACGGCTCATGGTAAAGACATATCAAATCCGTTGATAGCTGGCAGTTTGCTAAAAACTCTGATAAGAGCAGCAAATTCTAATGTTTTATTTACCACTGCTCTTTGATATGTTGTGAAAATTTTACCACTGCTAGTTCATTAGTTACCACTGCAAGAGTAATTTTTCCACTGATGAACTAGCCGTTACAACTGTTGTGTCAGTAATCTATTTTTTACTAGCCGTTGTAAAAATTACCGTCTTTCCTTATTAATAGGGTAAAATCTTTTGTGAATTATTCACTTTCTTATTATAAATTATTCTTTTTCCAAAGATAATTCTTTCTAAAGATAATTCACATTGCGCAACCTCCTCAAACCCTATTAGTATAAATTGATCATCATACGACTTGCTTTTTATCTTGATTACTAACACTTTTATTCTCTTTTTCACAAATATCATGGCGATTCTAAAATTTGTCGAGGAGCACAACCAAGTAGCCTACTTACAAAAGTCAAACGAGAAGAGTGGCCCTGTTTTTCATCAGATTGTGGATTTTCTAAACACAACTCATATAAGGTATGCCTTAACTATTAATCCCACAATCTATGTCTCTCATATCAAACAGTTCTGGAACACTATGGAGTCCATAACTCTTGAACAGGGAGACACACAAGAATCTGTGGATGCTCTAAGAGCCACAGTTGATGGGGTAACTATTGATGTTACTGAGTCATCCTTAAGGAGAATTCTCCAATTGGATGATCTCAATGGTATCATCACATTACCGAATTCAGAAATTTTCACTAATATTGCTTTAATTGGGTATGATACATCTGAACAAAAAGTTACTTTCAGAAAAGGATGTTTTTGTCCCCATTGGAGATTTTTAATTCACACTCTTTTACATTGCCTAAGTCCTAAGAAAACATCTTATGAACAATTTGCATCAACCATGGCTTATCCTTTGGTTTGTTTGGCAACAGATAGGACTTTCAATTTTTCAAAGTTTATTTTCAATAATATGAAAGGCAATGTAAAGAGTCAACATAAATTTTTGATGTATCCAAGGTTTGTGCAAGCAGTGTTAAATGAGTTTCAACTGCACCCTCACAATAGAATTTATGAACCTTCCAGTCTTAAGCCAAAAGTTTTTCAAAACATGTGTAAGGCTTCAGATCTTTGGAATAGGGAGGTTCATCCACTTTTACCTCAAATGCTTGCTAAAATTGCTCAGGTACAGGGTGAAGATGCAACCATCCCAGTTGTATCCCATAACACACCCAATATTGTTGTTACACCAATTCACCATACCCCTGCTGTAACTCACACTTATGAGAGAAGGTCAAAACAGCCAACTTCTCTCATCTCAACATTGCATGTTGCTGAACCTTTTGGTTTAGGAACAAGCAGTGGTGGTTCAAGGCTTTATCCTAGTCCAACTAGGGAAGAGCCTGAATCCATGCCTCATGATTCACCTCTCCCAACAGGTTACACAGTTGGAAGTGATGAAGGCAGTGTGCAACTACCTGAATTGATGGACATTTGTACCAAGTTAGTCAAGCAGGTTCAAGCTCTGGAGAAAGATCTGGCACAGACCAAAGAACAACATGCCACAGAGCTGAATAAATTGAAGAATGAGATTCAAAGATTGCAGAATGAAGTTGAGAATCTCAAGAAGGAAAGATTTGCTAAAGTTGTGTTATCTTCATCATCTTCACCTCAGGATGAGTTTTCTGCAAGTTCTACTAAAGCTTTGGGAGATTCTTCCAAACAGGGGAGGAAAATAGATGCAGACCTTAAGGGGAGGAGTCAAATTTTTGAAAAAGAGTTTGCTGAGCTTCCTGATTCTGATAATGCTCAAGCAAAAGATGATGTTGATGAGACTGAGGGGAGGAAATTGGTTTTTGAAGATATGGATGTTGATGCTGGTTTTAACTTTGATGATTTAGTTGGAACTACTCAACCAATTTCCACTGAAGCAGAATCTGTTCCCACTGATCAACCAATTACCACTGCAAGTGAAAAAGTTTCCACAACCTTGAAACAATGATCAAATAATCAGAAAGAAAGCCATTGAACTTATTGCAAATACAACCTTGAATGAAGATCAAAAGTCTGCTCAACTTAAAGATTTCATTCAAATGAAGAATCAACAGGCTCTTGATGAAATCATTGGGGACGTTACAAAAGGTCAAAAGAAGCCAAGAAAGCTTACAAAGGCACAGATCATTGCTGAGATGAAGACTTTTTGTTTCCATGTTTGTAATATGAAGATGGGCCAATTCAAAGGAATGTCACATGATCAAATTGAAGGTATTTACTACAGAATTAAAAGACAAGATATTAAATTCATTCCAATGGATCAAGAACCTATAGTTATGAAGACAAAAAGGTATGGAGTGAGTCTTGGATCAAAAGATGAAAAGAAGTTGAAGACTCAAGAATCATCTCAAGCAGAAGAGGGTCCTAGCAAGTTGACAGAAGAGCAAGTTATAAACATGTTGTTTATAGAGACTGATGTACTCAATATAGAACCTCTACAAGCAAAATATCCAGTTATTGGTTGGGAGATATTTTCTGATAGTTTTGGTGTAGCTTGGAAGATCATCAGAACTGGAAATGTCACAAGCATGTGCAGAGATTTTGAAGATATTGTTAGATCTTGTGATAGAGAAGACTTGGATACTTTGTGGAGGATTGTTCAAGATCAGTTCAAGAAGGATGAACTTGTTGATGTCAAGGCTAAGGAGTTATGGGTTCACTTCAGAAGATTATATGAACCTGACCCAAGTGATAGATATTGGAGATTTGAAGCTCATGGTACAAGAACTTTGTGGAAATTCTATGATTCAAGTTCTGTGCATCATGTTTCTACTCAAGATGGAGTTGATGTCTTTATGCTGGCTGAAAAAGAATATCCGTTGAGAGCTGGAGTATTGACAGTGATGTTGTCAGAGAAGCTTAGGTGCTGGGAAAGAACTGAAGTCATAGATGATTTGCTACAAAGGATTTATGATCAAAGTGTGAGAGCTGATAAAGAGTTAAGAAGAAAAAGATAAGTGTTTGGAAGAATTCCCATATCCTCATGTTTACTGAATACTTGAAGAAACTTATTGATTTATGTATTAATCATAAGTTAGGGGAGGATTGTTGGGAATTATACTAACAGTTACCACGGCTAAGAGAAGAAGTTACAACTCCAGAAGATTGTACTTGCAGTGGAAACTCATTACCACTGCAAGAACATATATTACCACTGCTTATTAGATAACTGTTAGGAAACGTATTTAGATAAATATAGAATAGATCTTGTGTATATCTTATTCTATTAGCTTTATACTTATCTTGTAGAAGAGGACTCCTTGTGCTATAAAAGGAGATCCTAGGTTAAAGGTTTGATATACGTTTTTCTAGAGCTTCAAGGTGTAACCCTAGTGATATCAAGATCACTCGTATTATTATCATTAATAATATTGGAGCTAATAGTTTGTTTACATACATTGTTCTTGTTCATATACAACTGTCTTACTCACAATCAAACTTCTAAGTGTTACTAAGTAGATTCCGCATACTTAGTGATATAATTCAAAGTATCAATCTAACACAAGTTCAAGGTGTTTAGATCCATCATATTGGATGAATGATATCGATGTTAGGCTTAAGAAAACTGGCAGACTTCCAATTGGTAACATGCTTGAACGTCTTAAGAAACATGAATCGGATGTGTACTATGATTAATTTGTTGTATTTAATGCATGAGTAACTACTAAGGAGGCCATTTTAGGAGCTAGTAGTCGGCTCGACATAGGAAGAGGTAGAAGCTTATAGAGTTGGGGAAAATCGTACACGGCCCCACGAATGGTATTAAGGAATATAACCCGTCATCCACGCAATTATAACAAACTAATCAACTAGTAAAAGATAGCTAGAGAGTAGTGAAATCTAAGTAAACATGTTTATCTCATTATTGTTTTTTCTCTAAATTTACTTTCTTGTTATTTTATTTTCATTGCATTAGTAGATATTTGGGTTAGTTGACTAGCAACTAATTCCGCGCACCCTTCCAAAACCCGAGATTTTTACTTCTTTCTAAAAAACTATAAAAGTACTAAAAGAATCATCCCTCACCTCTAGACCTAGTTTAATTAAGTTTTGATCCTATCGATACTATTCCCCGAGAGAACGATCAATCCCCCGGTACTTGCCACTATACTATACTACATCGGTCAGGTACACTGCCTGGTGGGGATTGCAAGCCTCTTGAGATCTCTTGAGAGGTAAAACTATTTGCAAGGTTGCAAAACCACGCATCAGACGTGTAAGGTTTTCTCCACCGGTGAAAGGAGCTTGTTGACTAGTGAAGGAAACTCTCGAGTTGGATACTCGGGGAGTGGAGTAGGCAAGGAAAAAGAGTCCTAGTAGCCAAACCACTATAAACATCCGTGTTGCAGTTTGATCATTTATTTCTTTACCTTGCACTTTACTTATTACTTATTATTTGCAATTGTCGATTACATGTAAAGCTTTCAAAGGTAATTATAATTAAAAATGATAAAACTATTCAACCCCCCTTCTAGTTTTCCACAATTGGCATCAAGAGCTACGTTACTCATGCTTTTTAAAATATATTGTATTTTAAAACTTGGAACGATCGATGAATTTTGAAATTTTCAAAGAAGGCAATCTATGCAAAGACCACCACTATTTGAACCAAATGGTTTTATATATTGAAAAAACCGCTTTGAAACTTACGTGAAATCAAAAGATATAGATCTTTGGTATATAATTATTGAAGATGATCACAATACTACTTTTAAAGATATTGGAAGTGGTCGGGATGAGGATAGTGCACATACTAAACATAGTGAGGATCAAAAGAAATTGATTGCTAAAAATAATGAAGCTAAAATGATGCTTTATAATGCTTTACCTAAGAAAGAATACGAAAGAGTCTTTATGTGTAAAACCGCTAAAGAAATTTGGCAATCTTTGATAATCCCTCATCAAGGAAATTCACAAGTTAAGGATAACAAAATTGATCACATTGTTCAACAATAAGAACAATTTTCTATTCCCGAATATGAAATTATTGATAGTGCATTTGATAAATTTAACACTATTATTACTTCTCTAAGAGCACTTGATGAATCTTTTTGTAGTAAGAACTTTGTCAGGAAATTTCTTGGAGCACTCCATCTGAAGTGGAGAGCAAAAGTGACGGCAATAGAAGAATCTGAAGATCTTTCGAGCATGTCACTTGACGAGCTAATTAGAAACCTCAAAGTTCATGAAATGATAATGGAAAAAGATTAGGAGATAGTTAAAGGCAAGAAAGAAAAAGTTAAATCTATTGCCTTGAAAGCTAGAGTAGAATCAAGTGATGATGAGGAATCTAGCTCGGGTAGTGACGATGAAGAATATGCCACAGCCGTAAGAGACTTCAAGAAGTTCTTTCGAAGAGAGGGAAGTTTGTAAGGCAATGAGGTACACTTAAATTCATTTTGTTCTTCTATTGATAATGACACGTTGCAAAAAGAATATAACAAACTTGGTGAACTAAGCTTAAAAATCATAAACAAAAACAAATTTTTGAAAACTAAAAAGAATTTTTTAGAAAATGAAGTTTATGAATTAAAAGAAAAAGCAAAACACTTAGCTAAGAGTAAAACTATTAACACGGTATGTACATCATGTCAAGAGTTTAAACTTGAGATCGAAAAGCTTAAAATCACAAAAGACGATCTTATCAAACAAACCACCAAATTTAAAAGGTTCCATAAAAGCAATTCTTATGCAGATGAAATAATGCAACTTCAAAAGTCACCTTTTGATAAAACGGGACTAGGTTTCACGAAATCAAAAACCTTACGTAGTCTAACAAAACAAGGCGAAAAAGCACAAAAAACCATTCCATCTGCTACAATGATCTACGGATCAGAAGGAATAAAAAATTTGGTTCTGTTCGTTGATCAAAAGGGATCCGCGGGTACTGTAGCAGAACATAAATCTTCTTTATCGGCTCGTACGTAATTTCTTAAAGTCACAAAGAAGTATAACACTAGTTTAATTGTAACAAAGCTAAAAACGACTATTAAAGTAGGAGTAGGACTTGCTAAAAATGAATTTAGAACTAGAACTAATCAACCAAGGCCTAAAACTCATATTCCCAAATGCCCCTTTCCAAAGAGCAACTAAAATATACAACACAATTATCAAAATGGTTGGAACCAAAACTTGCCTAGAAATTATCAAGTTCCAAATCAACCAAGGCCTAAAACTCATATTCCCAAATGCCCCATATCCACCATTTCTGTACATGAGTCAAGTTAATGGTATGTTTAACCAAATTGGACCCGTGAGATATTGGGGACCAAATGTTTGAGTGTTTTTCATAAAAGTATGTATGCCTAAAAGTATGTTTGGAACCGGACGAATGGATCAAAGATTGTGGTTGTTCAAGACATATGACGGGAAACAATAGCCTCTTTTCAACATATCAAGATTATGACGGAGGTAACGTTACTTTTAGTAGCAAGCTTAAAAGCAAAATCATCGAAAAAGGTACAGTTTCTCATGACTCTCTCTCTCTCTCTTGATTATGTTGCTCATGTTGACAACCTAGGTTTTAATCTTCTTAGTGTAAGTCAACTATGTTGTAAAAAGTATAACGTCTTATTTAGTGAAAACGAAAGTAAAATACTAAAAGACGGAATAACTAGAGCGAAAGTTGTTTTAAAGAACAACGTATACGTCATGAAGATTGATAAAACTTCTATAAACTTTGACTCACCACTTTAGATGACTCCTCAACTCTTTGGCGTAGACGTTTAGGTCATGCTAATATGAGACTTATTCAATCTATATCCTCTAAAGAATTAGTTAGGAACCTACCCAAGTTGAAATATGACCAAAACTTTTGTGATGCTTGCAAAATTGGTAAACAAGTTCATAGTAGCCATAAGGCCAAAAAATGTGGTGTCTACATCTGGGTGTCTAGAACTTTTGCATATAGATTTGTTCGGTCCATCCGCTATACAAAGTTATGGAGGCAACTTCTACACTTTGGTTATAGTAGATGATTACTTAAGGTATTCTTGGACAAAATTTTTGAAAAGTAAAATGAAGCTTTTGACCAATTTGAAATTCTTAGTAAGAAAATTCAAAACCAATTAGAAAATTGCATTGTGTCAATAAGAATGGATCATGGTCGTGAATTTGACAATTAAATACAATTTGGAAATTTTTGTGATAAAAACGGTATAACAAATAACTTTTTGGCACCTCGTACTCCTCAATCTAACGTTGTAGTAGAATGTAATAACTGGACTCTTCAAGAGATGAGTAGAACAATGCTTAACGAACAAAATAATTTTTGTCTCAACTAGGGTGTTTTTATATTTTTTTTCTTAAAATTTTATGATGTATATTATTTTATGCTAGTTTTGGTTTAGTCGTCTTATTGGTTGTAGCTAGTTGTCATTTATGGCTTGTCATAAATGATTTGTGGTTGTATCAAGTGATTGCTTGCGGTTAATGTGGTACTTCAGTCACATTCCATTACACTTAAAACATTTTTTGGAGTAATATATTTTACCGGATGGAATACCCTTTACCCAAAGAAAAATATTCCACAAAAATTTTGGTGTAACGCCGTCAACACATCAACTTATATTCTAAACCGAGTCTTAATTATACCATTTTTGAATAAAACTCCTTATGAATTATATAGAGGTAAAAAGCCTATATTAGGATATTTTAGAGTGTTTGGGAGTAAATGCTTTATACTAAACACCAAAGAATATCTCACCAAATTTGACCCAAACTCTTATGAAGGTGTATTTCTTAGATATTCACAAAATAGCAAAGCCTACCTTGTTTTAAACAAAGAAGTCTTAAGAGTTGATGAATCGTTGAACGTAGCATTCGACAAAAGTCCACCTCCCTCTAAGACATCACGTTTGGTAGATGATGACTTAGTTGAAAGTCAAGTCGTTAAAAATCAAGAAAACTTAGATAATTACAGGAATATGAACTATTAAACAAGGAAATTGTCAATGTCAAAGAATCTAAAAGTCATCAATTAGATAGTATCATAGAAAAAATTAAAGAAAAGACTTTAAGATCAAAAGTTCAAAGTCAAAGTAACTTCTTTTGTTTTGTGTCAACCATTGAATCCACAATTATAAATGAGGCAATAAAAGATGAATCATGGGTTATTGCTATGCATAAAGAACTAAACAAATTTGTTAGAAATGATGTTTGGACATTAGTTCCTCAACCAAAAAGTCAAACAATAATTGGAACAAAATGGGTCTTTCTAAATAAAATAGATGAAAATGGTATAGTGTCTAGAAACAAAGCTAGACTAGTAGCACATAGGTGGCAAAACGGGCGGGCTGAGCGGGCACGAGCAACGGGTCAAACGGGCTACGGGCTAAACGAGCGCGGGGTAAACGGACACGGGCTAAATGGGCGCATGTTATACGAATCGTTTTAGAAAATACCCAAAACGACGAAATAAATTCCTTAAACTTAACACTTCATTTATATTTAAAAAATTAAATATATTATATCTATAATTTTTTCTTTAAAAACAATTGTAATGTTATCGAATTATGAGAAAATATATGCACATTTGTGCCCATTTAACATTTAAATGGGCAATATATGCCCATTTCAAGAAAAGGAGGGGGACCAAATGTGCCCAAATCTTTTAAAAGTTTGCCCATATAGCCCATTTTTTTTCATTTTGGTCACAAATTGCCACCTCTAAGCACAAGGTTATAATCAACAAGAAGGAATTGACTACGATGAAACTTTTGCTTCGGTTGCTAGGTTCGAGTCTATTAGGATTTTACTTGCTTATGCATGTGCACATGATTTTAAACTTTTTCAAATGGATATCAAAAAGTGCATTTTTAAATGGCTTTATTAGTGAAGAAGTATATGTTGCTTAACCTCCGGGAATCACTGATTTTGAAAAACCTAATCATGTTTATAAACTTAAAATTGCTTTATACGGACTTAAGCAAGCTCCAAAAGCATGGTATGATTGACTTAAGACATTCCTAGTTGACAATAAGTAAAACATGGGTTTAGTTGACAATATTCTCTTCACTAAGAAGAAGTATTCACATATTATCATAGTCCAAATATATGTTGATGACATCATATTTGGATCAACTTGTCAAGAATTATGTGACAATTTCTTAAAAATCATGCATGACGAGTTTGAGATGAGTATGATGGGAGAACTCAACTTTTTCTTGGAATTTCAAATTAAACAATTAGATGATGGTATATTCTTTAACCAATCTAAATACATAAAAGACATGCTTAAGAAATTTGGTCTTGAAGACTCAAAACCTATTAAAACACCTATGTCCACGAAAACTAAAATCACCAAGGATGAAGAAAGTGAATCCATAGATAACACTAAATATAGAGGAATGATTGGAAGTCTTGTTGGGAATTACAATTGAGTTGATAAAACAAAACAATATGAAAGATGAAGGACTAAAGAAGACAAAGGAGTAAATTTCAAAAACATGGAAGATTTTGAAGATACAGGAAATAAAGTTAAATATTAGAATATATCCTTTGTAACCCTAGGTATCTCTATTATATAAAGAGATACGGGAATTTAGTTTTTATGGGAGTCATAATGTAAACATCAGGAAAGTGTGTGTGTAACCTAGGCGTGTGAGTCTTATGTAAACGTCTAAGTTTAGAGTTTTATTAAGCCCCAAGGAACTTATGATTCTTGTTAGAGTGTAACCATGCTATACTTGATCACATAGCATTGGGGCTGATTATACTGTTAGTGTTAGGAGATGATGACGAAGAAACCATGTAGCAAAAATAATGGTGTTCTTATTATATTCCGCTGTGCATCTTGTTTAATCATTATTATTGTGTAATCCCTAGATGATGTCTAACCAACCTCGAGCTAAAACAATCTTAACAAGTCTACTCTATCTCACGGCTAGTAGACCTGGCATAATGTTTAGGGTTTGTCTATGTTCTCGTTTTCAAGAAGATCCTATGGAAACTCATCTTGAAGCTGCAAAACAGATATTTAGATATATCAAAGGCACTACACATCTAGTATTATGGTATCCCAAAGGAACGAGAGTAGAAACTGTAACAACCCACAAAACCTCATTACTATCATTCCCATTACAAATACCTATAGTAGGTATTTCACAGGTAAATTTTTGCTTTTTATGACTCACTAGACATGCTCACGTATTCACACAAGCCAAATAACTCAACACTCACATCCTATAAACCCCTGGTATGTCAAGCATAAGATCACCACAACTCCATAATAAGTAATCTACCAATCTAAAACACTAAATATATCACAAAACCCTAATAAACCTTAATTACACCCTAATTAGGTTTATGTGCTTATTTGAACATATATGCTTAACTTAACTAGTATGAAAGTGTCCAAGGCTTAAGTATGAGTTACCATAGGAATATTAGGATACCTTAGGACTATTAGGCATTAGAACAACCCTTTAGAACTTAGGTACAAGTCCCTTAAGCACAAAACCATAACTAAGTTATAACTTCCTAGAATTAGGTCTAGACTATCCCAAAACTTCACCATAGGTTACCACCACTTAGTATAAGCCTCTTAGGACTTAGGATTAGTTATTAGACACTTATAGGACACAAATCTAGGCACAAAAACCTAGAATAAACTCTAATCTCCCACTAAACACAAATAGGTCGTTTAGGTCACAAAACTAGGTCAAACTTTCCCAAATCTTTTCCATAAGTTACCATCACTTAGTATAAACCCTTCGGGACTTAGGATTAGTCACTAAACACTCTTAGGAACCTAACCTAGGCACTAAACCTTAGGTAAAACCTTAAACACTCACTAAGTAAAACTAGGTCAAAACTTAAACTAAACTAATAAAACCTAAACATAAGCACATCAAACACCTTAACCAAGCACCCTAACACCTCTCCCTAGTTAAGCTAGCACCCTAACACCATAAAAGCACCCACACAAGTAGGTGCATCACCTACTTAAATAAACTACCATTAATCACCACTAAACCACCACTAATCCACCACTAGTCCACCACTAATCACCCAAAACAATCACTAAACATCCCAAGCAGCTTAAAAGCACCTCTAAGTTACCAAGCTAGGAGGTGCATCACCTCCTTGTCACCCTTTCTTTCTTAACCACCTCCCTCGGCTCTCCTCTACCACAACCGGCTTATGGCGCCCCCTAGCTACCACAATAGCTCATCCTCATCACCATAGACCCTCCACGATCACCCCTAGCTTTGCTTACTCCTCCCCCTACTCGACACCTAGCTCTCCTTTACTTGCTCACTACTCTTGTCGACCCTATAAATACCCTCGTACACCCCTTCATTTCATTCCACACCTTCCCACTCTTCTCTATCACATATGTTCTTTAGTTTATAACATTTAGAGTACTTAAGAGTCGAGTAGCAAAGCCTTGGCCAAGTTGTGTTGTGGTTTGAGTCGAGAAGAGCCCTAGAAAACCCTAAACCCTTGTTAAACCCTAAACTAACCAAGTAAGCTTTACATTTAGTTCTATTAGCTTTAGTATAGTCTTAGGATAGTATTAGGATGCCTTAGATCCCTTAAGGACCCTTGCATGAGCCTTGAACCATTTCATTTACTAGTTTACATTTTAAAACCCTAAAATGAGTTTAATACATGTTTACATGCTATACACCCTTTACATGACCTATAATCTAAATTAGATAACTTAGATAGGCTAATATTAGTTAAAAATAAGCTAGAAAACTTAGTTGTTACATAAAAACATAAGTTAAATGCATTTAGGACTAGTTTTACAAAACTTTATATGCATAAGGGTATATATCGTAAATACCTGAAATTATTAAGTCTATGGACTGTTTTTGACTATTCCTAGAAGTTATAAGTGTAAGGACTAGTTTTGCAAAGTATTAAAACCTTAGGATAGATATTAAAGTAAGTTATAAACTAAAAAGGACTAGTTATGCAAATGTTATAAAGTTAAAGGTCTAAATGGTAAATATAGAAAACTTATAAGTTAAAGGGTTAAATATGTCATTTTCTAAAACTATAGAAGTCTAGAGACTAGTTGTGTCAAGTATAGATAGTTATAAGTATAAATAATATAAGTATTATAAGTTTAGGGTAGAAAATGTAAATATATAAACTATAAAGGTATAAAGTGAAAATATCATATAATTTATACCTAAATAAAGTTAGAAGCATAATGCAATAGTAGGGAGCTTCATGCGAGGAGTACTATGTGGATATTTTGTTTTGACGAGTTTGTTGGGTTTATAAATTAAAGTGCCCTGACTCCTCGAACAATTATTGCATATACTTCTGAGATATGATGGCCCGAACGGTGTTATGATTATAACTTAACTTAATAACAATATAGCTCAATAGTAGGGAGCTTCATGCGAGAAGGATTAACTTCTGAATTATGATGGCCCGAACGGTATTATGTTGATAACATAATACAATAGTAGGGAGCTTCATATGAGGAGTCATATACTTCTGGATTATGATGGCCCGAACGGTGTTATATTATATCTAAAACATTAACACACATAAGAACAATAACTTAAGAAACTTAAAACAAGATGACTAAAGCTTGACATACATCCAAACCTACAACACACTAGGATACGTGAGTAAGGCAGTCTAGTTCCCGAGTCACTATTTGCATCACTTAGATTATCCTAAGCCCAGGTGAGTTCATAGCCTCACACTCTTTTAAAATGCTTTCACTCTAAATGCTTTATAAACCCTGTGAGGGGGATACATGCTACTTGCTTTACTTAAAACCGAATACAAGTCTTTTTCTTTGGTTGTTGCACGAGTAAACTAACTGCCACCACTACATAACCCAAATTCATAAATCTAATCGTTTGGGATATTTTACCCGTTCGAACGCGAATATAGTTGATAGATCTATTAGAGTTTGACAGCTCCCGTTGGTATTAACACCTCTCTGGGTGGTACCAATAAGTACTATATTTGAACCCACTGAAGGTTTAACTTTGGCAAGTTATCCTTCCCATCCCCTCATGGTTGGGTCTGCAGCCCCCATGACCCAGATTGTTAACTTGTGGTTCATGAGCTTAGTGAATCATACCCCACTCATGATAATTGTGCATGTATCACAATTATCACACACACCCTACATTTTCCCAGATGGGTGTAACAACTGAATCCAGGGAACTTGTATTCACTAACCCTTAAACCTATGATTCTCACTCGACACCTAGTGTTGACTTTTTAAGCATGTATTCTAGGTATATCACTTCTATGGAGTTATGGCAGAAGGAGGCACTGAACTCGGAGGACTTTTCAACATGGTTATCATTCAAACATAACCTAACGCCTAGATTTTTGGGACCTCATAAAAAATAAAAGTATATATTTTATTATTCAAACTCTGATAATAATGAATGATAACTAAATTTCTAAAACGTCTCTTTTCGAGTCGTTTTCTATTACTGTAACTATGATTCTATGAAGTAATACCCCAAACACTTCATCCACTGCGATCAGTGAAAAATGGGGGTGTTACAGATTGGCATCATGGCTTCAGTTGTAGAGAACAAGGTCAAAACCTAAACTACAACTGTTTTTCCTAAACCCGGGAAAAGTCCTCAGTACCTCTGCCACCCTCTGTAACTATACGTGCTAATGTTAGTATAATAATTGCCTGCTTAATTGCTAAATGATTTACAGTATTTTTACTACTATATATATATATATATATATATATATATATATATATATATATATATATATATATATATATATATATATATATATAGCTATGTCTACTCCCCACTACCCTACCCCCGTCTCATCTAGTTTACATCCGGAGAATGATCTTCCCTCTCCGAATGTACTAGATTATTCCCCTAAACCCTATATCCCCAATAATTTAGAAGACCCTAGGAATAGTTTAGATATACCTTCACCCTTAGGATATACCCCTTCCTTAGATAACCCTCATTTAAAACACATAAGATATTTCTACGCTAAGACATCACCCTACCTTCCCTAAACCCTGTTATACACCCACCTTTCCCCCCATCTAGATTAGAACCCCATGGTTTCTTTCTCCCGAGAGAACCATATATACCTAAAAACCCTATCCCTACCTATACCCCTAGATACGACTTTAGGCAACCTTATACCTTATGACCTACCCCTTGCTTAGTAAACCCTCTCATTTCATCTTGGAAAGATGAAATTGGAGAAAAACCCTCTAAGACAACTTTAGAAAATGAGGAAAATCAATTAGAGGAAATTTTAAATAACTTAGATGAGATTTTCCTTGACCTTCTTGAGAAGATAGAAAAAGAAAAACCAAATGAAACACCACCATAAAATAGCCTTTTCCCGTTTTAGGATTTGCACTTTAGAAAAGATAATAGATGATGATGAGAAAAAATTTCAATCAAACCTAGAAAACACAAACTATTGGAATTAGGAAATTAGGAAACCTTATAAACCCCTAGGTAATATGCCTTATATACCCTAGAATAGTTAGCGCCTATAGGATATGTAAAATAGAAAATCAATAAAATAAGTTAGTTTTTAGAAACTACCTAATACCCCTCAATTAGGATAAATTAGATAAACCCCTTAGGAAAATACCTCTCCCACATTACCTTAGGTCATCCCTAACCCAATAGTAACCCCTTAGGAAAATACCTGTCCCATATTACCTTAGGTCACCCTTAACCCAATAGTAACCCTTTAGGAAAATTAGGTATAACCCATAGAATATAACAAGTTAGGTACTTGTTATAATCTACCCTTAACCCTTACCCTTAGGAATTTAGGAAAACTACCCCGATGTCTTAGATACATAGAATCTCTAAACTATTTTAAACTCCCCTCATACTTCCTCCTTCCCTAAAGCCCAATCACTCCCAAACACTCTCCCTAAATCAATGGTGAGAATACTTATTCTACACCATAGAGATCTGAATTCTTTCTCCTCTGATATCTAAAACCTCACTACTTCCTTAGCTTTCCTAAGCTATTTCCTTCCTAGTTAGAGATTCAACCCCTAACTATCCCATATGCAAAGATATGATGATTTATATACAAGCATATTCCTATCCTTTTTCCTCTTCATTTCCTTAGATTACTATGATTTTTCCAAATTAGTTTTCCCCATCCCTTTAGTAAAAACCATATTTAGGATTCCTATACTTGAGGTTAGAAATAACATTAGGATATCTCTAGAAAACATAGAATACATTAGGTCACTAAGATAGGCTATTTAAGAAACCCTTGAGGAATTAGAACATTAGGATTAGGAATCTTTAAGGTCTTATAGGTTAGAAACCAGAATCCCTTCCCCAATAGAAAATTTTAGGAAGACATCCCTATAAGATAGGACTTAGCTTAGAAAATTCCTTAGGATTAGAACCTAGAAATATTAGGAAAAACATAGGATTAAATAGTAAAACCTCTACCACGAACCATTAAACCCTAGTTTAGGATAGACACCTAGCAAGCTTCTACTATATAGGAATAAGTAGTTTTAGGATAAAGAAAAATTGCCCTACCTAGTCTCTTAGGATAACCACATATATATATTTGAGGATTTTAGATTACACCTTAGGATTTGACATCTCATAGAATATACATTAGGAAATACTATTGATACTACTATAGCTGGATTCAAATTCCTAGGAATAGTAATTGATTGGCTCCAAACGGTCAACCTAAATTGACCAAGGGATGGTCAACAAGGTCAACCAGCCTAGAGACAATGCTCCGCGGAATATAGTGTTTCCCCAGGTCGTTATGTCCCAGTGTGGATTGTATTCAAACAGGTTTGTGATCGGGTGAATTTGGACAGAAAGGGGTTTGTGTGATTGCTTAAACTAAGGAATCTACAAGGAAATAGCTTAAATAAGCTATATGAACAAGACTGGAAAGTTGAAAAAACCATAAACGTTTTAAACCTAAAAATGTGTACGTTCAGTTTAAATTTACGCGAACGTACAAAATAAAAAGCGAAAACTGAAATATGAAAACCCCTAGGGGTGAAAATAACTTTTTTACAAACCTAAGGATAAAAGAAAATTTTTAGAAAAAGAAAATGAATTTTTACACTAATTAATTATTTATTATTAATTAAATAATATTTAATACTAATTATTAATATTTAAATAACTTAAATACAATATAATATTATTTTAATACTAGAAAAATGAAAATTAAATTTCTAAAATTATAAAATAACTGAAAACTAATTTTAAAATTAAAAATATACTTTTTTTTGTCTTTTTGTGGATTTTATATTAATTAATTACTAATTCAATATTAATTACCTAATTAAACTAATTTAAATTATTAAAAATACTAAAAAGACTTAGAAATTATGAACATTTTTATAAACCTAGTTAACCATCACAGGAATCTTAAAAATACTAAAAAGACTTAGAAAAAGTTTGTTTTATAAGTTTTTACACTATTTTACTAATTATTATATTAAATATTACTTAATTACTAATTAAACTAATTAAATTATAAAAACTAGAAAATGAACAGTAAAAATTATAAGAAAATTCCTAAAATTATTTTATAACTTATGAAAGCTAGAAAAAATATAAAAACTAGGGTTTACTTTATAAAAACTAATTTTGCTATTTAATACTTAATTATTAATTAATTATTAATAAAACTAATATTAAATCTAATAAATACTAAATGGCCATATCAAAATCTGAAAAAATTACTGAAAGTACTTAAAGATAAAAGGAAATTAAGAAAAATATAAAATTGCAAGTTACTTCATAAAAATCTAAAAAGGAAAATTAAATTAAATAGAAACTATCACTTATTTTAAAGTTGGTTTTTCTGGAATTTTCTTTTACAAAACTATTTTACAACTAAAAATGGAGAACTTTTGTGAAGATGAACTTGCTAGTACTTAATAATAAGCACTTTGGATTGCTTAACCTTTGACAGTTGACATTGGTCAACTATGAGGGCAAAAAGCTTGGAAATAAGCTATAAACTGAGACACAGAGGTAAATCAAGCTACAAGGTACTGAGATATCTAGAAATAAGCCGAAAAGAAAGGATTATACACAAGTAATAAACTGGGAAAGGCCAATAAGCACTTGGCTTATACCACAGGCCACACAGAAATGGGACAAGGTTTTAAGCTTCCTAGGGGGCCCACAAGGGTGAATAAGCTCAGAAGCTTACTCAAACTTTGAAGATGGCCAGGAGGGGGGTTGAAAGGGCCAAAAGTGGGGTTATGGGACCCACTGTGGTGGCCAGAAAGAACCACCAAAGGTGGTGGTGGTGATGATGATCTGCTGATGCAGGGGAGAACACTCCCCCTCAGGTGTGTTTGGATGGGTGTGGGACCCACAACAAAAATTGCAAAAATAAAATAAAGATGGGATCACAAAGTTGAGGTGGGATGCTACAAATCCTAAAAAGCTCAAGGATTGAATCAAAGTACAAAATTCCCTAAAATTCCCACAAAAAGTGGATTTCCAACTGATTTTGAAATTTGACTTTTAAGTAAACACCTAGTTTTGACTTTGTTGAACTTTAAATTGATCTAAGTTAACTAAAAATGATTCAATAAGCTGAGATCAGACCACTTTAAGCTAAATCAATAACTTAAAAGCTTAATTGAGGGTTTGTGGATTCAAAACCCCACACAGTTAACTGTGAGGGGGGATTTCTTGTGATTTTGACTTTTTTCTAAAAAGATACCAAGTATTATGCTTTAACTAGCCTATTTGAGTCTACTATGAACTAATGACACTGAATGCAGAACCAAAAACACCCCTGAACAAAGCAAACACTCCTATTCCAAACACTCCTTATAAATCTGTTTTTAGAAATTTTGCAAAGGAAATCACAGATTTGAACCATACAACTGATGCACAAGGTTAACTAATGGCATAACGAGCTCATTCAAGTATGAAAACATCAATAATGACAGTAAATACACAAGAATCAAAAGTTAATTATTGTGACAGTCAAATTAGGAAACTGAGCAACCAAGGTATCTAAGGAACAAGTATGCAGTGTAACACAATCAAATCACTTAATTGCATCTCAATACACAGAAAATAAAGATTAGCACTTGAATTAGCAATGTAAATAGTAAATGCCTAAAAAAAATGGGAATAGGCCTTATGATGCGTGGGAATCGCAACAGGTTTTACCTCTCGAGGGATCTCGAGAAGCTTACAACCCCCACCAGGCAGTGTACCTGATCGTTGTAGTATAGTATAGTGACAAGTACCGGGGGATTGATCGTTCAGCTTAGAAATAGTGTCGCTAGGATTAGAAAGCCTAAATACTAGTTCTAAAGGTGAGGGATGATTATTTTTGTGTTTTTATATTTTTTAGAAAGCAATTAAAAATCTCGGGGTTTGAAAGAGTGGGCGGAATTAGTTGCTATTCAACTAACCCAATACTAAGATGCAATCAAAATAAAATACTAAAAATGAAAATAAACTAATTATACTAAGGTTGTGTGCAGTAATTGGAGAAAATGTGTTTACTTAGATTTCACTACTCCCTAGATATCTTTTACACGTTAATTACTTGTTATAATTGCATTGATGACGGATTGTATTCCTTAATACCATTCATGGGGTGGCATACATAACTCCCCAATTCTTTGAGCTCTTATCTCCTCCTACACCATGCCCAGCACAACTATAGGGATTGTAAACAGTGGCTCATGCATTAAATACAACCAATAAAGACCTAGTACGCCTCGGTTCATGTTTCTTAAGACGTTCAAGCATGTTACCATTTGGAGATCTGCCAGTTTTCTTAAGCCTAACATATAAATCATTCATCCAAGACAAGAATAAACAAGTGATCAACACATAATCAATATCTAGGTTTCATTAGATCTAAGCAAACACACAAGAGATCTAGCCTAGCATTATAGAATTGAGACAAGAACAAGATATAGACAACCAACACATAGACATATTGATTGAATTAGAAGAACACTTATCTCAATTACAATGCAAGGTATCAAGGGGTTGGAACCCTTGAAAAACCTGTAAAAGTAGCACCAAAATCGTACTTAGGGTTTCTCCAAAACTTCTCTCTTTTTAAATGTGAAAAATTAGAAAACTATATATAGAAAAACAGGTCTGACGGCGTCAAGAGTAATCTTGTGACGCCGTCACCTCGCCGCCAAAACTCTCCTCGGACTGCCTAGATCTACTTCTGACGCCGTCAAGAGTTAGACACTTCCAGGCCGTCATGACTCTTTTACTCTTGACGCCCTTCTCACGTGACGCCGTCAAAACTCTACTGGACCGTCATGGGAATTTATGAAATTTGCTCTTGACGCCGTCAAGGTTTTGCTCTTGACGCCGTCACCTATGTTCCCAGCTTGGAAAATTAAGACTTTGGCGTTTTCTTCACTTTTATGCTCCAAAAACGTCCGAATTGCTTCCTTTTCCAGATTTCACTCCCAAAGTACCTAAAATCACAAAAGGAACGATTTAGGGCAATATTTGATCAAATAAATTCGGATTCGGGCTTAAATGACCCCCTAAAAACGGATCATTTTTCGCCTCATCATATACCCTTACACTTGAGATTTGCTTGTCCTCAAGCAAATGCGCTTTTATTCTACTCAAAAGACAAGTTAGGGGTCATTTAACACTAATATAAAAGTAATTACAACAAATAATCGTTCCACTAAAGACCAATAGACAAGCACGGAGGTCATACACAAGCACCTCACAAATAGTGTTTAGATACTCACATCTCTCGGGTGTAATAAAGTGTAAATTACAATATGGAAACGGAAGATATCTCTCACTACCTGTCATAGCAAAATAGATTACCATAGGATTGGGAAAGGATCAAACCTCCACCACATGGCGTAAGCACCTAGGATAAACTATCAAAGAGGTCTTTTAAAGGGTTGTAACGTTAGGTGTAGGGATATGAAATACACGGTTTTGTTGGATAAAGGAAGTTTCACTGGTGGCGAGTTAACAATCTTGGTTAATTACATGTACAATATGGCGTTGCTAAGCCAAGACTAGACTCGACTTAAGCTAATAAATGAAAAATAACAAAAACATAAAATAAACATAGAATGAAACGGGATGGTAGTCCGTATGTTTTTTTCTCTTTTCCTTTTTTCTATTTTTATTCTTTTTCTTGATTTTTCGAATTTTTTTTTTCGATTTTATTTATTTATTTATTTTTTTTTTGCATACACTCTTACCCTACCATCCAAAATAATACATCATAGGGGATGAGAATTCCCCTTACACTTGAATCTTTACATACTTTACAATAAACTAATCTAATAACTCGAATCAAGAAAATCAGAACACTTGGAGTACTTTTTAAGATTAACGTACATATGGGGGTAATAAATGATGTTCTTCCCCATTACTCCATAAAATAAGTACTTACCCATGAGTCCCAATCGTCCCAAAACAATATGTACAAGGATATGACTCGACTTAGCAACCATGTAATCAATTAGATAGTTAACTTAGGGTTTAACAAATAACAATAATGCACTAAAAATGAGTGCATACACGGAAGGCTAAGGCGATTTGGTTGTACATTTAAGTGGGGTGTAACAAATTCTTCCTTTAAGTAAGATGCTTAAAGTTATAAACGAAAAGATAGGCTCGGAGGGGTGTACTAGGGGTTTCGTGTACTAAAAATGAGTACAACGCTAAGGCTGTGGGAAAAATTAGTTGACTTAACTAGCCAAGTAATATGACTTAAATGGTCAAGTAATTATAATACGGGTTTAACACAAGGGTAATCCTAATGCCTCTTATCATGTAGTAAATCCTACTACACGAATGTAGTCTCACTAGCGGTCTCGGGATGCATCACTAACGCAAGTTCTAGAATCTAAATGCTACCGGTACACTCATAAGCACTAATAGTAAATGCTATTCCTATCAAATCTAAAGGCGAACCTCACATATTTGGGTGGAAAATTTTTCTGAATATACGGTTATGTGCTAGTCATACAATCTCCTATCCATGAGACGCTTGCTATGGCTAAAGTTTCACTCCTAAATGTTGTAAAAAAATTTAAATTTGGCGCTAAAATTACACTAACAAGTATTTCTCATAGTTTTATTACACATCTACTATTAAACAAAACAAACTCAAGCGAAAGTGCATATGTAAGGTATCATATTTTTACCCTCCCCTTACACTTAAGATGAACATTGTCCCCAATGTTCAAGTAAAGAATGTAAAAGTGAAAAAGTAAAGAGAATGAAATCAAATACTCCCCTGATTCGCTCGGTATGGATTATAGGTGGCCAGGTTAAATCTTCCTCCAAGAAAATAAACAATCAAAGTTTCCCTTCCAGAATATAAATCATCTCCTTGTCATACATAACCTGTAAAACCTGACAAAATAGACAAGACAACCTCGCATAAAATCGGCGGCATCCTATATAAGTTTCTAAGTCCTAGAAAACAAGATAAGATATAATGCTTGTGGAATGAAGTTTGCAGATCTCCTGGAGATTATAAAACTTAATAATTCACAAAAACCATAAGACTCCGTTAGAAAAACAAAACCGGTAAAATTTCCAGATTTTTAACTCCTGACGCCGTCAAGAGTAAACCTCTGACGCCGTCAGAATGGACCTGCAGAAATTCTAATGTTAAGTTTCTGGAAAATTTCTAGAAAAACTTGGTCCTACTTCCTGGAAACTCCTGCAAAACTTCATTATGACTCAATACAAGCATTTGAGTCTAACAAATACGAATATACATGCTCATTTATTATTGTGGAGAATCATGATCGGTTTGTTTCTTAAAAACATATTTGGGGTTTCCCCTTACACTTATCTTTTGCAAAAATACTTTTAGGTGGAGTTAAGACTAGGCCAAACAACAAAGTAAAGTATTTCCACATTTTAATTGAGAAACATGATCAACCAACAATAAAAATAAAGCATGCATACGGAAGCAAATAACAAACAAACAAATAAAATCACACAAAACATGGGTTGCCTCCCAAGAAGCGCTTTTCTTTATTTATGAGTCTTGTAGCTAGACTCAAGGTCATGGGTTACTACGTGATCTCATCATTTGAAATGATATACCCCATGTAGTTGCGATCATTACTATTATGGTGGTAGTGCCTCAACCTATCGATACTTGCAATCACTATTCCACCAAATTTGCTTCTCAATTTAGCTACCCCATCTTGGCTCAATCCTTCGATTGTGAATGGCCCATACCACCAAGGACTTGGTTTATCAGGTGGTATTGTTGTTTCCAAGTGTCTCAAGAGCACCAAGTTCCCTTCCTCAAATGGTGTATGATTTTTTTCGTGTCGAGTATGTTCGAGTTCAACCTGAACCTTACTGTTTTTTCTCCTTTCATCCTTAGCTTTCTTATAGCTTTTGATTCTTGCCTCCCATGCAAGAATCTTATTCTGAACACGAATGGGTGTCGTGCCAATGTTGTTTTTGATCATTCTCCAACTCAAATTCTCATGCCCACTTCGCGGGGTCATGGGGAAGCTAATCTTTCTTTTTCCAGATTTAAGCTCAATCTTCCTACCTTCATACTTAATGACAGCCCTAGCGGTGGTGAGGAATGGTGCCCCAAGGATTATTGGCATGCATCCATCCCCTTTATCATCGATGATCATAAAATCAACGGGGTACATGAATCCTGCAACATTAACTAATACATCTTCTGCGATTCCTAGGGGGTATACGTACGAGTGTCCAACAAGGGATAACTTAACACGAGTAGGTGCTGGCATTTTTGACGTTAGTTGGATGTAAATAGTTAGGGGCATAAGATTTACTTCCGATCCTTGGTCGGCGAAAGCACTAAGATGTTTCAAGTCCCCGATGATCGTTGGTATTTCAAAGTTCCCACATGCCACCTGCTTAGTAGCCACTTTCTGTACCAGTAACCTCTCGAATACTGATCCTCCAGGAAGCGTATCATACTCATCTTCCTCTTCTTCCTCTTTCTCAGGAATCTGTCCGGAGGATTGGTTACGCCCATCACCCTTAATCCAATTTGTTATGGTGTTTTTGTTTATATCATGTTTCAGGTAGTAACTCAAAGGTTGGGATTCTGGTGGTTTTTCTAAGGTCTGTTTAGCAGGAGTTTCTACCTTCTCGTTATCTTTATGGACAATGGTGATGGAGTTAACAAACTGGGTGGTGGGAGTGACACTTTCTTTCCTTAGTAGTATTCGTTCGGGGGTTCTCTGGTTGGCATTCTCCTCCAATAGACTCAACATCTCATTCATTTTCTCCTGCATCTCCTCTTTTTGCTTATAAACTGCTTCTTCAAATCTAGCAAGCCGATCTGAGTGAGTTGCCATATATTCTCTCATCCTAGCCTCAAACTCCGAGCTAAGTTCCTTGGGAGGGGAACAAGGTGGGGTGCACCTTTGAAAAGTCTCGACATGTTCTCTAGAAGGTGACTCAGATAATGGTGCCGAAGTTGGTTTTGAGACAGAATTGACAGTGGCTTGTCTAGGACTTAAAGGTCTCCTTTGGCTTTCCTCAAAATAGTCAACTTTTGCCTCAAGTTTGCATAGGAGTTCATCGGGGATTTCGGTGGTTCCTCCAGATGTCGAGACTGCATTGATGGCCGCTTCTATCGTATGTTTAAATTCCCACATCTCATGATTATCAACAGCGAGCTCTTCGATAATTGCCCAAGACTCCTCGGCGTTCTTATCACGCAATTTACCTCCCGCGGCCCTGTCGATGGTGCGCTTAGCGTGATAGTCAACATGGTCGTAGAAAATCTGGACTAATAACCAAAGGTTTATGCCATGATGAGGGATCTTGTGGAGGAGATCCTTAAAATGGGCCCAAGCCTCGTAGAAAGTTTCACCCCGCTGTTGCTCAAACATCAAAATGTCCCTTCTAAGCATTGCAGTTTTTTCCGGCGGAAAGAATTGGGTAAGGAAGCGATTGGCGAGATTGCCCCATGTGGTGATGGATCCCGCAGGTAAACGCTCAAGCCATTGACTAGCTTGATCCCGTAGAGAGAATTGGAATAGGCGTAAACGGGTCGTCTCTCTAGTTTCAACACCTAGGTCTATGGAATCTACGATTTTGAGAAAGTCCTTAAGATGTTGGTTTGGATCTTCAGAACGAAGTCCATGGAATGCACATCCGCTTTGCACCAACCGGATGGTGTCGGATCGCAAGGGGGTCACATTGGCTCCGGTGAGCTCAATGGTGTTTCGGTAGCCTTGGTGGCTAGGTCGGGAATACTCTCCTAAGGTTCGGGGCCTAAGGGGTTCTAATGGTGTGTTTTGTTATGGTGGGATGATGGGTTCAAAGATGTTACTACCTTCCATGATGTCGGATGGTAAAGAGTTACGAACAAAAGCACGAAGAAATAAGATAGACTAAAGAAAACCTAAAAATAAAAATAAAATCTTACTAGAAAGGAATCTAGCAACTAGACCTAATAAAAAGAAATTCTAACCTAGACAATAACTATTCCCCGGGCTGCGGCGCCAAAAACTTGATGCGTGGGAATCGCAACAGGTTTTACCTCTCGAGGGATCTCGAGAAGCTTACAACCCCCACCAGGCAGTGTACCTGATCGTTGTAGTATAGTATAGTGACAAGTACAGGGGGATTGATCGTTCAGCTTAGGAATAGTGTCGCTAGGATTAGAAAGCCTAAATACTAGCTCTAAAGGTGAGGGATGATTATTTTTGTGTTTTTATATTTTTTAGAAAGCAATTAAAAATCTCGGGGTTTGAAAGAGTGGGCGGAATTAGTTGCTATTCAACTAACCCAATACTAAGATGCAATCAAAATAAAATACTAAAAATGAAAATAAACTAATTATACTAAGGTTGTGAGTAGTAATTGGAGAAAATGTGTTTACTTAGATTTCACTACTCCCTAGATATCTTTTACACGTTAATTACTTGTTATAATTGCATTGATGACGGATTGTATTCCTTAATACCATTCATGGGGTGGCATACATAACTCCCCAATTCTTTGAGCTCTTATCTCCTCCTACACCATGCCCAGCACAACTATAGGGATTGTAAACAGTGGCTCATGCATTAAATACAACCAATAAAGACCTAGTACGCCTCGGTTCATGTTTCTTAAGACGTTCAAGCATGTTACCATTTGGAGATCTGCCAGTTTTCTTAAGCCTAACATATAAATCATTCATCCAAGACAAGAATAAACAAGTGATCAACACATAATCAATATCTAGGTTTCATTAGATCTAAGCAAACACACAAGAGATCTAGCCTAGCATGATAGAATTGAGACAAGAACAAGATATAGACAACCAACACATAGACATATTGATTGAATTAGAAGAACACTTATCTCAATTACAATGCAAGGTATCAAGGGGTTGGAACCCTTGAAAAACCTGTAAAAGTAGCACCAAAATCGTACTTAGGGTTTCTCCAAAACTTCTCTCTTTTTAAATGTGAAAAATTAGAAAACTATATATAGAAAAACAGGTCTGACGGCGTCAAGAGTAATCTTGTGACGCCGTCACCTCGCCGCCAAAACTCTCCTCGGACTGCCTAGATCTACTTCTGACGCCGTCAAGAGTTAGACACTTCCAGGCCGTCATGACTCTTTTACTCTTGACGCCCTTCTCACGTGACGCCGTCAAAACTCTACTGGACCGTCATGGGAATTTATGAAATTTGCTCTTGACGCCGTCAAGGTTTTGCTCTTGACGCCGTCACCTACTGTTCCCAGCTTGGAAAATTAAGACTTTGGCGTTTTCTTCACTTTTATGCTCCAAAAACATCCGAATTGCTTCCTTTTCCAGATTTCACTCCCAAAGTACCTAAAATCACAAAAGGAACGACTTAGGGCAATATTTGATCAAATAAATTCGGATTCGGGCTTAAATGACCCCCTAAAAACGGATCATTTTTCGCCTCATCACCTTACAAGTCATCCATTGCACAGGACTATGAACCATGAAATCACAGCTACCCCTATACCTCTCCCTGAGGTTCTAAACTCATGAGAATCCAAAAATCAACCTTGCTCCTTGCTTCATCATCCTTCTAAACTGATTTTTCTATTTTCATTCTATTTTACTTGATTTTTTTGTATTTTTGTAATTTTGAGTTAAGATTGATCTTGATGGTCAGTGAGCTTTTGAAAGCTTATTACTAACTTGATTTGATCTTAATGGAACTAACAAACAACAAATTTGAACACATAAGGGTGATTAGAGATTGTTAACAAAAAATTTGCAAAATCTAAAATTATCAAAAGGAACTTGAATTTAAGCTTTAAGATGGTTGCTATTATACTAAAAATACTGGATACAATCTATGCAACACAGAAATACAATTGAAACTTGAAATTAAGCTAAAAATACATTTTACACTACCCTCTAACTACTATCTGCTACCCTTCTGCCTCTTTCTTCTTTATAGTAGCTTTTTAGGGTTTCTTTTGACTTTCTCAACAAATTCCACCACTTTCTAGCCCTTAGATGAAGATTAAATGATCCCTACCATTGAAATGGATTTTTGGCACCAAGTTAGCTTTTTTCAGTTAGGGGTTGAGTAAAGGGAAAAGGGATGCAATTAATGCATCTTGGAGGGTAGTTTGGAGGAGGGAGCATGAGTGGGAAGAGTGGTTAGACAAGTGGAAGAGTTGGGGTGGAAAACCAGGTGTGGTAAAGAAGCAGTGGAGGAGATGGTGGTTTGGGAGGGGCGGTTTTGCAGTTTGGCCGGGGTCAAACTTGAAAATGGAAGTTGGGCTTGTGGTATTGGACTGGACCAGGGGTATTGGATGTTGGGTTTGGATTTTGGTATTTTGAGTTTGGTTTGTTTATTTTAAGCTTCAAAATCACAAGGACCATTCATGTAATTAGCTGCAAATCCAGGGGCTGTAATTGTAAATTTCCCCAAGTTCTCACAAGGACTAAAAATGCCATACTTGATAAACCCAAGGACCATTGATGTAATTTCCCATTTTTAAATGCCTAGGGACCAAAATTGCCAAACTGCTAAACTCCAGGGACCAAACATGTAATTTTCCCAAACTTTCATCCCAAGGACTAAAATTGATATTTGTGATTTCCCAAAGTCCAATGATGATTTTTCTTCCAAATATTTCCCACCAAGGACCAAAATTGTAATTTTTCCAAAAATGAATAACCATGGGGCCAAAATTGCCATGTTTCAAAGTTGAGGGGTTGTTTTTGCCAATTTATAAAAACTTTTATCCAAGGATCAATATTGAACATTTTTAAATTTCCAAGGACTTAAGTTGACTTTTCTTTGAAATAATTTGACTATGGACTAATTTTGACAATCTTTGAAAGTTCAGGGACTGAATATGTCAATTTTGTAAACTTTGATCGCTTTTCATTTGTTTTCAATCCTTTTTCCCTGAAACATATAAAAACACAATCTAATGATATTTTCTATATTTTGATGCATTTCGAAGTGTTTTTGACAGTTATTGTGGGTTTAACAATGTAAAATATATGTGTTTTTAGACACATATCAATTTCCCCACACTAAACTATTGCTAGTCCCTAGCAATCTTTTTAGAAAACATAATGGATTTGAATCTCTTTACCAAAAACCATTACTTCTGGAGTAGCCAAATGTTTCAGTCCAAGTAAGAACTATGGTCCACCTGATAACCATGTGATTTTGAGCAAACCACCAGCTGTAAACGGATTTGATTTGTCTTTACCAGAAGTCGTTTGCTTCTGGACTAGCCAACTGTTGATGGACATAGTCAACATCTTGGTGAGCAGATTACCAATTATGGTTTTCCACTGCCTTTACCACAAGCCATAATCTTGCGGGCTAGCCAACTCTTTCACTTTTTAGGATATGGCGAGTTGAGATACCATACAATTTTGGGCAAATTGCAAGCCATCAATGGATTTGAGTTATCTTTAACAAGAGCCGTTTGCTCCTGGATTAGCCAATCCTTTTGTCGTTTAGACATGGCGGACTGATAACCACAAAATTTTTTGAAGCACAAGTGAAAAAATTTTAAAATTTTTGCCAAAAACGGGGGTACTAGATGGTAAAATGTGATAAAATTCGCTAGAATACCCCTCCCCCCCCCCCCCCCCCACACTTAGAACGAATATTGTCCTCAATATTCAAAGTCCCGGCTATTATGCCGACTCTTTGAACGTAAAAGGGCAACATTACAAGCTAAATGTGGAAACACTATTTTTTCACTTTGTTTGTAACCACGGCAGGGGTAACTCCCCCACACTTAGGGTGAAAACCCTATATGAATGCTACTGTTTTTGTTTACTGAGTCGCTAGCTTGACTCGACCCCGATTTCATTTGTTCTTGGGGAAGCATGATGTGGAAGAAGCAATCTCCATCGGACTTTCATTCAAGATGTTTGGATAAACATTTAAAGCACGTGAAAGTTCCACACCGATGAGATATAATCCCGGCTCAATATAATGGTAAATGGAAATGCCGGGGTCAAAGATAGTGTCTTCATTCCTGAAGGAGTGAAGAAGAGAGGAAGTCACCGAGAATGTCATGAGAATAATCATGAAAAGATGCTCATCCTCAAGATCAGGTTTAGTTTCCTGAATTTGGATTTTGTCGGTTAAGCTCTTAGGGTTAGAAAACATCCCGGGAGGGAGGGTGGGATAATTTGTCATAGAAATACAAATTCTCATGATTGAGAATCTTTCCCCCCGATCATGATGTTTCTTGCCATCATACTCCGGAGGAGTCATGATAAGGTGATCAATGATGGGCTCAGAAGGTATTTCATCAACGTCACTGATGTCTCTATAAGATAAAGAATTGTCATCAGTGTGTGAATCACTAAGCCCGGTGTTGAGATAGGAATTGAGTGATGGATCATCATTCAATAAGCATTCAAGGAAAAGAATATCCCCCTCAGAATCAAGATAGTTATCATCAACTTCATACGAAGTTGAACTATCTAGGGCAAAGAATGCTTCGACTTATTCCAGATCATCTTTGAAATCAAAGAGATCATCATCACATCCCGATGGAAGTGGATTGGTGTGAGTGAGTTCATCGGCGAGCTCCTCGAGAAGAAAGTCAACATTAGAGTGGGGAAGAGATGCATCAACATACTCAATGTCTCCATAAGATAAACAATCATCACTGGAATCACAGACATTCTCAATTTGATCATTTGGATTATCAGAGGGAGAAGGAATATCACACACTTGATCAAAAGTTCCCTGTGACTCTCTCGGGATTTGGACAAGGATCTCAACACTAGACTTTATTAATTCGTCCGATTCCTTATTAGGAACAGTGCTGAGATGCTCATCCCCCATGTTTAGAGAGTGAGTGTGAACTTCGGGTGTGATAACAACAGACTGAGGGAGATGAGAGGAGCTAGCATTCATGGATTGTACGAGTTCCTTTTGATCTTCTGCTAGTAATTTCTCCGTCACATTATTTTCTCCCTGCTTTTCCAGGGAAGGAATCACAACTGATGAATCTGACGAACCCTCATAAAATTGAAGGATATCAAGGGTATCTTCATTATCACTATCATCATCACAGTCTAGAAGAGCAGCTTTACGAAATTTGGCACGTGTTATAGCTGCTTGTTCTAAGACTAGCAATTCTTCCATGCTCAATTCGTTTCTAGCATCTCATTCTTCAGCAAGTAATTTTGCCATAGATTTCTCACAAGACTCTTGAAACGATGTAGTAACCAACTCATCCTTAAGTTCTTTCAATATCTCAAGAGCCTTTAGTAAAAGGTCTTACTCAGTATCATGAGGAGTTGTGTGAATCATTTGGTACTCTGGAGGTTGGTCATGATACGGATAGTCATAATTGTTACAAGGAAATGGATTCCTTGTTTGACTATCCGAGCTAGAGTGTGGACCTCCACAGTACTCACAACAATATGATTGTTGTGACTGGTTTGGTGAATAACATGGATATTGGTCATTTCCAAACTTCTGAGTGTTATCAGGAAACTGTTCATAGACAAACGTGTTTCCGGATTGACACTCAAATCCTTGGTGAGGACCTCCACAATACTCACACGAATATGTCAGTATCTTATGGTGTGGTGGCTGGTGGAATAAATCAGTCGTGACATGATGAGAATAGGGATCCTGGTTATAGACAGACCCGTATCCTGACTCTACCATGCCACAGCTGGGGCAATTACCACCGTTATGAGGACCACCACACCATTAGCAACCCAAATGGGGTGGATATGACATAGGAAAGAATCAAAGGTACATAGAGGGGTAGGGATGAAGAATAAAAGATGTGAGAAGGTAAAGGTGGATATTTTTGTGATTTTTGAAAAACATTTTATAAGAAAGAAAAATCTTTTTGTGTTTTTTTTTTGTTCGTTGAAAACTGATTTTAAAATGTTTTCGGGAACAGTTTTGTGTAAATAAGAAGATAATATGAACAACGGTGGATAAATATACAATGGGTGTATATCTCGATTCACCAATCTTTAAATACGTTTGGATACGCCCACAACCTCCCCGGCAGCGGCGCCAAAATTTTGATTGGCTCCAAACGGTCAACCTAAATTGACCAAGGGATGGTCAACAAGGTCAAACAGCCTAGAGTCAATGTTCCGCGGAATATAGTGTTTCCCCGGGTCATTATGTCCTAGCAAGGTGTGGATTGTATTCAAACGGGTTTGTGATCGGGTGAATTTGGACAGAAAGGGGTTTGTGTGATTGCTTAAACTAAGGAATCTACAAGGAAATAGATTAAATAAGCTATATGAACAAGACTGAAAAGATAGAAAAATCAGAAACGTTTTAAACCTAAAAATGTGTACGTTCAGTTTAAATTTACGCGAACGTACAAAATAAAAAGTGAAAACTGAAATCAGAAAACCCCCAGGGGGTGAAAATAACTTTTTTACAAACCTAAGGATAAAAGAAAATTTTTAGAAAAAGAAAATGAATTTTTACACTAATTAGTTATTTATTATTAATTAAATACTATTTAATACTAATTATTAATATTTAAATAACTTAAATACAATATAATATTATTTTAATACTAGAAAAATGAAAATTAAATTTTCAAAATTATAAAATAACTAAAAACTAATTTTAAAATTAAAAATATACTTTTTTTGGTCTTTTTGTGGATTTTATATTAATTAATTATTAATGCAATATTAATTACCTAATTAAACTAATTTAAATTATTAAAAATACTAAAAAGACTTAGATAATTATGAAAAAATTTATAAACCTAATTAACCATCATAGGAATCTTAAAAAATTATAAAAAGTTTGTTTTATAAGTTTTTACACTATTTTACTAATTATTATATTAAATATTAATTAATTACTAATTAAACTAATTAAATTATAAAAACTAGAAAATAAACAGTAAAAATTATAAGAAAATTTCTAAAATTATTTTATAACTTATGAAAGCTAGAAAAAATATAAAAACTAGGGTTTACTTTGTAAAAACCAATTTTGCTATTTAATACTTAATTATTAATAAAACTAATATTAAATCTAATAAATACTAAATGACCATATAAAAATCTGAAAAAATTAATGAAAGTACTTAAAGATAAAAGGAAATTAAGAAAAATATAAAACATCAAGTTACTTAATAAAACTCTAAAAAGGAAAATTAAAAGGATAAATTAAATTAAATAGAAACTATCACTTATTTTAAAGTTGATTTTTCTGGATTTTTCTTTTACAAAACTATTTGAAAACTAAAAATGGAAAACTTTTGTGAAGATGAACTTGCTAGTGCTTAATAATAAGCACTTTGGATTGCTTAACCCTTGATAGTTGACTTTGGTCAATTGTGAGGGCAAAAAGCTTGGAAATAAGCTATAAACTGAGACACAGAGGTAAATCAAGCTACAAGGTACTGAGATAACTAGAAATAAGCAGAAAAGAAAGGATTATGCACAAAAAATAAGCTGGGAAAGACCAATAAGAACTTGGCTTATACCACAGCCCACACAGAAATGGGACAAGGTTTTAAGCTTCCTAGGGGGCCCACAAGGGTGAATAAGCTCAGAAGCTTACTCAAACTTTGAAGATGGCCAGAAGGGGGGTTGAAAGGGCCATAAGTGGGGTTGTGGGACCCACTGTGGTGGCTAGAAAGAACCACCAAAGGTGGTGGTGGTGATGATTATCTGCTGATGTAGGGGAGAACACTCCCCCTGCAGGTGTGTTTGGATGGGTGTGGGACCCACAACAAAAATTGCAAAAATAAAATAAAGATGGGATCACAAAGTTGAGGTGGGATGCTACAAATCCTAAAATGCTCAAGGATTGAATCAAAGTACAAAATTCCCAAAAATTCCCACAAAAAGTGGATTTCCAACTGATTTTGAAATTTGACTTTTAAGTAAACACCTAGTTTTGACTTTGTTGAACTTTAGATTGATCTAAGTTAACTAAAAATGATTCAATAAGCTGAGATAAGGCCACTTTAAAATAAATCAACAACTTAAAAGCTAAATTGAGGGTTCGTGGATTCAAAACCCCACACATTTAACTGTGAGGGGGGATTTCTTGTGATTTTGACTTTTTTCTGAAAAGATACCAAGTATTATGCTTTAACTAGCCTATTTGAGTCTACTATGAACTAATGACACTGAATGCAGAACCAAAAACACCCCAGAACAAAGCAAACACTCCTATTCCAAACACTCCTTATAAATCTGTTTTTAGAAATTTTGCAAAGGAAATCACAGATTTGAACCATACAACTGATGCACAAGGTTAACTAATGGCATAATGAGCTCATTCAAGTATGAAAACACCAATAATGATAGTAAATACACAAGAATCAAAAGTTAATTATTGTGACTGTCAAATTAGGAAACTGAGCAACCAAGGTATCTAAGGAACAAGTATGCAATGTAACACAATCAAATCACTTAATTGCATCTCAATACACAGAAAATAAAGATTAGCACTTGAATTAGCAATGTAAATAGTAAATGCCTAAAAAAATGGGAATAGGCCTTACAAGTCATCCATTGCACAGGACTATGAACCATGAAATCACAGCTACCCCTACACCTCTCCCTCAGGTTCTAAACTCATGAGAATCCAAAAATCAACCTTGCTCCTTGCTTCATCATCCTTCTAAACTGATTTTTCTATTTTCATTCTATTTTACTTGAATTTTTTTGTATTTTTGTAATTTTGAGTTAAGATTGATCTTGATGGTCAGTGAGCTTTTGAAAGCTTATTACTAACTTGATTTGAGCTTAATGGAACTAACAAACAACAAATTTCAACACATAAGGGTGATTAGAGATTGTTAACCAAATATTTGCAAAATCTAAAATTATCAAAGGAACTTGAATTTTAAGCTTTAAGATGGTTGCTATTATACTAAAAATACTGGATACAATCTATGCAACATAGAAATACAATCAAAACTTGAAATTAAGCTAAAAATACATTTTACACTACCCTCTAACTACTATTTGCTACCCTTCTGCCATTTTCTTCTTTATAGTAGATTTTTAGGGTTTCTTTTGACTTTCTCAACAAATCCCACCACTTTCTAGCCCTTAGACGAAGATAAAATGATCCCTACCATTAAAATGGATTTTTGGCGCCAAGTTAGCTTTTGTCAGTTAGGGGTTGAGTAAAGGGAAAAGGGATGCAATTAATGCATCTTGGAGGGTAGTTTGGAGGAGGGAGCATGAGTGGGAAGAGTGGTTAGACAAGTGGAAGAGTTGGGGTGGAAAACCAGGTGTGGTAAAGAAGCAGTGGAGGAGATGGTGGTTTGGGAGGGGCGGTTTTGCAGTTTGGCCGGGGTCAAACTTGAAAATGGAAGTTGGGCTTGTGGTATTGGACTGGACCAGGGGTATTGGATGTTGGGTTTGGATTTTGGTATTTTGAGTTTGGTTTGTTTATTTTAAGCTTCAAAATCATAAGGACCATTCATGTAATTAGCTGCAAATCCAGGGGCTGTAATTGTAAATTTCCCCAAGTTCTCACAAGGACTAAAGATGCCATACTTGATAAACCCAAGGACCATTGATGTGATTTCCCATTTTTAAATGCCTAGGGACCAAAATTGCCAAACTGCCAAACTCCAGGGACCAAACATGTAATTTTCCCAAACTTTCATCCCAAGGACTAAAATTGATATTTGTGATTTCCCAAAGTCCAATGATGATTTTTCTTCCAAATATTTCCCACCAATGACCAAAATTGTAATTTTTCCAAAAATGAATAACCCGGGGGCCAAAATTGCCAAGTTTCAAAGTTGAGGGGTTGTTTTTGCCAATTTGTAAAAACTTTTATCCAAGGATCAATATTGAACATTTTTAAATCTCCAAGGACTTAAGTTGACTTTTCTTTGAAATAATTTGACTATGGAGTAATTTTGACAATCTTTGAAAGTTCAGGGACTGAAAATGTCAATTATGTAAACTTTGATCGCTTTTCATTTGTTTTCAATCCTTTTGTCCCTGAAACATATAAAAACACAATCTAATGATATTTTCTATATTTTGATGCATTTCAAAGTGTTTTTGACTGTTATTGTGGATTTAACAATGTAAAATATATGTGTTTTTAGACACATATCAGTAATACTTATAATAATAGTAATAATGGTAGTAATAAACAACTTAAAACAAAAGAGAAAACCCATTAGGATACTATCTTTCAGGTATCCTATACTCTTACTCTTCCGTTTAATCTTATCCTTCCGTTTTCTTTTCTTCTACCGTTTAAATCCTGTTTAAGTCTCTTTCTCCCGCCTTTTCCCTACTTTTCCATTCAAAATCCCATTTTCCCGCCTTTTTCCCCATACCCTTATTAAAATCCTACTCTTCTGTTTTCTCCACTCTATCGTTTAATCTTATACCCTTATACTTTTCCACATCACCTAGACCTACCCTTCCATCCCTCCACTATCTTTCATCCTTTCATACCCTCCTATTTTTTCCTTTTCCTTCTTTTATCTTCCTCACTCTTTCCTACTAAAATCCCTCATTCCATTTCCTTCCTTGTTATCTGTTAGCCTCGCTCTTTTATAAAGATAACGTCACATACGTGAATTAAACTAGATACTTAGTTAGTTGTGCCTTTAGGGACTATTATTGTACAAAAGCCAAACATGTAATAGGATGAGCCTATAAATACCCCTCATGACTCTCTATGAAGGGTGTGAGAAATTGTGTAACTTTCATCTTTCATATTAATATTATCCTTTTTCTTCACCCTCTCTCTACTTTATCTCTCTAGAACCAAACATGAAATCCATCTATTTTGATCAACCTCGACCTCCCGAATCACATAAAAATCATTACTTTTCGGTCCTACAATTGGCATCAGAGCTACGGTGTTGTATTTTAATGATTTTTATGGTGTGTTCGTACCACTTTTAAAGCTCTCTGTACCATTTTTCAGATCTGAGCAAAAATTAATAATAATAATAATGTTTTATTATTATATATATCTGGTAATGTTTCGGTTACAGCAACATTTTTGTATCTTCTGTGAATAATATGTGGTCAAAACTGTCAAAATGGTGCTTTTGGTCTCGTTTTTTTCTGGGTTTATCTGGAAACTTTTGAAGATTATAGAGTTAGAGTTTGAAGATTATCGAGTTAGCATGCTACTTATCGAGTAAGAGTCACTTTTATCGAGTAAGCTCATTTTTGGCGAGTTAACCATTATTCCTTATCGTATATCGAGTAAGGACTTATAGGTTCTCAACTTAGGCCAAACTATACTCGGATAACTTCTACTTATCGAGTTAGCACCCATTATCGAGTAACCAATTTGAAAAAAAAAAACAGAAGATAAGGTGAAGAGAAGATGACCACAGTTGGCCACAAAACCAAATACCACAACCTCATTGACTTCAGTCGTATAACCATCATCAGTTCTAAAACAACATCAACAACTCTAAACCTACATCTACCTCCCATCTCAAATCCAAGAATGAATCAAGATAATTACAAGATCTCAGTCGGTTCAAACTTTTCCGCAAATCTTTTTAAGATTTTTTTAGTTTGAACCTAAAACCATCACAGATCATTGTTGAAGACCATGCTTCAATTAATATCCAAAAATCAATAAGAAAAAGATTTATAAAAATGTTGCTATAATCATTTTCGTGGCTCGGTTTTGAACAAAAACACAAAGCAAAACAAACAGCACCTACCGTGACCTTTTACACAAGATCTTGAAGTCATTATTGGAGCTCGTATTCTCATAAGAAGAAGAAGAATGACAGGAGTTTGTTGGTGTTCAGATTGACCATACGGAACAGAAGGATAGATAAACAAAACCATGGTTTAGTTGTTGCTTTCTTCGATTTTGTAAGTGACAAAGAGCTGAGATAAGATGAGTTATTGTTGAGATTAGATCAGTTTTTGAAGGTGGTATTTGGATTGGATTAGATATTTCATTGACATGTGGTAGGCAGATTAATAATGATATGTGTGTTTTAGGTTTCAGTCAATATGTATTAACGGTTATAACATAACCGGTTATATCATAAGTGGTATTTGGATTGGATCAGATATTTCATTGACATGGGCTACAAAACGTGATAATGAAATGGGCTTCATCCAAAGATTGGGCTCAATGTTTTATCATGCTTTAGACTGGGCTTGGTATTTCACATATATGATGGGCTGAATCAACAAATAAAGTGGTTGGTCGATGCACTTTGGAGTTCCAAAATATTGTTATCCAAATTTTTTAACAAAAATCTTGGATGCAATTTTTTTTTGTTGAATGAGTGGTATTTTGGTTTAAAATTTCACGGGGATACATATATTCACGGCTAGAATTGCTTCGTTTAAGAAAAATGACTACGCGGTTTTTGTACGGTATTATCGATTTGATTTTGAAGTGGCATTTCACAAAGTGTACTTATTTATCTCAAAGTCTAGGGGTGGTTGGATGCATGGTTTTTGAAGATAACTTGTCTGCGCAAATTAAAAAAATTCATTCTTGACAATCTAGTTATTACTGATGTAAGGAGTTACGTTGTAGTGCTCACAGTATAGCTATCACTTAACGGAGTTACGTTGTAGTACTCAGTGTCACACGAAGTAGTGGATTGTTCAAGTGGTGAATATTTCATGCAACCTCATACTTAAAGGAGTTACTTTGTAGTGCTCAGTATAGGTATTAAGTCACATCTATCATACAAGCATTAAGTCACAAGATGGGATGATTACTTCTTTTTCAAGCTGGTCATATCGGGCTGTCTCCATGTGTGGTCATTACCAGTAGCCGGTGAATTACAAGGAGGTTCGTTTAAAGGTTGATTTGAGAGAAGTATTGAGAGTATATTCTTTCGACATATACTCACAAAATTATGCTTTCATGGTCTATATATATTGCATCAAAAGTGTAAAGTACGGGTGATGGATCTAAACACCTTGAACTTGTGTTAGATTGATACTTTGAATTATATCACTAAGTATGTGGAATCTACTTAGTAACACTTAGAAGTTTGATTGTGAGTAAGACAGTTGTATATGAACAAGAACAATGTATGTAAATAAACTATTAGCTCCAATATTATTAATGATAATAATACGAGTGATCTTGATATCACTAGGGTTACACCTTGAAGCTCTAGAAAAACGTATGTCAAACCTTTAACCTAGGATCTCCTTTTATAGCACAAGGAGTCCTCTTCTACAAGATAAGTATAAAGCTAATAGAATAAGATATACACAAGATCTATTATATATTTATCTAAATACATTTCCTAACAGTTATCTAATAAACAGTGGTAATATATGTTCTTGCAGTGGTAATGAGTTTCCACTGCAAGTACAATCTTCTGCAGTTGTAACTTCTTCTCTTATCCGTGGTAACTGTTAGTATAATTCCCAACAATCCTCCCCTAACTTATGATTAATACATAAATCAATAAGTTTCTTCAAGTATTCAGTAAACATGAGGATATGGGAATTCTTCCAAACACTTATCTTTTTCTTCTTAACTCTTTATCAGCTCTCACACTTTGATCATAAATCCTTTGTAGCAAATCATCTATGACTTCAGTTCTTTCCCAGCACCTAAGCTTCTCTGACAACATCACTGTCAATACTCCAGCTCTTAATGGATATTCTTTCTCAGCCAGCATAAAGACATCAACTCCATCTTGAGTAGAAACATGATGCACAGAACTTGAATCATAGAATTTCCACAAAGTTCTTGTACCATGAGCTTCAAATCTCCAATATCTATCACTTGGGTCAGGTTCATATAATCTTCTGAAGTGAACCCATAACTCCTTAGCCTTGACATCAATAAGTTCATCCTTCTTGAACTGATCTTGAACAATCTTCCACAAAGTATCCAAGTCTTCTCTATCACAAGATCTAACAATATCTTCAAAATCTCTGCACATGCTTGTGACATTTCCAGTTCTGATGATCTTCCAAGCTACACCAAAACTATCAGAAAAGATCTCCCAACCAACAACTGGATATTTTGCTTGTAGAGGTTCTATATTGAGTACATCAGTCTTTATAAACAACATGTTTGTTACTTGCTCTTCTGTCAACTTGCTAGGACCCTCTTCTGCTTGAGATGATTCTTGATTCTTCAACTTCTTTGCATCTTTTGATCCAAGACTCACTCCAGACCTTTTTGTCTTCATAACTATAGGTTCTTGATGCATTGGAATGAATTTACTATCTTGTCTTTTAATTCTGTAGTAAATACCTTCAATTTGATCATGTGACATTCCTTTGAATTGACCCATCTTCATATTACCAACATGGCAACAAAAAGTCTTCATCTCAGCAATGATCTGTGCCTTTGTAAGCTTTCTTGGCTTCTTTTGACCTTTTCTAACATCCCCAATGATTTCATCAAGAGCCTGCTGATTCTTCATTTGAATGAAATATTTAAGTTGAGCAGACTTTTGATCTTCATTCAAGGTTGTATTTGCAATAAGTTCAATGGCTTTCTTTCTGATTATTTGATAATTGTTAATCAAATAGTCAATCTCTTCTTCTGTAGGCACATAAGTGAATAATGGAGGTTTCTCATGTATAACAGTTGGTGAGACACTTGAAATTGGTTCTGCCATAACAGCTTCAAGTTTATCCAACCTCTTTGCTTCCATAAAACTAGCAACTTCATCTTCCTCTAACTTTCTCTTTCTTTCATTTTCTTCTGCTTGTTGTTGTTCTGCCAATCTTGCATCAAAATTAATTTGAGCTTGTTCTTTCTTAAAAATCTTTCTTGTAAGCTCTCGTTCTGAAGCAGTCACAATAGCCTTTCCTTTTACTGATCTTATTCTGGCAGCTTCTTCCTCTGTAGTGGTAATTTCTTGAGTAGCAGTGGAAACTTTTTCACTTGCAGTGGTAATTGGTTGATCAGTGGGAACAGATTCTGCTTCAGTGGAAATTGGTTGAGTAGTTCTAACTAAATCATCAAAGTTAAAACCAGCATCAACATCCATATCTTCAAAAACCAATTTCCTCCCCTCAGTCTCAGCAACATCATCTTTTGCTTGAGCATTATCAGAATCAAGTAGCTCAGCAAACTCTTTTTCAAAATTGGTCTTTTTCCCTGTTTGAGTAGATTTAACAAAAGTAGTAACAGGGGGCTTAGGGTAAACTCTGTTTTTATTTCTGGTAGTGGCAACTGCTGGTCTAGCAGTGGAAAGTGGTTTAATGCCAGAATGAAGCAAAACAGACCTGGGAATCATCTTGCTAAGTGGATTTGGGTGAGTTAAGTTATTAGCATTTGTCCATTCACCCTAGTATTCCCAAACACTTCCCTTCTTCCCAAGTGGTAGGTACAGCTATAAGACAAATGGTCAAAGCTACCACATATATGACAGGGTTTGTTATTGAACACAAAATCACTACCAAATTGCCTAGATTTAACATGATTCCAACTCCTCATATTACCCCTAGGAGTTGGTGACCTACTTCTGTACATCTCAGCATATTTAGTAGTGGGCCTAGTGAAATTGGGTTGTGACCTAGGCTTCTCTTTGACTATTTCAGGAATACTTCTTTTAACCTCCACTTTAACATTCTCAAGAACACTAGGTTTAGACTCAACATTTAAATTTTCATCTTTAAGAGATGAGTCACTAGCACTATCAAATATATCAACCTCAACCTGAACCTTTTCAATTTCAACTGGTTTAACAAAATTTGGTCCATAGGTCATAGGTAGTTCATGGAATTCCTCTAATCCTGTGTGAGCTAAGTCAATGCCAGGAGGTGATGGAACACCTCTTAGAGGTGGTGGAACTGTTTTGTATCCAATTCCTGATTTGGCTTTGCTCACTACTTGGGCTTCCCAAATTTTGTCAATACACTTGGATTGATGATCCAGTGTTTGCTTAGTTATCATTATATTCTCACTAGCCATCTTAACCTTTTCAAGTTCTTCTCTAAGAACCTTATTAACAGCAACCTGATAATCTAAATCTCTTCTTAATACTGCAATATCATCATTGAACTTAGATTCATTTGCCCTATAATGCTCTAACCGAGTTTCTAAAACACCTAGGCCTCTTTTATGATTTGCTAAGTTATAATTAGTATGAGTTAACTCTAGGCATTGTTCATTAAATTGTGCTTTAATTTTCTCATACTCTTTTAAGGCCTTACAAGATTTAGAACAAGCATTATCAATTTGTACCTCAGAGTCAGAAAAAGCCATTAGTGCAAGCTCAGTAGCAACCATTGCAGACTCTGAATCATCTTCCTCATCCTTGGTCATAAAGCTCCAATCAAAACTCACTCCATCAATAGCCAATAGCCCATTTGGCTCATCAGTAGTAGGTTCCTTCTTCTTGTCTTGCTTATACCAAGTTGACCTGTTGTCAGATGTCCTTGGCTTCCTGCACTCCCTGGCAAAATGCCCCTTCTTGTGACAATTATAGCATTCCACCTTCTTTTTGTCAAAACCTACAGTTTCATTGCCACTGATGTTGATCTTTCTTCCAGTCTTCTTCCAAAACTTCTTTGTCCTTAAGCTTAGTAAAGCTACTTGCCATTTAATGTCCATGTCCTCCATATCATCCTCATCAATTTGATCCAAATCCTCATGATTGAGAATTGAACCACCCACTTGACTTGATATAAAGGCATAAAAAGTAGTATCACTAAGTCGTGCAATCTGTCTCTTTGAGCTACCAGTGGAAATACTTCCACTACCAGTGGAAACAACAATGTTAGCACTGTCATCATCACTATCACTTTCTTCATCTGAACTATCATCAAGAGATGATGATATGAGTGCTACACTTCCTGAACTTGAGCTTATTTTGCCAGCTTTCTTCAATCTTTGTTCAATAACCTTGAAGTTATTGTACAAATCATTAAGTTTCATGGTCTCCAATTCTGGGTTATCTTCCCACACAGCAATATTGGTTCCAAACTCAGAGGGTAAGCTTCTTAAGAACTTTAGATTAAGGTCTTCCCTTCCACCTCAATCCCAAAAATAGTGAGTTGAGTAACAATCTTTTGTAGCCTTGTGAAGATGCTATCAAGAGATTCATTACTTGTTGAACCAAAGTTTTCATAAGTCTGCTTCAGCAAGGTCTTTTGAGTCTTCTTGGTGGAATCATTCCCACCAAAAACTTCACAGATCTCATCAAAAAGAGTCTTTGCAGTCTTGTACTTGCTGAATGCTAGAACTTGGTTTCTGGGAAGTGTCATCAACAACAAACCTCTGGCCTTGAGATCATTCTTCAGCTGAAGTCTTTCATCATTAGTAACAGGTCCAGTGTTGACCTTAATTACTTCCTTGCCACCAACCATCTCTGAAGTAGAACTTGGTTTGAAAGAATTTCCAACCATAATGATCTCCCAAAGTGTGTAGTCTTGGACCATAAAGAATTGTTTGATCATCAGCCTCCACATCTCAAAGTCATTCAACTTAAGCTTTGGAAGCTTAGTAGCAATGTTTGAGTTACTGGTTTCTGTCTCCATTGATTCTTCTGAGTGAACTAGAGTCTTCTAAATCAAAGTATCAAAGCCTGGCTCTGATACCACTTGATGAGATCATTTATAGCTCGAGGTTTGTTAGACCTCATCTAGGGATTACACAATAATAAAGATAAAGAACATGTACGCAGCGGAATAAACAAAACATCTTTATTATTGCTAACAAGGTTTCTCGTCGTCATCTCTACTCTAACATACACCAAAGCCCCAATTCTACGTGATCAAGTGTAGCACGGTTACACTCTAACAGCGATCTAAGATCGTTGAGGCTTAACACTAATCAACAAGTCTAGGCGTTTACAATAACTATACGCCCTAGACACACACACACACACTTTTTCTGGACTTTACATCTTGTATGTACATAATATCAATTCCCTGTATCTCTTTATATAATAGAGATACTAGGGTTACAAAGGATATTCTAGAATAATAAAAAGATATGCAGTAATCTTTTTCTTTCTTTGCAAGTTTCTTCCTTTGTCTCCATAAGTCCCTCATGTTTCACATGTTTTGTCTTATCAACTTAATTGTAATTCCCAACAACCGGTAATTATGGCATGTACACAAAATGGTATGATGATTTCGATAAATCGCAATCATCAGGAGGGAGAAGAACATGCCAAAAGAAGTAGTGTTTCATCTCTAGAACGTTAGTTGTTCGAGGGAATTGTGCTTACACTAGAACCGAAGAATTACTAATGATGTGTACATCGGAGCGTATTACCAACCTTCTGTGCAATACTATGTGAGTTATGTTGTTATGCTGCTACCCGAACGACAACCATGTTCCTACACTTTTGAATCTACTTTATCCGCTGCGTGATGAAAAGAGAGTTGTCGGTTCATGAGGGAGCAAGAAAAAGTAATAAAGGATCACTAGTTAGGAGGGAGTAATAACCTAACTAGACCATTACAGTTGAAGTTCAGAGCTACAAAGACCTTTGCAGGCAGTACGCCGAGATCGTCGGAAGAGAGAACATCAAGTGTGCCTCTGTATCTAGACTACAGAGACTCTGCGCTTCAACAACGTCAACATAGTTTTGTTGTAATTTACATTGTTTATGTATTTATAGGTCTCATTGTAACCATTCACGTGTGACGATATCTTGGAGGGAGATTGTTAGCCTCGCTCTTTTATAAAGATAACGTCACATACGTGAATTGGACTAGATACGTAGTTAGTTGTGCCTTTAGGGAATACTATTGTACAAAAGGCAAACATGTAATAGGATGAGCCTATAAATACCCCTCATGACTCTCCATGAGGGTTGTGTGAAATTATGTACCTTTCATCTTTCATATTAATATTATCCTTTTTCTTCACACTCTATCTACTTTATCTCTCTAGAACCAAACATGAAATCCATCTATTTTGATCAACCTCGACCTCCCGAATCACATAAAAATCATTACTTTTCGGTCCTACATTATCCCTCCGTCATTTTACACTCTATTTTCTTCTCTCTATATTCTCTCTCTACCTCACCTTACAACGTTCTAAAAGTAGAACTTGTATTTCTCGTCATATCGCAAGATTCTATTAGTTATAGCTTGTAAGAATATCTACATCGAACTGTAATCCTCATTATGTTCGACTATGATATTAAATCTCACTTTGCAAGAGTTGCAAAAATGAGATCTTCAACGTCCGACATTTTAGTCATAACATGGGTATGTACCATGTGGCAAGTTGCTAAACAGGAAGACTGTAGAACTTGTCTCTATCATGACTAGAACTTGTCTCTATCATGAATAGAATTTGTCTCTATCATGACTAGAACTTGTCTCTATCGTGACTAGAATTTACCTCAACCGTAGTTAGAACTTGTCTTCACCATGACTCGAACTAGTCTTCATCATGGTTGGAACTTGTCTCTAAAATATTCCCGTACCAGATTTTCATAAAATGTGGTAAACTCTCTTTGTTTTGTGCCGATACTACTTAATGATGATTTATAATGACTATCTTATTAAAATGAATTAGATCGCTCCTTCATTTTAACAAGAAAGTTATAAATCAAATGGGTTATAAATTTATATGCTCTTATTTACAAATATTGGGAGGCCTGTATTTGTAAATAATGAGATATAAATGAAAGCCTAAGTATCTGGAAACTGTGCAACCATTTCCTACTCCGCTTGTGCACACCTTCCTTTCTTTTTATACCATTCTTCTTTGGTATCAGAACAATCATTTCCTATAATTCTCTTCTTCCTGTTATCTTTCTAGACTTATTCTTTCCCCTACTCCTACGATTATCTAAATCTCTGGACGAGATTTCTTCTAAGGGGGTAGGACTGTAACAACCCACAAAACCTCATTACTATCATTCCCATTACAAATACCTATAGTAGGTATTTCACAGGTAAATTTTTTCTTTTTATGACTCACTAGACCTGCTCACGTATTCACACAAGCCAAATAACTCAACACTCACATACTATAAACCCCTGGTATGTCAAGCATAAGATCACCACAACACCATAATAAGTAATCTACCAATCTAAAACACTAAATATATCACAAAACCCTAATAAACCTTAATTAAACCCTAATTAGGTCTATGTGCTTATTTGAACCTATATGCTTAACTTAACTAGTATGAAAGTGTCCAAGGCTTAAGTATGATTTACCTTAGGAATATTAGGCATTAGTACAACCCTTTAGAACTTAGGTACAAGTCCCTTAAGCACAAAACCATATCTAAGTCATAACTTCCTAGAATTAGGTCTAGACTATCCCAAAACTTCACCATAGGTTACCACCACTTAATATAAGCCTCTTAGGACTTAGGATTAGTTATTAGACACTCATAGGACAATTATCTAGGCACAAAACGCTAGGATAAACCCTAATCTCCCACTAAACACAAATAGGTCATTTAGGTCACAAAACTAGGTCAAACATTCCCAAATCTTTCCCATAAGTTACCATCACTTAGTATAAACCCTTTATGACTTAGGATTAGTCATTAAAAACTCTTAGGAACCTAACCTAGGCACTAAACCTTAGGCAAAACCTTAAACACTCACTAAGTAAAACTAGGTCAAAACTTAAACTAAACTAATAAAACCTAAACATAAGCACATCAAACACCTTAACCAAGCACCCTAACACCTCTCCCTAGTTAAGATAGAACCCTAACACCTTACAAGCACCCACACAAGTAGGTGCATCACCTACTTGTCACCTACTTAACTAAACCACCACTAATCACCACTAAACCACCACTAATCCACCACTAATCACCTTAAACCATCACTAAACATCCAAACCAGCTTACAAGTACCTCTAAGCTACCAAGCTAGGAGGTGCATCACCTCCTTGTCACCCTTTCTTTCTTAACCGCCTCCCTCGGCTCTCCTCCACCACAACCGGCCTATGGCGCCCCCTAGCTACCACCATAGCCCATCCTCATCACCATTAGACCCTCCAAGATCACCCAAATGTTTGCTTACTCCTCCCCCCTGCTCAACACCTAGCTCACCTTTACTTGCTTACTACTCTTGTCGACCCTATAAATACCCTCGTACACCCTTTCATTTCATCCCATACCTTCCCACACTTCTCTGTCACATATATTATATAGTTTAGAACATTTAGAGTACCTAGGAGTCGAGTAGCAAAGCCTTGGCCGAGTTGTGTTGTGGTTTGAGTCGAGAAGAGCCCTAGAAAACCCTATACCCTCGTTAAACCCTAAACTAACCAAGTAAGCCTTACATTTAGTTCTATTAGCTTTATTATAGTCTTAGGATAGTATTAGGATGCCTTAGATCCCTTAGGAACCCTTGCATGAGCCTTGAACCATTAAATTTACTAGTTTACATTTTAAAACCCTAAAATGAGTTTAATACATGTTTACATGCTATACATCGTTTACATGACCTATAATTTGTATTAGATAACTTAGATAGGCTAATATTAGTTAAACATAAGCTAGAAAACTTAGTTGTTACATAAAAATATAAGTTACATGCATTTATGACTAGTTTTGCAAAACTTTACATGCATAAGGGCATATATCATAAATACCTGAAATTATAAAGTCTAGGGACAGTTTTGGACAATTCCTAGAAGTTATAAGTGTAAGGACTAGTTTTGCAAAGTATTAAAACCTTAGGATAGATATTAAAATAAGTTATAAACTAAAAAGGACTAGTTATGCAAATATTATAAAGTTAAAGGTCTAAATTGTAAATATAGAAAACTTATAAGTTAATGGGTTAAATATGTTATTTTCTAAAACTATAGAAGTCTAGAGACTAGTTGTGTTAAGTATAGATGGTTATAAGTATAAATAATATAAGTATTGTAAGTTTAGGGTAGAAAATGTAAATATATAAACTATAAAGGTATAAATTTAAAATATCATATAAGTATAAAACCTAAATAAAGTTAGAAGCATAATGCAATAGTAGGGAGCTTCATGCGAGGAGTACTATGTGGATATTTCGTTTTGACGAGTTTGTTGGGTTTACGAATTAAAGTGCCCTGACTCCTCGAACGATTATTGCATATACTTCTGAGATATGATGGCCCGAACGGTGTTATGATTATAACTTAACTTAATAACAATATAGCTCAATAGTAGGGAGCTTCATGTGAGGAGTATTAACTTCTGAATTACGATGGCCCGAACGGTATTAGGTTGATAACATAATACAATAGTAGGGAGCTTCATGTGAGGAGTCATATAATTCTAGATTATGATGGCCCAAACGGTGTTATATTATATCTAAAACATTAACACACCTAAGAACAATAACTTAAGAAACTTAAAACAAGATGACTAAAGCTTGACATACATCCAAACCTACAACACACTAGGATACGTGAGTAAGGCAGTCTAGTTCCAGAGTCACTATTTGCATCACTTAGATTATCCTAAGCCCAAGTGAGTTCATAGCCTCATACTCTTTTAAAATACTTTCACTCTAAATGCTTTATAAACCCTTTGAGGGGGATACATGCTACTTGCTTTACTTAAAACCGATTACAAGTCTTTTTCTTTGGTTGTTGCACGAGTAAACTAACTGCCACCACTACATAACCAAAATTCATGAATCTAATTGTTTGGGATATTTTACCCATGCAAACACGAATATAGTTGATAGATCTATTGGAGTTTGACAACTCCCGTTGGTATTAACACCTCTTTAGGTGGTACAAATAAGTACTATATTTGAACCCACTGAAGGTTTAACTTTGGCAAGTTATCCTTCCCATCCCCTTATGGTTGGGTCTGCAGCCCCCATGACCCGAATTGTTAACGTGTGGTTCATGAGCTCAGTGCAACATACCCCACTCATGATAATTGTGCATGCATCACAATTATCACACACACCCTACATTTTCCTCGACGGGTGTAACAACTGAACCCAGGGAACTTGTATTCACTAAACCTTAAACCTATGACTCTCACTCGACACCTAGTGTTGACTTTTTAAGCATGTATTCAAGGTATATCACTTCTATGGAGTTATGGCAGAAGGAGGCACTGAACTCGGAGGACTTGTCAACATGGTTATCATTCAAACATAACCTAACACCTAGATTTTTGGGACCTCATCAAAAATAAAAGTATATATTTTACAATTAGAACTCTGATAATAATGAATGATAACTAAAGTTATCAAACGACTCTTTTCAAGTCGTTTTCTATTCCTGTAACTATGATTCTATGAAGTAATACCCCAAACACTTAATCCACTACGATCAGTGAAAAATGGGTGTGTTACAGAAACGATAGTATATGCTGACTCGGACCGTGCAGGTGACTATGTTGATAGAAAAAACACAAGTAGTATATGTAATTTTGTTGGACATTATCTCACCTCATGGTTTTCTAAGAAACAAACGGCTCTAGCCATCTCAACAACTGAAGCCGAATACGTGTTGGCCGGAAAAGCATGCCAACATGCTCTTTGGATGAAGCAAGCTCTTGTCAACTACGAAATTCAACTCAACGACATCTTTATTCTTTGCGACAATAAAAGAGCCATCGACCTCAACAAAAATCCAGTTCAACATGCTCGTACCAAACATATTGAAATCCGTCATCATTTCCTTCGTGACAATGTTCAAAAAGGAAACATCTCTATTGAGAAAGTATCCTCAAAAGACAACATTGCCGATTTCTCACAAAACCTCTTAAACAAGAACCATTTAATCTCCTTAGGCTTGGACTAGGACTTATGGAACCAACGTTGTAGTTTTGGATGTTAGAATAAAATCAGAAAAATCAAAACAAATTCCTTTTAATTGTATCCTCTGCCGAACTGGCGGAACCGTTAGAGAAAGAGGACAGAACCCTCTTTTTGGTTCCGCCTAGTCCGCGGATCACCAGGTCTGTTTTTCTCTTTATATTAAATCAAACACCCCTTATACCATTACCATAACACACTTGCTGTTACTATTCACTCAAAAACATAACCATACACAAAAATTAGGTTTCCTCTTCAATCATCTTGCTCTCTAATCATCATTGTAAGTATTCTAAATAGATTTATACTCCTAATCTGTGTCTAGGAATTATATTTATGCACAAAAACTAAAAACTTGGGTTATGCATTAACTTAAGAAACCATATAGAGCATGCGTTGAAAACAAAACTAATTATGTTTTCCCTTACTTAGGAATTGCATCTTGTAAGACATTATCATGTTTACCAAAATTTTTGTTAAAATACTTCTCACAACTTGGACAAATATTTTTTTCTCTTACATTGTTGATACAAAAGAAAAATGGTATGTTTCAAACATCACTTGCATAATGTCTCTTGAATGTTAAAGGAAATACATAACTAATATGTATCACTACTATAAGAAGGTCTATCCTTGACTCGCATTTTATGACGCATACAATATAATGACACGCAAAATTGTAAGTCATAAAAAAACTGTCATAAATTGTAAAATCTGAAGGCTAGACGACAGGCATTTTTGTGTGTCATATCTCAAATTTTTTAAAAAACACGGACCACAAAAGCTTGAAAACTTTCAAATCCCCTTTTATTCATTATTTCAAATTTGATAAAATGCTCAAATCACTTACTGGACTTACTAGCCCATAGGCCCAAAGTTGCTAAATTGCATTAGTAATTTTATTTCCCACTAAAAGACTAAACTGCATCTGCGTTTCATATTTCATTTCCCTGTTTCCCCAAATCAAAAGTAAAAACCTAATTCCCCAAATCCTAATTCCATGAAAAAAAATTAGTGTTATTCGTCTCTTGTTCTAATTACTCGAAGCAAATTAGTTACAAACATACAGGTAATTATTGTTTTTCTTGTACCTTTTCATAGTTTTTAAGTTTTAATTCGAACCACTTAATTGTAGTGAAGTAATTTGTTGTTAGTGATTATTGTTACTTGTTACTTGTTATCTTGTTCTAAATATAAAGCATTTACTTTTCTAATATAAAAAAATTAGTGTTAAGTTGTTAACCACTACCAGTACCACCATTTGGTCTCCATTTTTGGTGAGTTACTTTTTTTTGTTATGATATATGTAAATGGTTTTTATTTACAGTAGTTAGGAACAAGTGTAATGTTGCATTTAACCCTTTGTTTTGCTGCTAATTTTGCTAATTGCCAAATTTTGACATGATAGTTTGATACTTTAGGTTAGTCAATGAGTGTCTTTTTACTATTTTTGTTATTTTTTGCTACTGATGTTTGCTATTTTGCTTGGTATTAAGGCTTACGGTTTCTTGATCTTCATTTTTATGATTTTAAAAATGGCTTTTATTTAGTAGTAATTATTGGTAAACCAGATGTTGATTGTTCATTGCTGTTTGCTAACACCTAATTACTTGGTTTGTTACTTGTTCCTATGTTGTTCGCTAACATGTGTCTATTAACTTCTGTCTAGATTTAGCTCGAACACATAAAGATGCTGCACCTTGTCCAATGGTTCCCGAGGATATTTCAGTCAAATTTAAGAAAGGGTGATGGTTTGGTTGAGGGAACGATTCACGACCACACCAAGAGGGTGTTTGTTTGCTTCTATCAAAGTAAGGAAACCCGTATAGGGTGTGTTTTGTTGTGTTCGGTTCACAGCGAGACCCACAAAGGGTGTCGTTGGTTGGTGTCATTTATCGACTGGAAGGAAAACCACCTATGGTGGTGATTCTTTGGCCTGGTACACGACAGCCCCGAAGGGGTGTCGTTGTTGTTGTTCTGTTGTCGCGGCTCACACCACAAGCCTCACTCGGGTACGTTTGGGGTTTGTTGCCTATTCCACCAAAACAACCCACTAGGGGCGTTTGTTTATTCTTAGTTAAAGAGAAAAACCTGCAAGGGGTGTTTGGCTTAAGCTAAAATCAGCTTGTATAAGCTGGTTTCAATCTCACTTTGCTTGTTTGAAGTATTTTTGCAGGTTAGAATTGGTGTGCAGGCACAAGACAAGCTGAACTGTCTCAATAAGCTCATAATAAGCTCTGCTTATTTTGGAGCTAATTGGTGTGCAACTGGTACAATATAGCGATCCCGTATGGTGCTTTACCGTGTCCACTGCCAACACCCTTACTCAATTTGCCACCTAGCACACATAGTTAATGCTAGCTATCAACCTTTCTCCCTAAATTAGTCCGCGTCGCCTCCGCCACTGTCACATCAGCTTGTGCTTTCCTTCCTAATACATAATTCTCAAGTCTTCTGTCAAATCACTAGAATATACAGATTACACGACTGAATTAATGATTCCAAACTTTAAACTGACCACATTTTTAAACATGTGTGTCTGTTGGGTGGGGGTGGGGGGGGGGGTTAAGAAACCTATGGTGATTACCATATATAATTGAAACGATAATTATATATTTGGACTACAATACTTTAAGCGATGTTGTAAGCATATAAGAATGTTGCCCTTAGCCTATTATAAATAGTTTTGATGGCATGAATTTTATTGTGTTTTGGCGTAACTTATGGTTTTTGTAATCTCTATCATGTGTATCAGATTTGAAGGACAAATATCTGGCAAAAACATTGAGATTGGTGTTATTGAGGCTGACAGAACATTCAGGTAAGTATATCAGCATCTTAATAAACAATTTTTAACGATTGCTCATTTGTTGTTGCAGAGTTCTAACTGCAGCTCAGATTGAAGACTATCTTCAAGAAGTGGAATAGTTAGTTGCTTTGTTATTGGGGCTTTAAATTTCCTTAAGTTAAAAGATTTTGTGGTGTTGGAATTTAAAGAACTAAAGCTGCCTGTTTTCACCTGGAGCCTCTATGTACTTGTTGACAATCAACCTAAGAACTAATGTGTCGGTAAAAGAATGTATTTGGTTTTATGGCATGAATATGTTTCTGAAGCTATATTGTTATTTGCATTTGCTAGTTAATGATGGATTTCCAGTTTTTAATATTTGTGTTTCATTGACTTTGATATTTGACATTTGTATTTTTAATTTTGTATTATCAGGTTTTTAATTGTCATTTAATAGAAAATTAGGAACTGGAAAAAATTAATTTAAAAAAAAAAATAGGTTATGACACGCAAAAAGGAGTCATAAAATGTGGGTCAAAAGTGCGCGTCATAGAGGGATGACGCACAAATGCGAGTCATGAAGATTTATGACTGGTCCATCCTTGACTCGCATTTACGCGTCATAAGACCTCTTCTTGACTCGCATTTGGAGTCAAGGATAGCCCTTTTTCTAGTAGTGTATTTTCGATTACATTCAATCGAAGCTACATTGAATTAGGAGCGTTTGGGTTATCTCTAGTTTTATAACAAAATTTGCATGATAAAAACTTTTTGAGCATTAAAATGAGTCGAGATAACTGCACCTCCACATTGTTAGCATATAGGCACACACTAGAACAATTATATTAAAATAATCGTTAACATAGACTAAAATATGAAATTTGTGTTTTTAGGAACCAACATGCCTCCCGCAACACATTATTATCACAAAGGAACCCTTGACTACCTTCCTAAACACCACAAAACCAAAGGCCTAACTCCCACTCAAGTCAAAGTCTTTAAGGCTCTAGAGAAACGCTATGTTCACGAGGGTAGAACCATTGACCTATCTTTCCTAGAAGGAACAAACATTCGTAGAGAACTACCCGCCATCAACTTTGATTGTCTTTTAGATATTGATGAACTGATTTTTCCTAGATTCATCCTAGAATTCTATGCTTCCATCACTCTCCACACCAATGACGAAGGTCTCATGTCCTTGTCTTTCATGGTAAACCAAACCACCTTCAACATTTCTCTAAATGACTTTGGTCAAGTTCTAGGTATTCCTAATAGAGGTACATGCCTTTATTCGAACAAATGGCCACTCACAACTCTTGACTCGGTCATTGACCGTATCCATCCTTATGACACTCTTTTTGTTTCCAAGGAAGTCATTCGTGAACACCTCTTTGTTAGATCCTCAGATACTAGGAAAACCCGTTCGGGTAATGAAGTCAACAAGGACCCTTATGGTATGGAACTTAATGAGCTCAAGCCTCAATTTAGGAAATGGGAAGAGGTTCTTAGGCCCAATGTCATAAGCACCAAAGGTAATCATGATCATCTCAACACATGTCGTTGTTACGTGCTTTACTCCTTGTCTACTCACGCGAACCCTTCAACTTGGCTTACTCCATGGCCAAGAGGATGGCCGACATGCTCGTACTTGGTACCACCGCTCTTCCATGGTACCACCGCTCTTCCATATGGGATGCTACTCACCCGTCTCTTTAGAACATTTACACCCATTCAACTTCAAAGGGATTCGCCTAGACTACTCTCTCTTTCCTCATACATTTGTCCCACTCGGTGATAAGAGAGTCTCTAAGGTACAAGGGAAGCGTCCTCATCCTCCTACTTCCTCATCATCATCTTCTAAGAGTGAAGATGATGGACTTCCCAACTCTAGGCTCGTACCTCTTGAGTACCTCCAAAAACTACCAACTATTGAAAACGAGTATGAGGAATTCAATCAAATGAAGCGGATGTGGAAGTGCTTCGGAAGGTACCTTGGCAAGCTCAACAAGAAGATCGATCGACAATTAGAGCGTCTTATGAGCATTTGGCACTATTTGGTCTTGAAACAATTTGGTCTTGATACAATGTTGTTATGGATTTGTGTAACTTTAGACAATATTGTGAACTAACCGACTCATGCAGGTGGACAACATTGAGATGTTGTCAATTTTCCTTTTTTTCACTATAATAGTGAAAAATTTTAGTGCTTGTGTGATCTACATCAGTACGCGTGTTTTTACATGCATTTTTATCATTTCCCAATCAGTCTTAATTAATTAATATGTTTTATTAAAATTTAGAAAATTTGAACAACGTTCGGGGCCTAAAAATTGCACTCTGTTAAGGTTTTTGGCCTGGCGGAACCAAATTTTGGGTTCCGCATGTGTTAAAATTTGGTACCTCCAAATTTGTACCAGCGGAACTGGCGGAACCAAAAACAGGGTTCCGCCATTGTTATCGTTTGGTTCATCCAAGTAACTAAAGTATTTTCTTTAATTTTCACATTTTCGCATTCTCTCAAATACCAAATCATTCTCTTTAGTTAGTAACACATTTCTTATTATTCCTTAAGCACATTAGGACCATTTTAGCTCCTTAGCACCAATAGGAAATCATTTCCTGCCAAAATTTCAATTTTCTCATAACTAACCCAAGGAACCTTTCTGCATAAGGGAAGGAACCATTTATTTGGTTCCTTGCTATCCTTGGACACTCTGACCACAAAAATTTTGCATGATTACATAGCATTTACTACATATCTCACCCCTTCTACTCAACCCAACTTCATTGGATTGACTTCCAATGATTTGACAACCTCTTGAACACTTCCAAAAGATTTAGAACCTCCATTTTTGTATGGATCACCATCAAATCCAAACACTCCTTTCAATAATCTTCCACTCTATAAATTGGTACAATCCTGGATTGTTTTTTCCTCACACCTTCACCATCAATCTCCTTGATCTTTAGCTTCTTATAACCATTGTTGACAATGACAAAGTCAAACAACTCACCACCACCATCAAGACCCATTAGACGAACAACTAGAATAAACATTAAACCTTGTTGCTTCAACACCACCATCAACCTAAGCTCATCATCTTCCGATGAATCACCAGTAATCATCTCATCTCCCATAAAAGATGAAAATTTCCTTAATCTCGCCACCCCTACACCATCACCTAGACCACAAAATTTTGTTACCACTCCACCACCAACAAAGACCACAATAGCTAAATCACCACCTCCGAGTCCTTGTCAACCATCCAAAACTCCATCACCTCCAATGTCACCCAAGTTAGAACCAATGGAACTTTTTTGGAACTCCACCAACATCACCTCATCTACTCTTAGAGAATCTAGAAGACCTTCATACAAGATCCACCAATCCACCACCATTGCCTTCGTTTGGCTCCATTGAACGTATGGCCAACCAACAACCCCAAGCATTCTTTGAGCCCAATGAACCATTTGAACAACAACCATATCAACCTCAAGAATCATCTCAACCATCCAAGCCAAAACCATTGCTCTTTCATCCCATTTACAAGGACACTCATGGTCCTCTCTATGGTGAACCTCACTTTCAACAACATGATCAACCACAACCTCAAGAATCTCAACCATAATCGCAATCTCAATCTCAACACTTTGAATCCTTTTTCCCCTCTTATGAGGAAATAGAGAAATCTTTGTGGAACAATCCACCAAACACCCATGAGGAGATCAATGATCGCCTCGACAACCTTTATACTTTCAAGAACATGGTGGATTCTCAGCTTCATCAAGCCATGCAATTTCAAACCACCATGCTCTCTTTCATTATAGCCCCAACCTCCAACCAACAAACACCCAATGTACCTCCACGACAACCTTCCATCAATGAACCTATCCTCCAACATCCTCGCCATGATTGCTCTCATTGTAAGAGAACGACTAAGATTAGTGAGAGGAACAAAATCTTGGTTCGCCAACTACAAGACGAAACCCGATTCATTCTTCAACATATCGTCGAGCGTCTTAATGCTCTTTCTCATCCTCCACAACCTTAGAGCTTTCTTAGGAGGATTTAATAATTTAGAATTATCTAATTTAGGACTTTTTCTTTATTTTCTTTTATAGATGTATGATTTTTATTTCTAGTTATTTTTTCTTTCTGCATTTTCTTTCAGTAAGTAGGACTTTTGTGTTTCTTGTCCATTATTTTGACTTTGGACAAAATAATTTTTACTTGTAATGAATTTAGTTATACTATATGTTGTGTATTGTTGGATGTCTAACTCATTATCTATTTTTGGTTGACATTTTCTACATATCATGCTTGTCATTTCAACAACTAACCTCTAGTTTTTAGGTTCAAAATCAATGTCTCTTTACTAATTGGCACCCCATCTAGGGAGAGTATTGACCAAGGGCGAGTAATTCCGCTACGTTACTCTTTTTTTTGTTTTCACAAAAAGGGGGAGAAAACATATTAAATTCTTACTCAACTTTTTGCATATCATTTTAGCATATCATACTTTTATATGAAATTAAAAGTTGGATAAAAAAAGTTTAATATATAGTTTTAAAAGACTCAACACTATAATTATCTCGTTGCGTAAAAATAAAATTTATGTTTTGTCCTCAATAAAAAGGGGGAGATTAATAATACAAATATCGCCTAAAAACGTTATTTATATTTTACGATCTTTGCTAAATTTTGTTAACGACAAAGTGTAAACTTTATTTTTAGCAACACATAAATATAGTTTAGTCTTTCATTGATATACTTTTATTTCAAACTAAACATCACATTTGCTACATTTACATTTTACAAAAAACATAACATTTTCATATTTCTAATAATAGAAATTTACCATGACATCATGGCATACATCATATGCAAATCTTTGAAAGATTTTTCGAATCTCAAAGTTGACTTTGGTAGATCTCATATATATTTTGGTTAGATTCTTACTCAATGTATTATAGTGAGATTTGCTAAATCTCTTGGTTAGATTTGAAAAGATTTATTTGAGATTTTCTGTCAGGCCCTGGCAGAACCTTTTGGTACAACGAACGGAACCATCAAAAGGGTTCTGCCGTACTCGTGGCATGCTGGCATGTTTTGCCTATAAATAGCAAGCCACATCCAAGTTTTTATTTATCACTTACAATCACATATTAGCATACATACTCTCATTTTATTCATCTAACTTAGTTATACTTCATCTTTATGAGATTCTTTTGTAGCAAGAAGATCACAAGTTCATTCATAAAGCGTACAAGTTTCAACATTGAGTTGCAAGATTTGTTAGCTTAGCATAGTGCGAACTCTTGTTGTTCATACATCATTTGATTGTATTTATTTAGTAGTGATCGGTAAGTATTTTAGTCCTTAAAATACATAGAGTGACGGGAGTGGTTGTACTTTTGTAAAAGAACTCGACATCTAGCTTTCTGTCAGTAATCTTGTGTAAGCGACATGTAAGGTTTTCTCTGCCGGTGAAAGGAGCTTGTTGACTAGTGAAGGAAAATCTCGAGTTGGATACTCGGGGAGTGGATTAGGGCAAGGGAAAAGAGTCTTTGTAGCCAAACCACTATAAACATCCGTGTTGTGGTTTGATCATTTCTTTCTTTACCTTGCACTTTGCTTATTACTTATTATTTGTAATTGTCGATTACACGTAAAGTTTTCAAATGTAAATATAATTAAAAACGGTAAAACTATTCAACCCTCATTCCAAAAAAAATGCATATTGTCATAAGTTACTTTGCCTTTTGTCAGAAAACCAGCATCTTAAGCTAGGTTTTACACAACCCCACCAAGAAAGGTTTGACAAACAATTTTAAAACAAATACCCGCATACCAAATGAATGTTTTCACAATCATAGTATTCCTTTAAATCAAATACCATGAACCAAATTGCACCTAATTTATATTTCCTCTTTCCCGTATTTATTTTCCATATTTCCTTTTAGGTTTAATTCAAATTAGTTATATACTTTTAAAAATAGATAGGGAATATAAATTAAGTTTATTATATTAACCTCACTTGATGTTATTATCACAAGCTTTAAGAAGTTTTAAATTTATTGGTTAAGGGTAAAACTGTCTTTTGTTCAAAAATTAAGAAAGAGAAAGCTGTAATGTTAATTTTTTTTTTTAATATTTGTTTTTTGTCTGTGGACAATTATTTCAAAACGGATGTAGTACTTAATGTCAAATGATCAATATAGAACTTATATTTGTTATAAAACCAATTAACCATTCCTAACCACTCATTTTTTTGATCAAAATAAAAAAAACAAACTTTCACAATTTTTTTTAAAAATTAAATATCTCGCAAGCCGTAAATCGTTACGCGAAAAAAATACCATCCCGACGAGAATTAAATTATCTTTCTATAGATATGCATTGTTATATACTTTCGACGATTTCTTTTCGGCGATTTTTTTTTCTTTCAAAATTTCTGCCCAGAAAAATCATATGTGATTTGTAAAAATCATATGTGATTCGTTAAAATCAAATCATATGTGATTTTTACGAATCATATATGATATATGATTCGTAAGAATCAGAATCATATGTGATTTGTGAAAATTAAATCATATGTGATTTTTATGAAACATATATAATTTTTCTGGGCGAAAATTTTATAAAAAAAAGTTCGTCGGAAAAAAAATTCGTCGAAATTATATAACAATGTATATCTATAGAAAGATAATTTAATTTTCGTCGCAATGGTATTTTTTTTGTAGTTTGAAGATTTACCGTTTGCAAGATATGTTGTTTTTTTAAAAAATAAAAAAAATAGTTTTTTATTAATTTAGATAAAAAATAAATAAGTGGTTATGATTGGTTTATTGTTTCTATGACAAATATGAGTTCTATATTGGTTCTACTTTGGAGCATATTTCACCAAGCCCACATGCGTATTAATTACGCCAAATATTAGAAAAATGCCGTATGGTTCGCCAAAGTTTTGTCGATTTGGTTATCAAAGTTTTGTTTTGTTTTGTGAAAGCCATTGAAGAAAAGTTCTATACATACCTTGTAATCAGTCAAAAGTTAATTTTCTTCTCTCTTTTCTAACATCAAAAAAGCCCATTTGGTTTGCCTAAATTGTCCTAGCAAGAATTTTCTTGTAGTTAAAGCCATTCAATTTTTATTGGTTATATGGGGGAGTAAAAGGAGTGTGCAGTTGCATCTTGATTATTAGCAATATCAAAGTATGGGTTGTTATGCTAACTAAAAAAAAAAAAAAAAAAAAAAAAAAAAAAGTATGGGTAGTGTGTATAAGACCCATTAGATATAAATTGAGGCAAAATCGGTGCTGTAGGTTTTTCATTTGGCAAGAACATTTCTCACAACAACGATAATACCCAATCTTGCCCGAGCCGGATATGAAATAGTTAGGATGTAAACAGTCATTCATGTCAGAATATAGTTTTTCTATTCTTTTCAATTAAATAAATTCCCACAATTGAGAGAATTTAAAATTATAGATGGATGAAAACAGAATTTGGAACCAAGTAGAGGCTTAAACTCATCAATTCCTCGAGAATCTGGTCTAAGTAGATCACGAACATTATTTCCGCTGATAACAAAGATGATATTCCAAGTCCAACAACGCATATGAATTCTTCAAAACAATAGCAATAATCCTACATGAGGGTGTTAAGAGGCAGGCATGATGTAGGCAGTCATACTCATACCCTTAGATGATGACATATGAATTCTTCAAAAGTAGCAAAATATGTATAGCAATTTGCTTACATTATATTGTTCCTTATACAGCAATAAACTTATTTATGGTAGTTACTTATGTATGCACTATTACTTTTTTTTGAACAAATATGCATTATTACTTAAGTGCATATTTCACCAAGCCAGGGATATGTATATAAGTAAAATAGTCTTCCCAGTTAATAGACTTCACATCCAAAAAGAAAGTCTCCTTCTCAGCGCCGATACTCTCACTGACTATGCCATTCAGTATGCTGAGATTTGCATCATCAAAGCTATAAACATTGAAAACCTTTAGTTAATCAACAAGATATCATAATAAGCTTTCATTGAGCTTTAAAGAGGTTAAATTCCACTGTAAGGTATATTAGTCGAATGATAAATTTTCTTTGGGGTAAAATCTAGTAGAAACTATTTCAAAAATACAAAAAAATAAAAATAAAAAATCAAACACTTTAAGAAAAGTTACTCCGAATATATTTGGCTTTTATTTTTCGAACTATCTTTTCTATAAGTTAATCAAATATCATATAATGCCTATGATAAAAGTGGAACTTAACTTCTCCAAAATCTGTTTACTAGATCATGGGATTGAATATGTATTTACATGTTGTGTATGAGGACGTATGGCTTAAAAAGCTCTGCTAGTCGGAGTATGATTTTGATCTTTCGTTCGGCATCGTGACACCATGCACTAAAGGCCCGGCAAAGTAATATGTTTGCATATTGGATTCCCTTCAAAAGAATAAGAAAAATGTAAGAATAAAACAGATAATATAGAATTTTACATTTAATCATATTGAATCAGAGATCGCTGGTGTTGTTTACCTTCGTGTCATCAATCGGTGAGCCACCGACAAAGACGTCGTGGGATCACTTTCTAACACGAAAACCGGTATTGAAAAGAAGAGGTATAGTATATGAATAAATACCTTCAAAGGAATCATGTAACGGATCGCCACATATCTATTAAAGCTATTCATGGAAGTCAACAACTTGATGTCGCGTGTTGTTATTATTGGGCTACCTTGTCGACTCAATAGAGGATGTTTAATGAAGTAATCGATTACGCAATTTCTGAAGCTAGAAATGCTCAAAGGGTTTGACATGGATGATCCCACATGATAGATAATCCTCGAGTTATAAGGTTTATTCATATGAGCCACCATTGCAAGAATCATAGCATTAATCACCATGTCTCCTGGAATCTACATGTTTTTATATGAGATGCATTTTTTTTACTTTTTCAAGTGCTGGTGATTAACTTTCAAAGAATATCACAACTGTAGATAGCGAGATAACTCACCAAATCAAGAACTTTGTCAGGATCACTGAGAAAGCATGAAGCCCGGCCTTTACCATATGACGCAATGAATCCATCAATGGTTCTGGAAAGTACAAATTTAAGCTTATGCTCACATTTTTAGAGTGAAACAACATATGGTCATACTAAGAAGAATAAATTGAAATAATGTTAACATTTTCAGTAATAATCGAAAAAGAGCAGTATTTGAATTACTTGATGCCTTCAATCCATCCAGGAAATGGTTCTTTGTAAGTACTTGTAATAATGGTAGGACGTAGTATGACTAGTGAGACATCTTTTCTTAATCCCTCGAGCAGTAACATCTCCCCCATGGCCTTGGTGAATACATAAGTATTTGGCCATCCATGCAAGTTTGCCCTTGAAAGAGTGAGTTAAATCACAAATTAACTAACAATGATGGTAAAAGACCCATTGTTATACATCGTGTGTGTCATCAATTAAACTGTTGTGTTCTTTGCTGTTATTTTCTTTAGACACATACTATTCAAAGGCTATTTTAAGCTTGATTTTAAATAATTATTAGAAATATGAAATGTATCCGATTTTCTAATAAACTCACATTGACAAATTTGAGATTATTAGTTACCTTCTTCAAAAGGTTTATTTAGTGAAAAACTTAATTTTCATGGATCATTCAACTAATTAAAAGAGAAGAATAAAAGTAAGAAACCTTTGAAGACCAAAAATTTTCATGGCAGATGAAATGGCTTCGTCATCAGCATTCTCAAGCACGAGTTGCCTATGTCTATCTTGTATCAGCAACCTCTCCTCTTTAACATTGAGATCATTTTTTCCATTAAGTGTCTCACCCATTTTAAATGGATTTTCAAATATAATTCCAGACCTTTCACCCGAAACATAAGCTGAAAGAAGACAAATTCATAATAACAAAAAAACCGGCAATGTTATGCACAACATTAGTTTTGCTCAATTCAATATACAAACCTGTGGATACATGAAGAAGCAATTTTATGTTAGTGCAATTATTAACAAAGTCGGAGACATGTTCAGCTCCAAGTGTGTTAGTTGCAAATGCCACGTCGTATCTACAAACACATGTGACTTGCATGAAGAGCTAATTAGCGTTGGAGTAGTTAAATCTGGTGTTTGGATAATACTGAGTGGAGTATGCAGGCATTTTAATAAGCGTTTTTTTTTTTTTTTTTTTTTGTTCCTCAGATGGTGCAAGCTATTATGTAGTTGGAGCGATAAACGTAGGTTGATAACCCTAGCTATGTTGGCTTTCTATTGCTCATGTTTATATCATGGTTTGGTCATGTGTATTTCTTAGCCTACAAAATTACTTGATTGAAAATAAATCCATATGAAAAGAAAATATAAGAAAAGATGAAAAAAAACCTAAGTTTGTTACCCTTATAAAATAGACAATATCACAAAAGGTGGCCTACTAATATAATCTTTTCTAAACAACCTGGTTGGCTTTTAATTTTGTGAATCTTGTAGCTCAATCCGACAAACTTACGTGGATACATAAAAATGTTGCATAATCAATTTAGGTAATACCTTTCATCAAATATAGTTGAGGCCGCCGAGCACACCACAACATCCACTGTTCTCCGCATTTCATTTAACAAATCTGAGTTCGTCACTCCAAATTTTTCCAGGCCAATATCAGCAGCCACCGGTATAACCTTTTCAGATATAAATGTATTCATATTTTTACCATGTTTCTCTTTCAAAACCCTGAATAAGTCCTTGCTGATTACCTATATACAAGATATGTAAGCTAATCACCTCTCTAGTCACGCATTGAATATGGCGTAGGTTGCAACAGTTGTCATCCGCATTTGTGTGTATGCGTTGAGAAAAATATTACATGTACCTCAGAATGCAAGCGATGAAAGGCTGAGTATGAATCCGAAGCTCGTATAAGAAAATAGAGTTTTTTTATATTTGGCTGTACTCTTAGTATCTTCTCAACAAAAACTGCAGAGAATATATGTATGTAGAAGCATGATCATAAACAATCTTTTGTGTTAGGGAGATTAAGTGGGAAATAACTTACTTTTGCCTAGAAATCCAGTACCACCCGTCACTAAGATTGTCTTATTTTCAAGATAATCGATAATGCTTCCCATTTCCACTAAAGAGTAAGAGAAGACAGTTTAAATTGTTCTCGATTCTATGCGCATTATATAGATGTGATGGACTGATGGTTGGTTTCTTTGATAACAAAAATTACACTGAGCGGTACAATTTGGCTTGAATTCGCCTCTTGAGTAAACCTTAGTCGTTTCTGGAAGTGAATGCTTAATATTGTGACTGATTTAGGGCTGTTATTTATAGGCTTCGTTGGGCTCGTCTTAACTACGGCATAGGCTTAAGTGAGCACCAACGCCGTATACACCTCGTACTGAAATTGCCAAAAAGTTTACACTAGCTACGGCGTAGAGCTAAATGGTAGTCTACGTTATTGTCTTCATGGCAGCCTGATGGTCAACAGGTCTTGATTTCTTCTACACGATTTTATAAAACAAACAACTACGATTTACTACTGCTTGTTTACCTGCTACTGCTTACCGCTAACTGCTACTACTACATTTCGTCAAATATACTCAATGCCCTTTTTGTTAAGTCCCACACTACCAACACTATGTCTACTTATTTTTGATAATATATTAAGTATTGATTTATTTGATTTGTGTAAAATAAAAGTCGTAAGTTATTTGATTTGAATGTAAAATAGTAAATTATTTGATTTAAAAAAAGAGAGAAAATTATTAGGATTTGCAAAGTTTGCACGTGTATCAATATCAATCAATGTTTGGTTTATACGTAAACGACACACTTAGGATGCGTTTGATTATAAGTGGGATTGTAATTGGATTCGGATTTTAAAAAGATTTGAAAGAAAAGTATGAGAGAGAAAATATTTGATTGAATAAAATGTTGTTTGATTTAATAAAATATTTGTTCAAATTAAGAGGAATGCAAAGGGAATGCAAAGCAATGTAATGAGCAATCCTTAATTTATTTGGTAATGACCCATTACCCACTATTTGTTAATGGGTCATTACATTATAGCATACCAAGCACCATGATTCATATTCTTTGCTATTGATTAGTCCATATAACCTTCCACCAAGCACCCTTGAGATTGAGAATTGAATTTGAATTTATTGTTATTTAAATATAAAAATAAATTAATAGTATGAGTAGGCTCACATTTTGTGGCCAAGAAAAATGAACAAAAAAGGAAATTATGAAGAATTGTTATCTAGTGACATTATGCGTGGTTTTTAAGAAAAAAATATGGATTCATGAGCCAAACCTACTTATTTAATGTGATTTCATAGAACCCATAAAAAAAGAGTTACACCAATTTTTAATTCCATTTAATGCAAGCTAAGGGACCGTTTGGTACACCTCTTTACCGGTTTGGATTCATAGATTCTTTAAAAATATGTTTGGTACATTTTCATACCCCTGACAGATTTCCAACAGTGACATTTCACTCGAATTTTTCAATCCATCATGTTTTGATGCCTTTTGGGGTGGGTTTCCACAAATGAACCAATAAAAATAATAATAATATTTGATGTTATGTTATTCTTTTTCTTATATTTCACCTTTCTATTTTAAAAAGATATATTAAATAAACTTATCCATGATTTATTTTCTGTGTCTTCAAACTCAAATCCAAATTCAAATCCAAATCCAAATTTTAACCCTAAATCCATCTACGAACCAAACAGGCCCTAAACAAATATTTACCACTCTTATTCCATTACTTGAATCTACAGTACTACACTAAACGGGCCCTTAGATTATCGCCCCAAATTAGTAACTCATTTGCATTATCACCTCAAATTCCAAAAAATTCGCTTATTTTTATTTTATTTATTTATTTATTTTAATTACAATTACGTCACGTCTTAACATAAATATGGATGAAGACAAATAGAGAAAGGTCTACAAAATGATGAGCAAGAAATTGTCTACAAAATGAGAAAATGACAAAATAAAAAAATTATACAATATACTGAAAGGCACTTTTAAACGCCATTCAAAAATTTGTGTTACAGAGTACTTATGTTCTTAATCGGCTTTGCTATTGGTGGATCATCTCTAACCTTTTGGTAGTGTGACAAAACGAGCTACGTCATTGGCTACAATGAATAGTGCTGTCCCGGAGCACTGTAGAAACAACTCTAGATTCGTTATATTACTGTTACAACAGTGCTTTTAACAGTGCACGTCTTCTATAATCTTCAACACACGCCTAGGTTTCCCACACATGTCCTTTTATGAGAACCTTCTTTCCCACCTCTCTGTGTTTCTTCCACATATTCACAAACCCAGAAACAACACGATCCATAGATAACATAAACCCCTAACCCAGAAAATCACTACCCGTTTGTTTTGTATCCTCCAATTATCATGTCCGATCAAACACAAAATAATAATAATAATAATAAAAATGAAGACCATAAACCCTGAACCATGTTTGTAGGTAAGTTGTTTAATCATCAAAATGCCAAAATGCACCCACCACAACACAAATCATAACACTCATCAATCAATTGAAATTTTGAAAAGAATAATTATTCCAAAGGTGCGATCTTTTCTTTGTTTTAATTCTATTAATGTTTTTACCTTAGTAAAAGGGGTGTTTTTTTTTCTCCTTTTGATTGAATTTTGACTTTTCTTTTATGTTTTTATATGGGTTTTGAAGGTATTCAAATGGGTTTGGAAAATTTGTTTATTGCGTGTTCAAGCAGTTTTTACGGGTGTGAAGAATTAGAAATGGAGATGAAGATGAAGATGCCAAGAACGATAGAGATTGATTATAAGAGGCTAATCATCATGTATATAAAAATTCTTGTTTTCTTTTGGTTAATTTTTAGTGAGATTCTAAAAATGAGCAATGGGTTTTTTTTTCAAAATATGTTAGTGATGTGTTTTTAGCTTGATGTATTCTTAATAGGTTGTTAGGGAAGTTTTTTTAGTAACAAACAACTGCTGCATGTTGTTGACCAAGTATTTTGCATAACTTGGAACTAACGGGGTGCTTGGATATGCGATTTAATACTCATGTTAATTTGAAAAAGTCCTTGGATTGGTTTGATGCACACCAGCTGTTCAATCAAGTGCTTAAATAAAAATTTATAAAACATTCTAACTGATTTTCTTGTAAGTTTTTGTAAATGCCAATATTTACTTTAACTACTAATGCTTATTGCTACTTATACTAGTATCAATAAGCTGAATAACAGGCTTTTGATATTTGCTGCTTTTGTATTTTGATGAGGATTAAAATGGTGGACTAAATCTCGCTCTACAGGGATGGCTACATACTAGCTTAACGTTGGTGAGTTATAGGAAGTACTAAAAGTGATGAAAATTATCCGTCTATAGCATTTATGTTCCTTTGCAAAATGGAAAAATTAACTTGATTTTTGATGATAGATTTCTTATGAGTGAGTTTATATGAGATGCAATTTTTCACAAATGGTTCCGATTTTGTACATTTAAAAGTGTGCCTATAAAGGGACCGTTTAAGTGGGTTAATCAGGTTAAATGTAGTTTGTCGTTAACTGATTTAGACACAGGCTTATTAAGGTAAGTGACTCTAATATTAGTTTCTATTTTTGCATATTTATTATCAATTTAGTGGGCATAAAGACGATGAATGGGACTCCGTTTTATATTACTGAATGCGAAGATTGCGGAGATGATAGCCACTGTGAGACTGAATATGGTGACTTATGCTTCGACTACCACATGAATGACCCCACATTGGAGTATCTATCTCTGAAAACTCGATGGAGATAATTTTCCAATATATTTTGGTTTCTGTGGGTTTTTGTTACAGTATGTCGTGCCCGTTTTTTGTACTAATTTTCTACAGTTAGACAATGCAGACATCACTTTTCCGCAAGTTTCTTCACAAAATACAGTAAAGATAAAATTCATTGATTCTTCGTTGAAGTTTTAAGCGCTCTATTTGACTATTGGATTTCGTTGTTTGTTACTTTGCTTTGTGCTATATAATGAAAAAGCGGGTGTTTGGAGTGGATTATGGTAAAGATGAGATGACCTACGCACTTAATACATGAACTTCTGTTTAAAAGGACAAAACCATACTTTCCAGCATTTGCTAAAGATGAGATGATTATGCACTCAATCTTTTGATACCAATTATGATGAATATAAAGAATGCACGCTTTGTGTTTGTTATGATGTGGTAAGAAAAAAAAAGTGTGTGATAAAGTATGAAAGAAAGAAAAAAAAAAGAAACGAAAGAAAGAATAAAAGTATTATTATGATTCCCCGAGTTAAGTTTTTCTCTTTACACCAATTTCATATAAATACTCCCATGACTTATTCCTACCCTATTAACCCTTAGCCTAACGATATAAGCCAAATAAAAGTCTTCTTTGATATTTATACTTGGTGCTTACGCCACGTCGTTGCAAATTTTTTTTTGTACAAACACATGGTAAATCAATGAGTTGTGACTGAGCTATGAGAGTGAAACAACACCAAATACAATCAATATGAGTGCTTGAGTGAATAATCATGAGGAGCATGTCATGTTATTTTAGCTCAATGGTTGTCTTGGATACATAAAAATAATCTTTGAAACTTATACGAGAATCGGTTTTAAATCATTTTTCTTCTTTATGCTTGAGGACAAGCATTAGTTTAAGCATGGGTGAATTTGATGAGTCTCGTATTATACATATTTATACCCCCAATATTATGTAAATTATATATCAAGTTACCCTAATTTATAGGACTTTTGGTACTTAATATATGAATAAACATGCATGGCTAACAATCTAAGGAAATACATGAAAAAGACGAGAAACTAATGACTCGAAGGAACTTAAGAGAAATAACACATGGTTTGGCAAAAGCACGCCGACCTTAGGGAGAAAGCGCGCCGCTTACGGGCACCATTGATCAACTATGTACTCACGAGTCAATATTGAAGTATATTGGTCTTATACTTCAAGAGCGTTGGTTACATAAAGAGAAGCCCGCCGGTTTTATGTTAAATGTGCGGCGTACTTCCCCTAGAAGTTATACTTCTCCATTAATGAGATACATGAAGGATAAGGCCGATCACTTGCCTATCATTATTGTCCAGGCACGTCTTAGGGTCTTAGGGCTGCTTTATACCTATAAATAGAGGCCAAACTCGGAGTATAACACACACCTCAATCAAGAATCATCCTCTTGTAATCATAAGAAGAATAGATGTGGTTTTGCACAAAAAACCACTTGCTAAGGAGTTGGAAGCTAGCAGTACTTATGGAGAAAGTATTGTGAACGTTGTCCTACCTTATAATCTTGGTATAACTTGTTACGTTATGAATTTGAAAGTTGTTTATTTGTGTTTTGTTTGTTACTTTGTTATGAATATGGAGTAGTCGTATTATGTTTGGCTAAGGCTTTGTGGCCATAAGCTATAAACAGAAAATGTAAGATGAATTATGAATCTATGGAATATGTATTTGATATGTCATTGTTTAGCCTACTATCTCTTGTCTTGATTAGTCATTACGATTGTCCAAATGTCGAAGATGCAATTGTGTTGACTATATTTTGAATCGTCTGTCTATAATAAATCATTGCTATGCTTGTGAGAATTGGATAGTAAAACAATTGATAGCCTAGATTATGACATGTTTAAGGGCTAATCTCACGTCTAATGACTTGATTAGAGGAAATACATCTTTTATACTTCATACACAGACCATACTTTATGCACTTTATATATTAAGGGTTAAAGGCCGAAAGGATTCCTTTTTATGTCAAGTAGATATATTAGTTTTCATGACTACCCATCATGCATCACTCTTATGCTTTGTCCGTGTATTCTTTATGTTTCATTTGCTTGTTTAACTCTCGTGCTCAGCCATGCACAAACATATCTTTAAAAAATCTTGGCAAAACTTTTCAAAAATTTTAAATCCAACAAAAATGGTTTTAGTGGTAAGTGACAATAATTGGAATCTAATTTTGTTACCCGATACTGATAAGAGAAACATTTTCCTCCCTTGGGACGATCTGGTCTTACCTAAACCTTTACTATAAACGGGGGTTATACTTTTACTTGTGTGTTTTGTGTATTAAGGAAACGGTAGAATTAGCATTATAAATTTAAAGCTTTCGAAACACATCACACTCCGTCTTGGATGTCCATATTGTTAATACGCTTAGGAAATGCTGCCTCATTAAAAACCTTGTTAGGAAAACTCATTGGGACAAAACCATGACTAAGGACAAAAAGAGTGCAGCACGTATTATCTCTCTCTGATGACTATATCACTTGAGCTCTTTGATTCGCCACATCCCAATGTTATTGATGATGGAACCGTTGTGAATGAAAGAAACAATACAAGAAAAATGAACAAAGGAATTCGATAAACCCTTAAAGGGTGCCCAATCGGGACTTTGAGAGAAACTTCTCTTTTCTTAATAACTCATAATAATCTCTCCTAAAATGATTACAATTTATAATAAAAAAATCATCTTAGTAAGAAAGCTAAGAATCTTTACTAAAACTAAAATAAGGAAACAAAATAACTCTTATGAATCTAAACAAATCTTTAATAAAATAAGATAAATAAAAATACTAAAAGATTGATTACAAAAATTATAAATTGTCATTTTACCCTTCAATCTCTTCGAAATAATCACATGACTTCACATGTTGACCAAAGAACTGGCGGCTAAGCCAGAGGAGCGGGAGCTCGAACATGTCTTGCATCATTCTCCTCCTCTTGGAAAAGACTCGTCCTCGAATCTTGTCTTTCCAAGTCTCGAACTCTGAAACTTTCTAACCCCAATACCTTTCCTTAAAACGGCTTCTCTATTGGAGAATCACATTCTATCATGCAAACCATTCGATAAGATCATCCAGGTTAAGTGACATCTTCCTCACTTGTGTGACCGTTGCCTCATTCGACGACTCTACAGTTAGCTTGTTTTTAGAATCCGTATAAACTTCCTTCACTTGTTTAAGGAGGTCTTCATTCTTTACAATACGTGGTCCTTCTTGGTCAGATGTATCGTTGCCTCAATCGGCGAATCTACGAATTACATAACCATTAGGTCTTCCACTTCCACAAATTTGTGGGATAAGCATAGCTATATGTATCAAATTTAGGCAAAAAAATCAGCACTTCAGACTAGTGTATCGTCTTGTAGAAAACTCAAATGGCATATCCGAATGGTAAGATTTTAGATTCATGACTTTTGTACCCCATGCCAAAAAATCATAATGATCTAATGGTTAACGAATCTGTTATGTCAATTCTCCCGCAGCTGCGCATGATGTGACGAACTGAAACTAATATCTCGTTTCTCTGTATTTGGCTTAAAAATGTTGTGTGATTTCTTCTCCCGCAGCTGCGCATGATGTGACGAACTGAAACTAATATCTCGTTTCTCTGTATTTGGCTTAAAAAAGTTGTGTGATACCAAATGATGGCGGAACCGTTGTGAATGAAAGAAACCACACAAGGACAAAGAACAAAGGAATTTGATAAACTCTCAAAGGGTGCCCAATCAGGACATCAAGAGAAACATCTCTTTTCTTAATAACTCATAATAATCTCTACTAAAATGATTACAATTTATAATAAAAAATAGTCTTAGTGAGAAAGCTAAGAATCTTTACTAAAACTAAAATAAGGAAACAAAATAACTCTTATGACTCTAAATAAATCTTTAATAAAATATGATAAATAAAAATATTAAAAGACAGATTACGACAATTATAAATTGTCGTTTTACCCTTCAGTCTCTTGGAAATAATCACATGACTTCACATGTTGACCAAAGAACCGATGGCTAAGTGAGAGGAGCGGGAGCTCGAACATGCCTTGCATCAGAGATGGCAAAAGCACCCGAAACCGATGGGGAAAACCGAAACCCGAACCGGTTGGGTCGGGTTTTGGGGGCGGGTTCGGGTTTTATTGCGGGTCCGGGTATTGATTAAAAAAATTATCTGGGTACGGGTTTGGTGACGGTTTCTAGTAATCCCCACCCCGATTACCCGTACCCGTACCCATACCCGTTTACCCGAATTTGTTTGTTAATATGATTAATTAGAGTACATATATATCATATATAATTGTTTCCACTTGTAATTTTTATATAAGTATCTTTATTATCTAAGACATTTGGATGTTTAACATGATTTATTTAAAAACGTAAAATTGTTTGATATGGTAATTTTTCTAACTTTTTAAATATATTAGGATGTTTTGCTTTATTTTTTTGGTGGATTTTAGTGTGATTTAGTCTTGATAATCGAGATTTTGTCCATAAAATATTCAATTGAGGATACCCGATACCCGGCGGGGAAACCCGACAAACCGATGGATAATATTAAATGGGTACCCATCAGGTAATGGGGCGGGTAAGGGTGTGGATATTCTAAACGGGTACGGGTACATTAAAACCCACCCCAAACCCAACCCGTTTCAATCCCTAGTTGAGGTAGGAAGCGCCTTGGTAAATAGATCCGCCAAATTGTCGCTTGAACAAACTTTTTGAACAATAATATAACCATTCTTTTGTAAGTCATGCGTGAAAAAGAATCTTGGTAAAATATGTTTTGTCCTGTCACCCTTGATATAACCTTCTTTAAGTTGCGCAATACGTGCTGCATTATCTTCATGTAAAACTGTTGGTGCCTCCTTCTCTAAAGAAATACCCCATGATCTACGTATGTGTTGTGTCACGCTTCTTAACCAAACACATTCTTGACTTGCTTCATGCATCGCTAGAATTTCTGCATGGTTGGATGAAGTTGCTGAGATTATCTACTTTACTGAACGCCATGAAATTGCAGTACCTCCACTTGTAAATACATATCCCGTTTGAGATTGACCATTATGAGAGTCAGACATATATCCTGCATCTGCAAAACTAACTAAACTTGTATTTGATGGGTTAGTGAAATATAAACCCACATTTCTTATACCTTAAAGATACTGAAATATTTGCTTTACTATGGTTCAATTTGATCAATTAGCATTCTCGAGAACTTTTCTTATAAGCTCTAAGCATTAAAAATCACTAGCATATGCATCTTATATCTTAAAATAAAATCACAACATTACATGAGCTCTATTCATTTATCATTTAGACGCATATCGATTACTTATTATATTGCCAGACTTATAAATATTATACACACTATTGGATCCACTACATGAGATCATATCTCCTTATGATCATTTGCATGTCTTTACGAAAGTATTGCATGTCATTATTTATGCCTTATATACGAAAATTTCAATACTTTAATTTCACTTTCTCATAAAGACTAATGCATATCCAGTAATTTTACACATTCATATGTACGGACTTCAAGTCGCAGTAACCTTGTCTCAATACAATAGACTTTACTCTTTCATTTCTTCTTTGCGTCTTTACATCTTTTGGCCATTCATTTATACATCTGCACATATTGCAGGTATGCTTCCATGATCCTCACGATGATTATAGCGCTATCTTATTTATTTACAAAATCATATATAATATTACTATCGATGTCGATTAATTACTTTTCGATTCCACATATTACTAGACATTATATATCGTTTATTGAAATCTCATAGTTTTTTTATGTGCCCGGGGTTTTCAGTAACCTTCATGTCTAGTGTCCCTTGACTATTATGGGGTCTTATTACCTCGATTTGACCATCTTACTTCAGTTGCTCCATTTTATCTATTCATTCGAGGACTTTTTATTTGGAATCGATTAGTCTATCACGATGCAGACGTGCCATATACTTACTACTAATCATTGATTTTACTGATGGGACACACATTGTAATTGGAGCATTAGCAGCGTGTATATGATCTAGTCACTTTCTTTAGGTCACTAAACATGACGACCAATTACTAGATCTGGAATATAAATTGTCCCTTGAACTTCAAGTTCATATTCATTAGTGTGAGGATCAACATTTATATTGTAATTCATTCTATATCTCTCGCTACTCATTCTCTCCCCCTGAATAAATTATCCATTACTACATCTTTTTATTGTGCATTGTGTTGGATTTACTATAACATATGTTGCACAATTATAATGTCTCACATAGGAATATGGTTTGTGACCAAAAACCATTCCGTTTGGGAGGATTCTTTATAGATAGTTGGTAAGATGCGAATTCATATTTTATCATTTGAAATTACATTCCCCATAAACAATAGTGTTGTTCTCACAATTATTGGCTTTGCAATCAACTGAAGACGTTTAATAAACGTTTCAACAAATGTAATACGTGTATGAACATGGGCTACTTTTAAATTCAACACTTATTCCAATAATCGCACAATGCTTGGAAGTATTCACCACCATTCTCAATAATATAATTTGGAAAACCGTGCTCGCATTTTATAAGTCGAGCCACTAAGCACGCTAACCTTAAGTTGCGTATTTGATGATCATTTTGACGATGTATCGATTTTAAAACTCAAAATGATCCACATGCGGATGTATAGGCCTAGATACATCCCATTTATATTTTTTTTCTAAAACTATATAGGACGAAGTCCATACTTTAATTTGGTAGTGATATATTAACAATTAACTTATATTGAGAACAATCAAATCTGTTAATACAAATATCGCCTAAAAGCGTTATTTATATTTTACGATCTTCGCTAAGTTTTGTTAACGACAAAATGTAAACTTTAGTTTCTAAGCAAAACATAATCTTAGTTTTTAAGACTTGCATAAAGTAGACTTTTGCTATATTTTACATTTCATAAAACACAACACAAGTTTATTTCTTAAATTAGAAATTGTCACATCACATTTATGGCAAGTTTTGTCATTATGCATTTATGGAAAGAAATGTGTTTGACTAACTTTGTTGTTGCTTGCAAGCTTTGTATTTGACTTGTTATTATGAGATGTGACATTGTTTGGTTGCTAGGAGTTATGTGACAAGAACTTGTTTGGTTTGAAGAGTTATTGCAAAAACCTACTGCAGCACTGACGGAACCCTGGGGGTACACGGGCGGAACCCATCTGAGGGTTCCGCCTGATCCGCCAAGCCTGCAGTATGGTGTGCTATAAATACCAAGCCATAATTTGATTTTTGGCTAACCTCTTGAGATCATATTTTACACACACACTCATCTTTTCTTCTAACCTCTTAACATTGTAAATGTGAAGTTTCTTTTTGTAGCAAAGAAGCTCACAAGGTCGTGAAAAGTTACAAGTTTCCAACACAACGTTGTAAGACTTGGTAGCTTAGTATTGTGTAAACTCGTGTTGTTTATACTTCATTTGTTTGTGTATATTCTGTAGTGAGTGGTTAGTATTTTAGTCCTCAAAAATACAAAGAGTGTTGGGAGTTGTTGTACCCTAGTAAAAGAACTAAACGGGAGTGGTTGTGCCCTTGTAAAAAAACTCGACATCTAGCTTTGTGTCGGTAAAAGTATAAGCGACGTGTAAGGTTTTCTCCGCCGGTGAAAGGAGCTTGTTGACTAGTGAAAGAAACTCTCGAGTTGGATACTCGGGGCGTGGACGTAGGGCAAGGAAAAAGAGTCCTTGTAGCCAAACCACGATAAATACTCGTGTTGTGGTTTGATCGTTTCTTTTATTTACTTGCATGTTATATATTGTGTTTGTGTACATATCTTTGATCAAACGGAAAGTTTCAAAGCTAATTTTACAAGTTAAAAAGATTTTAATCGGTAAACTATTCAACCCCCCTTCTAGTTTTCCACAATTAGCATCAAGAGCTACGTTACTCAAGCTTTTAAAATATATTGTGTTTTAAAACTTGAAACGATCCATGGATTTTGAAAATTACAAAGAAGTGCAATCTATGCAAAGACCACCACTCTTTGAAGCAAATGGTTTTATATATTGGAAAAACCGTTTTGAAACTTACGTGAAAACTAAAGATATAGATTTGTGGTATATAATTATTGATGGTGATAACGTAGTTACTAACATCAAAGATGATGATCAAAAGAAATTAATAGGTAAAAATAATGAAGCTAAAATGATGCTTTACAATGCTTTGCCTAAGAAAGAATATGAAAGAGTCTTTTTGTGTAAAACCGCCAAAGATATTTGGCAATCTTTAATTGTCACTCATCAAGGAAACTCACAAGTTAAAGATAAAAAAATTGATCTTCTTGTTCAACAATATGAACAATTTGTTATTTCCGAAGATGAGATTATTGATAATGCTTTTGCTAGATTTAATACTATTATTACTTCACTTAAAGCACTTGACGAATCTTTTTGTAGTAAGAACTTTGTCAGGAAATTTCTTAGAGCACTCCATCCGAAGTGGAGAGCAAAAGTGACAGCAATTGAAGAATCCAAAGATCTTTCAAGCATGTCACTTGATGAGCTAATTGGAAACCTCAAAGATCACGAAATGGTAATGGAAAAGGATTCGGAACTAGTTAGAGGCAAGAAAGAAAAAGTTAAGTCCATTGCCTTGAAAGCTAGAGTCCAATCAAGTGATGATGAAGAATCTACTTCGGATAGTGACGATGAGGAATATGCTATGGCCGTTAGAGACTTCAAGTTCTTTCGTAGAAGAGGAAAGTTTGTAAGGCATCCTAAAGATGACAAGAAAACTTTCCGAAAAGATCGTGATGATAGGAAAGGAAAGGTTGAAAGAAAGTGCTATAGGTGTGGAGACACAAGTCATCTTGTAGGAGAATGTCCAAAACCACCCAAGAGCAAACCTCAACAAGCTTTTGTGGGTGGTGCTTGGAGTGACTATGAAGGAGATGACGATGAGCCAAAGAATGACGATGTTGCTCTCATGGCTCACAACTAAAATGAGGTATTATCCGACTCATCTTACTCCTCTATTGATGATGACACTTTACAAAAAGAATATAACAAACTTTGTGAATTAAGCTTAAAAATCATAAACAAAAATAATTTTTTGAAAACTATAAAGGAGTTTTTAGAAAATGAAGTTTATGAGTTAAAAGAAAAAGCTAAGAGATTAGAAAAGAGTAAAGGTATTGACATACCTTGCAAATCATGTGAAGAGCTTAAACTAGAAGTTGAGAAACTCAAAATTACTCAAAATGATCTAATAAAACAAACCACAAAGTTTAAGAAGTTCGATAAGAGCATTTCTTGTGCGGATGAAATTATGAAACTTCAAAAGTCACCCTTTAATAAAACAGGACTAGGATTTACGAAAATAGAAACTCCAATGGGTCAAATGAAACAAGAAAAGATTGCACAAGAAACAAATAAAATTGCTACAGCAGCCTGCGGATCAAGCGGAACCCAATTTAAGGTTCCGCCCGTTGGTCCCGAAGGTTCCGCCAGGCCTGCTTCAGCAGTAACCTCATCCACTTTGGATCGTTCAAAATTTGTTAAAGTTACATACAAAAGTGGAACAAAACCTATGTTTAAAACTGGAGTAGGATTTAGTAAAAATGAATTTAGAGCTAAAACTACTCAACCAAGACCTAAGACTCCAATTCCCAAACGCCCTTTTCCAAAGAGCAACTTCAACGCTCGACCAAACTACCAACATGTTTGGAACCAAAACACTCCTAGACATTACCAAACTCCAAACCACATGCCATGAAACCCTTATGCTCTATTTTCATACTTGGAACAAATTAATGGCATGCTTAACCAAAATGGACCCATGAGAAATTGGGGACCAAATGTTTGAGTGTTTTTCATAAAATAGGTGTGCCTCAAAGTTTGTTTGTAACTGGATGAATGGATTAAAGATAGCGTTTGTTCAAGGCACATGACGGGTAACAAAAGCCTCTTCACTTCTTATCACAAATGTGACGGAGGTAATGTTACGTTTGGTAGTAATGCTAAGAGCAAAATCATCGGAAAATGTACAATCTCTCATGACTCCCTCTTTATAGATGATGTAGCTCATGTTGATAACTTAGGTTTTAATCTCCTTAGTATTAGTCAACTTTGTCGTAATAAGTATAATGTTCTTTTTAGTGAAAACGGAAGTAAAATACTTAAAGATGGTATAACCATAGCCAAAGGTGTCCTTAATAATAACGTATATGTCATGAAGATGGATCCAACATCTAGAGATAAACTTTGTCTTACCTCATTAGATGAATCTTCAACTTTATGGCATAGACGTTTAGGACATGCTAACATGAGACTAATCCAAAACCTCTCCTCCAAAGACTTAGTTCGAAACCTACCTAAGTTGAAATATGACCAACACTTTTGTGATGCTTGCAAAGTCGGTAAACAAGTCCATAATAGCCATAAGGCTAAAAACTTGGTTTCTACATCTAGGTGTCTAGAACTTTTGCATATGGATTTATTTGGTCCATCCGCTATACAAAGTTATGGAGGTAACTTCTACACTTTGGTAATAGTTGATGATTACTCAAGATATACTTGGACAAAATTTTTGAAAAGTAAAAATGAAGCTTTTGATAAATTTGAAATTCTAAGTAAGAAAATTCAAAATCAAGTAGGATCTAATATTTTGTCTATTAGAACGAATCACGGTCGTGAATTTGATAATGAATTTCAATTTGGAAACTTTTGTGATAATAATGGTATAACTCATAACTTTTCGGCTCCACGTACTCCTCAATCTAATGGTGTAGTAGAACGTAAAAACCGTACATTGCAAGAGATGAGTAGAACAATGCTTAATGAACAAAACATTCCACAAAAGTTTTGGTGTAATGCCACTGACACATCAACATACATTTTAAATTGAGTCTTAATTAGACCATTTTTGAATAAAACTCCTTATGAACTATATAAAGGTAAAAAGCCTACATTAGGATACTTTAGAGTGTTTGGGAGTAAATGTTTCATTCTTAACACCAAGGATTATCTCACCAAATTTGACCCAAAGTCTTATGAAGGTGTATTTCTTGGATATTCATAAAATAGTAAAGCGTACATTGTTTTGAACAAAGAAACCTTAAGATTCGAGGAATCGTTGAACGTAACATTTGACGAGAGTCCACCTCCCTCTAAGACATCACCTTTGGTAGATGATGACTTAGTTGAAAGCCAAGCAATAGAAAATCAAGAAATTTTAAGTAATGACAAAGAAGATGAACTATTTAACAAAGAACTTGTCAATGTCAAAGAATCTAAAAGTCATCCATTAGATGGTGTCATTGGCAACATTAATGAAAGAACACTAAGGTCAAAAGTTCAAAATGAAAGCAACTATTTTTGTTTCGTGTCAACTATTGAACCCAAAAATATTAATGAAGCCATTAAAGATGAGTCTTGGGTAATTGCAATGCAAGAAGAGTTAAACCAATTTGTTAGGAATGATGTATGGACATTAGTTCCTCAACCAAAGAGTCAAACTATAATTGGAACAAAATGGGTATTTAGAAATAAAATGGATGAAAATAGAATTGTATCTAGAAACAAAGCTAGGTTAGTTGCACAAGGATATAACCAACAAGAAGGCATTGACTACGATGAAACTTTTGCTCCGGTTGCTAGGCTCGAGTCAATTAGAATCTTACTTGCATATGCATGTGCACATAATTTTAAACTTTTTCAAATGGACGTCAAAAGTGCATTTCTAAACGGAGTCATTAATGAAGAAGTGTATGTTGCTCAACCACCGGGCTTCATCGATTTTGAAAAACCAAATCATGTTTACAAACTTAAAAAGGCTCTTTACGGACTTAAGCAAGCTCCAAAAGCATGGTATGATCGACTTAAAACATTCCTAGTTGACCATAAGTATACCATGAGCTTAGTTGATAATACTCTCTTCACTAAGAAGAAAGATTCACATATTATCATAGTCCAAATCTATGTTGATGACATTATATTCGGATCAACTTGTCAAGAATTATGTGTGGATTTCTCAAAAATCATGCATGACGAGTTTGAAATGAGTATGATGGGAGAACTCAACTTTTTCCTAGGACTCCAAATCAAACAACTAGAATATGGTATCTTCTTTAACCAATATAAATATATTAAGGACATGCTTAAGAAATTTGGGCTAGAAGATTCGAAACCTATCAAAACTTCCATGTCCACGAAAACTAAACTCACCAAGGATGAGGAAAGTGAATCCGTAGATAGCACTAAATATAGAGGTATGATTGGTAGTCTACTTTACCTAACGGCTAGTAGACCCGACATTATGTTTAGTGTTTGTCTATGTGCTTGTTTTCAAGAAGATCCTAAAACTACCCATCTCGAAGCCGTTAAAAGGATTTTTAGGTATATTAAGGGCACTACACATTTATGTTTATGGTATCCCAAAGGAACGGGAATAGATACCATAGTATATGCCGACTCGGATCATGCCGGTGACTATGTCGATAGAAAAAGTACAAGTGGTATTTGTACTTTTGTTGGACAGTGTCTCACCTCATGGTTCTCTAAGAAGCAAACGGCTCTTGCTATCTCAACAACGGAAGCCGAGTACGTTTCGGCCGGAAAGGCATGTCAACAAGCTCTTTGGATGAAGCAAGCTCTTGTCGACTACGGAATTCAACTCAACGACATCACAATTCTTTGTGACAACAAAGGTGCAATTGATCTTAGCAAAAACCCGGTTCAACATGCTCGTACAAAACATATTGAAATCCGTCATCATTTCCTTCGTGACAACGTTCAAAAAGGAAATATCTCAATTGAGAAAGTTTCTTCCGAAGATAACATAGCCGACATTCTCACAAAACCTCTTAAACGTGAACCTTTTAATCTTCTTAGGCTAGGCTTAGGACTCATGGAACCTACATTGTAGTTCTGGATATTAGACAAAAAATCACAAAAATCAAAACAAATCCAAAACCATTTTTCTCAGCAGGGTCGGCGGAACCCTCAGCCATAACGGACGGAACCCAACTCAGGGTTCCGCCGTGTCCGTCGACCTGCAGAATCATTTTCTTTGTTTATATTAAACTAAACACCCATTATCTCATACCACTACTTCCAAACTGCTACTATTCACTTTACCATCCATCCATACCTACGAATTCTTGGTCTTCCATTCATTTACATTGCAACTAAATCATCATTGTAAGTATTCTAAACATGATTACAATCCTGATCTGAGTCTAGGAATTCTATTTCTTGCACAAAAACAAAAACTTGGGGTTATGCATTAATCTGAAAAACTCATGCATTAGATTAGGTGTTTAATAAAACTAATCATGTTTCCCATAGTTAGGAATTGCATCTTTAATTAGTTTAAACATGTTTGCCAAAACACCCCATGTCAAATTCCTCAAAAAATTTCTCACAAGTAGGACAAATATTTTTTCGTCTCACATTGAGAATACAAAATCAAAACGTTATGTTTAAAACATCACTTGCATAATGTCTCTTGAATGCTAAAGGGAATACATAACCAATATGTATTTTCGGGTACATTCAAACGAAGCTACATTGAATTAGGAGCGTTTGGGTTATCTTTTGTTTTATAACAAAACTTGCATAAAACGATTTTGAAGCATCAAAATGAGTCAAGATAACCGCACCTCCACATTGTTTTCATATAGGCACACACTAGAACTTCCACATTATAATAGTGGTTTACATAAACTAAAATGTGAAATTTTGTTGTTCTAGGAATCATCATGCCTCCTCTAACCCACTACGACCACAAGGACACCATTAAGTACCTACCAAAACACCACAAAACCAAAGGCCTTACCCCAAACCAAGTAAACGTTTTCAAAGCCCTAGAAAAACTCTATGTCCATGACGGTAGAACCATCGACGCGTCTTTCCTAGAAGGCACAAACCTTTACGCCGATTTTCACAATCAACTTTGAGTGTCTGTTGAATATCGACGAGCCTATTTGTCCTAGGTTCATTCTAGAGTTCTATGCATCCTCCGTTCTCTCCACAGATGATTATGGTCATATGTCTATCAACTTTAGGGTTAGTGGTCATCAATACTCCTTCACTCTTGAGGAGTTTGCTCAAATCCTAGGTGTTCCAAACCGTGGTACTTGCCTCTATTCCGACTTGCACTCCCTCTCAACTCTTGACAACCTCCAAGACCGTATCCACCCTTATGACACACCCCTTATCTCAAAAGACGAACTCTGTGACCACCTCTTTGTTAGGACCACCAACACTAGGAGAACCCGTTCTGGAAATGAGGTCGATAAGGACCCATATGGAATGGAAATGAATGAACTTAAGCCCCAATTCAAGAAATGGGAGGAAGTCCTTAGAGCCAATGTCATTAGCACAATAGGGAACCGTGACCATATCAACCTTTGCCTTTGCTACATGCTCTACTCTTTGTCCGTTAGGCAACCCTTCAACCTTGCCTACTACATGGCCAAGAGAATGGCCGACATTCCCGCGCATGGCACAACGGCTATGCCGTATGGAATGCTCTTGACCCGTCTCTTTAGGTTCATCTCACCCATTCCACCAACTCCAAATGGTCTTTGTCTTGACTACACTTTCATTCCACACACCTTTGTTCCACTTAGTGATAAGAGAGTGTACAAAGCCCAAGGAAAACGTCCTCATCCTCCTACCTCATCATCATCTTCCTCAATGAGTGAAGATGACAATTTGCCAAACTCTAGGCTCCCACCTCTCGAATACCTATCCCAACTTCCGGATATTCCAAATGAGTCGGCGGAGTTCAAGCAAACAAAGGGGATGTTCAAGAATCTTGGAAGATTCCTTGGAAAGCTCAAGAACAAGATTGACCATCAATGAGTGCGGGTGTGTAGGAGTGTTTGGCACTAGGTGCTATTTGAACAAATTTGGTTGTTTTAACAATATGGGTGATGAACTTGTGTGTTAGTACAATGTTTGATACAATTTGGAACATGAAGTATCTAACTTTGATGCAGGTAGACAACTCTTGGCAAGTTGTCAAATTTTAAAGTTTATGATATTTTCACTAAGTATAGTGAAATTCTCGACCTCAAGGTCAAAGTCCTATGAAATGCATGTTTACGTGTCTAATTTTTGCATTGCCTAACCAGAAATGCCATATCTCTTTGATTTTAGGAGTTTTCGGAAATTTTGAAAATCGTCTCGCGGGTCTAAAACGCGGACTGCCAATTTTTTGGGGTCTGGCGGATCTGGCGGTATTTTGGGTTCCGCCAGTGTAAATTCTGGGAATTCCAGAATTCGCCCAACGGACCAGGCGGCACCCTCAAATGGGTTCCCCCTGTGTATTTTGAGGGTGCCGCCAGCAACCTGCAGAATTTTTTTTTTCATTTTCACCCATTCAACATCCAAACACCAAAATCCAATCCTTTTATGTAGAAACTCATTATTTGCAATGTGTTTAGCATAATAGGATACTCCTTCTTCCATAAACTTAACCAAAACCAATTCCCGGCAAAATTCAAATTTAGCCATAACAACCTCAAGGACCCCTCAAACATAAAGGAATGAACCCTTTTAAGGGATCCTTGAAATCCCTGAGATTTTTACTACCACAAATCCACCAAAACCACTAAGCATTTAGTGCAAAACTTGTCTTCTCACTTCACCATTTTCATTGGATTGACTTCCATGATTTGACAACCCACAATTAGTTTTCCAACTCATTAGAAACCTCCATTTTTGTATGGACTAACATCAAATCCAAACACTCCTTTCCATAATCCATCAACACTATAAATTAAGCCATCCTAAACACCATCAAATCACACCTTCCTCAACACAATTTCTGAAACTTATAAACCATTTTTCACCATGACTAAGTCAACAAACACCTCTCAACCATCAAGACCCATCCGGAAAACCGCCCGGATTAGTGTTAAACCACTATGGTCCAATCAACCCATCAACCTAAGCTCATCATCCTCGGATGAATTCACATCACCCATAAAAAATGAACACTTTTTGAACCTTGCATCTCCATCACCATCACCGAATGAACCAAATGAGCTCACTCCACCACCAACTAAATCACCTATTGACCCAGCTCCATCAAGTGCTCCAACTCAACCATCCAAAACTTCATCACCATCACCATTACCCAAAATTGAGCCAATGGAACTATTTGGGTCTCCTCCCACATCACCACACCCATTTGTCCAAGATCTTAATGATCTTCCACCAAGACCTACACAACCACCACCTTTTTCAAATGAATCACCAAGGTCAATTCTTGACCAAGATAACCTTTTTAACCACAATCAACCACCACAACAAGTGTACCATCCACCTAAACCATTATTATTTCACCCCATCTATCATGACATCCATGGTCCTCTATATGGAGAACCAAACTTTGAAAACAATGATCACCCAAATCCACCACATTCTCAAGCCCAAACCTTTGAGACTTTCTTCCCCTCATATGAGGAAATCCAAAGCATGGTTGAGAACCACCTTCATCAAGCAATGGAATTTCAAACCACCTTGCTTGACTCAATACCAAATCCATCTTCCACCCAAGAACCAAAAACCAACCAACCTTCAAACCAAGAAACCAAAACCAACCCATTTCAACCCACTCATCCCCATGCTTGCTCAAATTGTGAGCAAATGGGTGAAACCATCAAAACATTGCTTAACCAATTCCAAAATGAAACCCGATTTGCATTCCAACACGTCATAGAACGTTTGGATGATCTTTCCCACCCCAACAAATCCTAGACAATCCTTGGAGGCCGTTTGCCCCAATTAAGGAAAGTAGGATTTTATTTCTTGGTTATTTTTTAGTTTTTGTTTAGAAGTAGAAGAATAGTTCTCATTTCTTGTCTTTTGACTTTTAATAGTCAAAATTTTACTTGGAATGATATTTCTCTCTACTCACTTTAGTACATTGTTGGTTGATCATGTTTGTGTTGTCATTGTGGTTGCAATGTGTGTGGTAACTACATTCTTGACTATATATATCACCAACTAACAATTTTTCTTGTAGGGTCCAAAATCCATGTTTCCCATCTTGGCACTCCATTTAAGGGGAGTATCGACCAAGGGGGAGCATGGGCATTATTCCGCTTCGCTACTCTACTTTTTGTTTCGACAAAAAGGGGGAGAAATATTTTAAACCTTCAATACTTGATATGCTTTTCATCTCTTAAGTAAAACAAGGTTAATATAATTTTTTTTAAGTCTTGAAAACCAAGATTTTGCGTGTTACTTAAAAACAAAGTTTATGTTTTGTCATCAACAAAAAGGGGGAGATTGTTAATACAAATATCGCCTATAAACGTTATTTATATTTTACGATCTTCTCTAAGTTTTTTTAACGACAAAATGTAAACTTTAGTTTCTAAGCAAAACATAATCTTAGTTTTTAAGACTTGCATAAACTAGACTTTTGCTACATTTTACATTTCATAAAACACAACACAAGTTTATTTCTTAAATTAGAAATTGTCACATCACATTTTTGGCAAGTTTTGTCATTATGCATTTATGGAAAGAAATGTGTTTGACTAACTTTGTTGTTGCTTGCAAGCTTTGTATTTGACTTGTTATTATGAGATGTGACATTGTTTGGTTGCTAGGAGTTATGTGACAAGACCTTGTTTGGTTTGAAGAGTTATTGCAAAAACCTACTGCAGCACTGACGGAACCCTGGGGGTACACGGGCGGAACCCATCTGAGGGTTCCGCCTGATCCGCCAAGCCTGCAGTATGGTGTGCTATAAATACCAAGCCATAACTTGATTTTTGGCTAACCTCTTGAGATCATATTTTACACACACACTCATCTTTTCTTCTAACCTCTTAACATTGTAAATGTGAAGTTTCTTTTTGTAGCAAAGAAGCTCACAAGGTCGTGAAAAGTTACAAGTTTCCAACACAATGTTGCAAGACTTGGTAGCTTAGTATTGTGTAAACTCGTGTTGTTTACACTTCATTTGTTTGTGTATATTCTGTAGTGAGTGGTTAGTATTTTAGTCCTCAAAATACAAAGAGTGTTGGGAGTTGTTGTACCTAGTAAAAGAACTAAACGGGAGTGGTTGTGCCCTTGTAAAAGAACTCGACATTTAGCTTTGTGTCGGTAAAAGTATAAGCGACGTGTAAGGTTTTCTCCGCCGGTGAAAGGAGCTTATTGACTAGTGAAAGAAACTCTCGAGTTGGATACTAGGGGCGTGGACGTAGGGCAAGGAAAAAGAGTCCTTGTAGCCGAACCACGATAAATACTCGTGTTGTGGTTTGATCGTTTCTTTTATTTACTTGCATGTTATATATTGTGTTTGTGTACATATCTTTGATCAAACGGAAAGTTTCAAAGCTAACTTAACAAGTTAAAAAGATTTTAATCGGTAAACTATTCAACCCCCCTTCTAGTTTTCCACAAAATCTATTTTGGAAGAACTTATTGTTCTTCTATACATTTCGCATCATCATTGATCCGGGATGGTCCAACCGGTCATGCCAACAAATAATCTTAGGCATATAAAGGTCTAATTTATGACCACGTGTGCTTTAATTGCACATACCTTTATATGAAATCTTGGCTCATAAACATGTGATTTATTTTATGACCACATGTGCTTTAGCTGTACTTAAATTTATTCAAAAGTCGAATAATATGGAGAAATTAGCACATCGTCACATTTAAACTTATATTTCTCCAATCAAGCATATATAAACTCCTTTATATGTTTCATATAGTGTAATATAATGCTCCATTAGCCTATAGCTTAAAATATATATATATATATATATATATATATATATATATATATATATATATATATATATATATATATATATATATATATATATATATATTCTACACCGGGGAATTTGCATAATTTTCTCAACATATTCTACACTGGTGAAGTTGCATAATTTTCTAAACACATACATTGAATATTCGAATATCTCGTAAACAAATAAAACTAGATAATAAACAAGGAGCACATATATGATAAACTTAATGACATATCTTAATACATGTTGTCCTTTAATCTTATCCTTTAATTCGTAGTATGCTTTCTATGCCTTGTTAGTCATATCTTAAAGACTATAACAAAAATGAATTATTTCTTCAGTAGTGTTCAAATAACTAATGCCAATGCAAACAAAATATGATATTGCATTCTTTTATCAATTAAAAATAAGCTAAATTATACGTCGAGTATATATAGTAAAGATCAACACAATAAGCAGAAACCTAATATTTGCCTAATAATTACCAAAGTCGTAAACAAAGAGGATAAACAGATTTAAGCATGCGTAAAACCAAGCATATGTATTAAATCAAGATCAAATATTTTAACTCAAAGTTTAACTAAGCGAGGGGTTGTCATATTAGAAGCTCGCTATTTTGTTTTACAATAAGCAATCAATCCAACCTAGTACCTCGTACTATTTTACAATATCATTTGTCCGGTTACTTAATATCCGATTAAAAAAAAAGTAACTCCCAATATCGTCTTCTAGGGTGTATGGGAGATTGAGACGTAGACAACCATACCCCTACCTAAGGTAGAGATGCTGCTTCCGGTTCTACCAAAGGTAGAAAAGGACCTCCGGCCTTCCAAGTGGTGAAAATCGAACCCTTGACCTCTGTCTCCAGAGACAAGAGTGTTAACCACTTGATCCAACCTTTCTCTTTTACTTAATTTCCAATATAAGACTTAATTCATCAGACAAGAAATCATGACTAATATGTAGTAAACTAAAACCATGGTAACATAGAGAACAAACTAAATAATGTATACAATTAGTTATCGAACTAATGCCAAAGGGATAATGATGAGGCGAAAAATGAACCATTTTTAGGGGGTCATTTAAGCCCGAAATTGAATTTATTTGATCAAATATTGCCCTAAATTGTTCCTTTTGTGATTTTTGGTGCTTTGGGAGTGAATTCTGGAAAAGGAAGCATTTTTGACGTTTTTGGAGCTTAAAAGTGAAGAAAACGGCAAAGACTTAATTTTCCATGCTGAGAAGAGTACCTGCTGGCGTCAAGAAGGAAATTGTGATGGCGTCAGGAGTAAAATCCATGACGACCCAGAGAAAACCTGAAGGCATCAAGAGAAAGGCGTCAAGAGTTATTTTGGTGACGGCCTGCAAATGGACTACACGTGACAGCGTCAAACCCAGATCTAGGCAGTCTGAGAACTTATTTGGCGGCGAGTTGACGGTGTCAGACATTTACTCTTGACAACGTCACCTCACAAAATCTATATATACTTTTCTATTTTTCATTCATTAAGAGAGGAACTTGTGTGGAGAATACTAGGGTCGAACCTAATAAACCCTAGGTCGTTTGTAACAGTGTTTTCAAGGGTTTTCACCCCTTGAAACCTTTCATGTTCAATTAAGATAAGTCCTCTTTCAATTCATTCAATATGTCTATGTGTTGTTTGAATATATCTTATGCTTGTCTTGATTTCAACATGCTAGGCTAGATCTTTCATGTGTTTGCTTAGATGTAATGAAACCTAGATGTTGATTATAGGTTGATTGCTTGTTTATAGTTGTAATGGATGAATGATTTCAATGTTAGGCTTAAGAAAACTGGCACATCTCCATTGTGTAACTTGCTTGAACGTCTTAAGAAACATGAACCGATGTGTACTAGGTTTTTATGATTGTATTTAATGCATGAGCGAATTCTAGTGATCCCATGTTAGAAGCTTCTTAGCCGGCTCGACATATGTGTGAAGTAGGAGCTTATAGGATTGGGGAAGTAAGTACACCACCCCATGAATGGTATTAAGGAATAGAATCCGTCATCCACCCAACTGTAACAAGTAATTAACCTGTAAAAGATATCTAGGGAGTAGTGAAATCTAAGTAAACACAATTCTCCCATATATTGCTCACACCTCTAGTTAATTTAGTTTATTTTCATTTTTAGTATTTTATTTTGATTGCATCTTAGTTATTGGGTTAGTTGATTAGCAACTAATTCCGCCCACTCCTCTTAAAATCGAGATTTTTATTTGCTTTTCTAAAAACATAAAAATACAAAGATAATCATCCCTCATCTCTAGACCTAGTCTTTAGGTTTTCTAATCCTAGCGACACTATTCCCAAGTTGAACGATCAATCCCCCGGTACTTGTCACTATACTATACTACAACGATCATGTACACTGCCTGGTGGGGGTTGTAAGCTTCTCGAGATCCCTCGAGAGGTAAAGCCTGGTGCAATTCCCACGCATCAAGTTTTTGGCGCCGCAGCCTGGGGAATAGTTATTGTCTAGGTTAGGATTTCTTTTTATTAGGTCTACTTGCTAGATTCCTTTCTAGTAAGATTTTATTTTTATTTTTAGGTTTTCTTTAGTCTATCTTATTTCTTTGTTTCCTTTGTTCATAAACTATCTCGATCGATAACAATAACATTGATCGTTTGATTCCTGTTATTCATGTTTTTCGTCGCAGGATTTTCCAAATGCCCGCCCAATCCCTTTAGTGGAAAGTGAGAACCCACCTAACCTATCGCCTAACCACCACTTTGACAGTAATTCTGAAATGGAGGAGTCTGACCATGATGATGACCATAGGGCTAGTCCTTTTTACTATTCAGACTCCGATGAGGATCTAGGTGATGGTGATGTGATTAATGAGGATAGGATGGAAGAAGAAGTGAACCCTCTTAGATATGTCGACCCTAGAACAAGGATTGAGAGTGATAGCTCATTCAATATGCAATTTCCTTGTAAAATTGGATTTAGGAGCTTTAATGCCTACCTTAACTCATCTCTCCCAATGAACATAATCTCGCATAATGAATATAATAAAATCATGGTAGATGAGTTAGAATACAAGGGAGATAATGTTATTGCTAGAGCAATGTCATTACATGTGTTTGTAGGAAGCTTCGTTTATCTTGTTGAACTCATGGTTATGGAGAATCTAGGAGAATTTATCGGTAGTAAGATAACCCAAGTTGTGCTTGGAAAACCTTTCAAAAGGTTGACCAACCTTGATGAAAACTCATAGAAGGGTTAATTACATTCTCGGATGGGGATGAAGATTTTGTCTACCAAATGCCCCGTGCACACCCTAGGTTCAAGGATTTTTCCATGGAGAAGTGTAGTAGGTCTCCGCCCATAGAAAGGCTAAGTGAGAATGATAAGAGAAAAAGGCTTAAATATACTCATGAAAAGAATAAAAGGTACTATCGCGGATGTTTAGAGTTAGGAGATAATTATAAGAAAGATGAGGCGACTATTAGATGGCTCACCCTTGGTTATGTGAGCATAAGCGACACACGATAGCCCATGACCTTGAGTCTAGCTACAAGACTCGTAAATAAAGAAAAGTGCTTCTTGGGAGGCAACCCATGTTTTGTGTGATTTTTATTCTGTTTGATTGTTATTTGCTTCCGTATGCATGCTTTATTTTTATTGTTGGTAGATCATGTTTCAAAACTAAAATAGTGAACTTTACTTTGTTGTTTGGCCTAGTATTAACTTCATCCAAAGGTATTTCGCAAAAGATAAGTGTAAGGGGAAACCCCAAATATGTTTTTAAGAAACAAAACCGATCATGATTCTCCACAATATTAAGTGAACATGTATATTCGTATTTGTTAAAGCCAAATGCTTGTATCGAGTCATAATGATGTTTTGCAGGATTTTCCAGGAAGTAGGACGAAGTTTTTCCAGAAACTTAACATAAGAATTTCTGCAGGTCACTTCTGACGGCGTCATGAGTTTACTCTTGACGGCGTCAAGTGCAAAATTCTGGAAATATTACCAGTTTTGTTTTTCTAACGGAGTCTTATGGTTTTTTGTGAATTATTAAGTTTTATAATCTCCAGGAAATCTGCAAACATCATTCCACAAGCATTATATCTTATTTTGTTTTCTAGGATTTGTTACCATATATAGATTGCCGCCGATTTTACCTGAGGTTGCCTTGTCTGTTTTCTCAGGTTTTACAGGTTATGTATGACAAGAAGATGATTTATATTCTTGAAGAGAAGCTTTGATTGTTCATTTTCTTTGAGGAAGATCTAACCTGGCCACCTTATTATCCATACCGAGCGAATCAGGGGAGTATTTGATTTCATTCGTTTTACTTATTTCACGTTTACATTCTTTACTTGAACATTGGGGACAATGTTCATCCTAAGTGTAAGGGGAGGGTAAAATGATGATACCTTACAGATACACTTTCGCTTGAGTTTGTTTGTTTGATGGTAGATAGGTAATAAAACTATGAGAAATACTTGTTAGTGTAATTTTAGCGCCAAATTTAAATTTTTTTACAACATTTAGGAGTGAAACTTTAGCCATAGCAAGCGTCTCATGGATAGGAGATTGTATGACTAGCACAAAACCGTGCCATTCAGAAAAAAATTTCCACCCAAATATGTGAGGTTCGCCTTTAGATTTGATAGGAAAAGCATTTACTATTAGTGCTTATGAGTGTACCGGTAGCATTTAGATTCTAGAACTTGCGTTAGTGATGTATCCCGAGACCGCTAGTGAGATTACATTCGTGTAGTAGGATTTACTACATGATAAGAGGCATTAGGATCACCCTTGTGTTAAACCCGTATCATAATTACTTGACCATTTAAGTCATATTACTTGGCTAGTTAAGTCAATTAATTTTTCCCACACCCTTAGCGTTGTACTCATTTTTTGTATACGAAACCCCTAGTACACCCTTCCGAGCCTATCTTTTCGTTTCAAACTTTAAGCATATTACTTAAAGGAAGAATTTGTTACACCCCACTTAAATGTACACCCAAATCGCCTTAGCCTTCCGTGTATGCACTCATTTTTAGTGCATTATTGTTATTTGTTAAACCCTTAGTTAATTATCTAATTGATTACGTGGTTGCTAAGTCGAATCATATCCTTGTACATATTGTTTTGGGACAATTGAGACTCATGGGTAAAGTACTTGTGTTATGGAGTAATGGGGAAGAACATAATATTATTACCCTCATATGTGCGTTAATCTTAAAAGTACTCCAAGTGTTTTGATTTTCTTAATTCAAGTCATTAGATTAGTTTATTGTAAAGTATATAAAAATTCAAGTGTAAGGGGAATATTCATTCCCTATGATGTATTATATAGGATGGTAGGGTAAGAGTGTATGAAAAATATATATATCTCTATATTATATATAACTGGAGGCGTTTGACTATTTTTTGCCACATATTCATGGTCAATGCCCATTCATTTCCACATATGCATGCTCAATGCCCAGTCATTGCCAAATATTCATGGTCAATGCCCAGTCATCATGTTTTTAGTGTAAATTGTTTTTTTTTTCGTCCATATATAATTTAAAAAAAAATACATTACATGATTCGAACTAAAGACCTTTTATATGTTATATGGATGGTTAACCACTGCACCAACATATTTTTATTGTTATCATTTGTTTAGTCGTATAATATATGTAATATAAGTAAGATTTGTGTATTTTAAAATATGTGTTTATTTGCTTCGTTATTTATTATGTCAATGGATATGCATGCATGCTTATTGTACATGATTTTAAACGTAAAATATTTTTTTGTATATTAAGTTATATGAAAAGTATGGAAATTATTATGATATATCTTTTGTAAATATGATATAAATCTTTATTTATTAACCCTAATTTTTTGTATATATATTGTATTATAGGTACCACATGTATTCATAAACTAATATTCATTCATTCTATCAGTTTCCAGTATGCAGCCACAACCTCAAAGACATTCGCTTAGGATTTCAAGATCCAATAGTAGGAAAAATTCTGAAAATGTTGAAACAGATGTTAGATTGCAGAAACCAGGTTTATATATTATCAACAAGTTTATATTAGTTATGTTTAGTTATTGTTTGTAATAACATTATGTATATTTTAATTTTTGATGATTTTATAGCAACAAGGAAAAGTAAAAGTAAAAAATCTTCAGGAATGAGTGAGAATATTATGAAGAATACTAATATCGATTATGCAGGTTAGTTTAACAGTATTTGTTAATAATATATTATGATGTATTAATAATATAGTATTATTATTTTTTGCAAAAGCAGATGATCACTCAAACAATGAGGTTTTATCAAATTCTACAAGTTATCTTTTTTGTTTTGTATTTTTTTTAATTTAACAAAATAATTTACAATTATTGAAACTGAATATATAACATGTATTATATGTTTTATGTGTTTTTTTTTTAAAATATTATTCAGATAACCAACATGTAGATGTAAGCAGTGTTAGTAAAAGTACATCTACAAAGGATTTGATGATAGAATGTGATACACCAAGAAGAGGTTTTAAGAATAAGAACTTGACAGATTGTTCAACAAAAAAGATGTTTAAACCCACCGATAAAGAAGGTTCTAAAGGTAATTTATCAAATGTTTATTAATTGTTATTATTTATTTTTATAATGCTTTGTCAAATATAATTTCATTATGTATTTGATTTGTCAGATGCATTGATAGTTGAAAGTGATACTCCTTTAGCAAATTCTAGGTCTCATTCTATGAATTTAGGTTGGATACATAAAGGTAAAATTCCTTTATTTTATGTTTGTGTTATAACATATATTTTATTTACTCTTTAATAGTTTTTTTATTAGTGTATTGATATATTTTGTTATGGTCAATTAATGTTAATTATAGAATCAGAAAGAATGTCTTACACTGAAAACAGGAGAAAAGATCCAAGGAATGGATGTATACTATTTGTTGTATTGGTTTAAATTACTTATTCTGTTTATGTTTAATTGTTTATGTATAATGTTTATTAATAGGGAATACAAAAATTAAAGAGAATTTTAGATATCAACCATCTTCTTTTAAATCTGGTGATACTTTCAGAGGTATTGTTGAGTAAAAATAAAAGTATGTATAGTGATTTATATATGCAATATTTACTTCTTATATGTTGTTGTTTTATGAACATGTAAAAGTTATGAAACACCAAAAAGAAACAGCAGAAGTGGATGTTACAATGTAGACAGGCAATCATCAAAGCAATCTTCTTTATCTGAAAGTTTTGAATCAGGATCTGTGATAAAGAATTGAACTATTACTGCCATTAAACATCTGAATCCAATGTGCAATATCATGGTTGTTAAAGGAAGATGCATTTCTCTGTGGCATTCTTACAAACTCCATGAAGAAGATGATCCTTACAGTTTGGATTTTGTTTTCCAGGATGTAGATGTAAGTATTCTTTTACAATGAACCTCATATTATATTTTTCCGCACTTTGATAACATAATATATTTGTAATTTTTTTGTAACTCAGGGAAATCGTATACAGATTTATATAAAGAAAGAATTGATGTTCAAGTTTGAACCACTTATCCAAGAGGGTCAATGCTATATCATATCTGATTTTGGTGTGGCAGAAAACAGTGGAAGGTTACCTTTGTTGCCAAACAAATGGAAAATTTCGTTTTATAAAGGAACTCAAGTAACAAGAACAGACCTAATTGACGACAACATTGTTGGTTTCATAAATGAACCATTTAGCAGCATTTTAGATACCAACAATGAGTATCATGAACATGATTCTGTTGGTATGTTTATATCTGTTATAGTGTTCATAAAATTATTTGAAAGCGTGTTTATATTGATTTGATAATTTTATGAGTTTTTTACAGATGTAATTAGTACAGTTGTCGAAATTGGTAATATAGTTACTGTAAACAGTGCTGGAGGACCAAAAGTTCGAAGAACTGTTGTTATTGAAGATGCAGAGTGAGTAATATACATTTACATAGTTGTGTAAGTTTACATACACATAATTATATTGTTGGATTTTATGCAGATCTTACAGGCTTGATTGTACATTTTGGGATAATTGAGCACACATGTGGGATGAATACGAACGGAAAGTAGATGATATTGGCCATTTAGACATTCTTTTCATGTTTGGAAAAGTTAAATATTGGGATAGTAAGTTTTTTAAATTACTATTTATGTTGAATTATTGGAATTACAATGTATCTAGTTTATGAAATTATATAATTGTTGAACTTTTCAATACTTCAGATAAACCATCAATACATAATGCTCTATTTGGTTCAAAGATATATGTGAACAGGAAAATACCTCACTTAATTTCTTTCCGAGAGAGGTAATTTTTTTTAACACTTTATTTTTAATTTTATAATTTTATATGTTATTTTATGTAAATATAAAAGTGATGTTTTTTTACATATTTAAGGTATGAAGCACAAGAAGGTTATAAAGCAAATGAATTTCGTATTCAATCGTACACGCAAGATATGCATGTTGTTACACCTTCTGAATTTATGCAAGGTTGCTTAAAGAAGATGGTTGGCATGATTCGTAGTATAGAACCGGTAAGAAAGTAATAGCTTAAATATATTTTAAATTGTTATGTTTTTATGTATATAAACTAATTGTAATAAGTTATTTATTTTATTATTAACAAATGTTTTATTAAATAATGCAGAAAACATATTGTGTTGTTTATGCTAAAATAAATAGCATACAATATGAAAGTGGGTGGGCTTATGCAGCTTGCAAGGCATGCAATTCTAGAGTCACAGCTATTTCATCCAATACAGGAACAAGTTCACGAAACAAGAAACAATTGTGGTACTACAAAAAACATGAAGAAACATACGCAGTTGCTTCTAGGTATAAAAATTTAAGATTTTCATTTATATGTTTAAAGATTAAATTAAATAAAACGGTTGTATCGTTTTAAAACTTTCAAATTCATATGCAGGTTTAAAATAATTGTTCGTATAGTTGATGATAGCGGAACTGCACAAGTTGTAATTTTCGACAAGAATGTTCATAAAATGACTGACTTGACTGCATGGGAAATTATGGAAGAACATGGAATGGATACAGACCAATATTTCCCTGATGAACTTAATCAAATTATTGGGAAACAATATCTTTTCAAGATATTCTATTCTGAGTTTAACCACGACAGTAATAGCCACATATACTGTGCAGAAAAGGTGACAGAAGATGTTGATACAATCAACTACTTCAAGATGGGGTTCTTGGATAATGAGGTTTGATTTTGATAATGATTTATATATTTTTTTTAAATTTATTTCTTTAAATAAGTATACAACATACAATTTTATAATGTGGCTAATTTTTATTTTAAATTAATCTAGATTGATGATGATAATTTGGAAGATGATGAATATGAATTAGAAGATGATGAAAATGATTCATTAGTCTCTGAAGAAAGTTTTAATACAGATAAAGATGACAATGTTTTAAAAAATTCTTCAATTCATGAGGACAAGGTAACTTAAAAACGTGTATCATATTTGTTTAGTTATATGAAAATGATGCGCATCAAACTGTTTCATTACGAAGTCGATAATGAAGATGCACACAACAAGACAATACCAATATTTCATGTTTGTTAGAATTACAATCTTTTTGATGGTTGTCAATCAACTGAAATATGCAGGATTCTGAATTATCACTTTTAAATTAATTAATCACTAATATGTTATGTATGTCTTTGCAATTTCTCATCATAGAAAACCAATGCATCAGCAAATCACAACTATTATTGCACTGAACATATGAATTTTTCATATGCCAAATGCATTAAACTTATTTATACTATGCTCATTGTACTATGCATTACACTTATTTTCAATCTATATACTTGCTGTGTGTAGTATATCAGCATTGTGGTTTCAAAATCACTTTCACAATCAAAGGCCTATGGAGTTAAATGAAATTCAGGTCATTATTTGAATAACTTCACAGGACTAAACGCATATCCATCCGTACACAAGCAGGAACATATTTTCATTGATCGTGTACAAATACCAAACACGACCACTCAACAACAGCCTTTTCTTGAAGAGTTTACAATAACAATACTTCAAGAGGGGATGGATGAAGCTATACGATAACATTCATCATGTGTTGTTAACATTCATCAATTAACATTCATCACGTATACTTAACATTCATCAAGTATAGATAATATTCATTAATTAACATTCATCAAGTTAACATTCGTATGTGCCCTCTCAACAATATCATTGAAATGTATGTCATTGTTATAGGTACTAAGCTTTGATAATCAATGGGAGGTTGGTTCGATCACCTCGAACATGAGTCATGGTTAACATTCATCCATTCATCAATTAACATTTAAATGTTTCCTATCAACAATATGAATGAAACGAAAGTAATTGATACGATTATTATACTTTCATAATGATAGGAAGATTGCTATGGGTACATGGATGATGTTTCATGGTTAACATTCATCAGCCCTATGTAACATTCGTCAAGTAAAAATTTGTATATGCGGCATCATAATTAAACATAATTTCACAATAACTAAAACCATACAAATTATCATTATAAGTCATGCCCGCCCCTTGGGCTGGCTTTGATGTCTAGTATATATATATATATATATATATATATATATATATATATATATATATATATATATATATATATATATATATATATATATATAGAAAAAGAAAAGAGAAAAACATACGGACTACCATTCCGTTTCATTCTATGTTCATTCTATGTTTTTGTTATTTTGGATTTATTAGCTTAAGTCGAGTCTAGTCTTGGCTTAGCAACGCCATACTATACATGTAATTAACCAAGATTGTTAACTCGCCACCAGTAAAGACTGCCTATATCCAACAAAACTGTGTTTTCCATATCCCTACACCTAACGTTACAACCCTTTGAAAGACCTCTTTGATAGTTTATCCTAGGTGCTTACGCCATGTGGTGGAGGTTTGATCCTTTCCCAAGCCTATGGTAATCTATTTTGCTATGACAGGTAGTGAGAGATGTTTTCCATTTCCATATTGTGATATATACTTTATTACACCCGAGAGATGTAAGTATCTAAACACTATTTGTGAGGTGCTAGTGTATGACCTCCGTGCTTGTCTTTGGTCTTTAATGGAACGATTATTTGTTGTAATTACTTTTATATTAGTGTTAAATGACCCCTAACTTGTATTTTGACTAGAATAAAAGCGCATTTGCTTGAGGACAAGCAAATCTCAAGTGTAAGGGTATATGATGAGGCGAAAAATGAACCATTTTTAGGGGGTCATTTAAGCCTAGAATTGAATTTATTTGATCAAATATTGCCCTAAATCGTTCCTTTTGTGATTTTAGGTGCTTTGGGAGTGAATTCTGGAAAAGGAAGCATTTTGGACGTTTTTTGAGTTTAAAAGTGAAGAAAACGGCAAAGACTTAATTTTCCATGCTGAGAACAGTACCTTACGGCGTCAAGAGGAAGATCATGACGGCGTCAAGAGTAAAATCCATGATGACCCAAAGAAAACCTGAAGGCGTCAAGAGAAGGGCCAAGAGTTATTTTGGTGACGGCCTACAAATGGACTACACGTGACGACGTCAAACCCAGATCTACGCAATCCGAGAACTTATTTGGCGGAGTGATGAGGCGAAAAATGATCCGTTTTTAGGGGGTCATTTAAGCCCGAATCCGAATTTATTTGATCAAATATTGCCCTAAATCGTTCCTTTTGTGATTTTAGGTACTTGGAGAGTGAATTCTGGAAAAGAAGCCATTTTGGACGATTTTGGAGCATAAAAGTGAAGAAAACGGCAAAGTCTCAATTTTCCATGCTGGGAACAGTAGGTGATGGCGTCAAGAGTAATTTCCTGACGGCGTCAAACCTCAATAATAAAATCCGAGAGTTCATGAAGGCGTCAAGAGTTTTCCTGACGGCGTCAAAACCCCAAGAATTAAAATCCGTAGTAGATGACGGCGTCACTAATGTTCTGAAAGGCTCAAGGCGCACTAAGGCGCAAAGGGGGGCAAAGAGCCTCAAGTCGAGGCGCATTCTAAGGCGCGGGATTCATGAATGCGAGGCGCACTAAATACATTAAGGTTTTTATAACATATGTGACCATTAATGTAGATTAAATAATACAAAATAACATTAAAATACTAATACATGACATATATTGCCATTATAAAGATTAAAATGGATCATATGTCACTTCTCAAACGGATCAACTCTTTCATTTGATGACTTATATAGAGATTAAAATCCATATCAGACTAAATATGCTTGTATCCTACACTTGTAGACTTACATCTAACAAAGCTCACAATTTAACCCAAAATATCAAGCAAGCAACGTATTAATATTCAAGGCACAATGCCACGTTTTCATGATAATATGGCGTAAAGAAAATATTTAATAAAACAAAGTAACTTCTTAAATAAAATTTCATTCAATAAAATAAACATAAAATCAATTCAAATTTACAAATCATACAAGTACTCACCATATGACTTAAAAGGCCCATGCATATAACGTATAAGGCCCGTGTATCTTATCTTAATATTTAGAAAAAAACCCAAAACCCGTTACATCTCCGAGGCGCAAAAATCCCTAAGGCGCAAAGGCACAAAAATCCCCAAGTCGCGCGATTTTTGTGGGATTCATGCATGTCGTGAGCCTCGATTCAAAAAAATCCCTAAGGCTAGAGCCTCGTGCGATTTAGCGCCTAGGCGCGCCTTAGGCGCGATTTTTAAAACTCTGGGCGTCACACACAGGGCGTCAAGAGTAATTTGTGTGACGGCCCAGGCCTTGACGGCGTCAGAAGTAGATCAAGGCCGTCCGAGGAAGTATTTGGCGGCGAGATGACGGCGTCACACCTTTGTTCTTGACGCCGTCATCCCTATTTTCCTATATATAGTTTTCTAGTTTTTCACATTTAAAGAGAGAAGTTTTGGAGAAACCCTAAGTACGATTTTGGTGCTACTTCTACAGGTTTTTCAAGGGTTCCAAACCCTTGATACCTTGCATTGTAATTGAGATAAGTGTTCTTCTAAGTCAATCAATATGTCTATGTGTTGGTTGTCTATATCTTGTTCTTGTCTCAATTCCATTATGCTAGGCTAGATCTCCTTTGTGTTTGCTTAGATCTAATGAAACCTAGATATTGATTATGTGTTGATTACTTGTTTATTCTTGTTTTGGATGAATGATTTATATGTTAGGCTTAAGAAAACTGGCAGATCTCCAAATGGTAACATGCTTGAACGTCTTAAGAAACATGAACCGAGGCGTACTAGGTCTTTATTGGTTGTATTTAATGCATGAGCCACTGTTTACAATCCCTATAGTTGTGCTGGGCATGGTGTAGGAGGAGATAAGAGCTCATAGAATTGGGGAGTTATGTATGCCACCCCATGAATGGTATTAAGGAATACAATCCGTCATCCATGCAATTATAACAAGTAATTAACGTGTAAAAGATATCTAGGGAGTAGTGAAATCTAAGTAAACACATTTTCTCCAATTACTGCTCACAACCTTAGTATAAATTAGTTTAATTTCATTTTTTGTATTTTATTTTGATTGCATCTTAGTTTTGGGTTAGTTGAATAGCAACTAATTCCGCCCACTCTTCCAAAACCCGAGAATTTTAATTGCTTTCTAAAAAATATAAAAACACAAAAATAATCATCCCTCACCTTTAGAACTAGTAATTTAGGCTTTCTAATCCTAGCGACACTATTCCTAAGCTGAACGATCAATCCCCCGGTACTTGTCACTATACTATACTACAACGATCAGGTACACTGCCTGGTGGGGGTTGTAAGCTTCTCGAGATCCCTCGAGAGGTAAAGCCTGTTGCGATTCCCACGCATCAAGTTTTTGGCGCCGTTGCCGGGGAATAGTTATTGTCTAGGTTAGGATTTCTTTTTATTAGGTCTACTTGCTAGATTCCTTTCTAGTAAGATTTTATTTTTATTTTTAGGTTTTCTTTAGTCTATCTTATTTCTTTGTGCTTTTGTTCGTAACTCCTTACCATCCGACATCATGGAAGGTGGTAACATCTTTGAACCCGTCATCCCACCACAACAAAACCCACCATTAGAACCCCTTAGGCCCCGAACCTTAGGAGAGTACTCCCGACCTAGCCACCAAGGCTACCGAAACACCATTGAGCTCACCGGAGCCAATGTGACCCCCTTGCGATCCGACACCATCCGGTTGGTGCAAAGCGGATGTGCATTCCATGGACTTCGTTCCGAAGATCCAAACCAACATCTTAAGGACTTTCTCAAAATCGTAGATTCCATAGACCTAGGTGTTGAAACTAGAGAGACTACTGATGCATGGGAATCGCAACAGGCTTTACCTCTCGAGGGATCTCGAGAAGCTTACAACCCCCACCAGGCAGTGTACCTGATCGTTGTAGTATAGTATAGTGACAAGTACCGGGGGATTGATCGTTCAGCTTAGGAATAGTGTCGCTAGGATTAGAAAACCTAATTACTAGTTCTAAAGATGAGGGATGATTATTTTTGTATTTTTATATTTTTATGAATGCAAGTAAAATACCAGGTTTTGAAAGAGTGGGCGGAATTAGTTGCTATTCAACTAACCCAAAACTAATATATAATCAAAATAAAATACTGGAAATGAAATTAAACTAATTATTATAAGGTTGTGAGCAGTAATTGGAGAAATTGTGTTTACTTAGACTTCACTACTCCCTAGATATCTTTTACACGTTAATTACTTGTTATAATTGTATGGATGACGGATTGTATTCCTTAATACCATTCATGGGGTGGCATACATAACTCCCCAATTCTATGAGCTCTTATCTCCTCCTACACCATGACCCAGCACAACTATAGGGATTGTAAACAGTGGCTCATGTATTAAATACAACCAATAAAGACCTAGTACGCCTCGGTTCATGTTTCTTAAGACGTTCAAGGATGTTACCATTTGGAGATCTGCCAGTTTTCTTAAGCCTAACATATAAAATCATTCATCCAAGACAAGAATAAACAAGTAATCAACACATAATCAACATCTAGGTTTCATTAGATCTAAGCAAACACAAAAGAGATCTAGCCTAGCATAATGGAATTGAGACAAGAACAAGATATAGACAACCAACACATAGACATATTGATTGAATTAGAAGAACACTTATCTCAATTACAATGCAAGGTATCAAGGGTTTGGAACCCTTGAAAAACCTGTAAAAGTTGCACCAAATTCGTCTTTAGGGTTTCACCAAAACTTCTCTCCTTTAATGAAAAAAACTAGAAAACTATATATAGGAAAACTGGGCTGACGGCGTCAAGACAACCATGTGACGCCGTCACCTCGCCACCAAATACTTCCTCGGACGGCCTTGATCTACTTATGACGGCCTATGTGACGCCGTCACCAACCACGGTATTTTATTCTTGGCACTTTGACGCTGTCAGGATGACTTTTGACGCCGTCATCAACTACGGTATTTTATTTTTGACGTCTGACGCCGTCAGGGTGTAACTCTTGACGCCGTCACCTAGTGTTTCCAGCATGGAAAATTGATACTTTGCCGTTTTCTTCACTTTTTTGCTCCAAAAACGTCCAAAATGGCTTCTTTTCCAGAATTCACTCTCCAAGTACCTAAAATCACAAAAGGAACGATTTAGGGCAATATTTGATCAAATAAAGTCGGATTCGGGCTTAAATGACCCCCTAAAAACGGATCATTTTTCGCCTCATCATATACCCTTACACTTGAGATTTGCTTGTCCTCAAGCAAATGCGCTTTTATTCTACTCAAAAGACAAGTTAAGGGTCATTTAACACTAATATAAAAGTAATTACAACAAATAATCGTTCCACTAAAGACCAATAGACAAGCACGGAGATCATACACAAGCACCTCACAAATAGTGTTTAGATACTCACATCTCTCGGGTGTAATAAAGTAATATAACATTATGGAAATGGAAGATATCTCTCACTACCTGTCATAGCAAAATAGATTACCATAGGCTTGGGAAAGGATCAAACCTCCACCACATGGCGTAAGCACCTAGGATAAACTATCAAAGAGGTCTTTTAAAGGGTTGTAACGTTAGGTATAGGGATATGAATTACACGGTTTTGTTGGATAAAGGAAGTTTTACTGGTGGCGAGTTAACAATCTTGGTTAATTACATGTACAATATGGCGTTGCTAAGCCAAGACTAGACTCGACTTAAGCTAATAAATGAAAAATAACAAAAACATAAAATGAACATAGAATGAAAACGGGATGGTAGTCCGTATGTTTTTTTCTCTTTTTCGTTTCTATTTTTTTTTCTTTTTCTTGATTTTTCAATTTTTTTTCGATTTTTTTTTTTTTCTTTTTTTTTGTGTATACACTCTTACCCTACCATCCAAAATAATACATCATAGGGGTTGAACATTCCCCTTACACTTGAATCTTTACATACTTTAGAATTAACTATTCTAATGACTCGAATTAAGAAAATCAAAACACTTGGAGCACTTTTAAGATTAACGTATATATGGGGGTAATAATATTATGTTCTTCCCCATTACTCCATAAAATAAGTACTTACCCATGAGTCCCAATCGTCCCAAAACAATATGTACAAGGATATGACTCGACTTAGCAACCATGTAATCAATTAGAAAGTTAACTTAGGGTTTAACAAATAACAATAATGCACTAAAAATGAGCGCATACACGGAAGGCTAAGGCGATTTGGTTGTACATTTAAGTGGGGTGTAACAAATTCTTCCTTTAAGTAAAATGCTTAAAGTTAGAAACGAAAAGATAGGCTCGGAGGGGTGTACTAGGGGTTTCGTGTACTAAAAATGAGTACAACGCTAAGGGTGTGGGAAAAATTAGTTGACTTAACTAGCCAAGTAATATGACTTAAATGGTCAAGTAATTATGATACGGGTTTAACACAAGGGTGATCCTAATGCCTCTTATCATGTAGTAAATCCTACCACACGAATGTAGTCTCACTAGCGGTCTCGGGATGTATCACTAACGCAAGTTCTAGAATCTAAATGCTACCGGTACACTCATAAGCACTAATAATGAATGCTTTTCCTATCAAATCTAAAGGCGAACCTCACATTTTTTGGTGGAAAATTTTTCTAAATATACGGTTATGTGCTAGTCATACAATCTCTTATCCATGAGACGCTTGTTATGGCTAAAGTTTCACTCCTAAATGTTGTAAAAAATTTTAAATTTGGCGCTAAAATTGCACTAACAAGTATTTCTCGTAGTTTTATTACACATCTACTATCAAACAAAACAAACTCAAGCAAAAGTGCATATGTAAGGTATCATCTTTTTACCCTCCCCTTACACTTAAGATGAACATTGTCCCCAATGTTCAAGTAAAGAATGTAAAAGTGAAAAAGTAAAGAGAATGAAATCAAATACTCCCCTGATTCGCTCGGTATGGATTATAGGTTGGCCAGGTTAGATCTTCTTCCAAGAAAACGAACAATCAAAGCTTCCCTTCCAGAATATAAATCATCTTCTTGTTGGCCAAGTAATACTCTGACGCCGTCAGAATGGACCTGCAGAAATTCTTATGTTAAGTTTCCGGGAAAATTTCTGGAAAAACTTGGTCCTAATTCCTGGAAAATCCTGCAAAACTTCATTGTGACTCAATACAAGCATTTGACTCTAACAAATACGAATATACATGCTCATTTATTATTGTGGAGAATCATGATCGTTTTGTTTCTTAAAAACATATTTGGGGTTTCCCCTTACACTTATCTTTTGCAAAAATACTTTTAGGTTGGAGTTAAGACTAGGCCAAACAACATAGTAAAGTATTTCCACATTTTAATTGAGAAACATGATCAACCAACAATAAAAATAAAACATGCATACGGAAGCAAATAACAATCAAACAAATAAAATCACACAAAACATGGGTTGCCTCCCAAGAAGCGCTTTTCTTTATTTACGAGTCTTGTAGCTAGACTCAAAGTCATGGGTTACTACGTGATCTCATCATTTGAAATGATGTACCCCATATAGTTGCGATCATTACTGTTATGGTGGTAGTGCCTCAATCTGTCGGTACTCGCAATCACCTTCCCACCTAATTTGCTTCTCAAGTTAGCTACCCCATCTTGGCTCAATCCTTCGATTGTTAATGGCCCATACCACCAAGGACTTGGTTTATCGGGTGGTATTGTTGTTTCCAAGTGTCTCAAGAGCACCAAGTTCCCTTCCTCAAATGGTGTATGATTTTTTTCATGTCGAGTATGTTCGAGTTCAATCGGAACCTTATTGCTTTTTCTTCTTTCATCCTTAGCTTTCTTATAGCTTTTGATCCTTGCCTCCCATGCAAGAATCTTATTCTGAACACGAATAGGTGTCGTGCCAATGTTGTTTTTGATCATTCTCCAACTCAAATTCTCATGCCCACTTCGCGGGGTCATGGGGAAACTAATCTTTCTTTTTCCTGATTTAAGCTCAATCTTCCTACCTTCATACTTAATGACAGCCCTAGCGGTGGTGAGGAATGGTGACCCAAGGATTATTGGCATGCATCCATCCCCTTTATCATCAATGATCATAAAGTCAACGGGGTACATGAATCCTGCAACATTAACTAATACATCTTCTGCGATTCCTAGGGGGTATACGTACGAGTTTCCAACAAGAGATAACCTAACACGAGTAGGTGCTGGCATTTTTGACGTTAGTTGGATGTAGGTAGTTAGGGGCATAAGATTTACTTTCGATCCTTGGTCGGCGAAAGCACTAAGATGTTTCAAGTCCCCGATGCTTGTTGGTATTTCAAAGTTCCCACATGCTACCTGCTTGGTAGCCACTTTCTGTACCAGTAACCTCTCGAATACTGATCCTCCAGGAAGCGTATCATACTCATCTTCCTCTTTTTCCTCTTTCTCAGGAATCTGTCCGGAGTATTGGTTACGCCCATCACCCTTAATCCAATTTGTTATGGTGTTTTTGTTTATATCATGTTTCAGGTAGTAACTCAAAGGTTGGGACTCTGGTTGTTTTTCTAAGGTCTGTTTAGCAGGAGTTTCTACCTTCTCGTTATCTTTATGGACAATGGTGATGGAGTTAACAAATTGGGTGGTGGGAGTGGCGCTTTCTTTCCTTAGTAGTATTCGTTCGGGGGTTCTCTGATTGGCATACTCCTCCAATAGACTCAACATCTCATTCATTTTCTCCTGCATTTCTTCTTTCTGCTTATAAACTGCTTCTTCGAATCTAGCAAGCCGATCTGAGTGAGTTGCCATATATTCTCTCATCCTAGCCTCAAACTCCGAGCTAAGTTCCTTGGGAGGGGAACAAGGTGGGGCATAGTTCTGAAAAGTCTCGGCGTTTTCCCTAGAGGGTGATTCAGATAATGGTGCCGAAGTTGTTTTTGAGACAGAATTGACAGTAGCCCGTCTAGAACTCAAAGGTCGCCTTTGCCTTTCCTCAAAATAGTCAACCTTTGCCTCAAGTTTGCATAGGAGTTCATCGGGTACTTCGGTGGTTCCTCCAGATGTCGAGACTGCATTGATGGCCGCTTCTATCGTATGTTTAAACTCCCACAATTCCTGATTGTCAGTGGCGAGCTCCTCGATAATTGCCCAAGACTCCTCGGCGTTCTTATCACGCAGTTTACCTCCCGCGGCCCTGTCGATGGTGCGCTTAGTGTGATAGTCAACATGGTCGTAGAAAATCTGGACTAATAACCAAATGTTTATGCCATGATGAGGGAGCTTGTGGAGGAGATCCTTAAAACGGGCCCAAGCCTCGTAGAAAGTTTCACCCCGCCGTTGCTCAAACATCAAAATGTCCCTTCTAAGCATTGCAGTCTTTTCCGGCGGAAAGAATTGGGTAAGGAAGCGATTGGCGAGATTGTCCCATGTGGTGATGGATCCCGCGGGTAAACGCTCAAGCCACTGATTAGCTTGATCCCGTAGAGAGAATTGGAATAGACGTAAACGGGTAGTCTCTCTAGTTTCAACATCTGGGTCTATGGAATCTACGATTTTGAGAAAGTCCTTAAGATGTTGGTTTGGATCTTCGGAACGAAGTCCATGGAATGCACATCCGCTTTGCACCAACCGGATGGTGTCGGATCGCAAGGGGGTCACATTGGCTCCGGTGAGCTCAATGGTGTTTCGGTAGCCTTGATGGCTAGGTCGGGAGTACTCTCCTAAGGTTCGGGACCTAAGGGGTTCTAGTGGTGGGTTTTGTTGTGGTGGGATGACGGGTTCAAAGATGTTACCACCTTCCATGATGTCGGATGGTAAAGAGTTACGAACAAAGGCACGAAGAAATAAGATAGACTAAAGAAGACCTAAAAAAAAAATCTTGCTAGAAAGGAATCTAGCAAGTAGACCTAATAAAAAGAAATCCTATCCTAGACAATAACTATTCCCCGGGCTGCGGCGCCAAAAACTTGATGCGTGGGAATCGCAACAGGCTTTACCTCTCGAGGGATCTCGAGAAGCTTACAACCCCCACCAGGCAGTGTACCTGATCGTTGTAGTATAGTATAGTGACAAGTACCGGGGTATTGATCGTTCAGCTTAGGAATAGTGTCGCTAGTATTAGAAAACCTAATTACTAGTTCTAAAGATAAGGGATGATTATTTTTGTATTTTTATATTTTTATGAAAGCAAGTAAAATCTCGGGTTTTGAAAGAATGGGCGGAATTAGTTGCTATTCAACTAACCCAAAACTAATATATAATCAAAATAAAATACTGAAAATGAAATTAAACTAATTATTACAAGGTTGTGAGCAGTAATTGGAGAAATTGTGTTTACTTAGACTTCACTACTCCCTAGATATCTTTTACACGTTAATTACTTGTTATAATTGTATGGATGACGGATTGTATTCCTTAATACCATTCATGGGGTGACATACATAACTCCCCAATTCTATGAGCTCTTATCTCCTCCTACACCATGACCCAACTCAACTATAGGGATTGTAAACAGTGGCTCATGCATTAAATACAACCAATAAAGACCTAGTACGCCTCGGTTCATGTTTCTTAAGACGTTCAAGCATGTTACCATTTGGAGATCTGCTAGTTTTCTTAAGCCTAACATATAAAATCATTCATCCAAGACAAGAATAAACAAGTAATCAACACATAATCAACATCTAGGTTTCATTAGATCTAAGCAAACACAAAAGAGATCTAGCCTAGCATAATGGAATTGAGACAAGAACAAGATATAGACAACCAACACATAGACATATTGATTGAATTAGAAGAACACTTATCTCAATTACAATGCAAGGTATCAAGGGTTTGGAACCCTTGAAAAACCTGTAAAAGTTGCACCAAATTCGTCTTTAGGGTTTCACCAAAACTTCTCTCCTTTAATGAAAAAAACTAGAAAACTATATATAGGAAAACTGGGCGGACGACGTCAAGACAACCATGTGACGCCGTCACCTCGCCGCCAAATACTTCCTCGGACGGCCTTGATCTACTTATGACGACCTATGTGACGCCGTCACCAACCACGGTATTTTATTCTTGGCACTTTGACGCCGTCAGGATGACTTTTGACGCCGTCATCAACTACGGTATTTTATTTTTGATGTCTGACGCCGTCAGGGTGTAACTCTTGACGCCGTCACCTAGTGTTTCCAGCATGGAAAATTGATACTTTGCCGTTTTCTTCACTTTTATGCTCCAAAAACGTCCAAAATGGCTTCTTTTCCAGAATTCACTCTCCAAGTACCTAAAATCACAAAAGGAACGATTTAGGGCAATATTTGATCAAATAAAGTCGGATTCGGGCTTAAATGACCCCCTAAAAACGGATCATTTTTCGCCTCATCAACTACCCGTTTACGCCTATTCCAATTCTCTCTACGGGATCAAGCTAGTCAATGGCTTGAGCGTTTACCCGCGGGATCCATCACCACATGGGATGATCTCACCACTCGTTTCCTTGCTCAATTTTTCCCACTGGGGAGAACTACTAAGCTTAGAAATGACATCTTGATGTTCCAACAACGTCAAAATGAATCTCTTTATGAAGCATGGACTCGTTTCAAGGACTTACTCTAAAAAGTCCCTCATCATGGCATAGATCTTTGGCTCCAAGTCCAAATTTTTTATGACCATATCGATATCTCCATGAGGCGAGCCATTGACCAATCGGCCGGTGGTAAGCTACGTGATCTTAGTGCGGAACAATCATGGGAACTCATAGAAGATCTTGCTCTCTATGACAACGAAAGTTGGAATGATCCCCGTGATTTGAACAAAACGGTCAAGGCAATATCTTTGCCTTCAAACAATTCTAGCACTCCCGACCGTAGGATCATGGAACTTGAGGACCAAGTCAAGTTTCTCATGAAATCTTACGAAGCTCCTAAACCTTCAAGCCAAGTGAACAAAATCACTTCTTCATGCGAATTATGTAGTGGTCCCCATGACACTCGTGATTGTGTGGAACTCCCCGGAACAGCTTTTGCGGATTACGCATCCACGCGTACCGACGAAGCGGGAGATAAGTGGTACACTTTCAAGCCCGAGCCAAACCCTTACGGTGATTCATACAACCCTTCTTGGAAAAATCACCCAAACCTTAGGTGGAAACAAAATCAATCAAATTCTTCCAATCCGCCTAATCGTTACCAACCAAACGGTCCACCATCCAACCGTACTTTCAACAACAATCCTTCTAACAACTATGGTAGTACCAACAATCTTGAAGGATTGATGTCAAAGTTCATGGCATCTCAAGAAGCTCGCATATCTAAGTTTGAAGCCGATTTCAAGCAAAAGCAAAGCGAGATGACCACTAGAATTGATGCATTGTTGAAAGTTCTCAATGACCGAGAAATGGGAGCACTCCCGAGCGACACGGTCAAGAATCCAAAACTAACCGTTAATTCCATATCCTTAGTTTCGTCACCCACTTACTACTCGGTTAAATCAACGAGCACGTGTTTCAAACAAAACCAAGTTCCCCAAAAGGACCAATCAAATAAAACACCCACTATAGAGCCGGTCAAAAACATTGTTGAAACACCTCTTACGCAAGACCTTGACGATGAATTCAAAGAACTTCACCTTGAACGCCCCGTCATTGATGTCTTAGCGCGTGCTCCCTACTATAGTGCCCTCCTAGAAAAATATGAGAAGTGTAAGCTAGGTAAAAATGGGACCGCCTTCGTTCAAAACAAGTTGCCTAAAAAGCTTGATGACCCAGGTATATTTGTTTTGCCTTGTAAGATAGGAAGATCCGAAGCTTTCGACGCACTAGCCGATTTAGGGTTAAGCGTCGACTTGATTCCCTTATCCTTATTCACCGCTCTTAAGCTAGGAAAGTTAGAGGAAACGGAGGTATTGATAGGGCTAGCGGATGGGAGTATTGCACACCCGGTTGGAATGATTAAGGGTGTAGTTGTTCACGTAAGAAAGTTAACTATATTAGCGGATTTTCACGTCCTAGACATGGTTAGTGACACTACATGCCCATTATTGATAGGAAGAGGATTTTTAGCAACCGCTAGTGCCATGATAGATTGTAAGGAATCCAAGATAACGGTAGGTGAAGGCGATACTTGGTCGGTGTATGATGTTAAGAAGCATAGTTATGATTGTGATGATGAACCGACACCGCATTGGGTAGAGATGAATAGGAGACCGTCTAGATATGGACCTTGGATAGAAAGGAACTTTATAGGACCTCAATGCCTATTTTATCTAGAGAAAGATTTCGTTGAAAAGACACATTCGGTAGAACAACTCATAGCTAGAGATGAAGAGCTAGACCCCTTTGAGGACCCCTTAGTCTTTAGGAAGATGATTGAGTTATTAAGCGTAATGCCCATCAACATAGAAAGGAATAAATGGAAAAGAGAGGGAGACAAGTGTAAATGGAGGTGGGACAAGCCACCTAAAGAAGGTGACGGGTCATGGCATATTAGAAAGACTTTGTATGATCCGGATGGAGAAAAGTTTGAAAGGTCATACCATACTAAGGAAACCAATAGGAAGTTGAAACCTAAGTTTGATCCCAAAGATGTCCTCAACGAGGAACTCACCCGTATCACGTAGTAACCCATAGCCTTGAGTCTAGCTACAAGACTCGTAAATAAAGAAAAGCGCTTCTTGGGAGGCAACCCACGTTTTGTGTGATTTTATTTGTTTGATTGTTATTTGCTTCCGTATGCATGCTTTATTTTTATTGTTGGTTGATCATGTTTCTCAACTAAAAAGTGGAAATACTTTACTTTGTTGTTTAGCCTAGTCTTAACTCCACCTAGAAGTATTTTTGCAAAAGATAAGTGTAAGGGGAAACCCCAAATATGTTTTTAAGAAACAAACCGATCATGATTCTCCACAATATTAAACGAGCATGTATATTCGTATTTGTTAGAGTCAAATGCTTGTATTGAGTCATAATGAAGTTTTGCAGGATTTTCCAGTAAGTAGGACCAAGTTTTTCCAGAAATTTTCCGGAAACTTAACATTAGAATTTCTGCAGGTCCATTCTGACCGCGTCAGAGGTTTACTCTTGACGGCGTCAGGAGTTAAAAATCTGGAAATTTTACCGGTTTTGTTTTTCTAACGGAGTCTTATGGTTTTTGTGAATTATTAAGTTTCATAATCTCCAGGAGGTCTGCAAACTTCATTCCACAAGCATTATATCTTATCTTGTTTTCTAGGATTTAGAAACTTATATAGGATGCCGCCTATTTTACGCGAGGTTGTCTTGTCTATTTTGTCAGGTTTTACAGGTTATGTATGACAAGAAGATGATCTATATTCTGGAAGGGAAGCTTTGATTGTTCATTTTCTTGGAGGAAGATTTAACCTGGCCATCCTATTATCCATACCGAGCGAATCAGGGGAGTATTTGACTTCATTCTCTTTACTTTTTCACTTTTACATTCTTTACTTGAACATTGGGGACAATGTTCATCTTAAGTGTAAGGGGAGGGTAAAAAGATGATACCTTACATATGCACTTTCGCTTGAGTTTGTTCTGTTTAATGGTAGATGCGTAATAAAACTATGAGAAATACTTGTTAGTGCAATTTTAGCGCCAAATTTAAAATTTTTTACAACATTTAGGAGTGAAGCTTTAGCCATAGCAAGCGTCTTATAGATAGGAGATTGTATGACTAGCACATAACCGTATATTCAGAAAAATTTTCCACCCAAATATGTGAGGTTCGCCTTTAGATTTGATAGGAAAAGCATTCACTATTAGTGCTTATGAGTGTACCGGTAGCATTTAGATTCTAGAACTTGCGTTAGTGATGCATCCCGAGACCGCTAGTGAGACTAAACTCGTGTGGTAGGATTTACTACATGATAAGAGGCATTAGGATCACCCTTGTGTTAAACCCGTATTATAATTACTTGACCATTTAAGTCATATTACTTGGCTAGTTAAGTCAACTAATTTTTCCCACACCCTTAGCGTTGTACTCATTTTTAGTACACGAAACCCCTAGTACACCCCTCCGAGCCTATCTTTTCGTTTCTAACTTTAAGCATTTTACTTAAAGGAAGAATTTGTTACACCCCACTTAAATGTACAACCAAATCGCCTTAGCCTTCCGTGTATGCGCTCATTTTTAGTGCATTATTGTTATTTGTTAAACCCTAAGTTAACTATCTAATTGATTACATGGTTGCTAAGTCGAGTCATATCCTTGTACATATTGTTTTGGGACGATTGGGACTCATGGGTAAGTACTTATTTTATGGAGTAATGGGGAAGAACATCATTTATTACCCCCATATGTACGTTAATCTTAAAAGTGCTCCAAGTGTTTTAATTTTCTTAATTCGAGTCATTAGATTAGTTTATTGTAAAGTATGTAAAGATTCAAGTGTAAGGTGAATTCTCATCCCCTATGATGTATTATTTTGGATGGTAGGGTAAGAGTGTATGCAAAAAAAAAAAAAAAAAAAAAAAAAAAAAAAAAAATAGAAAAAAAAAAGAGAAAAAACATACGGACTAGTCTTGGCTTAGCAACGCCATATTGTACATGTAATTGACCAAGATTGTTAACTCGCCACCAGTAAAACTTCCTTTATCCAACAAAACCGTGTATTTCATATACCTACACCTAACGTTACAACCCTTTAAAAGACCTCTTTGATAGTTTATCCTAGGTGCTTACGCCATGTGGTGGAGGTTTGATCCTTTCCCAAGCCTATGGTAATCTATTTTGCTATGACAGGTAGTGAGAGATATCTTCCGTTTCCATATTGTAATTTACACTTTATTACACCCGAGAGATGTGAGTATCTAAACACTATTTATGATGTGCTTGTGTATGACCTCCGTGCTTGTCTATTGGTCTTTAGTGGAACGATTATTTGTTGTAATTACTTTTATATTAGTGTTAAATGACCCCTAACTTGTATTTTGACTAGAATAAAAGTGCATTTGCTTGAGGACAAGCAAATCTCAAGTGTAAGGGTATATGATGAGGCAAAAAATGATCCGTTTTTAGGGAGTCATTTAAGCCCGAATCCGAATTTATTTGATCAAATATTGCCCTAAATCGTTCCTTTTGTGATTTTAGGTACTTGGAGAGTGAATTCTGGAAAAAAAGCCATTTTGGACGATTTTGGAGCATAAAAGTGAAGAAAACGGCAAAGTCTCAATTTTCCATGCTGGGAACAGTAGGTGACGGCGTCAAGAGTAATTTCCTGACGGCGTCAAACCTCAATAATAAAATCCGAGAGTTCATGAAGGCGTCAAGAGTTTTCCTGACGGCGTCAAAACCACAAGAAATAAAATCCGTAGTAGATGACGGCGTCACACACAGGGCGTCAAGAGTAATTTGTGTGACGGCCCAGGCCTTGACGGCGTCAGAAGTAGATCAAGGCAGTCCGATGAAGTATTTGGCGGCGAGATGACGGCGTCACACCTTTGTTCTTGACGCCGTCATCCCTATTTTCGTATATATAGTTTTCTAGTTTTTCACATTTAAAGAGAGAAGTTTTGGAGAAACCCTAAGTACGATTTTGGTGCTACTTTTACAGGTTTTTCAAGGGTTCCAAACCCTTGATACCTTGCATTGTAATTGAGATAAGTGTTCTTCTAATTCTATCAATATGTCTATGTGTTGGTTGTCTATATCTTGTTCTTGTCTCAATTCCATTATGCTAGGCTAGATCTCCTTTGTGTTTGCTTAGATCTAATGAAACCTAGATATTGATTATGTGTTGATTACTTGTTTATTCTTGTTTTGGATGAATGATTTATATGTTAGGCTTAAGAAAACTGGCAGATCTCCAAATGGTAACATGCTTGAACGTCTTAAGAAACATGAACCGAGGCGTACTAGGTCTTTATTGGTTGTATTTAATGCATGAGCCACTGTTTACAATCCCTATAGTTGTGCTGGGCATGGTGTAGGAGGAGATAAGAGCTAATAGAATTGGGGAGTTATGTATGCCACCCCATGAATGGTATTAAGGAATACAATCCGTCATCCATGCAATTATAAAAAGTAATTAACGTGTAAAAGATATCTAGGGAGTAGTGAAATCTAAGTAAACACATTTTCTCCAATTACTGCTCACAACCTTAGTATAAATTAGTTTAATTTCATTTTTTGTATTTTATTTTGATTGCATCTTAGTTTTGGGTTAGTTGAATAGCAACTAATTCCGCCCACTCTTCCAAAACCCGAGAATTTTAATTGCTTTCTAAAAAATATAAAAACACAAAAATAATCATCCCTCACCTTTAGAACTAGTAATTTAGGCTTTCTAATCCTAGCGACACTATTCCTAAGCTGAACGATCAATCCCCCGGTACTTGTCACTATACTATACTACAACGATCAGGTACACTGCCTGGTGGGGGTTGTAAGCTTCTCGAGAGGTAAAGCCTGTTGCGATTCCCACGCATCACGGAGAGATGACGGCGTCAGACATTTAATCTTGACGTCGTCACCTCACAAAATCTATATATACATTTTTATTTTTCATTCATTAAGAGAGGAACTTGTGTGGAGAATACTAGGGTCGAACCTAATAAACCCTAGGTCGTTTGTAACAGTGTTTTCACCCCTTGAAACCTTTCATGTTCAATTAAGATAAGTCCTATTTCAATTCATTCAATATGTCTATGTGTTGTTTGAATATATCTTATGCTTGTCTTGATTTCAACATGCTAGGCTAGATCTTTCATGTGTTTGCTTAGATGTAATGAAATCCAGATGTTGATTATAGGTTGATTGCTTGTTTATAGTTGTAATGGATGAATGATTTCAATGTTAGGCTTAAGAAAACTGGCAGATCTCCATTGTGTAACTTGCTTGAACGTCTTAAAAAATATGAACCGATGTGTACTAGGTTTTTATGATTGTATTTAATGCATGAGTGAATTCTAGAGATCCCATGTTAGGAGATTCTTAGCCGGCTCGACATAGGAGTGAAGTAGGAGCTTATAGGATTGGGGAAGTAAGTACGCCACCCCATGAATGGTATTAAGGAATACAATCCGTCATTCACGCAACTGTAACAAGTAATTAACCTGTAAAAGATATTTAGGGAGTAGTGAAATCTAAGTAAACACAATTCTCCCATATATTGCTCACACCTCTAGTTAATTTAGTTTATTTTCATTTTTAATATTTTATTTTGATTGCATCTTAGTTATTGGGTTAGTTGATTAGCAACTAATTCCGCCCACTCCTCTTAAAACCGAGATTTTTATTTGCTTTTCTAAAAACATAAAAATAGAAAAATAATCATCCCTCATCTCTAGACCTAGTCTTTAGGTTTTCTAATCCTAGCGACACTATTCCCAAGTTGAACGATCAATCCCCCAGTACTTGTCACTATACTATACTACAACGATCAGGTACACTGCCTGGTGGGGGTTGTAAGCTTCTCGAGATCCCTCGAGAGGTAAAGCCTGATGCAATTCCCACGCATCAGATAAATTGTTTAAATTCGACTCAACCTCCTTCTCAATCAAGTCTAGTATAATGCTAATACTTATTCATTTTTATTGACAAATAACTTATAAAGATAACTGCATCAGTGATTAAATTATTGATATAACTGTAGCAAATAACTAAACTAAAATATGTGATTTAATAAATTCTACTCCCTCCGTCTCAAAATTATAGTCACCGTTTGATTTTTTCGGTCTGTATTAAATTATACACGTTTTCATAAACATGTTTTTAAACACGTTTTTATACACACATTTTACACACGTTTTTATATACAACTTTTTATACACACGTTTATACACATGATTTTATACACATTTTTATACACACATTTTTACACATGTTTTTATACACACATTTTTATACATACGTTTTTATACACATTCTAATACACACATTTTAATACACACATTCTAATACACACGTTTTTATACACGCTTTTATACACACGTTTTTATACTTGTTATATATAAAAACATGTGTACAAAAACGTGTGTATAAACATGTGTATAAAAGCGTGTATAAAAACGTGTGTATTAGAATGTGTATAAAAACGTGTGTATAAAAGTGTGTATAAAAGTGTGTAAAAGCGTGTGTATAAACATGTGTATAAAAACATGTGTATAAAAATGTATATAAAAACATGTGTATAAACGTGTGTATAAAAATGTGTGTATAAAAACACGTGTATAAAAACGTGTATAAAAACACGTGTATAAACGTGTGTATAAAAGCGTGTATAAAAACGTGTGTATTAGAATGTGTATAAAAATGTGTATAAACGTGTAAAAAAACGTGTGTATAAACGTGTAAAAAACGTGCGTATAAACATGTGTATAAACGTGTGTATAAAAACATGTATAAAAACGTGTGTATAAAAATGTGTATAAAAACGTGTGTATAAAAAAAGTGTGCATTAAAACGTGTATAAAAACGCGTGCATAAACGTGTGTATAAAAGCGTGTATAAAAACGTGTGCATTAGTAGGGATGGCAACGGGTCAGGTTCGGGGCGGGTTTTAGTGTACCCGTACCCGTACCCATTTATAACATCTAAACCCGTATCCGCCCCATTAACCGCCGGGTACCCGGTTAATATTATTCATCGTTTTTTCGGGTTTCCCAACGGGTTTCGGTTATCCCCAATTGAATAACATATGGACTAAATGACGGTATTAAGATTAAGTCACACACTAAAATCCATTGAAAAAAACAAAGGAAAACACCCTAATATATTTATTTTATGTTGAAGTTAAAGAAAATGAATATCGTATCAAATGATTTAATACTTTTGAATAATTTATGTACAAATAAAATATATTGTGTAATAGAGATACGTATATAAAAATACATAATGGAAGAAATTATATATAATGTATATATATTCTAGTTAATATAATATCAATAAAGCAGATGTAGATTCGGGTAAACGGATACAGGTAATCGGGCGGGTATTACCAGAACCCGTACCCGGTTAAAAAATTATATCAATACCCAAACCCGCATCCAAACCCGCCAAAACGTCCCCGAATCCGACCCAACCGGTTCGGGTTTCGGTTTTCCCCGTCGGTTTCGGGTGCTTTTGCCATCCCTACGTATTAGAATGTGTATAAAAACGTGTATAAAAATGTGAATAAACGTGTGTATAAACGTATGCATAATAACGTGTGTATAAAGACGTGTATATAAAAACATGTGCATAAAGACGTGTATTAAAACGTGTATAAAAACGTGTATAAAAACGTGAATAAAAACGTGTATAAATTTTAAAGATATTTAGAAGAAAAAAAAATTATTAGAAAACCAAAATTTTATTTTTTATTTTATTATTTTTTATTATTTTTAATTTTGTTAATTATTTTTATTATTTTTAATATTTTTTATTATTTTTATTTTTATAAAAGGAACAAAAATTGAGTTAATTATAAACGCTCATTAGTATAAAGGACTAACGGTGCAAATATAGCACTAACGGTGCGAATATTTGTTGCAAACGATCGTTAGCTAACGAAAAACACTAACGACAGTTAGTCTCAGGGACCAAACCTGTATGGTTTCAAAAACACAGGGACCAAACCCGACAAGAATAAACCATATGGACGATTTTTGATTGACCGAGTAAACCACAAGCACGATTTATGATATTTACTCTAATTACTTGTAGAGATGTGAATACAAAATTGGGAGAATTAAAAGTATTCTTTATTAATAATAAGAAAAATGATAAATTAGCCTAAATAAAGTGGCCTAATAGGTGACCTAATGCGTAAATAACTTGAATAGTGACATCATTGTACAAGTTATTTATGCATTAAGTCACTTTTTAGGTCCATTTAATTAAGTCCATATATCAATTTTCTAAAATAATGTCAGAGATTCCAAAGGGTATATATAAGATAAATACTCCATATGTCCCAAAATAATTGTCTCCCGACATAAAAGAAATAGTTTAAGAAAAATCTATATATATATATAAAAAATGAGTTCCCCATATTGAATGTGAGCATTAATGTTACAAGCCAAGAAACTCAAATATATAGTTTAAGCTAATGAATTTAGTACATGCAGAGCTTATTTTGAAGCTTTTAAAGTCAATAATGAGTTTCATGCTTTAATGTGAGCATTAATGCAATGAGCTAAGAAACTCTATTATGCAAAAATTAATGCAAAAAAGATTAAAACAAAGATTAATCGTATGGTTTACAAAAGAATTAAACTTTCACAATAACCAAATTCTTTTCGAGTCTCCATTATTTAATGTTCGGGTCTTTTCACTTGCTTGCAAATACACAATATCTTGCCTTCACTACTATATATAAAGACCACTACAATATTCTTCTCTCCTCACAACGACCGTATTTCTCTCTAAGTAGTACCATTGGTCGAGGCACCAAACGACCACACGCCAAAACAAGAACACTCAATACTTGCAACTGTCCAAAACCATTCCAATTGTCCAAATCCCAACTACGCACGACCAACAACAATTAACCAATACTTTACATACCTTTGTCCTGATATCATTACATGTCAACAAATGAACAACACCCCCTTTTCCACACAACAGAACTCGAAAAACAAATCAAGATCTCAGTTTTTCTCTTTTAATCACAACAGATGTAACATGCGCATCAAGAGAAATCATCATATATCTATTTTGAAGCATACACTGCCTTTTAATATCCGAACTCTTATAAAGAAAGAACAAAACCAAACAGCTTCATTTGTTCGATTAAAACAAAAGAACACAAACAATAAACCTACCTTAGACCCCTTATGAGATCTTTAAGCTTAACCGAGAGAAACGTCTTCAAAGGGTTTGTGTTTGTTTATGGTTCGGTTTAAAAATGAATGAAAGAAACCAAAGAGAGTGTGCGGTGTATTGTAAAAGTGGAAGATCTTGCGTGTTCTTGGTGCTCGGTCAACATTAGAAGAAGATAAGAAGAGTGTTGTGAGTGTGGATGAATAAGGGGGTGGCAGTCCGGTGAATATGAGAAATGGGATTAGGGTTGTGCAAATTATAGATAAATTAGGGATTGTAACTCTTATATCATTATTTCTTTTCAGGCTTAGACTTTGTTTAAACGGTAGCAGAATTTTTGGGTATTGGCTTGACAGTTGGCTTTTTCTGGTTGGGCCTGAATGATATTAATTGTATATTTGGCCTACTAAACAAAGTAACAAACTTATCTAAATGTCTTGCACATCATTTTCTTTGTCATGTTTCAAAACCAAACGCTTACTTTATTAATATAGTTGAATTTTATTCATTTTCAAAAAAAGTAAAATAGTGTTGGCATGACATCGAGGATTATCATAGTAGCAAAGAAATAAACAATTTTGAATTCCAAATAATCCAACCAACAAGTTTGATCACATTCATAATAAGATAGCGTAATATTTACTACTATTAAATAGCCGATTAAATAAACAAATTTTTTGTATTGCAAATCCTTAAGCCAACAATCAAGGCCTAACAATTTGTGGTGTTTAAATCAAACTCGAAACAGAGTTACCAAGACTCGCGGGGATACGTCAAACAAGCACCTAAGTTATATGTAGTATAAACAGTTCTTTTTCCCATTAAATTAGTTTTATAATTATGAATTTGTGTTACGATGATAAAAATCACATATTCCTTCTTCTAGAAATCATTCTGAAAGATATGTGCATCGCACAGGCATATTTGAAACCGATACCACTTGGAGATATAACGACACAATCGTTACAGAAGGAAGACACGGCTCATTTTTGGTGTATGAGACAAAAGAAAAACACCTAAGTTGTGTGTAGTATAAATTATGTGTTTGAAATAACATGTTATTCATTACGATGATAAAAATCACTAATTTATTCGATACCCTTTTCTTGAAACAATTCTTTTCACAAAAAGTTACTTAAACAAACTTCGTTTATTGAGTCGAGTACCCACGATTGAAATTGAGGAAATGGTAAAAATGTAACTTTTAGATATATTAGTGTTGTACCAAGTAATAACACGTGTTTTTGACGAATATACTTTATGAAGTGTAATTTAAAGAAAAATGAGTTGTGCCGTCTATAAATTACAGTGTTACGTTTGTTTCATGTCGAATTTTACTATGCTATTGGGCAAGTTAAATCTTAAGTTATGAAGAATTCCACTTACATGATCAAGCTAAGAAACAATTTATTAGTCAAGTACCACAGATAGACTAAAATATTTGGTTTTAGTCGAGTACTCCTGATTATAACTAAGCATATAATACTTAAATACACATAATTCTTGCAAAATCGATGATTCTTTATGGTAAACAAAGCCCGTGCATCAAAGTTTGGAAGTTCGAAGTTTGGAATTGTTCATCAACGATTTGATGGTACACATGATGCATGAAGATTGAGAGTATATACAAAAGAAATCAACGTGTCAACATAACCCGAACACTTTTTACCCGAAAACAAGTATAATTTTATCATGATGAACAAAGCCCGTGCATGGCACGGGCCATGCTGTCTCGTATAATTAATAATGCTTTCTCTCTCTAACTTTTTTACCAAATGACATGTTACCCTTAAACAATTAATTAATACTTCTTTAAAGTTTGTAATATTAATTTAAACTAAAGGTAATATAGTAAACTTAACCAAACTCTCCTATCTATTTTTAGTATTGGACAATTAAAATGAGACATACCAAAAAGGAAACATGGACAATTAAATTGGGACAGATGGAGTATTAGAGTAAAACCCTAATAGCTAATTGGGTCATGTGCCTCTTATGTGTTATATGTGTACAATAAAGACATCCACTAAATAATTATCCATAACATATACTTCATAAAATAATTTCTAATGAAGTTAAACATTGATTTTATCACTCTGACTCCCTAAACCCATCCCCAATCCCATAAAGCGAACGCACCCTAAATTTGCACTAGCTACTTAGACGAATATATTCATCATGCGTAATGGTAAATGAACTTGGTAGCTATAATGCACAAAAATTTGTGTTAATAAACTTGCTGGTAACAACAGATTAGTAATTTGTTTGTACTATTCTTCTTACAAGTAAAGTAAAGTATAATAATAATATAAAACCACGTTCAATATGAGAAAGAAACATACATATCAGTACAACTAAAAACGGTTTTAGTGGCATATATCAGTGAAACATTGTTAGATCTGTGTTTCACTTAATTACATTTTGCTACAATGGTGAGTCACTAAGAACATGGCTTTGCATTGCCCGTCCGGCCTCTAGCTATAAAGATGAAGTCTCCAATTCTACAGAACCTGGTAAAAATGTATGAGAGTTCTTCACATAAATCTATAACTGGTAACAGAAAGGAAAGGTAGATCTTTCGGACCTCAGCATAATTTAAGTTGGTCCATACAATTTTCTTGAAAGCTTGGATATTTTCACAATTTTGATGACTTGAGATAACCATGCTTTGCTACTTTTCTTTCAACTCTGTTGTATCATTGAGAGATAATTTATGTGTTAATTAACTAAGGTACTTGAATCTAAAAAATATACATTGGTGTTCTTCTATAATCTTCATGACCACATAAGCATTACATTGTTCATTAACACTTTGATTTACACCAGGATACATAAAAGGAAATTATAGAAACTAAAAGGTTATGTAATTAACTTCACTAACTCATGAAAACTATCGCTTAGTAAATCACCTATATATGTTCATCGATCATATCTATCAACTCTGTCCGTTTTTTACTAGTCAATACTGATTCTTTTCCAAATCCACAGGTAACAAAGACATTCCAACTAAAAAAAAAGGAAAAATTGCCAAAGTAGAATAGTTGTCCTATGACTGATCACTTTCTAGATCAATTTTTTTGGCTAGCTTAAAATAAACCGGTTGCCTTGGCAACTTGCGCTACCCAACCATGTGGCCGACACATATTTTACCAAAGTAGACCAATTGTCCTATTATTATACCAAAGTAGACTAGTTACCCTATGCCTGATTACAGTTGCCCTTTGACTTATCATATCATAATCAATAAAGTCACACTTGTCACTTACTGGTTTGAGTTGCCCAATGTGACAGTTACCCACGGTTTCGGCTAACCCAAAAAAATGATCAATCATAGGGCAACTGCTCTACTTTGAGAATTTTCCCAAAAGAAAATGGCATATCTGTCTAACTTTGTTGCATGTTATCAATACTTTTTTCTTACATCGTAATCAACAGCAAGAGAAATTTTATAGTTTTGTAGTTACTTAGATGTATTTTATTACCTGAGGGCATACTTCACCAAGCCAGGGATATGTATATTCTTAAAATAGTCTTCCCAGTTAACAGACTTCACATCAAAATAGAACATCTCTTTCTCAGCTTTGTTACACTCTCTGAGAGCGCCATGCAGTGTCTTGAGATTTGCATCATCATATCTATGAATTATGAAAACTTTAAGTGATCAACAAGATCCTATGTAAAATGTTAATATTCTTACAAAAGTGGTTAAGTTCTAGGGCAAAATATATATGTATACATGCAAATGCACATATGTTTTGGTTTTCGTTTTTTTACCACGTATTTTTACCCGTTCATATAGCTCCTTAATGAAATTATATATTACCCTTATGCTTGTTATAAAAGTGGAACTTATCTTCTTTAAAGTTTAGTCAACTAAAGCATTTAGTCAAATGAAAGAATACTTACATGATGTTGATGAGAACATATGGCTTGTAAAGATCTGCTAACCGAAGCATGATTTTGATCCTTCGATCAGCATCGAGATACCATGCATTAAAAGCCCGAAAAAGTATTATGTTTGCATATTTAACTCCCTTCAAAAAAAAAAAAAAAAAAAAAAATGTTAAAAACATTTGATATATAGACTTGCCTATGTTCAATATTTTTTTTATCACATTAGATCTTAGAAATGATCAATGGATGAGAATACCTTCAAGGGCATTATATAGCGGACCGTCATATATCTCTTAAAGCTAGACATGGAAGTTAACAGCGTAATATTAGTTGTTGGTATAATGGGGTTTCCTTTTCGATTTCTTAGTTGATGATTAGCAAAGTAATCAACCATGTAATTCTTGAAGCTAGAAAGTTTCATTGGGTTTGTCGTGGATGATCCGACATGATAAATGATCTTTGAGTAAGGTTGCTTTGTATGAGCCACCATCCCTACAATCATAGAAATAATCACCATGTCTGCTGGTATCTGCATGTTTTACAAAATTGTCTCTGTCACGTCATGATTCCCTTTTTATACTTCATAATTTTATAGAAAGAGATAACCAACAACATGTTATCTCGATCAGTTGTTGGTCATTTAAGTCCATGCAATAGACCTCATAATAGTGTAATACATGTACTACATTTTTGGGGAAATATATATCACAGTCAATATGACGAATTATTTTAGTACTAGAATTCATTTTTATAAATTTAGTCGAAACCTAGCTCATGTATTAATGAACCGATTGTTCAAATAGCAAATAAAATCCTTTTTTTAGAACGTAATGTGACAAACCTTTGGATACCAAATTCCTTCATGTTAGCTGAGATGGCTTCTTCACTAGCTTTCTTATCAGCGAGCAGTCTACGTCTTTCTTGTAACACCTTCATCTCCTCTTTAATGTTGAGATTGTTTTTTCCATTTAGTGTCTCGTTCATCTTTAATGGTGTTTCCAGTATGACTTCAGACTGTTCACCTGAGACAAATGCTGATACAAGACAAAGTTAAAAAATGATATTATCATGTTCAGTTGTGTTACGTTGTTTAATAATTAATATGTAGGCCTTCAACCTTTTTTTTTTTTTTTTTTTTTTTTTTTTTTTTTTTTTTTTTTTTTTGAGATTCATTACAGATTATATCACAATCCTTCAAAAAATGATGTACAAAGAGTTAATTACTTTTGCTATAATATATACTAACCTGTGGATACATGAAGAAGTAGTTTTATGTTGATGCATTGATTGACGAAGTATGAAACATGCTTAGCTCCAAGTGTATTAGTTGCGAATGCCAGATCGTATCTACCAACACACACAACATATATGGAAATATATAGTAGAATTACGCTGATATTTGAAGACTTTTTAATTCATACGATTTTTAAATGAGATCACGATGACCATCATAAAATATTTGTGGATGTTAGTGATACCTTTCATCAAAGTTTGTAGCGGCAGCAGAGTTAACAATAACATCCACTTGTTCCCACATTTCTTTAAACAAATCAGAGTTCAACACTCCAAAATTTTCCAAGTCAACATCACCAGCCACTGGCGTAATCTTTGCAGATATGAATGTGTTCATATTTGCACCATGGTTTTCTTTTATGACCCGAAATAGATCCTTGCCAATGATCAACATATAAGAGATATAAGTTAATGACATAACTAGTTACGAGCAGGCCCGGCCCTGGCTATGGGCGACACGGGCGACGGCCTAGGGCATCCAACAAATAGAGGGCATCACTATTATGGTGTTGTGTATAAGTTTTATTTATGCTTTCAGTGATACATGGTTTGTGTTTTTTTTGTTTCTCATCCATGAAGGAAAATGATATGAAGAAGAAGAGCATGAGTGTAAACTGTTAAGAAAAGTAGTACAGTATTAGTAGCCTTTTTGCTAGGGGTGTAAACGAGCCGAGTCGAGCCGAGTATTGACATGCTCGAGCTCGGCTCGTTTAAAATCGAGTCAAATCGAGTATTTTTCGAGTCGATCTCGAGTTGTTCGCGAGTTGTCTCGGCTCGATTACACCCCTATATATATATATATATATATATATATATATATATATATATATATATTGGGGTGTAAATGTGTAATCGAGTCGAGTCGAGTAGCTCGCGAGTTGTCTCGGCTCGTTTAAAATCGAGTCGAATCGAGTATTTTTCGAGTCGATTTCGAGTTGCTCGCGAGTTGTCTCGGCTCGTTTACACCCCTACCTTTTGCTAAAAAGAAAATAAAATTAGGGATGTGTTGACCGGACCCCTAGGGGGAATATTCTTTTTATCCCACTTTTTGTCCTTTTTTTCTGTACAGCATAATTTTTTGTCAGTTTTTGTCCCGTATTTTTAACAGTTTGAAGAGTTTGACATATTAAACTTTATATTTTTTGTTCCGCACTTTCAAGTTTATAGTTTTTTTGTATTAGCAAAATTAAAAAAAAAAAAAAAAAAAAAAAAAAAAAAAAAAAAAAAGGTGGGTCCGGTCCCAAAAATTAAATAAGAGTCATATTCCTATTTCCAAGGTAATTTGTCATGTGCTGCTTGGTTTTTCCTTTTTATATTCAAAATGCTTCTACTTTTATTTCTAGGTTATTTTTTGAGTTTATTGTTTTACCATAGTATTTTTTTTTTTTTTAAATTTATTTAACAAAGTGAGTAATTTAAATTTTTTAAATTTATTTAACAAAACTAGTAATTTCAAATTTATTTAAGATAATACGGTATTTCTGAATGTTTCATTATTCATCCCACCACGGACGCAACGACAAAGATTATGACAGTCTAGATGGTTCAACTTGTTGGTTAACAACTAAATAGGCCTGAAATAACAATGTAAAGAAATATATAAGAATATAATAGATCGTGTTTGGTGGTTCAAGTCGCATGGTGGACAAAGGTTTATAATGATACATGGGAAATGTTTTATCCGATATTCAAATGATTTATCTTGGAATCATGTTTCTAAATTCCACCACTAGACAATCTTTCTTAAAGTTTTAGATATATGTATGATTGAAGCTATGTGATAGTAAATTGTAGTCATGGCAGCTGCTCTGTTATTTATGTGGTCTCATGTCCTGGCCTAGATTAATTTTGTATTCAGATACTATCTTCGGTTGTTTATACTTTCTGCATCACTTTGTTTCAAGCTCCATTTTCTATGGCTGTTTGATTAAGATTAGTATAGTATATGACGTTAATCAATTAAGCAATGACATTTACAAAAATCTGGAACTATTGCTTGAGATTTGCTTATATTCTTAAAGTATATTTCTTTACATTGTTATTCCAGGCCTATTTAGTTATTAACCAACAAGTTGAACCATCTAGACTACCGTCATCTTTTGCGTTCGTGGTGGGATGGACAATGAAACATTGAAAAATACCATATCAATTTAAATAAATTTGAAAGTACTCATTTTGTTAAATAAATTTTAAAAATACTATGGTCAAACAAAAAAAACTCGGTTTTTTGTTGTTTTTAAACATAATTCTTACTAATATGTAACTCAATGTAATGTTGGGGAAACACACAAAAAAGTATATATATTCGTAAGTTGCCCATATTAAATTGAACTCACACAATAGCTTCGATCAATTAGATATTTGACATTCATTTTCTACATTTTTTTTTAAATCTTTTTAGTCTCACTTTTCTTATTTCTTTTAAATTTTTCGCTTTGTACATGTAAAAAATACTTGAATTTTAGTTTTAAGTTCAATAAAATGTTTGACATATAATGTTTATAGAAATGTTGGTCATATAGATATGTGATAACATGTTTACTCATATTGGTTTGTGCATAATACATCTTTCAGATTATATATGTTAAAAGGCAATAATTATTAGATTAAGTAAAGTTAATTAAGAAACTTGTCCAAAATTTGATCGACTTGATATGTGGGTTTTGTTTAAAAGGTTGTATCTTTTGAAGATAGCGCAATGTTTGTTTATAATATCTTGTACTCAGTTTTCAATAGTCACACTTATGGCATCAAAAACCTGTTTCGCCCAGGGCAGCAAAAATATCAGGACCGGCCCTGGTTACGAGTTTATAATAGAACCATATATGTGTCAACTTAGGATAAGGAAAGTTTATAAACATATTCATCACGTACACAACACAAGTACGTCATAAATTAAAAATATCGTTGCAACGAATGTCATGTATACTCACAAATACATTTTACATGTACCTCGGAATGCATGCGATGCAAGGCCGTGTTTGGATTTGAAGCTCTTATAAGAAGATATATCTTTTTTATATTTGGTTGTACCCTTAGTATCTTTTCAACGAAAACTGCAGGATATATATATGAACAGAATCAGAATCATATATCAATCTCCAGTTCGGAGCAGATTGAGCGGGAAATATACTTACTTTTGCCTAGAAATCCAGTAGCACCTGTGACTAAGATAGTCTTATTGTTTAAATATTCCAAAATGCTTTCCATTTCCATGAAAGTTTGAGAGAAGATAGCTTAAAAGCCATCACAATTCTATGCACATTATATAGATGTGACGCTCGTTGGTTTTTGATGCGACTTGAAATGTCTTGCAAAATACTACGTAAACTAATTTATGGCACAGTTAATTCTTACCCTGGCACACGTCGATATTAATTTGATGATATACATTATTCTAGAGCATTAAAATGACCAGAATCTGTATTTTCCTACAATTCTATAATTAAAGCTGCAATGCTAGATATATACAATCCAATTTAGAAAAGAGCTAGCAGAGCCCTACCAGCGAGGGGAATACCATTTGTTTCATTTCGAGGCGTTTTCTACAAAATGTAATTTTTCGTAAATTTGGATGTAACGTTTTACGATACCTAATAAGTACAGCCCCCAACGTCTTCCCAATTCATCCTTGAAGAAAACACATATTTAATTTTACACATTTTTTTTTTAATTATTATTATTAATTTTTTATCTTTTTCATTTGCAAATTACCAGGATGGTCTTGTCCGTTTTTCTAAAGGGTCCGACGACATGAGTGGATACATCGTGGGCATTTCCAAACCGAGTATTAAGGAGTCCGAGACAAAAGGTACCGAGGGGTTGGTTTTGGATGCAGATCTTCTTGAGCGTGTTTTTAAAGTGCCTATCATTACAGTCAAATCTATACCTCATGGTTGTCGTCTCGCCTTCTCTCAAGCGTTGAAAACAGTTCTTTACAAGGTGGTTGCCCAGCCCGGCTCTGTCGATGCATGGGTTAAGCTGTTACTCTTTCCACGTTGTACGTTGCAGGTATGCAGGCCCAAGAATAGACAAGAACGTAGATCTGGGAATAGAAAATCCTTGCAACAAAGTTCTATATTGAAGTCTTTGGCTACATGGGGGGAACATGATGGTATTAAAACGCTAATTAAAAATATGTTAGATGGTTCTCGGTTGGGGCCCTTAGGTCATGGTGGGGATGATTTTCTAGAAGAGGGAAAAACGAGTAACACCAACATCAGACAGTGTCTTCGCAAGGTTGCAGATGGGCATTTTACGGCAGCAGTGAAAGTTCTATCCTCCTCCGGGGTTCCTCCATATTGTGATGATACCATTAAAGCCTTGGAGGCTAAGCATCCTTACAAGCAACCCCCATCCAGGCCGAGCAACACATTTTCTGAGCCTCCCCTTGTAGCGGAAGTTGATAGTGTCTTTGGTTGTATTAAATCATTCCCTAATGGTACTTCATGTGGAAGAGATGGTTTGAGGGCTCAACATATTTTAGATGCTTTATGTGGAGAGGGGTCTGCGACCTCCGCAGATCTCTTAAAGGCCATCACTTCAGTCGTTAATTTATGGTTAGCGGGAAGGTGTCCACCTATTTTAGCGAAGTTTGTTGCATCTGCTCCTCTCACGCCACTCCTTAAACCAGATAACGGGATTCGGCCTATTGCAGTAGGCACTATATGGCGACGTTTGGTTTCCAAGGTTGCTATGAAAGGTGTGGGTAAAGAAATGGCCAAGTACCTCAGTGATTTTCAGTTTGGGGTCGGAGTGTCGGGTGATGTTTAGACTGTTTTACATAGCGCCAATAGGGTGTTGAGTGAATATCACAGTGATGGGTCTCTTGTTATGCTTACAGTGGACTTCTCGAATGCATTTAACCTTGTGGATAGATCAGCACTACTCCACGAGGTTAGGGTGAGGTGCCCCTCTATTTCTTTATGGGTGGATTTCTTATATGGGCAGGCAGCGAGGTTATATATAGGAGACACACATATCTGGTCTACCACTGGGGTGCAACAAGGTGACTCGTTGGGACCTCTTCTTTTTGCTCTTGTATTGCACCCGCTAGTACATAAGATCAGGGACAATTGTAAGCTTCTTCTTCACGCTTGGTATCTTGACGATGGGACCGTTATTGGAGATGCAGAAGAGGTAGCCAGGGTGTTAGACATTATAAGGGCAAATGGACCAGCTTTGGGTCTTGAATTTAATATCAAGAAAACAGAGATATTTTGGCCCTCGTGTAATGGTATGAAGCTTCGTGAGGGTTTATTCCCTATTGATATTCGAAGGCCATCATTGGGTGTGAAGCTTCTTGGGGGAGCAGTTAGTAGAGACGCAGATTTTATTAGTGGGTTGGCTATGAGGAGAGTCGCGAATGCTGTTGATTTGATGAGTCTTCTTCCACAGTTACACGACCCGCAGAGTGAGCTCCTTTTACTTCGATCATGTATGGGTATTGCCAAACTTTTTTTTGGATTAAGGACTTGTCAACCTGTACACATGGAGGATGCGACCTTGTTCTTTGACAAAGGGTTACGTGAGTCGATCGAGAACATAGTGGTTCGTGGAGGGCCTTTTTTTGGAGATTTACAGTGGCGACTCGCTTCTTTACCCATTCGATTTGGTGGTTTGGGTTTGTACTCGGCAAAGGCGGTTTCCTCTTATGCTTCTGTGGCTTCGAGGGTCCAATCTTGGGTGCTACAGGACCACATCTTACGGGAAAGTGACATATGTGGTATGGATGATGATTATGTTTGTGCTATGGATTGTGTTCGTGATATGATTCCAAGCTTTGATTTTAGTGGTTTCACTAATAAGGACACCGCCCCCTCTAAACCCAAACAAACATTGGCGAGTGCTCTTTTTAGTGAAATGGTCAAGGATATGGAAGCTCACTTCGACATGACTATGAGACAGAAAGCAGTTTTTGAGTGTCTACGGGCACCACATGCTCAGGATTTTCTTCTAGCTATCCCCATAGACGGGCTAGGTCAACATATGTCACCGGTGGAATATCTTACTATCCTTAAGTATCGCCTTATGATTCCTTTATTTACGGTTGATGAGATATGCCCAGTTTGTCACAAGGCATGTTTGGATTCATTTGGGGAACATGCAGTTCATTGCAAAGAGCTCCCGGGCTTTAAGTACAGGCATGATATGGTTAGGGATGTCCTTTTTGACATATTTAGGCGTGCTGGGATCTCTGTCAAGAAAGAAGCGCCTGTGAACTTTTTGATTTACCCAATGGATGGAAGATCCACACTCAGACTGGCAGACGTTTTGGTTTTTGGGTGGGTTGGAGGGAAACATGCGTGTGTGGATCTAACCGGGGTTTCTCCTATTGTGGGGTTGAGTAGCCGGGGTTTTACAGTAGGACAGGCTGCTTTGAAAGCCGCCTCGTACAAAGTGGCAAAACACGAGAAAGCGTGCATTGAAAATCAGCAGGTTTTTATTCCTTTCGCATTGGATACTTTTGGTTTTCTGGCACCTGAGGCAGTGGAGCTACTCAACAGAGTTCAACGTGCTATGTATAGTAATGTTGTAACTCCTAGATCCACAAATGTCGTTTTTAAGAGAATTAGTTTTGCAATTCAAAAAGGGCTAGCGACGCAGCTTGTTGCTCGCTTGCCTTCCACCACTATGTAAATTCAATTCAAAATGTGGGACTAAAAATTGCCAGTTTCATGTTTTTGTTTTAAAGCATAGTTTATATGAATTTTGTTTGGCATTGATCCATTGATTTAATTTGCGGAGTACCTACTATGCAAATTATCATTGACATATGATCGATCGATAATTGCTAAAGGGGTATGTTGAACTTTTTAAGTTAGATGCACAATCTTGATGGTCGGTTTTTTTAGTAACAATGGTTTTCGAGTTTTTGGTCGACTATTCCAGGGGATTTGAACTCACCGCCACACATATTCAAACCGAGTAAAGTCCTCAATTTTCAGGAGGTTGACGCGACCATTTCGAGTTGTTGGCACCTAGCAAAAATTGTATATGAGATCTCACACATATTCAAAGTTGTCTTCCCTTCTATATTTGTATATCTAAAAGTGAATAATCTCGTTTTTAATCTTCTCTTTCGCTTTGGTCACAAACGTTACCTTTTTAATCTGGTTGCTAATTGAGTCACAAATTTGGTTAACGTGTCCTTTGATAGCTATCTTCCAGGTTTGGCAAGCATGATGAAATAGGCGATGTATCGCTAGAGTTGAGGTATATAGATGATAGACAAGCTATCTTTCTCGTCTTGCTTATATTGTAGATGGATAGGTATAACGTGTAAGTTACATACAGACGTTCAATTAATTGTGTCTTCCTTTTAAACTTTGGCTAAGTCCCTTTAATTAGTTTTCAGTTTTGGAATTTGGTTTATGTAATCGTTACGAAGACCACATTCAGGCGTACAACCATCGTAACACATATAAACATTAAACAATAAACTATATAAATCAAACGTCATTTGTTTAAGCTAACCAAAATCTCTGTAACCACAGATGATCATGTATGTCAGTAGCTAGATCAAAATCGCTGAAATTGAACTCGAAATGTTAGATGAAATTGTTAGAATCGAAATCTTTAGTAAGATGAAATAGGAGGAAGTACATGGGTAATATGAAAATGACAAAATAAGGTTGTGAGGACATAAGAGCACAAGGTGTAGTCAAAGAGCTACATCTCCCTATTCGGATCTCACATGTGCCACATCATCGAACACCTCAACTTCATCTCTTCACAACAAACCTCCTCCTCACCACCCCACATCTTACACATTTATTTTTTTATTCATTTCATTAAATTAATTAAATTCATTCTACAATTACTTAAAAATAACACAACATACTAATTTTATTTCATTAAATTAGAAAGTTACAATACCGAAAAAAAATACGATACGAGGAAAAAAAACACACGCATACAATACGGAAAAAAAATATGATACGAAAAAAAAACGCATACAATAAGAAAAAAAAAACATACGATAATAATATGAAAATTAACCATTTTATGCATCATCTTCGCGGTCGAGACTTTAGTATTTCTGAGCTATTCTTGCTTGTCTCTTTCGAATTATTTCGGCTCTAATCGGGTCAGTAACCGTGTTTGGATCGAGCATTAGCATTAGCATCTGCATATCCTGCCACTCCAATGCCGCAGCTTCTTTCTCGAACGTCTTTTCCTCCCTCTTCCTCCGCGCCTCGTAACAAGCTGTTTGAGCGTCTTTTGCTTGATTATACTTTTCGGATAGCATGTTTTTGGTTCGATGGTCTTAGTAGTGCGCTCGTTGAAAATTGCATGAATTTTGTTCCAAAAGAAGTCATCCTCTTTGTCATTTCCCAGCTCTTGGTCTTGGGAAATTTCAATCCACGCTTCCGCAAGAATCATTTCTTCTTGTTTGGACCACAACTTTTGAGCATGCGTATTACTAGCTTCTTCCAAGTCATCATCATCGTCCGCGTCCAAATTTACGACGCTTTTTCCTCTTTGGGCTTTTGTTTTTTTTCCTCTACCTTTGGCCGGTTATCGTGCCTTTGGTACTTTAAGCGTACCTTGAGATGGTTGTGATGGAGGAAACGTGGATGGTTAATTCGGGTTATAAAATTGTGGTGACGAATTGAATTGTTGTTGACTTGCGAATCCTTGTTGAAATGCATATTGTTGGTTACGGTAAATTTCAAATATTTACTAACCATTGTGTAACATTAAATTTATAACTTTGAATTGCGAGAGTCGAAATTGAGCTTTTTAGTTTAATAATTCGAGATGTTCGAATGTAAAATTTTCAACATACCACATATGGTGAAACTTGTCATTTACTACTTTGGCTCGCCTCATACTGATTGAGTTTCAAAAATAACGTACCCGTGAACACATTTGAATATGTTGTTAGTTGAAAATACGTGCCTTTTAACAGCTCTAAGGTGTGATTCTTTTGGATCAGTTTGATATCTATCACACATACATGTTCAAAATGAAATCTACGGTGTAGTAGCTGCATGTGTGATAAGTTACAGAGCCAATCATACATCGATAATTGGTCTGAACTACTCATTTACTAGATTTATCAGCATCTAGTTTGACACGATGCTCCATGAGAGTCTTAATTGTATCACAATTTAACATGTAAACCTTTTAACGATATCCGCAGTATGTGTATCTGTTAAGTCACCCTTAAGGCCTTAAGTATTAAACCGGGACATGTTGGATATGACACAAGTGGATTCAATAAACCAATATAGACTCGATGGCAAATAATTGAATGGAACAAAGGCTAAGATTGTCACCCATGAAGGAAATAAATGAAACCTACCAAATTTAATCTACCACACACTTTTCTTATATAAAATGTTGATATATAGCCTGTCTAATTTAATGCGTTGGTTATACGTTAGTGAAGCCCATTCACTACATGCTAGCTAGATCTGGTGGAATGGGCCTGATTTATCCGGATAAAGATCGATCTTTTTCATCGCTATCTCCTTGTCTTCTATATTTAGTAAGAACGAGTATAAACATGGCCGTGTGTCGCGGCAGCATTAAAATTACATCTTTACAAACCGAATTAAACCTGAGAATATACTTTTCCGCTTAAGTTAGTATTGAAGACCAATTAAGAAAAAGCTGCAATTGATCCCATGCATCTAGCGTCTAAAAACATGTGTGTTCATGAGATTTTTTAATCGATGATAGCAATAAAATCCGTACCATGCATGTTACTGAAACCCAATAATCATCTTTTTAAGAGAATGAAATTCATTAGCTGATACTTTTAGACCAAATTGAAATTTTTGGAAAAATCTCCTTCCATTCTTTATTTGTTCATTATACTTCACTTTCTTTCTCTTGATGTCATGCATGTGTTCACCCTAACTAAGCACCCCATACCGATATACCACAACCACCACCAAACAAAAGATACCCCCATCACATTAGAAAAACAAAGTTGACGATATTCTCTTGCATTGCATCGACGCACAGAAAAAAAAATATTCAACCCGCAAAAACCCTAATAGCACCCAAAACAAAAGCCATTCATCAACTAAAAATCAGGTTTGCTAATACGTCCCCACGAATCAACACACATTGAGCTTGCGTTTACAAGCTTAATGTGTGTTGATTCGTGAGCACGTATTAGTTTTGCCTGTGCTCTCACTAAATTAAGTGCGGAGTCTGATTTGAAGAGTGAAGTTAGTATGGCTATTCCTAATGAGGATGATAGTGGTTATACTATGGAGATCATTAAAGTTGAATATGAATAGACGCCTCCTCATTGTGACGTGTATAAAGTTTCTAGGCATGATCGGATCAATTGTCCGAAATGTGTTAAGGAGGCGGTTCATAGTGACAATAATGTGGCAGCTGTAGCTTCTACTACTTTGGAAAATACGGATGATGGTTTATTGAGGTAAAGAATCGTAAGGTTAAAGGTAAGAAGGTTGGGTCTCAAATGCCTCAGAGAAAACCGTTTCGTGGTATTGATTTGGGTAAAGGGGCTAAATTTAGCCCTTCTAAACCTAAGCAGGGTGTAGCAGTATCGAAGAAGCCGTATGCTACTAAGGAAAAAACGCAAATGAGAAAAGTACGAGTGGGACGAATATTGCTACATCAAACCCGTTTGATGCTCTTGATATGGATGATATTGATGTGAATGGTATTCCTTGTACTACTCCTATTGTTGAGAAAATTGAGAGGCTTGAAAAGATAATTATTGATGGGAAAGCTACTCTAGTGGATGATGATGATAAGCCTTTAAAAAATGTTGATTATCCGGGTGATCATGATAGTGAAGATGAGGTTGAATATGTTGATAACGATATGGCTAATTTTTTAGCTTCTGGTATAGTGGTATGCCTGTTATTGCTATTTCTTCTAATGGTGAGAGTGAAAACGGAGATGGGGGAAGAAGAACTTATTAGAAAGTTTGTGGAAGAGTTACATAGATGACCCCTATGATGATGATCGTCAAATTGACTTTTGTGATTCATATGACATAAGAATTCCTAAGAACTCTAAACGTTAGTTTATGTTTGGTTTTGTGTCAAATGTAATATAGTGAGTAGTGGTTCATTTTCTTGTTTTAAAGGATAGAAAGTGTCTTGTTATGTTTTCTTTACCGCCTATGTAATCGACTAGGATATGGGACTTTACCCATATCCTTTGTACTAAAACCTTTTTTGGCGTAATACATTTACATGGGAAACCTTTACAAAAAAATAAATAAATAAATAAAATAAAATCAAGTTTGCTGTTGTACTCAGTTTTTGTAAAATTTATCTCTCAATTCTTCAATTTAAATAATTGCATGTTTATTATCTTATTAAGCGAAAGCCTATTCGATTTTTTAAACCGGTTTTCTATAACTTTAATTCAGTTTGTAGTTTTAATTATCAAATTAGTTGATTATTGATATTATGAATTTTTGTGGTCTTAGTTTTTGTTTTGGTTTGTTTTTGCTTAATAATCTTATGTTCATATTTGTATATGTTGTTTGGGTTTGTTTTTGCTTGATAATGATATGAATTGATTTACATTTTATCTTTAAAAAGTGTTATTGAGAGTGGTATTGGTGGATTACGTACCACAAATCATTAAACTTTTCACGTTTTAGGACAATGTTAAAGTTATCGGATTGGAGTAATGTTAGTAAACTAGTGGGGTATAAAACAATGATGCATTCAAAGTCACCAAAGTAATTATTCATTGCATTCACTATTCAATAAGAGATCCGGTAAGAAGCAAAAATAAAATAAGAAGAATAAGAAGAATTTCTAGCTACACCTTTCAAATAGGAGGGAGAATTTTACGGGGAGATGCATCTACTTTTGTAAGTGCATCTGAAATGAGTGGTTATGGTTTTTTCTTATTATTTTTTGTGGAAAAATAGAAAGGGGGTTGAATAGTTTACCACTTTTTAGTTAATTACCTTTTTGAAACTTTACGTTTAATCAAAGATTTAACCTACAAGACAATATATAAAGTGCAAGTATAAAGAAAGAAACTATCAAACCACAACACGATTGTTTATCGTGGTTCGGCTACAAGGACTCTTTTTCCTTGCCCTACTCCACGCCTCGAGTTTCCAACTCGAGAGTTTCAAGCACTAATCAACAAGTTCCTTTCACGGGTGGAGAAACCTCTACAATCGTCGCTTACACTTTATCCGGTTCAAAGCTAAATACTGGGTCCTAGTTCAAGGTAGAACCAACCTAAAGTTGCCTATCCATTATTTCCGACACTAAGCTAGATGTCGAGTTCTTTTACAAGGGTACAACCACTCCCGTCACACTATGTAATTTAAGGCCTAAAATACAAACCAGTCACTTCAATACAAGATAAAAATGAAGTATAAACTATAAGAGTTTACACAATGCAAAGCTAACAAGTCTTGCAACTTCGTATTGAATACTAGTAACTTCTCGAATAAACTTGTGAACTTCCTTTCTACATAAGAGAATCACACAAGTGAATTGCTACTGAGTTAGATAAGAATATAGAGAGGATGCATGTATTATATAGCTAAAATTGATGAGAGATTTCTTGCAAATGGCTTGGTATTTATAGCCAACCAAACTAGCAGACTGGTGGATCCGGCGGAACCAAAACAAGGATTCTGCCTTTGTACCCTAAGGGTTCCGCCAGATCTGACAGTAAAAGACTCCAAGAAATCTTTCCATATCAAGCAATGTCACATCAAGTTTATGTAAGTCAACTAACAATGGATTGAGTAGGAAACTATCCAAATGTGTAAGAGATCCTTATGGAAAGTCAACTACTAGATTAAGTAAGCTTTCCATAAATGCACATAATGTAAGTTATGATATCTTATTATGTTTTCTATATTAAGTAATATAACAAAGTTATGCTTAATATGAAATGTATGAAATGTAAAGTCTAGTTGCAATAAGACTATAACTAAAATGATGTTTTACTAAAAACTATAGTTTACACTTTATCGTTAACAAAACTTAGCTAAGATCGTAAAATATAAATAACGTTTTTAGACGATATTCGTATTAACAATTTCCCCCTTTTTGTTGATTGCAAAACATAAACTTTGTTTTTATGTAAATCACTAATTCTAGTGTTAAGTCTTTTAGAAGTTTTATATTGAACTTCTTTTACTTAATTCATGATATGATATGCAAAAGTTAAAGACGAGAACAAGTTTAATATCACTTCTCCCCTTTTTTGTCGAATCAAAAGAAGAGTTGCGAAGTGGAAGAATACACGTGCTCCCCCTTGGATAATGCTCCCCCTAAATGGAGTGCCATGTATAACACCCCCAAAATCGATCAATACAGCGGAAGACTTTTGGGGTATTATATCGTGGATCTTTTTCACAATTATAGAAAACGACTCAAGTTAGACGTTTTAAGTTTTATTTAAAATACCAAATATTCATAATTCCAAGAGGTTTTATTATTCAACAACAAGTTTTTATTCAAAGAGAAATAAACGTTTCTTTATTTGCCCACTTCGTGCCTTTTGCCATCCATTCCATCTAGTTACCTGAGATAAACATGCTAAAAGTCAACAAAAGTTGAGTGAAATTCATAGGTTTATAATTAAGAGTTTGAACACAATAGATAGGTGTTTATTGTATATAAATACGAATAAACAAGTTAGAAAACACATTCGTTATTGCCTTAAGCTCATGACACTCAACGATTCAACAGACATCAAAATTATCCGTAATAATGATGTGAAATAAATTGCCCCCAAGATAGGTATTTGCCAGTAATTTATGATATTAAATAAAGTGCATTTGGTGACTTTCCTCTAGCAACCAAATGGGGATTGTTAATCCCTAATAGATCTATTCACAATTATTTACGTTCACCCTTCAAGTGATTAAGGTTTATGATCGAGGGACTTTTGGCAATAGCTACTTAAGCAATAATAATATCAGGAAAAGACTTGTGTTCGGTTTTTGAGCATGTATCTCCCCCCCCCCCCCCCCCCCCACCCCCACAAAAATAAGTTAAATGTGGGTTATGAACTCACCTTAGTAGTACAGTAGAACAAACGTAATCACAACGATGCAAGGCAACGGCTTCACACACAACCTATAAGATATGGCAAGTTTTAGTTTTTAAGTCTCGTTTTATTGCGAACGTTTATTATTAATCATGAATAATCCATAAAGTGCATAGGCGATGTGTTACGTCGTAGATAAAGTAGATAATGGTTTCGTATTGTTTTATCGTCTAAAATTTAATTATCATTATATAAATTTTATACGTATATATATATATATATATTGAAATAATAGAAATAATAAACGTAACTTATATATATATATATATATATATATATATATATATATATATATATATATATATATATATAATTATATATAAAATTTATTATTTAAAAATCAATATTACTATTTGAGCCTTTAAATTTCTCAAATTTACACTTTTCACCCTTAACGAAAATTATTTACATCGTTAGTCCAAATATATATATATATATATATATATATATATATATATATATATATATATATATATATATATATATATATATATTTACGTTTTAAGTCCAATTATTTCAATATTTACATTTTTCAATTCCAAGTTTCAATATTAACAGTTTATACCTATAGAAAACAGATTTTACACTTTTCACCCTAAGTTTACAAATTTGACAATTTTAGTCCCTAGTTATCGAATTTTTGCAAATTTAGTCCAAAAATTACCAAATTCAAAACTTAACATTTTTATTATTTCAATAAGCTCAGGAAGTGTAGAATAGCTTATTTTAACAGCTTAGTAGCATATTTTCCTTATTATTCACAAAATGGGCTTTAACGAGTCCATTTAAGGGCCCGTTAACAATTTTGATCCAAGGGGTTTGGGGGAACATTGGGTTTATCAAAATCTATCTTTTAAAGTCCTAATTACATTTCAAAAGTGCTTTTTCACCCAACTTTTTAGAATAAGCTAAAACTAGCTTATTGGGCTTATCGGCCCATATAATGTTTTTAAGTTTCTGAAAATCTTGGGAAAACTCGTTTAGCTTTAGGCTTGTTTAAGCGAATAAATCAAATTGTTATGTCGAATTATTTACCATTCTCGTTTGTATACTAGGTAGATAATTAGATCGTACAAAAATATTGATTGGTCATGTGTCGAATTTTGAAATGGCGAGGTCAAAGTATAGCCAAAAACTTAATACGTATAACTTGTAAAATTTGAAAAATAAACTAAGTCTTTTAGTGAAATCGTATGGGTCCAATGTGACTTAGAAACGTGTGAGTTTTATAGTGTATACGTTAATATAAGCTTAAGGTTATTATATGTACTCGTTAATGACATATCCAAGTAATAGTACGATTCATAAAATATATACGTTGTTTTTATGATTTACGATTTATAAGTTTCAAGTGTTTGTGCACAATATCATAGGTACGTATATATAAATAGAAAGAAAGGTTCAAGTCCTCACCTGACCTATGAAAGGTGGTGTAAAAACAATTGTAGGGATCGTGTAATGGTACAATAGCTTCGTGGTTCACTTCACGTTCCACCAAGGGTTCAAGATGCTCCAAGCTTGGCTTCCAAGGTTCGCTTTGAGACGTGGTACTCTTGGCGATTCGTTTGTCCCTCCACAGCTCCTTCTCGTTATTATTTTTGGTGTAATGGTACGTATAAGTTTATGTGATATTTTGATTTTGCATCGGAGGTTTATATAGGTAGTTTTTGAGTGTGTAGAAACAAGATAAGCTCACAAGAGTTTGAGGTTGCATGTTAGGCGAATAGTAACGCCACACTCCACACCCAATCGCATTTGTACAAAGCTTAGATCTTGTAAGATCTCTTCCTATTCATTCCTGACAACCATATGGTGTTTAGGGTTCGTTTTGTTGTCATTGGGAAGCATGGGAGGTGCTAGGGAATATCATGCCACGTTTAAGCTTATGATTTCAATAGTGAGTTTGGTGTTTTACTTAGGCTGTTTCTGGGGTAGTAAACGAGCAAAGAAGATTGCAAGTTTTATTGTTCGTGGTTCTTGGGCACTAGGGGAAACGAGTTAAGTAAAAATATGTACATGTTATGTGTAGAAATTGTAAGATAGAAGGGTGGTTTTGGAGCTTGGTTGCTACAGGGAACAAAGAAAAAAAAAGAAATAACAATAGGGTTCGTTTGGGCTTGTAACTGGGCTCAGGGTTTGGTTTCGGCCCAAAGAAAAGAAATAAAAGAAAAGAGTCCGTTTGGTTTATATATATGTATCCGTGGCCCAATGAGTGTTGGGGGCCCACATGGCGTGTTTCGTGTATCGTGTCGAAGTTCAAAAATATTAGTGAGCGTTCTCGGGAAGTTTCGTAGGTTCGGGAAATATATAAATAGTATATGGTATTTAGACGAAACGTATTGTTATAAATTAAAATGTTTTATATATATTTATCGTTCGCAATAATCATAGGTTATCTAGGTCGTGTGTAGGCATCGTTCCTGGGTAAACGGTCAATCATAGTTATCGTAGTGGTTCAATATCAAGCCATATCATAAAAAAAAAATTGTTACCCGTAAAATCGTGTTAAGTTATCGTAACATCATTTTATTTATTCGTGTGCATTTACTAATCGTAAGGGAAATTCACGAGAGGTTACATTACCTACCTCTTACAGGGAATTCCGTCCCAGAATTCTAGTCTAAGATAGTTGCCAAGGGTGTCTTAGGTGAAAAGATGTGGGTACTTGGAGCGAATCTGATCCTTGCGTTCCCAAGTATACTCCGGTCCTCGCTTGGAGTCCCAACAGACTTTGACAATAGGGATACGGTTTTGCTTGAGTTGTTTGACTTCTCTATCCATGATTTCAATGGGTTCCTCGGTAAAGACAAGGTTATCATCTAGTCGAATATCTTTCAATGGAATAACGAGAGATTCATCGGATAAACACTTCTTAAGGTTTGACACATGAAAGGTGTCATGAATCCGACTAAGTTCTTCGGGTAGTTCTAGTTTATAAGCCATGGGTCCTATCCTTTCCAGGATTTTGAATGGACCGATGTATCTGGGGTTCAACTTTCCATGTTTTCCAAATCATACCATTCCCTTCCAGGGAGATACTTTCAATAAGACTCTATCTCCTATTTGAAATTCCATGGGTTTCCTTCTTATGTCGGCGTAGCTTTTCTGTCGATCTCGGGCTGCTTGTAAGCATTGTTTAATCTTAACGATTTTCTCAGTAGTTTCCCGAACAAGGTCTAGTCCTATAAGTTGTCTTTCTCCAACTTCTGCCCAACAAACGGGTGATCTGCACTTTCTACCGTACAGTGCTTCGAATGGTGCTGCTTTTATGTTGGCGTGTGTTGTATGAAAACTCTGCTAATGGTAAGTGCTTATCCCAACCTTTTCCAAAATCGATAACGCATGCTCGGAGCATATCTTCCAAGGTTTGAATAGTTCTTTCACTTTGACCATCAGTTTGAGGGTGGTATACGGTACTCATATCTAGTTTAGTTCCTAAGGCTTTCTGTAACGATCTACAAAAGTGAGAGGTGAAACGACTATCTCGATCCGAGATGATTGAAATTGGTACTCCATGTCGAGTGACGATTTCCTTCACATATAGCTGAGCTAGTGTATTCATCTCATCGGTTTCTTTGATGGGTAGAAAATGAGCGGATTTTGTGAGATGATCCACAATAACCCATATTGTGTCGTATCCGGATAAGGTTCTTGGGAGTTTGGTGATGAAGTCCATAGTGATTCGTTCTCATTTCCACATAGGAAGTTCTGGTTGTACAAGTAGAGCTGAACGTTTCTGATGCTATGCGTTTACTCTTGAACATGTCAAACATTTACCGACATATTCTGCGATGTCAGCCTTCATGTTTGGCCACCAATATAGTTTCTTTAAATCCTGATACATCTTGTCGGAACCTGGGTGAATGGAGTATTTTGACTTGTGGGACTCATACATGATGAGCTCACGAATACCTCCAACCAAAGGGATCCAACTTCTGTCCTTGAAACACAGTGTTCCATCGGATTTCTTCACGAAACCATTCTTATTCTCGGGCATACCGTAGATCTTTTCCTTGGGTCGGTTTTCTTCTTTAAGTGCTTCGCTCTGTGCGGTAAGGATTTGGGATGGAAGGGGTGAGTGAATAATCATTCCTAGCGATCTAACTCGAAGGGGTTTCAATCGTTCTTTTCGGCTTAACGCATCTGCTACTGCATTAGCCTTTCCTGGGTGGTAGCGTATCTCACAATCATAATCACTGAGCAGCTCTAGCCAGCGACGTTGTCTCATATTCAAATCCTTTTGATCCAAAATACGCTGAAGACTCTTGTGGTCTGTGTACACGGTACTGGTGCCATATAAGTAGTGCCTCCATAACTTGAGCGCACACACTACAGCTTCTAACTCCAAGTCATGAGTCGTGTAGTTTTCCTCATGTTTCTTCAGTTGTCGGGATGCATAAGCTATCGCTTTGCTTCTTTGCATAAAAACTGCTCCTAGTCCATGATAAGATGCGTCGCAATATACTATAAAGTCCTCATTTCCTTCTAGGAGGGCTAATATTGGAGCTTCACAAAGCTTTCGTTTTAACAACTGGAAAGCTGCTTCTTCCTTTTCTTCCCAAATGTACTTCTCATTCTTTTGGGTTAGCTTAGTCAAAGGTTTCGCAATCTTGGAGAATCCTTCAATAAATCTTCGATGGTAACCTGCGAGACCTAAAAATTATCGTATCTCCGTGGGGTTTGTAGGAGACGACCAACCTTTTACAACCTCAATCTTTGCCGGGTCTACGTGAATGCCTTAACTATCTATGATGTGTCCTAAAAATTGTACGGTGCGAATCCAGAAGTCGCATTTGGAGAACTTAGCGTACAGTTCTTCTTTTTTGAGCAGTTCTAAAATGATTCGTAAATGTTCCGCGTGTTCCTCTTCATTGCGAGAATAGATCAAAATATCGTCAATGAATACTATTACAAACTTATCCAGGTAAGGTTTGCACACTCAATTCATTAAATCCATGAAAAATGTTGGTGCATTGGTCAGACCGAACGACATTACTTGAAATTCGTAGTGACCATAGCGCATTCTGAATGCAGTTTTCGGAATATCCTCTTCTCGAACTCTTAGCTGATGATATCCCAATCTCAGATCAATTTTTGAGTACACACTCGATCCTTGCAATTGATCAAACAGATCATCAATTCAAGGCAATGGGTATCGATTCTTTACCGTAAGTTTATTCAACTCCCGGTAATCGAAGCACATTCTAAAGGATCCATCCTTCTTCTTAACAAACTAAATTGGAGCTCCCCAAGGTGATGAGCTTGGCCGAATAAATCCTTTTTCCGACAGTTCCTTTAGTTGTTCTGACAATTCCTCCATTTCAGATGATGCTAGCCTATAAGGTGCTTTAGCCACTGGTGCCGCTCCAGGCACTAGTTCTATCTAAAATTCTACTTGACATGTGGGTGGAATACCAGGTAATTCTTCAGGGAATACTTCAGGAAAATCCCTAACGATGGGAACATCATCAAGCTGCTTCTCGGATGACTTATTTTCTGTAACTTGAGCCATGAATACCTGACATCCTTCCTTCATGTATTTTATCACTCGCATACATGAGATAATTCCATATCGAGGTTTGCTTTTGTCGCCCTGGACAATGAGTGTTTCATCCTTGAGTGGTATATGGACGGCCTTTTCGTCACACCGAATCCTAGCACGATGGTGGGATAGCCAATCCATGCCGACGATAGCATCAAAACTACCAAGTTGAACCGGCATAAGATCAATGGCAAAAGGTTTTTCAGATAAGGTTAGGGTGCAATCTTTCATGATAGTATTGGTATCTATTAAATTCCCGTCAGCCATTTCGACTTCGTAGGTGGTGTTTAGCTTAAAGGGGGTAACATTAAGTAAATGGGCAAACGTATCTGATATAAAACTCTTATCGGCGCCCGAATCAAACAATACCGCATTATGATGGTTTAGTAGTAACGTACCGGTGACTGCATCGGGTCCGTTTCCATCTCCGAGTAGGTATACCCTAGCTTGGGCGTTGGCTGGTTCATTTCCTCTTGGGCAGTTCCTACAGATGTGTCCTACTTCTTCGCATCCGTAACAAGTGGGTGATACAATCTGTGTGTTGCTTCCTATAGCCGGAATCCTACAGTTTCGGGTTGGATGACCGATCTTATGACATTTGTCGCACCGGACGGTACAACGACCCTCGTGATGAAGTTTGCATCGTTGGCATTGAGGTTTCTGTCCGTTGTATCCTACACCTTCTGTAGCGGCGTAGACTCGAGGTTTTTCTTGTCTTTGGTTCTGCTGTTGAGTGTTTCGATTGTTGTGATATTGTTGGTGGTTCTGATTATTGTTGTGGTGGTTGTTGTTGCGGTGATGACTGTTGTTGCTTTGTTGGTTGTTGTTGTGATGGTGGGTGGTTCTCTTATCATCCAATTTCCTTTTAAGCTCATTGTATTTCACTTCTCGGTCTAGAAGTTTCTGAGCAAGTTCCATTGCTGCTTCCAAGGTTGGCGGGTTTGCTGAGGTGACATTTCCTTCGATACTTCTAGCGAGTCCTTCAACATATTTCTCTAATGTCTTCTCATGATCGGGTACCATGGTAGGGCATAGTATCTTGATTTCTTGAAATCCCCGGTTGTAACTTCTCAAATCAACTCCTTTCACCATTATGGCATGGAACTCATCCTCGAGTTTTCGTAGTTCGGAATGGGGACAATACTTCTTTAGTATTTTAGCCTTGAATTCAATCCAAGTAAGTTGATGTGCTGCCTCTGCTCCTAGTGTTTGAACGGTAGAATTCCACCAGGATAGAGCGTCTTGCATCAGTGTTCCCGTTGCGAAGCTTACCTTGTTGTTTTCCGAGCATCCACTTCTTTGGAAAACAGTTTCACTTCTTTCAAACCATTGAGCTAATTCCGACACTCCTTCAGTTCCTTTGAAATACGTTGGTTGGCACGCTATAAAGTCCTTGTACGTGCAGTAGCGGGTGCAGGTGCATTTCCATCTCTATTACGGGCTTGTTCAGCTAAAACGACATTGACACCATCAGCAATTGCTTGCTGGATCGCTACCAGGGTCATAACTTCAGGGTTCGTTGGTGCGGCGGCCGTGGTTGTTCTCCTAGTTCTAGCCATGTTGCTATTATAAAAGAAGGTATATCATTAGAACATTTATAATAATTTTATCACGTTGAAAATACATATCGAGTAATAAATAGTAAATATACGTCGTAGTTACAATGATTTGATCATTGAAAAGGTTTAAGTCGTAATTATTGTATGTTGGAATGACACACATAGGAATTACGAATAAGTTTGACCTGCATGAACTAATATATTACGATATAATGTATAAAGTTTGCAATGTAAATAAAGATAAAATAAACTTCCATAAATCAACGTCAAGGTGTTACAACACTTATTGATACTTGTGCAAATGTTTACAAAACACAACAAGATACTCTTATTCGTAGGACATTGATTTCACTAGCAAGGCGATGGTCTCATGGTTTTCCTAAGGCTTTGTCTAGGCGGTTTTGGAGTTCTTGAATGGCAGTGGACATGGTTTCTATAGTTTGATCTCGAGTCCTTTCCCTTTCTCGAGATTCTAGCAGGGCTTGCCTAAGGCGTAGGTTCTCAGTGTTGATCCTTTCAAGTTCTCGGTCTAAAGTTCCCATCGTTATTTCTGTTGAAGTATTAGCCCCACATAGTGCTCCTATGAATTCCATTGATTCCCAAAATAAAGAATCCAACTTTTCAACCTTATCTTCTATTGCAAGATGACCAATTATGAGACTGTTCATATTATCTTCAAAGGTTTCTAGATGTTCATGTGGAATCTTGTTGAGTATACTAGCGATGGAATCAAGTCGATCTTCGTGGTGAACCATTCTTGCAGCTAACAATGGTATGGTGTGATGTATGGGTTCCCCAGTAACTGGAAGGATTTGGGAGGTAGAGTAAGAACTTTCCCCAAGTTCCCTTGTTGTTGGTGTTCCTTCTTGAGATCTCTAATATCGCATGATGGGCAACAAGAACAACCATTTATGAGCATCCACTCGCTTGTGGGTCCTTCGGCGGCTGCGGTGAACACATGATTCTGAGGTGGTTGGGCGGATTGGGTAAGTCCTTCGGTGAGGTGATATTGGGACACTTCGGTAAGGTGTAGGTGGTGATGCTAGTGGAGGAGATGCTATGGGTGGTGGTGTTAGTGGCACAGTAGTAGTTTGGCTGTAGAAGATAGTAGGTAGTGGTGGTATCACAGGTGGTGCAGGTGGTGGTGGCACAACTGATTCAGGTGGTATGACAAGAACTGGTGCTGGTACAGCAATACTTGCTTCATACGGCTGAAGTTGTCTAATTTTCCTAGATCGGCGAATCAGACCAGATAATGCCAGAGGAGAAGCCTCTATGTCAGATGCTGGCAGAAATAGCTGGCTTTGCATGTATCTGTCAGTAGCAGGAGACATAGGCATAGGTGAGGTAGCATAGCCTGAAGTAACATCTTCAGTTCCTTAGTTTGAGGACACGCTGATAGGGTGGGTGTTTGAAGACATGACACTGTAACAAATTTCCCGATTAGTAAATATAAGCATAATTATAATCAATTTAAAATGCTATAAAGTAAATAATACTTTTTACCAATTTTTGGAATGCTCAGGCACGAAGGGTGTAGGATGGTATTTTATAAAAATTTTGTCCCGTTTTAAAGTGTAGTTATAGTCCAATGTTCCAAAAACACTTGGTTCACTATAACCGTAGCTCTGATGCCAATCTATAACACCCCCAAAATCGATCAATACAGCAGAAGACTTATAATGACAGCGGAAGATTTTTGGGGTATTATATCGTGGATCTTTGTCACAATTATAGAAAACGACTCAAGTTAGACGTTTTAAGTTTTATTTAAAATACCAAATATTCATAATTCCAAGAGGTTTTATTATTCAACAACAAGTTTTTATTCAAAGAGAAATAAACGTTTCTTTATTTGCCCACTTCGTGCCTTTTGCCATCCATTCCATTTAGTTACCTGAGATAAACATGCTAAAAGTCAACAAAAGTTGAGTGAAATTCATAGGTTTATAATTAAGAGTTTGAACACAATAGATAGGTGTTTATTGTATATAAATACGAATAAACAAGTTAGAAATCACATTCATTATTGCCTTAAGCTCATGACACTCAACGATTCAACAGACATCGAAATTATCCGTAATAATGATGTGAAATAAATTTCCCCCAAAAAAGGTATTTTCCAGTAACCTATGATATTAAATAAAGTGCATTTGGTGACTTTCCTCTAGCAACCAAATGGGGATTGTCAATTCCTAATAGATCTATTCACAATAATTTACGTTCACCCTTCAAGTGATTAAAGTTCATGATCGAGGGACTTTTGGCAATAGCTACTTAAGCAATAATAATATCAGGAAAAGACTTATGTTCGGTTTTTGAGCATGTATCCCCCCCACAAAAATAAGTTAAATGTGGGCTATGAACTCACCTTAGTAGTACAGTAGAACAAACGTAATCTCAACGATGCAAGGCAACGGCTTCACACACAACCTATAAGATATGGCAAGTTTTAGTTTTTAAGTCTTGTTTTATTGCGAACGTTTATTATTAATCACGAATAATCCATAAAGTGCATAGGCGATGTGTTACGTCGTAGATAAAGTAGATAATGGTTTCGTATTGTTTTATCGTCTAAAATTTTAATTATCGTTATATAAATTTTATACGTGTATATATATATATATATATATATATATATATATATATATATATATATATATATATATATATATATATATATATTATTTAAAAATCAATATTACTATTTGAGCCTTTAAGTTTCTCAAATTTACACTTTTCACCCTTAACGAAAATTATTTACGTCGTTAGTCCAAATATATATATATTTACGTTTTAAGTCCAATTATTTCAATATTTACATTTTTCAATTCCAAGTTTCAATATTAACAGTTTATACCTATAGAAAGCAGATTTTACACTTTTCACCTTAAGTTTACAAATTTGACAGTTTTAGTTCTTAGTTATCGAATTTTTGCAAATTTAGTCCAAAAATTACCAAATTCAAAACTTAACATTTTTATTATTTCAATAAGCTCGGGAAGCGTAGAATAGCTTATTTTAACAGCTTAATAGCTTATTTTCCTTATTATTCACAAAATCGGCTTTAAAGAGTCCATTTAAGGGCCCGTTAACAATTTTTGATCCAAGGGGTTTGGGGGAACATTGGGTTTATCAAAATCCATCTTTTTAAGTCCTAATTACATTTCAAAAGTGCTTTTTCACCCAGCTTATTAGAATAAGCTAAAACTAGCTTATTGGGCTTATCGGCCCATATAATGTTTTTAAGTTTCTGAAAATCTTGGGAAAAATCGTTTAGCTTTAGGCTTGTTTAAGCGACTAAATCAAATTGTTAGGTCGAATTATTTACCATTCTCGTTTGTATACTAAGTAGATAATTATATCGTACAAAAATATTGATTGTTCATGTGTCGAATATTGAAATGGCGAGGCAAAGTGTAGCCAAAAACTTAATACGTATAACTTGTAAAATTTGAAAAATAAACTAAGTCTTTTAGTGAAATCGTATGGGTCCAATGTGACTTAGAAACGTGTGAGTTTTATAGTGTATATGTTAATATAAGCTTAAGGTTATTATATGTACTCGTTAATGACATGTCCAAGTAATAGTACAATTCATAAAATATATACGTTGTTTTTATGATTTACGATTTATAAGTTTCAAGTGTTTGTGCACAATATCATACGTACGTATATATAAATAGAAAGAAAGGTTCAAGTCCTCACCTCACCTATGAAAGGTGGCGTAAAAACAATTGTAGGGATCGTGTAATGGTACAATAGCTTCGTGGTTCACTTCACGTTCCACCAAGGGTTCAAGATGCTCCAAGCATAGCTTCCTAGGCTCGCTTTGGGACGTGGTACTCTTGGCGATTCGTTTGTCCCTCCACAGCTCCTTCTCGTTATTCTTTTTGGTGTAATCATACGTATAAGTGTATGTGATGTTTTGAGTTTGCATGGGAGGTTTATATAGGTAGTTTTTGAGTGTGTAGATACAAGATAAGCTCACAAGAGTTTGAGGTTGCATGTTAGGCGAATAGTAACGCCACACTCCACACCCAATCGCATTTGTACAAAGCTTAGATCTTGTAAGATCTCTTCCTATTCATTCCTGACAATCATATGGTGTTTATGGTTTGTTTTGTTGTCATTGGGAAGCATGGGAGGTGCTAGGGAATATCATGCCATGTTTATGCTTATCATTTCAATAGCGAGTTTGGTGTTTTACTTAGGCTGTTTTTGGGGTAGTAAACGAGCAAAGGATATTGCAAGTTTTATTGTTCGTGGTTCTTGGGCACTAGGGGAAACGAGTTAAGTAAAAATATGTACATTTTATGTGTAGAATTCGTAAGATAGAAGGGTGGTTTTGGAGCTTGGTCGCGACAGGGAACAAAGAAAAAAAAAGAAATAACAATAGGGTGCGTTTGGGCTTGTAACTGGGCTCAGGGTTTGGTTTCGGCCCAAAGAAAAGAAAGAAAAGAAAAGAGTCCGTTTGGTTTATATATTAGTGAGCGTTCTCGGGAAGTTTCGTAGGTTTGGGAAATATACAAATAGTATACGGTATTTAGACGAAACATATTGTTATAAATATATATGTTTTATATATATTTATCGTTCGCAATAATCATAGGTTATCTAGGTCGTGTGTAAGCATCGTTCCTGGGTAAACGGTCAATCACAGTTATCGTAGTGGTTCAATATCAAGGCATATCATTAAAAAAAAAATTGTTACCCGTAAAATCATGTTAATTTATCGTAACATCGTTTTATTTATTCGTGTACATTTACTAATCGTAAGGAAAATTTACAAAAGGTTACACGAAGGTAGAAAGCATGGATTTTGAACCTACACCAAAAGTGGTTAGTTGATGATAATGAAAATTTGCCTAGCCACAACATAATATGAGAATATGAGCAAATATATCACAATCACACGACATATACGAGCCATCGACAATGCAATCAAAGTAGTAGACAAGAAGTCATTCCAAGTAAAATGTTGACTTTTCAAAAGTCAATGACAAGAAATGAAAATTTCTAGCCTAGTTTTGGAAATAAAAGAAAATGAAAATAACAAAGAGAAATTCCTACTTCTATAAATTGAGTACTCCCTAGGATTTTTTAAATGGGGCAAAGTCTCCATAAAGAATGCTCTAAGCTTGAGGTGGATGAGAGATGGGGTCTAAACGCTCCAAAATCTGGTTTAAGATAAACCTCATTTCGTATGTTCATTCACGGATATCCTTTTGACATCCTTCACTAATATGAGTGGTTCCCTCACAATTTCCGCAATTATGGCAAGGAAAGTTTGGTGGAAGGAGTTCATTGGTTGTTGGTGCACCATTTATGTTTGATGGGGCAAACGTGGATGGTTGAGAGGTGTTTTGATTTCCTAACCTAGATGAGTGTAATGCCGATTTAGACTCTATGACATGATTTAGATGAGAATCAATCAAATGTTTGAAGGCATAGAGATGGTTCAAACTAATGTCGAGCTCTTCGTGGGTGTTTGAAGATTTGGGTCCTATGGATGCTTCTATTTCTTCATAAGAGGGAAATAGGGAATCAAAGTGTTTAGAATGCGTTTGAGGTGGATTGTGTTGTTGGGCATGATGGTGGTTGCTTGATTCTCCGTAAGGAGGACCATGAATTTCTTTATAGATTGGGTGGAACAACAATGGTTGTGGTCGATCATGTGGAAAGATTAAGGGTCGAGCATATCAATAATCCAAACGCTCTACTAATGACGGTTGATGAGGTTTATGATCTAATGGCTCATTTGGTAGAAACTTTGGTTGTTGTTGGGTTTCCAATTGAGCAATGGTGTCAAAAAGTGGCAATAGTGGTGGATTATATGATCTTGGTGGTAGATCTTCTAAGGTTTCTAAAAATGGATGTGGTGATGTTTGGTAGAGTTCTGAGAGGATCACTTGATTTAATCACACATTAAAGGTGCTGGACCTTTATAGTGTGTATATGTGATACTTTTAGTGAATATGATTAAGTATGCGGAATCTACTTAACCACACTTAGAATGTTTATTGGAAATGGAACTGTGATGCTTGTGTTTATTTAACAAAGAACAATGAAAGTATTTCACCAAACGATTCAATATTATTCAAAATAATATGAGTGATCTTCACTATCACTAGGGTTACAAAGACTTAGAATCTTGTGTTTTGTTATATTGTTTTTCTCTATGTATATCTCTACATACATCTATTGCTATCACATGCACACTTAAATCATATCTAAGATCTTCCTTTTATAGTCCAAGGAAAGATCTTTTACAATCTATATGACTCATCTTAAATACTAGCTTATGACTACGCTTCATTCTAGCTAGATGATGACTTATCATGTCAGTCATTAAGATACAACATGTATCTAGGATTACAACTCACTTGGAGTGTTCAATTTGATGACTACAACAAAGATATTTTTCTTGTATATGAGTCAGTAGAATAAGTCGTACTTATCTACACAGCTGTTGTATGAGTCATGGTAGTATCAGCAGAATCCATCAGTAGAAACACCTTCAGTAGAAATGTTCTTCAGCAGAATCCATCAGTGGAAACGTGCTTTGTGCTTTATCAGCAGAAACATACTTGATGTATTTCCTTAAACCTTTATGTTAATTCTTCTGATTATTTAATTCCCAACAATCCTCCCCTAAACATGTGAATTACATTCAAACATGTTTTTCTGAATTAAATGAGGACTTTGTGAAGATCTTTCAAACACTTCATTGTCATACTGTGATCTGAACTTTCTTCTCTTTTGAGTGATTGAATGTCTTTCTCGGTAACTCATCTACTTTCTGTTCTTTGCTCCAATCTTGGACTAAAAGATGGTGCAATATTCAACTTGAAGAATTTATAAGAGACAATGATGCTGTGTTATCTTGGATGCTTGTTCCAAGAAATAGAAATCATCTTCCAGCATGTCTTTGGAAGTGATGAACAAACGTAGTGAACTGAAATTGAAACATTTTATCTTTTGATCTAGATAAAACTTTCTCCTATCAGCTATGTTCTTGTTCTTTATCAGTAGAAACCATGTCATCATCTTGTATGCTCTTATCTTTTTCTTCTTTTCCTTTGGATAATCTTCCTTTTAAAGGCTTTTGTAACCTCCCCTGAGATTTATTTCTCTCCTGAGCAATTTCCTCCTCTGTTTGGAAGATCTCTCACAATCATATCAAATCACAATTATCTGATCTAGCAATTTAAACTGGTTTTCTATAACTTTAATTCAGTTTGTAGTTTTAATTATCAAATTAGTTGATTATTGATATTACGAATTGTTGTGGTCTTAGTTTTTGTTTTGGTTTGGTTTTGCTTTATAATCTTATGTTCATATTTGTATATGTTGTTTTGGTTTGTTTTTGCTTGATAATGATATGAATTTATTTACATTTTATCTTTAAAAAGTGTTATTGAGAGTGGTATTGGTGGATTACGTACCACAAATCATTAAACTTTTCACGTTTTAGGACAATGTTAAAGTTATCGGATTGGAGTAATGTTAGTAAACTAGTGGGGTATAAAACAATGATGCATTCAAAGTCATCAAAGTAATTATTCATGGCATTCACTATTCAATAAGAGATCCGGTAAAAAGAAAAAATAAAATAAGAAGAATAAGAAGAATTTCTAGCTACATCTTTCAAATAGGAGGGAGAATTTTACGGGGAGATGCATCTACTTTTGTAAGTGCATCTGAAATGAGTGGTTATGGTTTTTTCTTATTATTTTTTGTGGAAAAATAGAAAGGGGGTTGAATAGTTTACCGCTTTTAGTTAATTACCTTTTTGAAACTTTACGTTTAATCAAAGATTTAACCTAAAAGACAATATATAAATTGCAAGTATAAAGAAAGAAACGATCAAACCACAACACGATTGTTTATCGTGGTTCGGCTACAAGGACTCTTTTTCCTTGCCCTACTCCACGCCTCGAGTTTCCAACTCGAGAGTTTCAAGCACTAATCAACAAGTGCCTTTCACGGGTGGAGAAACCTCTACAATCGTCGCTTACACTTTATCTGGTTCAAAGCTAAATACCGGGTCCTAGTTCAAGGTAGAACCGACCTAACGTCGCCTATCCATTATTTCCGACACTAAGCTAGATGTCGAGTTCTTTTACAAGGGTACAACCACTCCCGTCACACTATGTAATTTAAGGCCTAAAATACAAACCAGTCACTTCAATACAAGATACAAATGAAGTATAAACTATAAGAGTTTACACAATGCAAAGCTAACAAGTCTTGCAACTTCGTGTTGAATACTAGTAACTTCTCGGATGAACTTGTGAACTTCCTTTCTACATAAAAGAATCACACAAGTGAATTGCTACTGAGTTAGATAAGAATATAGAGAGGATGCATGTATTATATAGCTAAAAGTGAATAGAGATTTCTTGCAAATGGCTTGGTATTTATAGCCAACCAAACTAGCAGACTGGCGGATCTGGCGGAACCAAAACAAGGATTATGCCTTTGTACCCTAAGGGTTCCGCCAGGTCTGACAGTAAAAGACTCCAAGAAATCTTTCCATATCAAGCAATGTCACATCAAGTTTATGTAAGTCAACACACAATGCATTGAGTAGGAAACTATCCAAATGTGTAAGAGATCTTTATGGAAAGTCAACTACTAGATTTAGTAAGCTTTCCATAAATGCACTTGATGTAAGTTATGATATCTTACTATGTTTTCTATATTAAGTAATATAACAAAGTTATGATTAATATGAAATGTATGAAATGTAAAGTCTAGTTGCAATAAGACTATAACTAAAATGATGTTTTACTAAAAACTATAGTTTACACTTTATCGTTAACAAAACTTAGCTAAGATCGTAAAATATAAATAACGTTTTTAGACGATATTCGTATTAACAATATCCCCCTTTTTGTTGATGACAAAACATAAACTTTGTTTTTAAGTAAATCACTAATTCTAGTGTTAAGTCTTTTAAAAGTTTTATATTGACCTTGTTTTACTTAATTCATGATATGATATGCAAAATTTAAAGATCAGAACAAGTTTAATATCACTTCTCCCCCTTTTTGTCGAAACAAAAGAAGAATTGCGAAGCGGAAGAATACACGTGCTCCCCCTTGGATAATACTCCCTCTAAATTGCAGCGGAAGACTTATAATGACAGCGGAAGACTTTTAATGACAGCGGAAGACTTATAATGACAGCGGAAGACTTTTGGGGTATTATATCGTGGATCTTTTTCACAATTATAGAAAACGACTCGAGTGAGACGTTTTAAGTTTTATTTAAAATACCAAATATTCATAATTCCAAGAGGTTTTATTATTCAACAACAAGTTTTTATTTAAAGAGAAATAAACTTTTCTTTATTTGCCCACTTCGTGCCTTTTGCCATCCATTCCATTTAGTTACCTAAGATAAACATGCTAAAAGTCAACAAAAGTTGAGTAAAATTTATAGGTTTATAATTAAGAGTTTGAACACAATAGATAGGTGTTTATTGTATATAAATACGAATAAACAAGTTAGAAATCACATTCATTATTGCCTTAAGCTCATGACACACAACGATTCAACAAACATCAAAATTATCCGTAATAACGATGTGAAATAAATTGCCCTCAAGATAGGTATTTGCCAGTAATCTATGATATTAAATAAAGTGCATTTGGTGACTTTCCTCTAGCAACCAAATAGGGATTGTCAATCCCTAATAGATCTATTCACAATTATTTACATTCACCCTTCAAGTGATTAAGGTTCATGATCGAGGGACTTTTGGCAATAGCTACTTAAGCAATAATAATATCAGGAAAAGACTTGTGTTCGGTTTTTGAGCATGTATCCCCCCCCCCCCCCCACAAAAATAAGTTAAATGTGGGCAATTATTTACATTGTTAGTCCAAATATATATATATTTACGTTTTAAGTCCAATTATTTCAATATTTACTTTCAATATTTACATTTTTCAATTCCAAGTTTCAATATTAACAGTTTATACCTATAGAAAACAGGTTTTACACTTTTCACCCTAAGTTTACAAATTTGACAATTTTAGTCCCTAGTTATCGAATTTTTGCAAATTTAGTAGAAAAATTACCAAATTTAAAACTTAACATTTTTATTATTTCAATAAGCTCAGGAAGTGTAGAATAGCTTATTTTAACAGCTTAATAGCTTATTTTAACAGCTTAATAGCTTATTTTCCTTATTATTCACAAAATGGGCTTTAACGAGTCCATTTAAGGGCCCGCTAACAATTTTTGATCCAAGGGGTTTGGGGGAACATTGGGTTTATCAAAATCCATCTTTTTAAGTCCTAATTACATTTCAAAAGTGATTTTTCACCCAGCTTATTAGAATATGCTAAAACTAGCTTACTGGGCTTATCAGCCCATATAATGTTTTTAAGTTTATGAAAATCTTGGGAAAACTCGTTAAACTTTAGGCTTGTTTAAGCGAATAAATCAAATTGTTAGGTCGAATTATTTACCATTCTCGTTTGTATACTAGGTAGATAATTAGATCGTACAAAAATATTGATTGGTCATGTGTCGAATATTGAAATGGCGAGGTCAAAGTGTTGCCAAAAACTTAATATGTATAACTTGTAAAATTTGAAAAATAAACTAAGTCTTTTAGTGAAATCGTATGGGTCCAATGTGACTTTGAAACGTATGAGTTTTATAGTGTATACGTTAATATAAGCTTAAGGTTATTATATGTACTCGTTAATGACATATCCAAGTAATAGTATGATTCATAAAATATATACGTTGTTTTTATGATTTACGATTTATTAGTTTCAAGTGTTTGTGCACAATATCATACGTACGTATATATAAATAGAAAGAAAGGTTCAAGTCCTCACCTCACCTATGAAAGGTGGCGTAAAAACAATTGTAGGGATCGTGTAATGGTACAATAGCTTCGTGGTTCACTTCACGTTCCACCAAGGGTTCAAGATGCTCCAAGCTTGGCTTCCTAGGTTCGCTTTAAGAGGTGGTACTCTTGGCGATTCGTTTGTCCCTCCACAGCTCCTTCTCGTTATTATTTTTGGTGTAATGGTACGTATAAGTGTATGTGATGTTTTTAGTTTGCATGGGAGGTTTATATAGGTAGTTTTTGAGTGTGTAGAGACAAGATAAGCTCACAAGAGTTTGAGGTTGCATGTTAGGCGAATAGTAACGCCACACTCCACACCCAATCGCATTTGTACAAAGCTTAGATCTTGTAAGATCTCTTCCTATTCATTCCTGACAATCATATGGTGTTTAGGGTTCGTTTTATTGTCATTGGGAAGCATGGGAGGTGCTAGGGAATATCATGCCACGTTTAAGCTTATCATTTCAATAGTGAGTTTGGTGTTTTACTTAGGCTGTTTTCTGGGGTAGTAAACGAGCAAAGGAGATTGCAAGTTTTATTGTTCGTGGTTCTTGGGCACTAGGGGAAACGAGTTAAGTAAAAATATGTACATGTTATGTGTAGAAATCGTAAGATAGAAGGGTGGTTTTGGAGCTTGGTCGCGACAGGGAACAAGGAAAAAAAATAAATAACAATAGGGTGCGTTTGGGCCTGTAACTGGGCTCAGGGTTTGGTTTCGGCCCAAAGAAAAGAAAGAAAAGAAAAGAGTCCGTTTGGTTTATATATATGTATCCGTGGCCCAATGAGTGTTGGGGGCCCACATGGCGTGTTTCGAGTATAGTGAGAGTTCTCGGGAAGTTTCGTAGGTTCGGGAAATATGTAAATAGTATACGGTATTTAGACGAAACGTATTGTTTAAAATATAAATGTTTTATATATATTTATCGTTCGCAATAATCATAGGTTATCTAGGTCGTGTGTAAGCATCGTTCCTGGGTAAACGGTCAATCACAGTTATCGTAGTGGTTCAATATCAAGCCATATCATAAAAAAAAATTTGTTACCCGTAAAATCGTGTTAAGTTATCGTAACATCGTTTTATTTATTCGTGTGCATTTATTAATCGTAAGGGAAATTCACAAGAGGTTACATTACCTACCTCTTACAGGGAATTCCGTCCCAGAATTCTAGTCTAAGATAGTTGCCAAGGGTGTCTTAGGTGAAAAGATGTGGGTACTTGGAGCGAATCTGATCCTTGCGTTCCCAAGTATACTCCGGTCCTTGCTTGGAGTACCAACGGACTTTGAAAATAGGAATACGGTTTTGCTTGAGTTGTTTGACTTCTCTATCCATGATTTCAATGGGTTCCTTGGTAAAGGCAAGGTTATCATCTAGTCGAATATCTTTCAATGGAATAACGAGAGATTCATCAGATAAACACTTCTTAAGGTTTGACACATGAAAGGTGTCGTGAATCCGACTAAGTTCTTCGGGTAGTTCTAGTTTATAAGCCATGGGTCCTATCCTTTCCAGGATTTTGAATGGACCGATGTATCTGGGGTTCAACTTTCCGTGTTTTCCAAATCGTACCATTCCCTTCCAGGGAGATACTTTCAATAAGGCTCTATCTCCGATTTGAAATTCCATGGATTTCCTTCTTATGTCAGCGTAGCTTTTCTGTCGGTCTCGTGCTGCTTGTAAGCATTGTTTAATCTTAACGATTTTCTCAGTAGTTTCCCGAACAAGTTCTGGTCCTATAAGTTGTCTTTCTCCAACTTCTGCCCAACAAACGGGTGATCTGCACTTTCTACCGTACAGTGCTTCGAATGGTGCTGCTTTTATGCTGGCGTGGTAACTATTGTTGTATGCAAACTCTGCTAATGGTAAGTGCTTATCCCAACCTTTTCCAAAATCGATAACGCATGCTCGGAGCATATCTTCCAAGGTTTGAATAGTTCTTTCACTTTGACCATCAGTTTAAGGGTGGTATGCGGTACTCATATCTAGTTTAGTTCCTAAGGCTTTCTGTAACGATCTCCAAAAGTGAGAGGTGAAACGACTATCTCGATACGAGATGATTGAAATTGGTACTCCATATCGAGTGACGATTTTCTTCACATACAGCTGAGCTAGTGTATTCATCTCATCAGTTTCTTTGATGGGTAGAAAATGAGCGGATTTTGTGAGATGATCCACAATAACCCATATTGTGTCGTATCCGGATAAGGTTCTTGGGAGTTTGGTGATGAAGTCCATAGTGATTCGTTCCCATTTCCACATAGGAAGTTCTGGTTGTACAAGTAGACCTGAAGGTTTCTGATGTTCTGCGTTTTCCTCTTGAACACGTCAAAAATTTACCGACATATTCTGCGATGTCAACCTTCATGTTTGGCCACCAATATAGTTTCTTTAAATCTTGATACATCTTGTCGGAACCTGGGTGAATGGAGTATTTTGACTTGTGGGACTCATACATGATGAGCTCACGAATACCTCCAACCAAAGGGATCCAACTTCTGTCCTTGAAACACAGTGTTCCATCGGATTTATTCACGAAACCATTCTTATTATCGGGCATACCGTAGATCTTTTCCTTGTGTCGGTTTTCTTCTTTAAGTGCTTCGCTCTGTGCGGTAAGGATTTGGGATGGAAGGGGTGAGTGAATAATCATTCCTAGCGATCTAACTCGAAGGGGTTTCAATCGTTCTTTTCGGCTTAACGCATCTGCTACTACATTAGCCTTTCCAAGGTGGTAGCGTATCTCACAATCATAATCACTGAGCAGCTCTAGCCAGCGACGTTGTCTCATATTCAAATCCTTTTGATCCAAAATATGCTGAAGACTCTTGTGGTCTGTGTACACGGTACTTGTGCCATACAAGTAGTGCCTCCATAACTTGAGCGCAAACACTACAACTCCTAACTTCAAGTCATGAATCGTGTAGTTTTCCTCATGTTTCTTCAGTTATCGGGATGCATAAGCTATCACTTTGCTTCTTTGCATCAAAACTGCTCCTAGTCCATGATAAGATGCGTCGTAATATACTATAAAGTCCTCATTTCCTTCTAGGAGGGCTAATATTGGAGCTTCACAAAGCTTTCGTTTTAACAACTGGAAAGCTGCTTCTTCCTTTTCTTCCAAGATGTACTTCTCATTCTTTTGGGTTAGCTTAGTCAAAGGTTTCGCAATCTTGGAGAATCCTTCAATAAATCTTCGGTAGTAACCTGCGAGACCTAAAAATTGTCGTATCTCCGTGGGGTTTGTAGGAGACGACCAACCTTTTACAGCCTCAATCTTTTCTGGGTCTACGTGAATGCCTTGACTATCTATGATGTGTCCTAAAAATTGTACGGTGCGAATCCAAAAGTCGCATTTGGAGAACTTTGCGTACAGTTCTTCTTTCTTGAGCAGTTCTAAAATGATTCGTAAATGTTCCGCGTGTTCCTCTTCGTTGCGAGAATAGATCAAAATATCGTCAATGAATACTATTACAAACTTATCCAGGTAAGGTTTGCACACTCGATTCATTAAATCCATGAAAACTGCTGGTGCATTGGTCAGACCGAACGGCATTACTTGAAATTCGTAGTGACCATAGCGCGTTTTGAATGCAGTTTTCGGAATATCCTCTTCTCGAACTCTTAGCTGATGATATCCCGATCTCAGATCAATTTTTGAGTACACACTTGATCCTTGCAATTGATCAAACAGATCATCAATTCGAGGCAATGGGTATCGTTTCTTTACCGTAAGTTTATTCAACACCCGGTAATCGATACACATTCTAAAGGACCCATCCTTCTTCTTAACAAACAAAATTGGAGCTCCCCAAGGTGATGAGCTTGGCCGAATAAATCCTTTTTCCGACAGTTCCTTTAGTTGTTCTGACAATTCCTACATTTCAGATGGTGCTAGCTAGAGCTGGCATAACAGGTCACACGAACCTGTTAAGACACGAACCTATTAAGGTCAAACACGAACACGACCTGTTATCTTATCGTGTCACTTTTCTCAAACACGAACACGACATGAAAATAAACAGGTTAACCTGTTAAGACCTGTTAAGAACCTGTTAACACTTAACATGCATAAGCAGACCCAAAACATCAAGAACAACAACAAATCCACTAAAACTTCATTATCTCCTATGTGATGATAGGAAAAAATGTTTTCAAAGCAATGTAGAAACATGTATACGAGTTACACGGACATTTTATTCCAATTATGTGACCCCTTCACTTTTGTATTTTTGTGTCGTCTTTTTCCCCACTAAGCATATCATATCAATGGATTAGATTAGCCTCACTATTAGATTCAAATCCAGTAATAACGAGAGTAACAAATCCAGTAACAACGACAACAAAAACATCAAGAATCTCTTAATTACAGTAATAACGATTACAACAACCACAACAACAAATCCATTAATAGCGATTAAAAAAGAATTACAACAAGCATCAGTCATAGTTTTCAGCAGAGATTCTTGATTTAGATGTGAAATGTATATTATTGATTTAGGTGTTTGCATGATAAATGATGCATCACATAATCAAAGCATCAGTCATAGTTTTGATGTCGAATCTCTTGATTTAGAAGTTACAACAAATCCACAACAACAAATCCAGTAATAACGATTACCGAGAGACAACATCAACAAATCCAGTAATAACGATTACAACAACAACAACAAGTGGTGGTGGCGGTGAGTATTTTGGTGGTGGTGGACTGATGGTGGCGAGACACAAGTGGTGGTGGCGGCTAGGGTTTAGTGAGAGGATGGAGTATTGGGGAAGAGATGAAAATGAAATGAGGATAAGATGTGAGAGGAGGGAGTATATTTTATTGGGTAGTGGACTAGTGGACCAGGACTAGTGGGTATTTTTTATATATATATTATAATGTTAACAGGTTATAACAGGTCTTAACAGGTCTGACCTGTTATGACACGAAAATTAACAGGTCTTAACAGGTCTGACCTGTTAAGACACGAAACCTATTAAGGTCAAACACGAAACCTGTTAAGAAAAGGTCGTGTCGTGTCGTGTTAACAGGTTTCGTGTCAAAATTGCCAGCCCTAGTGCTAGCCTATAAGGTGCTTTAGCCACTGGTGCCGCTCCAGGCACTAGTTCTATCTGAAATTCTACTTGACGTGCGGGTGGAATACCAGGTAATTCTTCAGGGAATACTTCAGGAAAATCCCTAACGATAGGAACGTCATCAAGCTGCTTCTCGGATGACTTATTTTTCGTAACTTGAGCCATGAATACCTGACATCCTTCCTTCATGTATTTTATCACTCGCATACATGAGATAATTCCATATCGAGGTATGCTTTTATCGCCCTGGACAATGAGTGTTTCATCCTTGAGTGGTATATGGACGGCCTTTTCGTCACAGCGAATCCTAGCACGATGGTGGGATAGCCAATCCATGCCGACGATAGCATCAAAACTACCAAGTTGAACCGGCATAAGATCAATGGCAAAAGGTTTTTCAGATAAGGTTAGGGTGCAATCTTTCATGATAGTATTGGTATCTATTAAATTCCCGTCAGCCATTTCGACTTCGTAGGTGGTGTTTAGCTTAGTGGGGGTAACATTAAGTAAAGGGGCAAACGTATCTGATATAAAACTCTTATCGGCGCCCGAATCAAACAATACTCTAGCATTATGATGGTTTAGTAGAAACGTACCGGTGACTACATCGGGTCCGTTTCCATCTCCGAGTAGGTATACCCTAGCTTGGGCGTTGGCTGGTTCATTTCCTCTTGGGCAGTTCCTCCGGATGTGTCCTACTTCTCCGCATCCGTAACAAGTGGGTGATACAATCTGTGTGTTGCTACCTATTGCCGGAATCCTACAGTTTCTGGTTTGATGACCGATCTTACGACATTTGTTGCACCGGACGGTACAACGACCCTCGTGATGAAGTTTGCATCGTTGGCATTGAGGTTTCTGTCCGTTGTATCCTACACCTTCTGTAGCGGCGTAGACTCGGGTTTTATCTTGTCTTTGGTTCTGCTGTTGAGTGTTTCGATTGTTGTGATATTGTTGGTGGTTCCGATTATTGTTGCGGTGATAACTGTTGTTGCTTTATTGGTTGTTGTTGTGATGGTGGGTGGTTCTCTTATCATCCAATTTCCTTTTAAGCTCATTGTATTTCACTTCTCGGTCTAGAAGTTTCTGAGCAAGTTCCATTGCTGCTTCCAAGGTTGGTGGGTTTGCTGAGGTGACATTTCCTTCGATACTCATAGGGAGTCCTTCAACATATTTCTCTAATGTCTTCTCATGATCGGGTACCATGGTTGGGCATAGTATCTTGAGTTCTTGAAATCTTCGGTTGTAACTTCTCAAATCAACTCCTTTCACCATTAAGGCATGGAACTCATCCTCGATTTTTTGTAGTGAGGAACGGGGACAATACTTCTTTAGTATTTTAGCCTTGAATTCAATCCAAGTAAGTTGATATGCTGCCTCTGCTCCTAGTGTTTGAACGGTAGAATTCCACCAGGATAGAGCGCTTGCATCAGTGTTCCCGTTGCGAAGCTTACCTTGTTGTTTTCCGAGCATCCACTTCTTTGGAAAACAGTTTCACTTCTTTCAAACCATTGAGCTAATTCCGACACTCCTTCAGTTCCTTTGAAATACGTTGGTTGGCATGCTATAAAGTCCTTGTACGTGCAGTAGCGGGGTGCAGGTGCATTTCCATCTCTATTACGGGCTTGTTCAGCTAAAACGGCATTGACACCATCAGCAACTGCTTGCTGGATCCCTGCCAGGGTCATAACTTCAGGGTTCGTTGGTGCGGCGGTCGTGGTTATTCTCCTAGTTCTAGCCATGTTGCTATTATAAAAGAAGGTATATCATTAGAACATTTATAATAATCCTATCACGTTGAAAATACATATCGAGTAATAAATGGTAAATATACGTCGTAGTCACAATGATTTGATCATTGAAAAGGTTTAAGTCGTAATTATCGTATGTTGGAATGACACACATAGGAATTACGAATAAGTTTGACCTGCATGAACTAATATATTACGATATAATGTATAAAGTTTGCAACGTAAATAAAGATAAAATAAACTTCCATAAATCAACGTCAAGGTGTTACAACACTTATTGATACTTGTGCAAATGTTTACAAATCACGACAAGATACTCTTATTCGTAGGACATTGATTTCACTAGCAAGGCGATGGTCTCATGGTTTTCCTAAGGCTTTGTCTAGGCGGTTTTGGAGTTCTTGAATGGCAATGGACATGGTTTCTATGGTTTGATCTCGAGTCCTTTCCCTTTCTCGAGATTCTTGCATGGCTTGCCTAAGGCGTAGGTTCTCAGTGTTGATCCTTTCAAGTTCTCGGTCTAAAGATCCCATCGTTATTTCTGTTGAAGTGTTAGCCCCACATAGTGCTCCTATGAATTCCATTGATTCCCAAAATAAAGAATCCAACTTTTCAACCTTATCTTCTATTGCAAGATGATCAATTATGAGACTGTTCATATCATCTTCAAAGGTTTCTAGATGTTCATGTGGAATCTTGTTGAGTATATTAGCGATGGAATCAAGTCGATCTTCGTGGCGAACCATTCTTGCAGCTAACAATGGTATGGTGTGATGTATGGGTTCCCCAGTAACTGGAAGGATTCGGGAGGTAGAGTAAGAACTTTCCCCAAGTTCCCTTGTTGTTGGTGTTCCTTCTTGAGATCTCCAATATCGCATGATGGGCAACAAGAACGACCATTTACGAGCATCCACTCGCTTGTGGGTCCTTCGGCGGCTGCGGTGAACACAAGATTCTGAGGTGGTTGGGCAGATTGGGTAAGTCCTTCGGTGAGGTGATATTGGGACACTTCGGTAAGGTGTAGGTGGTGATGCTAATGGACGAGATGCTATGGGTGATGGTGTTAGTGGCACAGTAGTAGTTTGGTTGTAGAAGATAGTAGGTAGTGGTGGTATCACAGGTGGTGCAGGTGGTGGTGGCACAACTGATTCAGGTGGTATGACAAGAGCTGGTGCTGGTACAGCAGTACTTGCTTCATACGGCTGAAGTTGTCTAATTTGCCTAGATCGGTGAATCGGACCAGATGATTCCAGAGGAGAAGCCTCTGTGTCAGATGCTGGCAGAAATAGCTGGCTTTGCATGTATCTGTCGGTAGCAGGAGACATAGGCATAGGTGAGGTAGCATAGGCTGAAGTAACATCTTCAGTTTCTGAGTTTGACGACACGCTGATAGGGTGGGTGTTTGAAGACATGACACTGTAATAAATTTCCCGATTAGTAAATATAAGCATAATTATAATCAATTTAAAATACTATAAAGTAAATAATACTTTTTACCAATTTTTGGAATGCTCAGGCACGAAGGGCGTAGGATGGTATTTTATAAAAAATTTGTCCCGTTTTAAAGTGTAGTTATAGTCCAATGTTCCAAAAACACTAGGTTCACTATAACCGTAGCTCTTATGCCAATCTATAACACCCCCAAAATCGATCAATACAGCGGAAGACTTTTGGGGTATTATATCGTGGATCTTTGTCACAATTATAGAAAACAACTCAAGTGAGACGTTTTAAATTTTATTTAAAATACCAAATATTCATAATTCCAAGAGGTTTTATTATTCAGCAACAAGATTTTATTCAAAGAGAAATAAACGTTTCTTTATTTGCCCACTTCGTGCCTTTTGCCATCCATTCCATTTAGTTACCTGAGATAAACATGCTAAAAGTCAACAAAAGTTGAGTGAAATTCATAGGTTTATAATTAAGAGTTTGAACACAATAGATAGGTGTTTATTGTATATAAATACGAATAAACAAGTTAGAAATCACATTCATTATTGTCTTAAGCTCATGACACTCAACGATTCAACAGACATCAAAATTATCCGTAATAATGATGTGAAATAAATTGCCCCCGAGATAGGTATTTTCCAGTAACCTATGAAATTAAATAAAGTGCATTTGGTGACTTTCCTCTAGCAACCAAATGGGGATTGTCAATCCCTAATAGATCTATTCACAATTATTTACGTTCACCCTTCAAGTGATTAAGGTTCACGATCGAGGGACTTTTGGCAATAGCTACTTAAGCAATAATAATATCAGGAAAAGACTTGTGTTCGGTTTTTGACAATAGCTACTTAACAATTTTTGATCCAAGGGGTTTGGGGGAACATTGGGTTTATCAAAATCCATCTTTTTAAGTCCTAATTACATTTCAAAAGTGCTTTTTCACCCAGCTTATTAGAATAAGCTAAAACTAGCTTATTGGGCTTATCGGCCCATATAATGTTTTTAAGTTTCTGAAAATCTTGGGAAAACTCGTTTAGCTTTAGGCTTGTTTAAGCGACTAAATCAAATTGTTAGGTCGAATTATTTACCATTCTCGTTTGTATACTAGGTAGATAATTAGATCGTACAAAAATATTGATTGGTCATGTGTCGAATATTGAAATGGCGAGGTCAAAGTGTAGCCAAAAACTTAATACGTATAACTTGTAAAATTTGAAAAATAAACTAAGTCTTTTAGTGAAATCGTATGGGTCCAATGTGACTTAAAAAACGTGTGAGTTTTATAGTGTATACGTTAATATAAGCTTAAGGTTATTATATGTACTCGTTAATGACATATCCAAGTAATAGTACGATTCATAAAATATATACGTTGTTTTTATGATTTACGATTTATAAGTTTCAAGTGTTTGTGCACAATATCATACGTACGTATATATAAATAGAAAGAAAGGTTCAAGTCCTCACCTCACCTATGAAAGCTGGTATAAAAACATTTGTAGGGATCGTGTAATGGTACAATAGCTTCGTGGTTCACTTCGTTCCACCAAGGGTTCAAGATGCTCCAAGCTTGGCTTCCTAGGTTCGCTTTGAGACGTGGTACTCTTGGCGATTCGTTTGTCCCTCCACAGCTCCTTCTCGTTATTATTTTTGGTGTAATGGTACGTATAAGTGTATGTGATGTTTTGAGTTTTCATGGGAGGTTTATATAGGTAGTTTTTGAGTGTGTAGAGAAAAGATAAGCTCACAAGAGTTTGAGGTTGCATGTTAGGCGAATAGTAACGCCACACTCCACACCCAATCGCAAGGAGATTGCAAGTTTTATTGTTCGTGGTTCTTGGGCACTAGGGGAAACGAGTTAAGTAAAACTATGTGCATGTTATGTGTAGAAATCGTAAGATAAAAGGGTGGTTTTGGAGCTTGGTCGCGACAGGGAAAAAGAAAAAAAAGAGATAACAATAGGGTGCGTTTGGGCTTGTAACTGGGCTCAGGGTTTAGTTTTGGCCAAAAGAAAAGAAAGAAAAGAAAAGAGTCCATTTGGTTTATATATATGTATCTGTGGCCCAATGAATGTTGGGGGCCCACATGGCGTGTTTCGAGTATCGTGTCGAAGTTCAAAAATATTAGTGAGCATTCTCGGGAAGTTTCGTAGGTTCGGGAAATATATAAATAGTATACGGTATTTAGACGAAACACATTGTTATAAATATAAATGTTTTATATATATTTATCGTTCGCAATAATCATAGGTTATATAGGTCGTGTGTAAGCATCGTTCCTCGGTAAACGGTCAATCACAATTATCGTAGTGGTTCAATATCAAGCCATATCATAAAAAAAAAATTGTTACCCGTAAAATCGTGTTAAGTTATCGTAACTTCGTTTTATTTATTCGTGTACATTTACTAATCGTAAGGAAAATTTACGAGAGGTTACACGAAGGTAGGAAGCATGGATTTTGAACCTACACCAAAAGTGTTTAGTTGATGATAATGAAAATTTGCCTAGCCACAACATAATATGAGAATATGAGCAAATATATCACAATCACACGACATATACGAGCCATCGACAATGCAATCAAAGTATTAGACAAGAAGTCATTCCAAGTAAAATGTTGACTTTTCAAAAGTCAATGACAAGAAATGAAAAATTCAAGCCTACTTTTGGAAATAAAAGATAATGAAAATAACAAAGAGAAATTCCTACTTCTATAAATTGAGTACTCCATAGGATTTTTTAAATGGGGCAAAGTCTCCATAAAGAATGCTCTAAGCTTGAGGTGGATGAGAGATGGTGTCTAAATGCTCCAAAATTTGGTTTAAGATAAACCTCATTTCGTATGTTTGTTCACGGATATCCTTTTGACATCCTTCACTAATATGAGCGGTTCTCTCACAATTTCCGCAATTATGACGAGGAAAGTTTGGTGGAAGGAGTTCATTGGTTGTTGGTGCACCATTTATGTTTGATGGGGCAAACGTGGATGGTTGAGAGGTGTTTTGATTTCCTACCCTAGATGAGTGTAATGCCGATTTAGACTCTATGACATGATTTAGACGAGAATCAATCAAATGTTTGAAGGCATAGAGATGGTTCAAACTAATGTCGAGCTCTTCGTGGGTGTTTGAAGATTTGGGTCCTATGGATGCTTCTATTTCTTCATAAGAGGGAAATAGGGAATCAAAGTGTTGAGAATGCGTTTGAGGTGGATTGTGTTGTTGGGCATGATGGTGGTTGCTTGATTCACCGTAAAGAGGACCGTGAATTTCTTTATAGATTGGGTGGAACAACAATGGTTGTGGTTGATCATGTGGAAAGATTGAGGGTCGAGCATATCAATAAGCCAAACGCTCTACTAATGACGGTTGATGAGGTTTATGATCTAATGGCTCATTTGGTAGAAACTTTGGTTGTTGTTGGGTTTCCAATTGAGGAATGGTGTCAAAAAGTGGCAATGGTGGTGGATTATATGATCTTGGTGGTAGATCTTCTAAGGTTTCTAAAAATGGATGTGGTGATGTTTGGTAGAGTTTTGAGAGGATCACTTGATTTAATCACACACTAAAGGTGTTGGACCTTTATAGTGTGTATATGTGATACTTTTAGTGAATATGATTAAGTATGCGGAATCTACTTAACCACACTTAGAATGTTTATTGGAAATGGAACTGTGATGCTTGTGTTTATTTAACAAAGAACAATGAAAGTATTTCACCAAACGATTCAATATTATTCAAAATAATACGAGTGATCCTCACTATCACTAGGGTTACAAAGGCCTTGAATCTTGTGTTTTGTTATATTGTTTTTCTCTATGTATATCTCTACATACATCTATTGCTATCACATGCACACTTAAATCATATCTAAGATCTTCCTTTTATAGTCCAAGGAAAGATCTTTTACAATCTATATAACTCATCTTAAATACTAGCTTATGACTACTCTTCATTCTAGCTAGATGATGACTTATCATGTCAGTCATTAAGATACAACATGTATCTAGGATTACAACTCACTTGGAGTGTTCAATTTGATGACTACAACAAAGATATTTTTCTTGTATATGAGTCAGTAGAATAAGTCGTACTTATCTACACAGCTGTTGTATGAGTCATAGTAGTATTAGCAGAATCCATCAGTAGAAACACCTTCAATAGAAAACGTTCTTCAGCAGAATCCATCAGTGGAAACGTGCTTTGTGCTTTATCAGCAGAAACAAACTTGATGTATTTCCTTAAACCTTTATGTTGATTCTTCTGATTATTTAATTCCCAACAATCCTCCCCTAAACATGTGAATTACATTCAAACATGTTTTTCTGAATTAAATGAGGACTTTGTGAAGATCTTTCAAACACTTCATTGTCAGACTGTGATCTGAACTTTCTTCTCTTTTGAGTGATTGAATGTCTTTCTCGGTAACTCATCTACTTTCTGTTCTTGGACTAAAAGATGGTGCAATATTCAACTTGAAGAATTTATAAGAGGAAATGATGCTGTGTTATCTTGGATGCTTGTTCCAAGAAATAGAAATCATCTTTCAGCATGTCTTTAGAAGTGATGAACAAACGTAGTGAACTGAAATTGAAACCTTTCATCTTTTGATCGAGATAGAACGTTCTCCTATCAGCTCTATTCTTGTTCTTTATCAGCAGAAACCATGTCATCATCTTGTATGCTCTTATCTTTTTCTTCTTTTTCTTTGGATAATCTTCCTTTAAAAGGCTTTTGTAACCTCCCCTGAGATTTATTTCTCTCCTGAGCAATTTCCTCCCCTGTTTGGAAGATCTCTCACAATCATATCAAATCACAATTATCTGATCTAGCAATTTCCATGTTTTCAGACAATTTGTACATGAAGTCATCAATTCCTTAAGAGTTTAAATGCTGCCCTCATCACTTCTAGGTGTGTAACCTCCTATGAGTGGTGAATCACTGAGCATGGACTCATAATCCATCATTAGATGATTTTCTGAGCCTCTTTGAAAATCCTTTTTAAGAAATATTTGACTTAGCAGTATGAACATGATTTTATGATTAAAAATCATACCGCTTCTAACCATTTTGAAGGGATTAAGTGTGATAACTAACACTTAATCAAAATTTCGGTTTAAAGCAACCTCTGGTTGTATGAGAACCAATGTTTTCAGTTATAAATAACTGCCTGTGTACAGATAAACCTATTCAAAAGGCTTTTTTTACAGGGTTTCCAGCTCGTGGCATTTGTTACCTCTAACACAAGTGTTAGATTCACTGTTGCTCGCTGTTCTTTCTATCAGATATCTGTAGATTAGTCACATTATACTTGAGAGTATAAAATGATAGAAAGTGAGTTATATCAGTTAATAACTGATCAACTAATTTATCAATTCAATGTGAAACATCATAATCAGGTTCCAAGAAAGAAGTTTTAAGGAGTTTTGAAATCCCAAAAATGAACCTATTATATCAGCAGCAATGATCAGCATTCAGCAGCAATGATCAGAAATTTGTTGCTTAAAGATTTCACTTGAAATAGCCTTTGAGCTCAAACATTCATACCTGAAATTGTTAGTCTAAAACCAAAAGAACAAAGTACAAAGTACTTGTCTTGAATTTGAATTATGCATAGGACTAACTGTATGAATAACTTTTAAATTGGTAATAGTAGTTTTAGATGACAAAGTTAGATGCATTAACAAAATCTATATACAAGAACACATTATTTTGAAAATTTTAAAGATTAAGCATTCCAATACCTGCTACCAAGTACTGAAATCTACCAACATCAAAAGCTTTTGTAAGAAGATCTGCAAAGTTTTGTTCTGAAGCAATTTTCATTACTTGAATTAACCTCTTTTCATTGCAATCTCTAATAAAATGATGTCTAATTTCAATGTGTTTTGTTTTAGAATGTTGCACTGGATTTTTAATAATGCAAATTGTACTACTATTATCAATATGAATAATGGTATGTAATAAATTGTACCCATAATCAAGAAGTTGGTTTTGAAGCCATAGAACTTGACCACAACAATTTGCAGCAGCTACATATTTAGCTTCAGTTGTTGAAGTAGCCACCATTGTCTGCTTCTTACACTGCCATGAGATAAGTCTACACCCAAGGAATTGACATCCTCCAGTTGTTGACTTTTTGTCCAATCTAGCACCAACATAATCACTATCTGAGTATGCTACCAAGTCAAAAGATGACTCCTTAGAATACCACAGACCCAACCTAGGTTGACCCTTGAGATATCTAAAACTTCTCTTGACTACTGTTAAATGAGAAACCTTAGGAGTTACTTGATATCTTGCACAAGCACAAACAGAGAACATGATATAAGGTCTTGATGATGTGAGATACATCAAAGAACCTATCATAGATCTGTATGTGTGTACATCCACATTAGTTCCTTCTACATCTTGAAGAAGTGGCTTCTCAGGGTCCATTGGTGTGCTTACTATTTGGAATCAGCAAATTGAATCTTTCTAAGAATCTCTGCAACATATTTGTCTTGACTAATAAAGATTCCTTCTCTTGATTGTTTAACCTGCAGACCCAAAAAGAATGTAAGTTCCCCCATGGAACTCATCTGAAACTTATTGTGCATAAGCTTCTCAAAATCTAAACACATCTCCTTCCTTGTAGATCCAAAGATGATATCATCCACATACACTTGAACTAGGAAAAGATCCTTTTTATGCTTCTTGGTGAAAAGTGTCTGATCTATCTTGCCTCTTTGAAATCCATTTGAAATTAAGTAGGAAGCCAGTGTTTCATACCAAGCTCTTGGTGCCTGATGTAGGCCATATAGAGCTTTAACAACCTTGTACACTTTGTCTGGATGGTCAGGATCAACAAAACCAGGAGGTTGTGAGACATACACCTCCTCTTCAATAGTACCATATAAGAAAGCACTCTTGACATCCATTTGATAAACTGTGAATCCCATAAATGAAGCATAAGCCAAAAAGAGTCTAATGGATTCAATTCTTGCTACTAGAGCAAAATTCTTCATAGTCTATCCCTTCTTCTTGTGTGTACCCCTGAGCTACTAATCTAGTTTTATTTCTTATCACTATGCCCCTTTCATCCCTTTTATTCCTAAAAACCCATCTAGTGCCAATTACCCTTACACCACTTGGTAAATCAACTAGCACCCATACCTTTTGAATCTTAAACTGAAGAAGCTCCTCTTGCATAGCCTCCAACCAGCTTAAATTCTCTAGGGCTTTATGAATATTCTTTGGTTTATCTTGTAAACATACAAATAAGCAAGAGTTTGAAAACTCATGCTGTTTTGAAGCATAAAGGGCATCAAAAAGCCCTTGTTGATCTGAAGACATCAATTGTTGTCTTGTCTTTACTCCTGATTGTACATCTCCAATCACATTGTCCAGGGAGTGAACTTTGTGAATCCTTGAGTGTGGAGTAGAAAGAACTTGATAATCAGGTGGAAGGTTGTTGAAATCCACCTCATTTTCTGAGAGATTTGCTTGTGTTTCTTCTGATGGTCCATCAGCAGAAACATTTTGCTCATCAGCAGGAATGATTTGCTTATCAGCAGAAATAGCAGTGTTACTTCTGACTTGAAACTCTTGTTCCTTAGCTCCTTCTTCCTTATATTCATCTTCAACATCTTCTTTAGAATTTCCAGAAGAAGATTCACCATTTATTGTAGTTGAATCCACACTTGTATTTGTCCATATTGGCATTATCACATAATCTTGATTTGCCTCATTCTCTAATCCTTCTCCATTTGTTGCATCAGCAGTTTGTGAACCTGAAAATTCATTAGTTTCTGCAACAAAAGGCACATAATTCATTGATTTGGATAGAGATTCAAGATCAAATAGCCATTTGGGACCCTGACCTTCTACATTGGTTTTATTTTCCAAAAACTTCACATGTAGATTTTCCTCTACTCTTCTAGTTCTCATGTTGTATACTCTGAATGCTTTGCTATTGATAGAGTATCCAACTAAGAATCCTTCATCTACTTTACCATCAAACTTTCCAAGATGGTCTAAGGTATTCAGAATTGTCACATGACATCCAAAAGGTCTAAGAAATCCTATTTCAGGAGTTCTACCTCTAAAAAGTTCATATGATGTCTTATTGTGAGGTTTTACAACTAAAACTCTATTTTGAACATAGCAAGCAGTGTTAACTGCTTCTGCCCAAAAAGTTATAGGCAACTTAGAGTCAGCTAACATAGTTCTAGCAGCTTCTATTAGTGTTCTATTTTTCCTTTCAGCAACTCCATTCTGTTGTGGAGTTCTTGCAACACTAAATTCTCTTTTAATACCTTTTTCTTTGCAGAAATCATCCATAACTCTATTCTTAAATTCTGTCCCATGATCACATCTAATGACTTTTACTCTTTTGCTTACTAGGTTTTCTATCTCTGTAATGAAGGTCTTAAGGATGCTAGAAGTCTCATCCTTAGTTCCTAAAAAGAATACCCATGTAAATCTACTAAAGTCATCAGTAATAACTAGACAATATCTCTTATGCAACAAACTTCTGACATTTGTAGGACCAAATAAGTCCATATGTAGCATAAACAATGATTGATTGATAGAGTTAAAAATTTTGGGCTTACAAGTGGCTTTATGTTGTTTGCCTTTAAGACAAGCAATGCATGTTTGATCATTTTCAAATCGTTTTTGAGGTAAACCTCTTACCAAACCATCTTTGACAATCTTATTTATGGTTTTGAAGGTAATATGACCAAGACTTCTATGCCATTTCATAGATTCATCCAATGTGGCCTTAGCAATATGACAAGTAAGAGAATCTTTTGGAACAATCTTCTTCATATCAACACTGTACATGTTGCCTTTTCTTGGAATTCTAGGAAGTGCTTGACTTTCATCAGGCATCTTAAAATCAGAAGAAAATACAAGACATTCGGTGTCAGTAAAGAGAACTTTGTTCTTTTTGTCACATATTTGTGAGACACTAAAAAGATTATACTTAAGCTCTTGCACATAGTACACATCTTCAAAATCTAATTTACCGGTTTTAATAGTACCTTTACCAGTAATTTTTTCTCCAATTCCTCCTCCAAAGGTAACATAGCCTCCATCTACTAATTGAAAATTTGAGAGATAAGACTTGTTGCCTGTTACGTGCCTTGAACATCCACTATCTGAGAATCCTTGATCTTCAGTATCTGCTGATGAATGTCCCTGCACATAAATAAAGGAATTAGTTTTGTTTTGGGATCCAAACCATTTCTGACTTGGATCCGCCTCTTGCATCAATGAAATGTAATCTTTTGAGAATTGTTGATGCAACATTGGATTTAAGAATCCAACATGCTGAGGCCTTAACAGCATTTGCCCTTGTTTCCCTTAGCAATGATATGAACTGTTTGGCTATCAGCAGAAACTGATGGCTTTGCAGTTGTATCCTTTGGTTTCCAAACTTGTTTTTGGACTACTGCCTTTGTTAAAATGGGTCTTTAAACAACATTTAATGCATATTTGAAAGTTGTTTTAGCATTTTTAACTGTTGTTTTTGGGTAAACAGTCATATATGGTCTGTCAGCAGAAACCATTTTCCTATCAGCAGGAACTGAAACTGTTTTGGGTTTTGTTCTTGTAAAGTTAGAGTGACTTTTAGGTGTTTGCCTTTTTAGATTCACCCTATTGTTTGTATACCCATATACCCATTGATTACAGAAAGCTGCAAGATGGTCAAAACTACCACATGTGTAACAAGCTTTGTTATCTCTTTGTTGGAGAGATTTGAGACTATACCAATTCCTTTGGTTGCCTCTAGGCTTGTTTATGGTTCTATATTGTTCACAATATCTTACTGGTTGCCTAACATGTTTAACATTGTTTTTAGGCTTTTCAGTACTATGTTTGACTATCTTAGGAACACTTGTTCCTGCTTTCTTAATCACTTCAGGTTTAGACATAACCTGTTTTAACTTTTTATCATCAGATGTTGAGTCCTCAATGATTGGACCATCTGACTTTCTACAAGAACACACCTTGTCCTTAGGAAGTGAAGTTTTACTTAAACTTTCACTATCTTTCAAAGGTTCATTATCAACTACATTAGATTTTGGTTGAACACCATATTTTAATTCAGGTAGTTGCAATTCTGGTAATCCTTTGTGTTCTAGATCAATTCCTGGGGGTGAAGGAATACCTCTATATGGTGGAGGAACAGATTTGTATCCAACACCAGACTTAGCTTTATTTATAACTTGACATTCAATTAAGTTAGTCACACCCTTAGATGCATAATCTAGTGTTTCTACACTCATTTGAATATTCTCTTTAGCCTTACTAAGCCTATCTACTTCAGCTTTCAAGTTACTAATGTCATTATCTTTAAACATTATTTCTCTTTCAAGAAGAATTTTGACATCAGTAAAGGTAGATTCATTTGTTCGAAAATGTATGACTTGTTCCTCTAGAGTAGCTATACCTCTTTTATGATTTATTAAGCTATGAGCTGTATCAATTAATTCTTTCCTTTGATTCTCATAACGTTTGGTTAAGGTTTCAAAACTTTTAAGAGCAGAACAATTATTTGAACAAACTTTATCAGATTGTACCTCTGTAGAGAAAGCCATAAGAGCTGTCTGAGGAGAAGTTTCTTCTTCATCAGCAGTAAAGCTCCAATCAAATCCTAATCCATCAATAGCTACCATAGCCTTTGGATTGGTTGATTCCCCTGTCTTGGACTTGCTTCCAAAACCTCTATTCTTGCTATCTTGCTGCCTTGGCCTTCTACATTCTCTTGAGAAGTGCCCCAACATATGACAGTTATAGCATTCTATCTTTGACTTGTCAAAACCAGCAGTATCATTGCTACTGATGGTGAGTTTCTTCCCCGTCCTCTGATAGAATTTCTTAGCCCTCATGCTAAGAAGAGAAATTTGCCATTTTAGGTCCATCTCTTCTAAATCATCATCATTGATTTCTAGAAGATCTTCATGAGTAAGCATAGACCCATTATTCTGACTTGTGAAAAAGGCACAACAAGCCTTTTCATTCAATATACCAAAAGTACTGCTTGATGAACTAGCAGCACCAATTCCATTATCAACCTTTTCATCTTTAACTGGGTTTGAGATACTAGGAGATGACATAAAAGCCATGTTCCCATTATATGAACGTGAGACACCAGTTTTCTTTACTTCTTGTTCCACAATTTTAAAGTTGCTATACAAATCCATAAGATCCATAGTGTCTATGTCTGGTTTTTTCTTCCAAACAACAACATGCATAGCCCACTCTTCAGGTAAGCTTCTCAGAAATTTTGAGTTTAAATCTTCTTGAGGTATATCAACCCCAAGAACAGCAAGTTGGCACACAATTTTCTGTAACCTTGTAAACATGTGGTCAAGAGATTCATTCATGGTTGATGAGAAATTTTCAAACTGCTGCTTGAGAAGGGTTTTCTGGGTCCTTTTGGTGGCTTCATTCCCTCCATACCTTGCAACAATTGCCTCAAATAATGACTTGGCATCTTTGAATTTGCTGAAGTTTATAAGTTGATCATTTGGAATGGTCATCATCAGCATACTTCTGACCTTGAGGTCATTCTTCTTCTTTATTCTTTCATCAGCAGTTGTAGGGATAGTTTGAACAACTGTAATTTCCCTACCGTCAACTGTTGATGAAGTGGTTGTGGGTTTGAAAGAGTTTCCATCTTCAATGATTTCCCAGAGAGTGTAATCCTGCACCTGGAAAAATTGTTCTATTCTTAACCTCCACAATTCAAACTCATTCTGTTTGAGAACTTGCAACTTTGCAGCAACATTTGTTTGAATAGATTCTGTATCCATTTCTTCTTCTTCTTCTTCTAAATCAAAGATTGTTGACATAAATAATGTGTGAAAACGTTATTTATATCTTTCGATATCTCTATATTTTGACGATCACAAAATGTAAAATCGTCAATCATATAATTTCTACGTATACAAGTATTAAGCTAGTTTATATCACTATATCCAACTTAATCACTTAAGGTATGGATAAACAAGTGCTTAATACATCTCATGATCAAAGTAGTATTTAATTAACTAACACAAAGTTTATTTAATTATATAAACATATTATATATTTTTGAAAAACACTTTTGGTAATAAAGAAAAATGTTTTATTCATACTAAATATATGAATTCAAATTTTTAACCAAAATCAGTTAGTTTTTCACCAAATAAACTTTCCCCACTAAAAGACAAAGATTCTGGCCGTTTCAGCTGGGCGGCCCCCTTAATTATAAGGGGCGGTCCCCTTAAAATTAAGGGGACCGTCCTTGATTTAAGGGGACCGGCCACGCTCCTCTGTCAGAATCTTTTGCCTATAAATACCACCTTAAACCTGGATTTTTTCCTCACCTTTTGCACAAAATTTTCAGATCTATAACTCTCTAAACATCCTCTAAAACCCTTTGATCATTTGTATATTAATCGTTGTTTCAAGTGATTCAATCCCTCATCATACATTCTCATCCAAAGTGCAAAAGAAGAACACTCTTTCTACAACCAAGTTCAAGAAGTGTTGAAGAGTAGTTGTGCATAGTGTATATATATATTCACTTGTGAATATTGTGTTGTGCTTGTGATTAATTGTTTAGAAGAGAAGTTGTGTAGAAAATAGAAGTTGATAAGTAGTGAAGTAGGTTAGTTGTGAAGATAGGTGTGAAGTAGAAGATTGGTGTGTAGAAGATTGGTGTGTAGAAGATAGGTGTGAAGAAGATTGGTGTGTAGAATATTGGTGTGAAGAAGTTGTGTAGAAGTAGTGATCAAGTTGTGAAGTTATTGTGGTGTGTAAATTGGTGTGTAAGGTTTTCTCCGCCAAAAGGGAGTTTGTTGACATAGTGCAGAAAACTCTCGAGTAGGTGACTCGGGGAGTGGAGTAGGAACAAGGAAGGTGTCCTTGTAGCCGAACCACTATAAATCCTTGTGTTGTGGTTTGATCTTTCCAACTCTTCTCATTACTCATTCACTTACCTTTACTATATTATCTTTGTTAGTTAGCTATCATATAATTATTCATATAGTGCAAGTATTGAGTTCACATAAACTAGAATCGAATCTTTTTAAACAAACTTGTGTATATAAATTTAAAAAGACGTAAAACTATTCAACCCCCCCCCCCTTCTAGTTTTTCACAATTGGTATTAGGAGCCACGTCTAGCAAGATCTTTAAAATATATTGTATTTTGAAACTTGTAACGATCTATGGAATCTGAAAAATATTTAGAAGGGCAATCTATGCAAAGACCACCACTATTTGAAAATGATGGATTTTTATATTGGAAAAATCGATTCGAAACTTATGTGAAATCAAAAGATCTAGATCTTTGGCATGTTATTACCAACGGTGATTTTTTACCTATTCAAAATAACCCCGAAACTAAGAAAGATGAAATCGTACCTTTTGAAAAACAAAATGATAATTTAAAAAGAAAACTTGCTAAAAATAATGAAGCAAAAATGGTTATTTACAATGCGCTACCACGTAAAGAGTACGAAAGATCTTTATGTGCGAAACCGCAAAAGAAATTTGGAACTCTTTATTAATAACTCATCAAGGTAACAATCAAGTCAAAGATAACAAAATAGATCTACTTGTTCAACAATATGAGCAATTCACGATTCCGGAAGAGGAATCAATTGATAATGCTCTTGCTAGATTTAACACTATCATCACAAGTTTAAAAGCACTTGATGAGAATTTCTCTAGTAAGAATTTTGTTAGGAAGTTTCTTAGAGCTCTTCACCCAAAATGGCGAGCTAAAGTGACAGCTATTGAAGAATCAAAGAATTTGTCAACACTTCAACTTGATGAATTAATTGGTAATTTAAAAGTCTACGAAGCAATAATAAAGAAGGACTCCGAAATGGTTAAAGGAAAACGAGAGCAAAGCAAGTCAATCGCCTTGAAGGCTAGAAAGGAATCCAACAATGAAGATAGCTCATCTTCCGAAAGTGAAGACGAAGAATTTGCCATGGCCGTAAGAGATTTCAAGAAATTCTTCAAAAGGCAAGGAAGATTCGTTAGACAACCATACGATGAAAGGAGAACACCTCAAAAGAATAGTGATGAAAAGTATAGCAAGAATGAGAGAAAGTGTTTCAAGTGTGGTGATCCGAATCACCTCATTGGAAAATGTCCAATGATGACAAAAGATCAAAATCAAAGAGCGTTTGTTGGAGGTGCTTGGAGTGATAGCGATGAAGATGAGAAAGAAACAACAAAGGAAGAAAAGTGTCTCATGGCTAAGACATCAAGTGAGGTACGTTCCGAAACCGAATACTTTAGTGATGAAAATCTATCATTAGATGAAAAAGATTTAGATAGTGAATACAATAGATTATGCAAACTAGGACAACAAGTAATGGCTAAAAACAAATCACTAAAATACATAAACAACCAATTAGAAAATGAAGTACTTGAACTAAAAATTAAAATACATCAACTTGAAAAAGGTAAAGAAATTTTTGAAGAATGTAAATCATGTCAAGAACTTAAAAGTGAAAACAACAAACTTAAGAAAGAAATCTGTAAATTTGATAAATTTGAAAATAGTAGTAACTCACTGAGTAAAATTGTAAGTATTCAAAGAATATCCGGAGATAAAACCGGTCTAGGTTTTAACTCAACCGAAGCCTCAACAAGTGAAGTTAAAAATGTTAAATTTGAAAGTGAACACAAGGAACTAAAACCTTCAAAATCTAATCCTAAGTATATACTCATAAATGATAAGAAAATACCTCTAGCTAGTAATGAAAAAATAAAACCGTTTTATAAATCATCTTTAAAAACCGAAGTAGGATCGTCTAAACCTAAAACAAGATCTAAAACTCCACCACCTAGGAAACCGAATAATTCTTATCCTAGACCTAAAACACCTCAACCAAGAGTAAACCAAAATAGACGAAACTTTAACTATAATCAACAAATGTGGAACTTCAATCCGTGGGGAATGTTTCCACCATATATGCACCCAAGTCAAATACAAAACATGTTCGGATCAAATAACTTTGGTCAAATGAGACAATGGGGACCAACGTAATTATACTCGCCATTCAAACATGGAAATTTTTTATGTCACCTCTTGTTCGGACTATCCCTTGAAGGCTTTGAAGTTAAATGCATTGAAGACGAAAGGTACACATTTCCTTTTATTTCCTTGTTAACAAATGCATGCTTAGTTTAGTATCTAGTCTTTATGTGATTTTGCTTGGTTCATTATTCCCTCTAGTTTTTATTTCTATTCATATATACATATATATATATATATATATATATATATATATATATATATATATATATATATATATATATGCTCATATACTTATACTATATCTAAATTCATATATATTTATATATATATACTCAGCTATATCTAGGATCTTATAACCTAGAAAATTCATTTGTTGATTTTCTAGAACTAGAAATTGTTCGTTTATGAACCTTTTCTTTTCCCCATTTGCCTTATTGAACTTTAATGTTCAACAACTCTCATGCTGATGAAGAGAGATAAGTCGAAAAATCTATGGATGAAACAAACTCCCGGCTTCCGTTGCATACGTCTCCCTCCTTTATTCTCGTCTTATAAGCCCATACTACATACATATATATATATACATATACTTATGAACCTTCCACAACTTTCTCGTGCACTTGACAACTTGATAAATTTCATCCGAAATGATCAAGAAAATTTAATTGGTAAAATGTCAAGTAATTCCTTTCGTGCGAATACCCTCCAACGTATTTTTGATTAAATATAAATCTAATACATACATATAAATATTTTCTTGTTCTTTCCAGAAACCAAAATCACAAAAATCAAATTTTGGAGGGCGGCCCCCTTAATGTTTAAGGGGACCGGCAGCCAAATGAAGGGCGGCCCCCTTAATGTTTAAGGGGGCCGGCCATCTGATTGATCCAACCCGTTTTTCTCCTTATTCCTTTTGACAAACACTCCACTTTTTCATACTCCCCTTCCCCTGCTTCTGCTGTGACAAAAACCAAAACTCAAAAACATCTCAAATCACTTCCAAATCACATAATTCGGGTTAATTCGCAAAGGGCAAATTCATCTAACACAATCACCAATACGTATTGTAAGTTTTTCATAACACATTTCATCTAATTTCATCTTATTTGGTCATACTCATGATTATGCATGTTTTATAAAATTCTTCAATTTCACAATCTCTTTCGAATTAAGTCCTAAAACTCCATAACCAAATGCTTCCCCTAGGATTAGAATGATTAATCAACACTAGAAACTAGTAATTATAAACTATCATGTCGAAAATTTTTGAAAAACTTCATACACTCCTTTTCAAAATTTTTTAGTAAACTCATTGTTGAATAATGATTTGGAAACGTGTTAAAACTAATCACATTATACTTTTGTAACTTGTAAAACTTGAAATTACATTTTTCAACCAAGAAAAATTATATTGGTTCTCAATATAGGGGTGTTTGGATTATGTCCAAATAATATCGAAACCTAGTCATTATAATTTTTATAAAACTTTGTTATAATTATAAACCTAAAAATTGCTAATCGGACTTGTCAAGATATATAATTCATATATATATTGACATACTAGTGGTATAAGTCACTCCTTAAATATGACAACTGTGCTTATTTGTTCATCTGTTTGAGAAGATGAAGATGATGTAGATGGAACAACTTGCGCCATATCTGATTCAGAAGCAGAGGGTGAGGCTATTTCATGTATTAGGCATGCTTTATGGTCATGTACCTGAGACAAGCCGTCAGTGTCATACACTGGACCTGAATCATTAAACTGAAGTTCCTGCATGTTGGCCATAAGCATCACAGCTGCATTGGCTTCCAGATCTTCCATGTCATCATCATTGTACACATTTGCCATGAAGTTGTTATCTTGTTCAGGGAAATGTCCATCTTTTTCATCTTGAAGAGCCATGAGTAATGCCTGCTTGTGAAACTTACTACCTCGAGTTCTCGGTTTGGGACATGCTGTCGCTATATGACCTTGTTCATTACAATTGTAGCACCATACTGCATTCCCTGAGTTGGAGTTCCTAGTTGCAACCGGTTCAGACCTTTGCTGAGAAGACCCTGAGTTGTTCCTGAACCCCCCATTGTTATTAAACCTCTGACCATTCCTAAGATTTCCTGAAGAACTTCCTGAACCAGATCTACCATAATTACGATTCTGAATTTCCACTCTTCCATCATTGACAACAGCTTGATTCCTTGTGTTAGAAGACGAACGTTGACGGTTGTTTGTTTTGTTAGAGAATTTGCAGAAAGCACGAGCAATAAGAGCAAGTCCCTGATTCAAAGTATTAAAGTCATCATCGTCATCTTCATTGGAGTTGGAATAATACACTGCATCATTGTTGTTCATAGGAACAAGTTGAGTAGAAGTATTTTATGAAGATGAATCATAAGGGACCATTTGGTTCGAGGTAAAAGACTGTGGGTAACTGAAGTAGTTCTGCTCTTGAACATATACATGATTTGACATTGGTGGTGGAGTGTAAGGAGATTGAGCTACGAGAGCCAAAGAATTTAGTGTTGGTGTTGGTGTGTATCCTCCTCGTAGAGCTCGATCTTTTTCAACTTCAGGTTCATGGTGTTTCAGAAAATCATACAACAAACCATATGGAGCATCATGAAGATTTTTTGTTTGACGAACAAATGTCACATATTTATGCCAATCTGGACCAAGACTACCGACGAATTTGGAGTTCACTGCTATCCTTGGTACTGTGATTTTGTGACGTTCCAGATCATTGACCACATTTGTGAAACGATGATAGTAGGATTCAAGTGACTCTCCTGGTTCAATTGTGATGTCTGTGTATTCCATGTAGAGTTTGGATTCCATATCATCTTTGTTCAATTGAGTGCCTTCCATAAGGAGATGAACATGTTCCCACATAGCTTTGGCTGTTTTCTGAGCATCGACACTTCGATAAATTGGATTAGGTATTCCTTGAAGTATGTAAGCCATTGCGTACTCATCAGCTTCACGATGTAATTTCTGTTCTTCTGTGAGTGCAGATTCTGGAAGAGGTCTATCACCAGGAGGACGTGGAGGATCAGCATTTGGATCACCAATTTCAAATCTTGTTGGCCACTCAAATGGTCCTTCAAGTATCACTTGTTTCAAGAATTTCCCATGAGGTTTCTTAAGTTCAAGGAATCGTAAGAATCGACTTGACCATTGAACATAGTTCCCAGGTGTTAGCATTGGAGGTGTTTCAAGTGATCCTGCCTCATGTCGGGATTGTTGAGTTGTAATAACTTCACACATTCTGTCAAACCAGTGAGGTTGTTTGGAGGAATATTGAGTGTTTTGTTGGGACATTTGATATGGTTGTTGTTGAGGAATGATTTGATGTTGTTGCATCATGAGATATTGTGGTTGTTGATTAAACGGTTGTTGTTGAAAGTGTGACTGTGAAGGTTGTTGATATGATTGTTGCTGATGGTATTGTTGTTGCTGATACTGCTGATGTTGTTGCTGAGGATTTGAGAAGTAGTAATGTGGTGGTTGAGACATCTTTGAACACTTGTGTAGAAATGGATCTTTGTAGAAGATTGAAATGCATGTTCCTTTGGTTAAGTTCAAAATCCCTGGGGTAAGTTGAATCTTACGCGTCACAATAATCTTATGCGTAAACTTTAGGTTATGCGTAAAGAGTAGTTTAGGCGTAAACAATAAGTTTATGCGTAAGTTATCTCTTTACGCGTAAGCTTTGGCTTATGCGTAAGTTTAGACTTATGCGTAAGGTTAAAACAACCAAACAAATCTTTCAAACTTATCCAAGCTTGAAAGATATCCAAAGTCGAAGTATTCCACTAACTTATCCAAGCTAGGGAAGTACTGAGTCACCGTAGAACGAAGATAGAACCTTGGATGAAGTTAGGCGTAGAGATCTGAAAATTACGCGTAAGATTGACTTATGCGTAAAGCTTAGGCGTAGAGGCAACTTCTGCGTAGGATCTGTCTTCTGCGTAGGAATCACAACTTACTCGTAGAATCTTGAACGTAGGAATCACAACTTACTCGTAGAAATTGACTAACTCGTAGGTTTTAGGCGTAGAAGACCCAAGTTACTCGTAAGAACAGGGTTTTGACCTAAGTTACTCGTAAGAAAAGGGTTTTAGCCAAAAGTTACTCGTAGAAAGGACAAAAAGTACTGTTGACAGCTTTTGAATCGTACTATTCCCAAAAGTTACGCGTAAACAGGTCAGAAACTTGAAAAAACTCAAATTTTTGAAGAAAAATTGCTTAGAAATAAGGTACTTTTGATCAAATAACTTCACCAATACTTAGAAAACACTAACTATTGAAGATTTTGCAACCAAAAACTAGTTTTCCAATATCAAAGAAACTATAAAACCTTAAAAAAACCTTAAAAATCACAACTTTATGCAAAAACTAAGCTTCAAATCACTATATCAACCTTGAAACTTGTCCAAGCTTCAAGATTTGAGTGAAAGAAACAAAGAAAAATGCAAAAAGATGAAGAATAAGCACCAAGAACCCACGTTAAAACCAAGAAACACACTTCAAACTCTATTAGGCAAATGATACCACTTGTTAGGTCACCATTTATGTAAACACAAGTATGATAATGAAAGAAATAAGATGAGAATGAGAGATGGTTGATTATGAGAAATATGAAAGGTGAAAGAACAAGAGTTTCCTTAAGATAATCAAATAACTAACAATTAAAAGAGTTACATAAGCTTGGTATTTATAGGAGTAGGGCAACACTCCCTTCCTCCCTCCTTTCATTTGGACGTGGGCTTTCAAGCCCATGGACTTACATTCTTAAGCCTTGTAACATAAACTAAGTAGAATTAATAACTAAGCAACCTATTACAAAAGGTAATGACCGAGACGTGACTAAAATACAAAAGTATGATCCCAACACTCCTTAAGGAAGCGTTTGGTTTATTACTAAAAATAACATTTTTAAGTAAAAATACAAACCATCTTTTTCAAAAACAAATCACATGCATAAGAAACTCGCAAGAATTAGCTAGTTTTACAATCTAATGTAAATCTAGTAAATTTCATGATATATTAAGATGTTTAAAAGGACGTTTGGATTTGTCCATAACCACTTATTAAACATCATAAAGTATATCTAGAACGAGTTAAAAACAATATTAAGGAACATGGTAATCTACTTCTTAGGATTAGTAACGAAGTATGTTTACGTTCCAACATAAGCCTTAACAATATACATATACTTTTATCTTTCTTTATATTTATTTTGGTCTTTTTGTATTGTTGATGTGTTTAGGTGAAAATGCCAAAAGCAACTACCGAAGATCTTTCTCACACTAAAAACTATATTCCTAAAGTTTCCCAACTCCCTACCACATCTCCTTCCATTGGACTTATATATTGTCAAATTGAAGATAGAAATGTTCATGAAGGACGCGTAGTAGATCTTGCTTTTGCTCAATCCGACTTCATAAATCGCTGGTTTTCAAGCATCAACTTCAATTGTCTTTAAGAAATAAATGAACCTATCATTCCTCGCTTCATAATGGATTTCTATAGCCAAGTCACCGTCCAAGCCAATGATCTTGGTTTCATCACCATCTCTTTCATGATTCAAAATGAATTTATCACCCTAACTCTCGAACAATTTGGTCAAATCCTCCCAATTCCATTTAGAGGTCAAGCCGTTTTCACAAACGAGTGGGACCTCAAATCTCTTAATCGCTATCGACCAACCTTCGGTCCCTATCTCGATGAAATCCTCATCCCGACGAAATTCGTCAAGTCCTTGGTGTGGAACGTGCCACCACAAGCCGAAAAATTAAATCCAAAAACGTTCAAATCTCTCCATACCAACTTCTCCTCAAGGAGTTAAGCCCCCACATGAAGCGTTGGGAAGAACTCATTCGTGAGAATGCATTTGGTACTGGAGGTCACCGCGACCATCTCCCGGCGTGCCTTGCTCACATGTTGTATTGTATAGCTGTCGAAAAGCCGTACAATTTGGCCTACTTCTTTATCAAACGGATTGAGTGTGCTAGAAAAACTCCCAAAGCTAATCTTCCATATGGAATGTTCCTCACTCGTCTCTATCGTCATATTATCGAGTACTACCCCGATCTTGACAATAGTATCTATGAGTCCATCTACCCCACTTTACGTCCTCTCGCTCTAAAACAAGCTCGACAAACTCGAAGTGACAAGCGTAAATCTCATCGTCATAGCTTTCATGGATCATCTTCAAGACAAGACGATGACGATGAGGATGAAGACATCCATGATGCTAATACCCCTTCGTTCTCTGAGTTCGTTGACAATTTAGAGAATCTTGACTATCCCGACTATTCTACCCCATCTCCTAGTGATCAAAACGAAGAAGTGCTTCATGAACGAACTACCGAAATGCTTAGAAGACAAAAGAGCTTACATGAAGAAGTTAGAGGTGGTTTCAAATCGATCGGGAAGACTTTGAAGGGTATCTTCGGGAAGAAAAAGAGATGATATGCTTGGATTATGCTTGTTGAACAATATTTAATTTTTATGTCTTGCGTGCTATTTGTCCGAAGTATATTCGGAAGTACTTGTTATTTTCTTGGATAATTGTTTTGTGCACTCGATTAGGTTGTTAACTTGCTTATTTATGTTTTATTTATGCTTATGAATGCATGCTTTAACTCTTAATCTGTATATATACTTGCATGATTAGCTTATATATGTGTATATATATATATATATATATATATATATATATATATATATATATATATATATATATATATATATATATATATATATATATATATATATCATGTATGCTTATAATAGACCAAAACAAATGTGAAATGTCCAAATGGTGCTTGCTGCAAATACAAAACAGAACACAACATTTTTCCAGAAAATTTTTTGAAAAATTTTGGTTTCTGGGTCGATAGATGGGCGGCCCCCTTAAAATTAAGGGGACCGGCCTCCATTTAAGGGGACCAGCCATCTGAAACAGTTTTTACACTATTTTCTTTTGCATCTTGTGATCCCTTTTGCTAGTCCCAGCTACCATTTCCCTTAAAAACTAAACTGATTTTGGAATATAACATTACAATTTCAAATTAATTCCACTTCTAAACATCTTTTCCCACTATATAATCCCCATGCATGTTTAATTCACATTCCATCATCCTCAAACATTCATCAAACATCATCATGTCATCACCAAGAACCACCTATTCAAACAATGCCAAGAAACAAAAACTTGTCATCATCATTCCACCCAAACAACTCTTCATTGATCTTACAAATGAAGACAACACCACTCCATCTCCACCACCTCAATGTTCATCTCCTAGTGCACCAAATGCACCCTCCAAAACACCTTCAACAAATGGAAACTCTACTTCCTCCATACCATCCACTTCAACCATTAATGACTACATTAACACCCACTTATCTCCTCCACCAATAGTTCAACCATCACAACCTACCAATGAAAACACAACCCTTGCATTAACTCTCTCACTATCACCATTAACACCTCTTGATGCACACTTCTCATCATCCCCTATCAATCCACCAACCTATAACCCCGTCCCATGGAGCTTACTTGAAGCTTATAGTAACACTTGCCTTTGTTGCATCCACAACCGAACAATTCTATTCGGACTAAGAGATGAAATGCAATACATGTTTTCTTACATTGAAAACTTGTTGCATCCACCACCAACAACAAACTCAACTCCTCCACCACCATCAACAAACACTCCTCCTCCATCACCATCTCCATGTTCACCATCCATTCCTCCCAATTAAACATGCTTGATGTCTAACAAATAAAATTATATTAAACCATTTAGGATGGCAAGCTCTAGAGAGGACTTTCATATTTGAGCTTTGGTTTATTATTTCAATGATGATTGTAAGCCTTTAAAGGCTTTTGTTAGTTGCATTACTTATTTCATTTGTTGATGTAATGCTTGATGAATTTATTTCACTTGATTAATGATATGGTTATGTTTAGTTTACACTTTTGCATGCTATATACATATATATGTTGCTTGCCACTAAATATTTTTGCAAGATATCCATATCTCGATTCCTTTTGGCCTCAAAACGAGGGGGAGTATACTTCAAGGGGTAGCTTCCATTAACACGGGATAACCTTTTTGATGCTAACAAAAAGGGGGAGAAGTGATATAAACTCACAATAATACTTGAATATATATTAATTTTCGATTAATGAGTTTAAATTTTGTAATCATCAAAAAGGGGGAGATTGTTGACATAAATAATGTGTGAAAACGTTATTTATATCTTTCGATATCTCTATATTTTGACGATCACAAAATGTAAAATTGTCAATCGTATAATTACTACGTAAACAAGTATTAAGCTAGTTTATATCACTATATCCAATTTAATCACTTAAGGTATGGATAAACAAGTGCTTAATGCATCTCATGATCAAATGGGTATTTAATTAACTAACACAAAGTTTATTTAATTATATAAACATATTATATATTTTTGAAAAACACTTTTGGTAATAAAGAAAAATGTTTTATTCATACTAAATATATGAATTCAAATTTTTAACCAAAATCAGTTAGTTTTTCACCAAATAAACTTTTCCCACTAAAAGACAAAGATTCTGGCCGTTTCAGCTGGGCGGGCCCCTTAATTATAAGGGGTGGTCCCCTTAAAATTAAGGGGACCGGCCTTGATTTAAGGGGACCGGCCACGCTCCTCTGTCAGAATCTTTTGCCTATAAATACCACCTTAAACCTGGATTTTTTCCTCACCTTTTGCACAAAATTTTCAGATATATAACTCTCTAAACATCCTATAAAACCCTTTGATCATTTGTATATTAATCCTTGTTTCAAGTGATTCAATCCCTCATCATCCATTCTCATCCAAAGTGCAAAAGAAGAACACTCTTTCTACAACCAAGTTCAAGAAGTGTTGAAGAGTAGTTGTGCATAGTGTATATATATATATATATTCACTTGTGAATATTGTGTTGTGCTTGTGATTAATTGTTTAGAAGATATAGAAGTTGTGTAGAAAATAGAAGTTGATAAGTAGTGAAGTAGGTTAGTTGTGAAGATAGGTGTGAAGTAGAAGATTGGTGTGTAGAAGATTGGTGTGTAGAATATTGGTGTGAAGAAGTTGTGTAGAAGTAGTGATCAAGTTGTGAAGTTATTGTGGTGTGTAAATTGGTGTGTAAGGTTTTCTTCGCCAAAAGGGAGTTTGTTGACATAGTGAAGAAAACTCTCGAGTAGGTGACTCGGGGAGTGGAGTAGGAACAAGGAAGGTGTCCTTGTAGCCGAACCACTATAAATCCTTGTGTTGTGGTTTGATCTTTCCAACTCTTCTCATTACTCATTCACTTACCTTTACTATATTATCTTTGTTAGTTAGCTATCGTACAATTGTTCATATAGTGCAAGTATTGAGTTCACATAAACTAGAATCGAATCTTTTTAAACAAACTTGTGTCTATAAATTTAAAAAGACGTAAAACTATTCAACCCCCCCCCCTTCTAGTTTTCCACAAAGATATCAACCTGGAAGCTCTGATACCAATTGAGAGGATCACTTGATTTAATCACACACTAAAGGTGTTGGACCTTTATAATGTGTATATGTGATACTTTGAGTGAATATGATTAAGTATGCGGAATCTACTTAACCACACTTAAAATGTTTATTGGAAATGGAACTGTGATGCTTGTGTTTATTTAACAACGAACAATGAAAGTATTTCACCAAACGATTCAATATTATTCAAAATAATACGAGTGATCTTCACTATCACTAGGGTTACAAAGACCTTGAATCTTGTGTTTTGTTCTATTGTTTTTCTCTATGTATATCTCTACATACATCTATTTCTATCACATGCACACTTAAATCATATCTAAGTTCTTCCTTTTATAGTCCAAGGAAAGATCTTTTACAATCTATATGACTCATCTTAAATACTAGCTTATGACTACTCTTCATTCTAGCTAGATGATGACTTATCATGTCAGTCATTAAGATACAACATGTATCTAGGATTACAACTCACTTGGAGTGTTCAATTTGATGACTACAACAAAGATATTTTTTTTTGTATATGAGTCAGTAGAATAAGTCGTACTTATCTATACAGCTGTTGTATGAGTCATAGTAGTATCAGCAGAATCCATCAGTAGAAACACCTTCAGTAGAAAACGTTCTTCAGCAGAATCCAACAGTGGAAACATGCTTTGTGCTTTATCAGCAGAAACATACTTGATGTATTTCCTTAAACCTTTATGTTGATTCTTCTGATTATTTAATTCCCAACAAGTTCCATTGGTGTTAAAGTTGGTGATTGAGGTGATGAACCTTTTGAAGGTTGATTTGGTGCCGAAGGTGATGTGGGATCACTAGGTGTTTTAGTTGGTGCTGGAGTAGTGATAACGTTGGTTTTGCAAGATTTTGGAGATGGTGTTGGGGTGAAAAGGTTAAGGAAGTTTGTATCATGGATGGGTGAGGAGATGTTGAGTGATGAATCACTTGATGATAATGAGCTTAGTTGGATGGTTTTGTTGAAGCAACATGGTTTTACACTAATTTTAATTCTAATGGACTTTGATGATTCGGATGAGGTGTTGGATTTAGTCATTTCAAGGTTTGAGTTATCTAGACTTGAAAGATTAAGATATGTGATGGTGATGGTGTGAATTGGAAGTGTGAATGTTAGTCAATTTATAGGAAGAACATGTTATGGAAAGGAGTGATTGGATTTGATGTTGTGCCATACAATTTGTGGGAGTTATGAAGGTTGTCAAATCATTGAAAGTCAATCCAATGAAGGTGATAGAGTAAAAAGACCAAGATTTGCACTAAATGCTTAGTTGTCTTGTCATGGTGTTTTGACTCAGATTTCTCATGGATACCAAAGAACCTTTTGTTGGGTTCCTTGCCTTGTGGGTGAGGGTTCCTTGGGTTAGTTATGGTTAAATTTGAATTTTGGCGGGAAATGGGTTTTATTGATTCTAATGTCTAAGAATGATCCTAATACATGTAACTAGTTATTAGGCATGAGTTTCTAATCTTATAAGATGATTTGGAGGAATGTGGAAATCAAAATTTGAAAATCCTAAGAAAAATTTCCAGGTCGACTGGCGGAACCCTGGGAATACATGGGCGGAACCATTGTTTGGGTTCCGCCAGTTCCGTAGGGCCAACCTGGGTTTACCCATAATTCCTACTGGCGTAAACCAATTTTTGGTTCCGCCAGATCCATGAGTGCCCAGATTTTACACAGACCACATTTTTAAGGTTCGAGACAAAATCGGCGATTTCCAAAAACTCTTGGGACAAAAACTTAAAGCAATATCTAGTTAGGAAATGCAAAAAATGAATATGGAAACACTCTTACCGTTAGACTTTGTCGGGGGGCTACCGAATTTCACTATACTTAGTGAAATTTTTCATATACTTGAAATTTTGACAACATTCTAAATGTCGTCGATTCTGCATAAGAGTTAGTTCAATACATTTTCCAACCATAGTAATAGAGTATAAAAGTACAAAACAACATAAGTCACAAAGTTCAACGATATCAAAGTTCTAAAACTTAGTTGTGCCAAACGCTCCTTACAAACATAATTCACAAGCGGTCCAACTTCTTCTTAATCTTTCCCAAGTACCTTCCAAAGCACTTCCACATCCCTTTAGTTTGTTTGAATTCTTCGGACTCATTCTCAATAGCGGGAAGTTCTTGAAGGTAGTTGAGAGGGGCTAGCTTAGAGTTGGGAAGATCATCATTTTCACTCATTGATGAGGATGAGGATGAAGGAGAACGAGAACGACGACGTTTCCCTTGAGTCTTAAAGACTCTCTTACCACTAAGAGGAACAAAGGTGTGAGGAATGAGGGAGTAATCAAGACAAATACCTCTATCATTTGGTGGAATGGGTGAGATGGCTCTAAAATGACGGGTGAGAAGCATTCCATATGGAAGAGTGGTTTTTCCATTTAGAGGTATATCGGTCATTCTTTGTGCCATGTAGTAAGCCAAATTGAAAGGTTGTCTAGTGGAGATACTATAGAGCATATAGCTTAGGCATGTGTTCACATGGTCTCTATTCCCTACGGAACTTATGACATTAGCTCTAAGAACCTCTTCCCACCTCCTAAATTGAGGTTGAAGTTCATTAAGTTCCATTCCAAACGGATCTTTGTCCACTTCACTACCTGAGCGATTTTTTCTAGTGAGGGAAGTTCTAATGAAGAGATGGTCACAAATCACTTCCTTGCTAACAAGAGGAGTGGAGTAAGTAGGATGACTGGTGAGTACTTATTTACTCACTTTTTCTTTATCAATATGGGATTTAATAATCCAAAAACTAACCCAAAATGCCAAAGAATATGTGTTTTTGTGATTGTGAATGTGCAGGAACGGATATCTCATAAAATGACGAGAAACAAACGGAAACCGGCAAAAACGAGCACAAGAGTAGAATGTATGCAGAATAGTAAAAAAAAAGTCAATGTTGAGCCTATAGAAGACCTTAGAGATTGAGAATTGTCAGATTTGGTCCTTTGATGAAGTTTCAAGAGATTTTCATTATTAGTCCTTCAAGTTTCAGAATCAGTCAACTTTGGTCCTTTAAAGACATCTTTGCAAAAGTGACAATATTGGTCCTTAGAGATTCAGGAAATTGCAACAAAAGCCCTTGGAAGACACTTTTTGATATTGGCCGAATTTACCCTTACAGTTTCATAAATTTCACTTTTGGTCCTTGATTTCTATTAATACCAAATCTGAAAATACAATTCACTAATAAGCCAAGTCCAAGTCCACATAATATAAGCCCAAGTTGCAAACCAAAAAGTCCAAAAGCCCATAAACCAAAATCATAACCCGAGCCCACAAACACCCCTCGGTCAACACTAATACATGGTCAAACAATTATATAATATAACTATCCGCCCCCCTTTTACCCCAATTATCCAGAACCTTAGAACCCTAATTTACCCCCCGTACAAATTAACCACAATTAAGGGCTAATTGGTCAATTCAAGGACTTCTAGAAGCTGACACAGGTGTCAGAGCGTGTCAGAAGCAAAGTAACACACATTTGGATACGTGGCAGAGTTCTATTGGATTGAATGTGTCATGAATGATGATCTGAGGGTTGATATCAAAGGGAAATGATTGTGAGATGATCGATGGCTCAGGATTGCACTCAGGAAGCACACCACACGGATTGCCAAGGTGACAATCCGTGAGCTCCTCATTTCTAGATCCTTCCTCACATCTCGTATAAATAGAATGCTAGGCTAGTCGATTTAGTGGTGGAGTATAGCTTAGAGAAACTCTGCCCAAATTTCTTTTGATTTGTAATAGCTTAGTTTATTTGTAATCTTTTACTTTCAATGAAATCTGTTTTAGCTTTAATAATTTCAGCTTATTGTTGTTTACAATTTATTGTTTAGATCTTATCTCTGTCTTTTCATTTAATATCAGTTCATTTTACTTTACATTAAATTCAGTTTTCAACTTGTTCAAAGCTTTCATTTAAAACAGAAATTAGAAAAATATAAAAATAGTTTTGTTGAAATCAGCTTTCAAATAAGCTTTCAAGTAGCTATTTACAGCTTATACTAGCTTCATAGCTATTGTAAGTTTGTAGTTGAGTTCACATTAGATCCTTATTCATTTCTCATCAAAAGTCAAGGAAAGTCAACTGTTGTTGATCCTTGGTGTATTTTGGCAAGCCAAACAGAAAGGGAAGCATTTGGCATGTCTAAAGACAGGCTAGCATAGTGAGCCCCTCTTTTCATGCTGAGGGGATATTATTTTGTAAGTTTGGTTTCACTTTTGCTTCACATTTAGTATAATTTGTGCTTCTGTGTTTCTGTCAATCTCAGTTGTGTTTGATAGTTCATATAGCTTCTGTTTGTATAGTTGTAGCTTGTAGGATCATAAGTTTGGAGTATTGTTGTATTGAGCATCATTTCATAGTGATAATGGAATATTAAGGTAGTGTTTGGCATAACTTGGTATTGTGTTAAGCTGTTGATAATTTGATGTTTTAGTGTTACATTTAGGTTTCATTAGTATAATAATAGTCTTATATAGCTTAAAATCAGTAGGTCTTGTATAAATAGTCAGTGATAGCATAAAATCTCTTTAACTGTTAGAAGTAATTGGAATTAGCTAATAGGATTTTAGAGATAGTTGCAAAATAGTATAATATAGCTTAATATAGTTGGTTATTAGCTTGACAATACAATTAGAATGAGTTTTGATTAATAGAATTTGGATTTGGTCAAGAGGAACTAGTTTCTAATAGTCAACAGACTAAGCTTTTGAGTCCCTACTAGTTGCTGAATTTGTCTTCAAATAGAGCATCATATGATAGTTAGTAATAGAGTATTTAGTGTTTTTGGACATTCAGTAGTATAGTTCTGCTATTGCCCCTATTAGTCTGTCTCTTAGTGCTTATTAGTTGTGCTTATTAGCTTCTGCAAATAAGGGGATTGGAACAAGTAAACTGTTTTGAAATATAGCCTGCTAGTTTTCATTTGTGTGTGAATCTGAGTTCCTGTGTGGTTATTGAGTTTAGGATAGTATATTTTAGTGATTTCCAATAGTCCTTAGCTTCTGGCTTATACTGATTAGGTTATGCTTTTTTATTAGCTATTCATAAACTGCTTATTGCTTGTTTCTTGTGTACCTGAGCTTCTTATGATCTGAATTTACTATCTCTGAGCTTATTTGAGTATATTGCTTCTGAGTTTAAAGTTTCATTTGGTTTTGTTGCAAGTGCTTATTAATAAGCACTTGCAATAAGTTGTTTTGGGCTCATTAAGCACTTCTGCATCTTATTTTCATTTCATAATTTTTTTCTCAAGTTTCTTATAATATTTTAGATTTTCTGTGAATTTTTCATATTTTTCTGAATTGTTTTACTATTTTTCTTAATATTTCTTAGTTTTAATTCAATTTTAAATACTTTTTAATAAATAAAAATCAGAAAAAGTCTAAAAAATCCAAAAATATTTTAGGTAATTCTTTTCTATTATTTTAGATTTTTCAAAATTAAATTTGCATTTTTCCCATTTATTTTTACATTTTCTCTTATTTTTAATTACTTTTTAAATTCCAAAATTAGAAATAAAATCCTAGAAAATAAATAAAAAGTCAAAAAAATATTTATCTTTTTCTCAAAATTATTTTAAGTAGTTTAAGATTTTTATAAATTTATTTCATATTTTTAGGATCATTTTTCATAAATAGTTACATTATTGTTCGTACGTTACATTTTAAAATCGCGTTTAAATTCCCGTTTTTAGATTTTAATCACTTGTGCATATTTAGCTTGTACCTTCTGCTTATTTTATCATTTCTTTTCACTATTTGAGTTTCACATTCACTATTTTCACTTTTCCACTTTTTACGACACGATTTTGCCAATCAAATTTCACGATTCCATTCAACTTTCGTTGGGATACAACTCGGGTATCCGTATTTCTTGCGGATTTCCTCGATACTTACTAATATATACTAAATTGAACAAATCAATTTTTGGCGCCGCTGCCGGGGAAGGTTTGAAGTGAGTTTTTGAATTTCGTTTTGAAAAATCATGTTTTGAAAAACCTTCCTCTTTCTTGTGAAATATTTTTTATAAAAATATAAAAATTGAAAAATCAAAAACATTTTTTCTAAAGTGTTTTCAAAAATACAAAAAGAAAGTTATAGCCTCGACTCCCTCGTGGAAGAGGGGGCGTTGTAAACCAAATAAGCATACCAACATAAGAACGCGTGAAATTAGTTGTTAATCGGATTACTTTAATTCTACAACCGAATAAGCGGAAAATACGGAAGCTTTGACATTAATTTGCAAGCTGAAGAGAGAAACACTCTTCTCTCCCGTTCCGTCGCGAGTAGTTTTGAAGGAAACGATTACAATTAACGTAGTGTTTGAGAAAAGAAAATAAAAGAAAATAAAAGTTTTTGAGATTTGTTTTTCAATAAATTTAAAAAGCAAAAAAATAATTTCAAATAAAAAAAAATACAAAAAGATTTTTCTTTTTCTTTTTCTTTTTCTTTTTCTTTTTTATTTTACTTTTGGTGTATGAACACCCGATCTTCTTTTGAAAATCTTATTTCTCCATTGTCAAACCCCGAGAGGGTAATTCGACACACACACAGTGCCCATTTCCCCAACGTTGAGGAAATGGACCCGAATAATCAACACCCTCCGGTGGGTGGTGATGATCACCAACACGTGCCAGCTCCCGATCTCCGAACGATGGAGGAGCTGTGCCAACCGATAATGCACGGAAGAGGTGGCCCGATTGCCCTTTTCAATATTGAGGCTATGAATTTTGGACTCAAGCATCATATGATAAAACAAGTCCAAAATTCATGCCAATTTCACGGTTTGCCGGGTGACGATGCTAATAAGCATCTTGATAAATTTTTAACCGTCACCCAAAGTATGAAACAACATGGGGTCTCCGATGACGCCCTCCGTCTTTCTCTCTTCCCCTATTCTCTAACGCATCATGCCACCGCTTGGTTTGATCGTCTTCCCAAGAACTCAATTCATACCTTCGAAGAAATGGTTTCAAAGTTCTTGGCGAAGTATTTTCCACCATCGATGGTGACGAAGCTACGAAACGACATTAGCAATTTCCGGCAACTTCCCGATGAGTCTTTATTTGAGGCTTGGGAACGTTATAAGCTTGCTATTGATCGGTGTCCAAACCATAATATGCTTCTCGTTATGATAATTGATACATTTGACAATGGTTTAACTTTACGATATCGTGACACGATCAATGAAGAAGCCGGAGGTACTTTTATGAAACGTCGTCCTGAAGATTGTTACGAACTCATCGAGAATATAACGGCTCATTACAATTATTGGGATTCCTCAGCCGAGAGAAATGTGCCAACGAGATCAAATGCGACTCATAATTCTTCGTATAATTCCAAGCTTGCCGCCATTACTAAGAAGCTCGATGATATGTCTACGGCTATGCTACGAATGTATCAAACGACTCAGGATCAAACCAAAAACCATCAAGTCAATATGGTTAGTCATGGTTGTGAGACTTGTGGTGGTCCTCATTTGTATTACGAATGTACGGCAACCGGTGCCTTTTCTCATGAGAACGCGTATGCTAAAAATACGGGTAGCAACGGTTACCCACCTCAAGGAGATCGAAATCTTTTCAGCTACCGTTCCACCAATTATCTTAGACCACCCGTTCTCGAACAACCAAATCGAGTCAATCAAGTCAATCAAAATCATAATATGCAGAATCGTAATAATCAAGGAAATCAAAATCAGAGTCGAGCTAATAACGGTTTTCAAAATCAGAATCAAGGATTCAATCAAAATCGGGGTTTTCAAGGAAATTACAATCAAGGCCCGAATCAAGGGAATTTTCAAAACCAAGGAAACTTTGGAAACCCTGGGAATTTTCAAAATGCTAATCATGGAAATCAGAATCATGGAAATTTTCAGAACCGTGGGCAAAATTTCAATAATAACCAAAATCAAGGAGTTGTTCAAAATCCGTCGCCCACGGATGATTTGATTAAGCAATTGCTTCAGAACCAACAAACCTTTATGGAAAAACAAGATGAAACAACACGGTTATTTGCTAATCAAATTAGTCTAAACAAGCGTTTAAATGATCGACCCTCGGGTTCGGGTACTACTTCTCTTCCAAGCAACACGATCGCAAACCCGAGGGGCGAGATTAAGGCGATCACGACTCGCAGTGGTGTTAAATATGATGGACCCACCGCTCCTACTACCTCTTCTTCGTCTCCTCCTAAGGTAGTGGACCATGAGACCGAGGCGACAAAGGACCCGGTTCCTCCTACTAATAACGGAGGTACTGAAAACGTCCAACCTCCGGTTGTCAAAACGTCTAAAGAAAAAGAAAAAGTCGTTTCTGAAAAAGGTGTTAAATACAAATCAAAACTTCCATATCCGTCAAGATTTATGATGAAGAGATCTGTTCAAAATCTAAGAGACAAATGGAAAAGTTTCTTGATATTTTTCAAAAATTGCACTTCGACATCAGTTTCATAGATGCTCTTGTTTACATGCCAAATTTTGTTTCGACGTTCAAAAATCTTATAAGTTATAAAGAAAAATTGCTTGAGTTAGCTGAAACACCGATTAATGCTCAATGATCCACTATTCTTCTCAAAAAGCTTCCCGAGAAGCTTGGAGATTCGGGAAAGTTTCTCATTCCTTGTTCGTTGAAAGATCAAGAGGTTTGCAATGCCCTGGCCGATTCAGGTGCAAGCTTTAACCTTATGCCATTATCAATCTATAAACAACTTGGAATGGGAGATCTTAAACCGACTCGTATGACTTTAGAGCTTGCTAATCGTTCGATTACTCATCCGGTCGGAATTGCTGAAGATGTATTTGTTCGATAGAATTCGTGTACTTTCCCAGCCGACTTTGTTGTTGTTGATTACGAGGCCAATCTGAGAGTTCCTCTTATACTAGGGAGACCATTTTTGCAAACCGCAAAAGCCCTAGCCGATCATTTTGAGGATACTCTGACTTTGAGACATGACGATGATATAATGATTTTTCGTGCCGATGCTTCAAAATCAAAGAAATATATTGTTAAAAACGTTAATGTTTGTGATTATTCCTTTGATGATTTCTTGAAATCAATCGTCTCTGACTCTTCCCCATTTTTTTCTCCGATTGAGGAATATGATTCTGTTTGGGAAGAGGTCGATGAATTACTTGCTATTGATACGATTCCTTTATCTGATATTGATGAATTTTACTTTGATTCGGAGGGAGATACTCTTTTTCTTGAAAATTTGTTGAACGATGAACCGTCAATCCCTCCGGATAAAGTTAAGAAGAAGATTGATTTAACGATTGAAGATCCACTGGAGCCTGAGCTCGAGGAATTTTTACCTGATTATGAGTGTTTTTCATTCGATACGACTAAGGAGATTAGTGGCAATCTCCCTTTTCGTCCTGATCATTCTTATCCGGTTTATGAAGCGTTTCATTTTGATATTGATCATACGGAAGAGACGAGTAGTGGCAGTACCACTTCTCTTGCTTTTATCTCTCTTCCGGAGTATGATTCGTTTTGTTTAGATAAGATTGATTGTGATTTTGAAAAGTTTTCTGGAGAACTTTCTTATCCAGAATATGAAAATTTCTGTTTTGATCTTGAAAATGATCATGACCCGTGTGGCATTCTTAAAAATGAGAGTTTTTATGAAAATTTTATCCCACCCCGAAAAGTTTTTCAAATGAGCTTGAATGATAAGATTCATAATTCCACAATTATGAAGTCTTCTTTTTATGATGATGACTTGTTCATGATTGTTATCATGACATTCTTTCCTTTTATCACATTTGGTGTGATTTCTCTTCTCCGTCACTCCATCGGGAGTGAGGACACTATTTTTGACCCTGGTATCATTTCTAATAGTTTTCACTATTAGAATACCATTGATTATCTCTTCGGGGTGGAACTTTCAAATAAATTCGTATGTTTATCCAAATATTTTGAATGAAAGCCCGAGTGAGATTATTTTTCCACGGATTTTTCCCCAAGGACGAATTAATTCGGGGATCGAGTCAAGCTCATGTGACTCAGTGAACAAAAACAAGCGCTTCGTGGGTGGCAACCCATGCTTATCCATTTAATCTTCTTATTTTTCTTATTTCTAACGAATAACGTGAGGAGGGGGTGCCTCTTCCATTCTTGTGTTTCGTGGTTGTTTGTGAATGTTTGTTCAGGATTGTCCGCGATTTATGATGACTCTCGTGCTCGTTATTCTTTCTCCACTCGAGTCTCATTCATCGATGCTTTTGGAAATCCTATATCCGAAAATCTTATCGACTAACGTTTTCTTTGGCATAATTAATAAACGGCCCTAGAATTTTGTTAGGATTGCCTTTACCCGTAAAACATTGAGGACAATGTTTCATTCTAGTCCGGGGGAGGGTGAATCTTTGATTCGATTTGACCTTGCATTTTTCACCATGTCGTGTACTCTAGCAACTCCGTTTTTCCTAAAAAATGAAAATTTGAAAAATTTTGAAGAAAAATGTATGAAAATGTCATGAAGAAGGATAAAAAATGGGAAAAATGAAAAAGTTGTGCAAAAATATAATACGTTTTGAATAAGTGTTTTGACACCTTGTTGACTTTCCAGCTGGCGAGAGTAGGAATACATATTTTGACTTGATCGGGCGTGTTGAGCCCTAGCTTGTTCCCTTAACCAATGATAATCACATAAGCTTGTGCTAGTCTTGTACACCAGGAGCTATAAAATGCAAATTCTTCTTCTAGAATCTGCAAGTTCCCGTACTTGACTTTATACATGCGCAGCTTAAAAGCTTTTGCTAGTCTTGTACACCAGGAGCTATAAAATGCGAATTCTTCTTCTAGAATCTGCAAGTTCCCGTAATTGACTTTATACATGCGCAGCTTAAAAGCTTTCGCTAGTCTTTTACATCAGGAGCTAGAAAACGCGAATTCTTCTTCTAGAATTTGCAAGTTTCCGTAACTGACTTTATATATGTGTGGCTGATTATCGGCTAAGTATTGTTATTAGCCTATTAGGGAATTCTTCTTTTAGAACTCATTATAGCCTATTAGGGAACTCATTATAGCTTGTGACCTTTTAAAAACCCATCGTTCCATTAAAAAGAAACAAACCTCAATGGGATTGTTTTAAGATTCGCAAACCAAATTGTTCAACAAAACAGAAAATGGTATAAGCACTAATTATAGCTTGTGACCATATGATGGCTGCTTATGTTTGCTCAAATATGTTTAAGGCTCAGATCTGCAACCATAAATGCGAGCATAATATATCGACCATGGCTCAATTCTAATCAAGTCATATTGTTGTGCCAAGATACCGGCATATGCATATTATGTCACCGTAACATTCAAGTGCGAATACTTATCATCATTTCCTTAGGGTAAAGAGGAAGGGAAGCGCAGGTAAAAGGAAGGGTTAACCCGGCATGGCTGAAAATTCAATAATTTGCCTCGCCAAGTTTCGGGTCACCTCAACTGTAAATTTTCCCATCCTTCCATCTTATTATAAATATTATTAAACGATAAACCATGCAGCATAAAAGGGAAAAAACCACTGCCCATTGTATTTGCTACAATTCTCCCTCAAACTACCAAAGGGTTCAACGTTGTTGCACTTATTATGTCACCGTAACATTCAAGTGCGAATAGCTATCATCATTCCCTTAGGGTAAAGAGGAAGGGAAGCACAGGTAAAAAGAAGGTTAACCCGGCATGGCTATAAATCCAATAATTTGCCTTGCCAAGTTCCAGGCCACCTCAACTGTAAATTTGCCCATCCTTCCATCTTATTTTAAATACATTTAAACGATGTACCATACGTCATCGTTACCCGTACACAAAGAATAGTACTCTCAAGTAACTTATTTATGCTCAGAGCAAAAACTGCATGTCAATAATCGCATAGCATATAATTACCAGCAAATACTCTAAGCAAAGATAAGTTGCTTAGAGAAACAGGTTTGAACAATCATTGTGTGGGTAAACCACGACATTAAACCCCTGCAAAAGAACACTGTATCTTAGACCATTTAACTAATAGAAGCAACAAACCATTAAAAGAAACACTAACATATCCTTAGAAGAAACCCACAAATGAGAATGTGTTGGCCTCCTATTATGCGAAGCAATACCTACACCCCCAAATAAGCCTGATAAATAAGCTAAGACAAACAACCCTAATAATCAAACAATCAGTATGAATAACAGGACAAAAAAACTGAAATAATCCAAATGAACACAATAGGTGAAAAAGTGTGGAACCAAAGTTCCCGAAACACTCAACCCTCCTTAATCCTTTCATCAATCAAACTAAAACTAATCAACTTGCTACAATAAAACACTATAATAAATTTGACACACATACCATTATCAATACAAATAAAGTAGGTTAGGGAGAAGAAAAAAAAACAAAATAAAACTACCAGATGATTTATTATCTCCTAGTGAGGTAGATGTATCAGATTAGAATCTTCAAGAAAATCATCATTAAAACACGGATCGGTATGGCTTTTTACGTGTGTATGTTTCTTGGTAATAGAGATAGGAGGTTCTAGAGAAATGGGGAAATCACACAAAAATAATCTCAACCATGTATAACATCGTACCTGAAATTGAATCTCAGCCATATATGGTAAACGACACCGTTTTGTACATGAGTTTTGGTAGCATTGTTAAAAGAACAATGCAACGACATCTCACCCCTTGGTATTTTGGGGGAGAACTGTTAAAAGAACATTACAACGACGCCGCATCCTTTGGTAGTTTGGAGGAGAATTGTAGCTGCTAGAGTTGACGGTGAGTTTTTTTAAGGGAAAAACACTGTCGTTTGGTTCTTCATTTAATAATATTTATAATTATGCCAAATATTAGAAAAACACCATATAGTTCGCCAAAGTTTTGTCGATTTAGCTATAACGGTTTTTTTTTATTTATTTTTTTATTTTTTAACATAAAGCCATTGAAGAAAAGTCGTATAGATAGCTTGTAATCAGTCAAAAGTCAATTTTCTTGCCTCTTTTCTAACATCAAAAAAGGCCATTTAGTTTCTAAATTGTCATTTTAGCAATAATTTTCTTGTAGCTAAAGCCACTCAAATTTTACTGGTTGCATGTTGATTATTAGCATATCAAACTATGGGTAGTTATGCTAAAAAAAAATAAATAAATAAATAAATAAAGGTAGTGTGTAAAACCCATTGGATATAAATTGAGGCAAAATCGGTACTGTAGGTTTTCAATTGGCAAGAACATTTCTCACAACAACAATAATACCCAATCTTGCCCGAGCCGGTATGAAGGAGTTTGGTGTAAAGGAGTCATTCATTTTGTGTCACAATATAGCTTTTCTATTCTTTTCAATTAAATAAATTCACACCATTGAGAGAATTTAAAAAACAGACAGATGAAAACAGAATTTGGAACCACTTAGAGGCTTTGAAAGTCATAAACTCCTCGAGAATCTGGTCTAAGTAGATCACAAACATTATTTCGTGTATCCATTATTTCTATAACAAGTCGTCGATAGTTAATCTGTAAAATCCGCTGATAACAAAGATGATATTCAAAGTCCAACAATGCACAGGAATTATTCAAAACAACAGCAATACACAATCCCACATGAACAGGTTATGAGGCAGGCATGATGTAAACAATCATACCAGGCATGACGTAGACAATCATACCCTGATACTCTTACTTTATGGCATAATAGGAATTCTTCAAAAGTAGCATTTTTTTTTTTTAATCAATTTGCTTACTCAATAAACTTATTTATGGTAGTTACTTATGTATGCATTATTACTTAAGTGCATATTTCACCAAGCCAGGGATATGTATATAAGTAAAATAGTCTTCCCAGTTAATAGACTTCACATCCAAAAAGAAAGTCTCCTTCTCAGCGCCGATACTCTCGCTGACTATGCCATTCAGTATGTTGAGATTTGCATCATCAAAGCTACGACAAACATTGAAAACCTTTAATTAATCAACAAGATATCATATATCTAAGTTTCATTGAGCTTTAAAGAGGTTAAATTCCAATGTAAGGTATATGTAGGATTAGTCGTATGATAAAGTTTCATTGGGGTAAAATATAGTAGAAAATATTTCAAAAATACAAGAAAAATCAAACACTTTAACAAAAGTTACTCTGAATATATTGGGCTTTTATTTTTCAAACTATCTTTTCTATAAGTTAACCAAATATCATAATGCCTATGATAAAAGTGGAACTTAACTTCTCCAAAATTTGTTAACTAGATCATGGGATTGAATATGTATTTACATGTTGTGTACGAGGACGTATGGCTTAAAAAGCTCCACTAGTCGGAGTAAGATTTTGATTTTTCGTTCGGCATCGTGACACCATGCACTAAAAGCCCGACAAAGTAATATGTTTGCATATTGGATTCCCTTCAACAAAATAAGAAAAATGTAAGAACAAAACAGATAATATACAAATTTCCATTTTAATCATATTGAATCAGAGATCGTTAGAGTCGTTTACCCTCGTGTCATCAATCGGTGAGCCACTGACAAAGACGTCGTGGGTTCACTTTCTAACACGAAAACCGGTATTAAAAAGAAGAGGTATAGTATATGAATAAATACCTTTAAAGGAATAATGTAACGGATCGCCACATATCTATTAAAGCTATTCACGGAAGTCAACAACTTCATGTCGCGTGTTGTTATTATTGGGGTACCTTGACGACTCATTAGAGGATGCTTAATGAAGTAATCGATTATGCAATTTATGAGGCAAGAAATGCTCAAAGGGTTTGACATGGATGATCCCACATGATAAATAATCCTCGAGTAAGGTTTATTCATATGAGCCACCATTGCGAGAATCATAGCATTGATCACCATGTCTCCTGGAATCTACATGTTTTTATAAGCAAAAGATGCATGTTTTTACTTGTTCAAGTGCAGGTGATTAACTTTCAAAGAATATCACACCTGTAGATAGCGAGATAACTCACCAAATCAAGAACTTTGTCAGGATCACCGAGAAAGCATGAAGCCCGGCCTTTACCATATGATGCAATGAATCCATCGATGGTTCTGGAAAGTATAAATCAAGGCTTATGCTCACATTTTTTGATGGAACAACATTATTCATGGTCATATTAAGAAGATTAAATTGAAATGTTAACATTTTCAGTAATAATCGAAAAAGAGTGGCATTTGAATTACTTGATGCCTTCAATCCATCCAGGGAATGGTTCTTTGTAAGTACTTGTGATAATGGTAGGACGTAGTATGACTAGTGAGACATCTTTTCTTAATCCCTCGAGCAGTAACATCTCCCCCATGGCCTTGGTGAATACATAAGTATTTGGCCATCCATGCAAGTTTGCCCTTAAAAGAGTGAGTTAAATCACAAATTAACTGACAATGATGGTAAAAGACCCATTGTTATATATAGTGTGTGTCATCAATTAAACTGTTGTGTTCTTTGCCGTTATACTTTCTTAAGACACATACTATTAAAAGGCTATTTTAAGCTTGATTTTATAAAATGCACTTATGTTTTACTTCATAAAAACGGTTTCTGATGAAATAATTATTAGAAATAGTGTATATATATGAAATGTATCCGATTTTCTAAAAAACTCACATTGACAAATTTGAGATTATTAGTTACCTTCTTAAAAAGATTTCTTTAGTGAAAAACTTAACTTTCTTGGATCATTCAAGTAATTAAAAAAGAAGAATAAAAGTAAGAAACCTTTGAAGACCAAACTTTTTCATGGCAGATGAAATGGCTTCTTCATCAGCATTCTCAAGCACGAGTTGCCTGTGTCTGTCTTGTATCAGCAACCTCTCCTCTTTAATATTGAGATCATTTTTTCCATCAAGTGTCTCACCCATTTTAAATGGATTTTCAAATATAATTCCAGACCTTTCACCCGAAACATAAGCTGAAAGAAGACAAATTAACTTTCCATAATAACAAAAAATTGGCAATTTTATGCACAACATTAGTTTTTCTGAATTCACTATACAAACCTGTGGATACATGAAGAAGCAATTTTATGTTAGTGCAATTATTGACAAAGTCGGAGACATGTTCAACTCCAAGTGTGTTAGTTGCAAATGCCACGTCGTATCTACAAACACATGTGACGTGCATGAAGAGCAAAATAGCAAATTAGCGTTGCAGTAGTTAATAGCTATTATGTTCGATGCATTCATCCATGTTCAGTGATATGGGTATTCTTGAATCAGTATCCGTGTAAGAGCGATAAACGTAGGTTGATAACCCTAGCTATGTTGGCTTTCTATTGCTTATGTTTATAATTGTCATGGTTTGGTCATGTGTGTTTCTTAGCCTACTAACTTACTTGATTGAAAATAAATCCTTATGAAAAGAAAATATAAGAAAAGATGAAAAAAAACCTAAGTTTGTTACCCTTATAAAATAGACAATATCACAAAAGGTGGCCTAATATGATCTTTCCTAAACAATCTGGTTGGCTTTTAATTTTGTGAATCTTGTAGGCTCAATCCATAAAAATGTTGCATAACCAATTTAGGTAATACCTTTCATCAAACATAGTTGAGGCCGCAGAGCAAACAACAACATCCACTGTTCTCCGCATTTCATTTAACAAATCTAAGTTCATCACTCCAAAATTTTCCAGGCCAATATCACCAGCCACCGGTATAACCTTTTCAGATATAAATGTATTCATATTTTTACCATGTTTCTCTTTCAAAACCCTGAATAAGTCCTTGCTGATTACCTATATACAAAATATGTAAGTTAATCATCTCTCTAGTCACACATTGAATATGGTGTAGGGTGCAACAGTTGTCATCCGCGTATGCGTGGAGACAAATGTTGCATGTACCTCAGAATGCAAGCGACGAAAGGCTGAGTTTGGATCGGAAGCACGTATAAGAAAATAGAGTTTTTTTATATTTGGCTGTACTCTTAGTATCTTCTCAACAAAAACTGCAGAAAATATAAGTAGGAGCATGATCATAAACAATCTTTTGTGTTAGGGAGATTAAGTGGGAAATAACTTACTTTTGCCTAGAAATCCAGTACCACCCGTCACTAAGATCGTCTTATTTTCTAGATAATCGGTAATGCTTCCCATTTCCATGAAAGAATAAGAGAAGACAGTTTAAATTGTTCACGATTCTATGCGCATTATATAGATGTGATGGACTTGATGGTTGGTTTGTTTCAAAACAAAAGGGTAAATTTGTCATCATTTGCTCTTGTTGGTAGCGAACAAAATTTTTAATTTTGTGAGTATTTTCTTTAAAATTCATTATTTTTAGGGCACTATATAACATTTTTGCTCTTCGGAAAAAAAGTTTCTATTAGCTAATAGAGGCAAAAATGTCAAAAAAATTGCAAAATACCCTAAAAATAATAAGTTTGAAAGAAAAGGACCCACAAAAACAAAAAAAAAATTATTCACTACCTAAAAGAGCAAATAATGACAAGTATGATACTCTTTTTAATCATTTGCCCAAAACAAAAATTACACTGAGCCATACAATTTGGTTTGAATTCGCCTCTTAAGTAAACCTTAGTCGTTTCTGGAAGTGAATGCTTAATTGTGACTGATTTAGGGCTATTATTTATAGGCTTCGTTGGGCTCGTCTTAACTATGGCATAGGCTTAAGTGAGCACCTACGCCATATACGCCTCGTACTAAAATTGCCAAAAAGTTTACACTAGCTACGACGTAGAGCTAAATGGTAGTCTGCGCCGTAGTCTTCATAGCGGCCGGATGGTCAACAGGTCTTGATTTCTTCAACGCCGTAACTCAATGTATGCCTATACGGTGTATATGCTACGTCAAGAAAATGCTTTAAAGTCTCCATTGATTACGGCGTAGAGTAGATTCTCTCTACGCCGTAGACTTTTATTTTCCAGCTTTCTTCAAGCTTTATCCAAATTTTGGGATTTTCCGCTCCAATGCTCATATAATTCCCGCCTAATAGGAATCAATTAAGTACCAATTCTTATACAAAAGTAAAAAATATGAGCAATAAATATGTGATATTGATAGTAAAAACACTATAACATTTGATATTATCAGGTCTTATTGTATTTTATTGCTTGTATGTCCCTTTACGTCATTTAACCATTTATAATAACAACTAATGTTGTGTACCAAACGAATTTGTAAAACAAATAACTACGACTTACTGCTATTGCTACTATTTACTGCTTCTACTAACTGCTACTGTTTACTACTAACTGCTACTATTACATTTCATCAAAATACTCAATGCCCTTTATAATAAGTCCCACACTACCAATACTATGTCTTTACTTATTTTTTATAATATATTAAGCAGTGTTGCAAAAATCGGTCAATTCGGCCGATTAATCGGCAATTGCTAGTGTTAGGATCAAAGTTTATAATTCTAACACGTAAATGGAACGACATTTACGGGATTACATTTGCTATCTTGAAAGGCACAAACACATGGACTAGAAGCGTCATTATTGTAAAGTTGTGTGTTTGTTGACCTATTAATACCCCCTCCATACTTCCATGAAGGGGTGAGACTTTGTGTAATTTACTCTTTCATCTTTCTTATTGAATAAAACACCTAGTTTCCCTTTACTCTCTACTCTCTCTCTCTAACTTTGGCTTTCATCTTCTTCCACCAAAACCGACCTCCCGAATCACATAATCAACATAAACATAAGATCCATCAAGTGGTATCAGAGCGGGGTTATTTGTTTTGGTTGATTTTGTGGTATTATCTTGTCAAAAGTTGTATTCTTTTGTGGTTCGAAACTGTTTGTAAGCTGTTATATCACAACTTTCAACTGGTCTATAAATTTATTCATCATCCGTATGTGGTTCAGTTTAATACAGGTTGTTGTATCCAATAAAGTGGTCAACAGTTTCATACTTTTTCCTTCGCATCCATATTATACAACTGATTTTATGTGGTCTATTTGTGACATATAACAGTTTGTATTTCAATCTCATGTTTTCTTTTGTACCATCCGTGAAATATTTGTGGCAAAAGGTGGTTTTATTTCTGGGTTTGCTTAAATGGTCATCGAAATCTGCAAATAGGCTGGTCGGAATCTTTGGTCGGATTAATTGCCGGAAAAATCGGAACTTCTTGTATAAGAAGTTCTTGAGAGGTACTTGTTATCGAGAACAGACTAGTTGTCGAGAACCCAATACCCTAAACTGTCGAAATCACATTCTCGAAAACAGGGTTCTCGATAACATGAATCAAGTTCTCGACAATCATGTTCTCGACAAAGTTACGTTTTCGATAAATTTCACATCCTCGAAAATCATGTTCTCGATAAGTGTCAATATTTTCAATAATATTTCAATAAGTATGAAGATGAAGTAAGACAGACCAAGACCAATTACCAAATACCAACAACTCATTGACTTCAGTTTATATCACCCATCATCAGTCAACCTCCAAGAGCCGTGAAATGATAACAAAATGAAAATGTGGGTGATAAGATGAAGATAAACAGAAAAGACAACAACCAACTACAGAAAATCTAATCTTAAATACCATCAACTACAACATCAACAACAAATCGGCACAAATCCATGTTTGAAGACTTAACTTCGATTCATAGCCGAAAGGTTTTAAGATTGGACAATAACAATTATGTTATTATCCTTCTCCCTTTCGATTTAAACATGAAACTTAACCTATCTGTGATCTATCAACAGATCTTGAGGCCGCGACTTTATGTACTTTGAATGGATAACAAACTATAAAAGGATGTCGTGGGGTTATGTTACAAGGATAAATGATGGCGAAGTGAGAGTATTCAAGATTCGGATTTGTATGAAGTAGGTCGGAGTTGTATGTTGTTTGTAGCTGCGTTTCTTTTTCACAAGAGAGAAGGAGGCGGATGAATGTGAGATTAGGGATGGAAGTGACCTAAAAAAATTAGGATAGTGTGCTTTATCTTCCATGATGAGGGATATCTATTTTTGGTGTTGGGTCGTTCACTGTACATGGTCTGGGCCCATCGGATTTTGGTGATAAACTGGGCTGATTAATTTGTCCTATGTACTGAAATATTGGATTGGGATTTTGCATTATTTTGGATCCGAAATTTTTACACATGGGCTACAAATTTATTATCAAATGTATTTAATACATTGTTTGAAAAGCATGGTATTTTGGATCCGAAATTTATTGACACTTAGATTGAATAGATGGTATATCAGATTTTGGGATGGTGATTTGTTTATTTGGTTGAAATATTAATAACGCAAATTTGTCTAAGTATTGATTTATGGGCCAAAACTTTCATAAAGATAAATTTTTGGTATTATTAATGGAATTTTAATTGTGCAAATTGTCACGGGGATACATATTTTTGACAAGATCGGGAACCATTATCAAGATTCATTTAAAACGTCAATAAGGCTAGTTTTGAGCATTCAACCGCAAGATGTGACTACGGAGTTTATTCTTTATTATTTATTTGAGGTTGAAGTGAGATATCACGGGCGCGTGTACTTAGTATCTGAAGATATCGGGGATGGTTGGATGCATGATTCTTCGAGATCTTTGTTCGAGCTTTTATCCGTACGAATGACAAAGACTTGAGTTGTCTAGTTATACCTGATGTAAGGAGTTACGTTGTTGTGCTCACAGAGTATAGCTATCACTTTAAAGGAGTTACGTTGTAGTGATCAAGTCTCACCAAAAGATGTGGATGATTTAAGAGACGTTCATATACATTTAAGGAAGGTTGGATGGGTATATGATTTCCTACCATTATTGAAATTCTCAGTATTGGTTCTTAGTCAGACAATAGTGCAAGTTTAAGTCACAAGTTCGGGTTATTTTACTTCAGTCTCAAGTTCATAATATTGGGTTTTCTCCATCAGTAGTCACTACAAAAATCCGTCAGAACGATAATGGGGTCGGTAAAAAAGTTAGCTGAGAGGAGTATCAAAGAGTAGAGATGTTTATCAGCAATTGATTCTCATAGGCTATTTATGATACTTCACACGTAATCGGTTAGTTAGACATATGGGGTTACGCTGCCTCCGTTTCCATCGTAAACATAGTGTGTATGCTTCCGATTCCGCGAAGACATCGTGGGGGAAGAGAGAGTGGGTGTTGTTTTGCTTCTTTGACTTTTCTTGACTTCTTTGCGAAAACACTCATTTTTCACGAGGTTCTGCAATTAGGGGGAAGAAATGTGCACATCAGGGATGCATAATAGACTCACGTGATCGAGCTTACAATTTTATTACTACCGGAGAGACGTTCGCAGAGATGATCAGTGGTTCAGTTTTGTGATTTTGGTGTAATCATTTCAACTCTCGCGGGGTGCGAAGTGCGAAGTAGCCTACTTAAGTGAGAAGATCTTGCTGATTTCTTGCATGTTACCCCCCGAACAGAGTTTCCGCATTGAGCATAACTTTGATTAAGTGACTAGTCAGATTTGCTTGGTGTGGTTTACGGTGTCATCAACAAATTCCGCTGCGTACTCAAAACTTCAAAAGTTAGAAGACATGTTGACTACATCTAAGTTTCGAATCTGCTGAAGACGGTTGTCAGTTTTGGAGGAAGCTGATTCAGAAACTTCGCCAAAAAGAAGTGTACGAAGAAGTTGCTAAAGACATGCAGCATGAATTGGGGGAAGTTAATCCATTTCATGCACATTACATCATTTGCCTACAAGTGAAGATAAAGTTTTTTCAAGCCGAGGTACAAGATGAAGACAAAGAGCGTCAACTGTAGTCATCCTCAGCATTTGAAGAGCTGATGAAGACCTTTCTTTATTTGTATTTGTACTTGTAGGAAATGTTGTAAGTAATCTCTTATGTCGCCCCATTAGGGGAAGATTGTTAGGATCAGAGTTTATAATCCTAACACGTAAATGGAACGACATTTACGGGATTACATTTGCTATCTTGAAAGGCACAAACACATGGACTAGAAGCGTCATTTTTGTAAAGTTGTGTGTTTGTTGACCTATTAATACCCCCTCCATACTTCCATGGAGGGGTGAGACTTTGTGTAATTTACTCTTTCATCTTTCTTATTGAATAAAACACCTAGTTTCCCTTTACTCTCTACTCTCTCTCTCTCTCTAACTATGACTTTCATCTTCTTCCACCAAACCCGGCCTCCCGAACCACATAATCAACATAAACATAAGATCCAACAGCTAGATATCAATCTTCTACCTTGTTGATTTTTGAAAATCAGGGAAAAAATCGGTCTGGTCAAAAAATGCCCAATAATCGGTCAAAAATCGGCCTAATCAGTAAAAAATCGGACTAGTCGGTCAAAAATCAAACTAGTCGGTCAAATCTTCTTAATCGGTCAACTTTAAATAAAATACTAATTCATGCATTGTACTTAATTTGGGGATCATTTATTTTATTTATAACGCACAATGGACCTTATAATCAGAGTTGGAGCCTTTAATTGATTTTTGGGAACACAGTAACCTTGGAATTAGTTAAGATCTTTAATTTAGTCTTCAGAAATGCCAAAAACTTGCACAAAAAGCCAATCGATTAATCATTTATTAATCCCGCATAGACCGACTAATCTTTACAAGGTGGTCGACCGCTCGACTACCGATTCATTATTTTTGCAACTTTGATATTAAGTATTGATTTATATGATTTGTGTAAAATAAAAATAGTAAATTATTTGATTTGAATAAAGTAAAATAGTAAATTATTTGATTTCAAAAGAAAGAGTAAATTATTAGGATTTGCAAAGTTCACACGTGTATCAAGATCAATCAATGTTTGGTTTATACGTGAACGACACACTTAAGGTGTGTTTGGTTTGTAAGTGGGATTGAATTGAATTTGAATTTAAGAAAGATTTTGAAAGAAACGTATTAAAAATAAAATATTTGAGAATTGAATTCCAATTTGTTGTTATTTAAATATTAAAAAAAAGTCGCATGAGTAGGCCAACACATTTTGTGGCTGAGAAAAATGAAACAAAAAAGGAAATTATGAGGAATTGTCGTCTAGTGATATTGTGCTTGGTTTTTAAGAAAAAAATATGGTTTCGTGAGCCGGCCAAACTTACTCATTTAATGTGGTTTCATAGAACCCATAGAAAAAAGAGTGACAACAATTTTAAATTCTATTTAATGCAAACCAAACAAATATTTACCACTATTATTCGATTACTTGAATCTACAGTTGCTACACCAAACGGGCCCTTAGATTATCACCCCAAATTACTACGGAGTACTATTTATATCTTAAAATATAAGTCAAATTTTAATTTTTCAAAATCTTTTCTTTCCTATTTTTACTTTAATTATTTATTTTTGTGTTATGTAATACTTAATGAAAAATATACCAATGGAAATACATTTAAAACACAAATTCATTTATCTATTTTACATCAAGTATTATATAACATGAAAATAAATAATTAAAGTCAAAGATGAAAAAAAAAAAAAAAAAACTTTTAAAAAGTCAAAATGTACTTATATTTTGAAATTGGGGGAGTAACTCATTTGCATTATCACCTCAAATTCCGAAAAATTAGCTTAATATTTTTTTACGTCGCGTCTTAACATAAATACCGAAGAAGACAAATAGAGAAAAGGTCTACAAAATGATGAGCAAGAAATTGTCTACAAAATGAGAAAATGACAGAACAACAAAATTCCAATTAAAGGTAACTTGTTTTTACTTTTAAACTGTGTCATTGAGAAAAAAAAAATAAGATATACATTTCAAATGAGGAGTAGAAATTTAAGGAAAGATGCATTTAAATTTATAGGTGCATCTGAAATGTGCGGCTATAATTTCTTCTCATCCTTCAAATTTTAATTTTATTTCTCATTTGATCATACCTTCATATTTTATAAACAAACATGTGATATTTTTGTTTATAAATCATCTACATCCTCATAAGGCAAACCACCACAAAATACCATTAAAAAAAAATTGTACACAAACCCATTAAAATCTAAATCTCGGTAGAGCCAAATGTATATCTTAATATGCTTATAGTGTATGTATAACTTTTTCTTAAACTTAAATTTTTTAAATTTGAGTAATATGTAAACACTATAATACCTTTCATTAAAAATGGTAATAACATCAACTAATAAATTAATATTTTATATATTGTTTAATCCTTAAACTTTTATTATTTTTCATTCATAACACATAAACTATTTTCTCATAATAACTACAAATTGAACCTGTAAGTGTTGCATCAAAAGTCATACCAGAACCACAAGTTTATAAGTATACTTCAACCCGTAGTATAACATAAAACCCACTTATCCACTCAACAATACTTAAAAAAAAAAAAAAAAACAAAAAAAAAAAACAAAAAAAACAAAAAAACAAAAAAACTCTACTTTTTGTTATATATCGAATTATTAACGTTTGTTTAGTAGATTTAATGGTATTTTACCCTTATAAAAAATGAAAGCTCCATATTGTGTGAAGTAAATTTTCCGTGTGTCCAATTTACCTCCGGTATCAAATGCACAAAATCTTCTTCATCTGAAAAGAAGAATTCTATATACACTTTTTGATCTTTGTTTCATCTGCCATGCATATTACCTTCATTTATTTATTTATTTTGTTTCAAATGAATTTTTAGTTTCTTTTGCCATTGATCAATTCATCAAGCTCACATCACCACATAAATACATTAAAGACTCGTCCACATCATTATGAAATTACACAAAGTAGTGAATGTTAATGAATTACATAAAGGATGTATATTGAATTTTCTAATCATAATGTACAATCCAGATGGTCATTCATATATAGTTCAAAGTTTCTTTCCCTAATTAGTAATTTTATTGTTTTTACTGCAGTCACAAAACTGACCTATTGATCGATAGGGTTACAATTAGGGTAGTGGCAGTCATGATTTCAGAATCATCCATACCTCCCAAATCCACCAATAATATCATTCCACCTCATTTCACCTCATCCATACTTTTTTCATACCTCCCAACCTCTTTTTAGTGGCAACCATGCCTTTTCCATACCTCCCAACTTTTTTTTTTTTTTTTTAATAAATTAAATTAAACAATTTAATTAAAACATAAATATTTCATTAATAATTAAAAATAATATTACATAATACTTGGAAAAAAAATACATAATTAAATCTAAAAATCCGTAGGCAATCCATATGTCTCCGCGTACCCACGTTTTGTGGCAATAATGAAATCTCGCATAACCTGATTGGTTATGTGTTCGTGCGGCTCGTTGTAGAATTTCAGTGCCCGATGCATAGCCTTTTCTTGAGCATTGTCGAGTTGTGTCTGCAGCAACCGTTGGGCCAATTTATCCTTTGCACGTTTTTCAGCCATGGCCTCATCCAAAGCTAGTGCTTTCTTTGACGTATACTGCTCAATAAACTCAGCAGCACTATTCTTTGTCGACGTCTCACTAGCGGTCTTTTTCCCTTTTCTTTTTGAAACAGGAGTTGTGTCGTCATTTAGATTCGGAATAACAGTGTCATTGCTTCCGGACCCATAGTAGGTAGATTCCGACGACTTTCTTCGTTTGTCGGAATGACATGTCGAAGATACTTTTTCAAAACATGGTTGCTCAAACCATTTCGGTTCATCCTTAACAACCCTCCACGCATCAATATGATTAAACGAAACGCCCTTATTCCTCTTATTATAATCAGACATGGCATTTTCCAAGACGTTGACATCGTCACACCCACTATCACGAATGCGCTTCTACAAGTACATAAATTAACACAAGTATATAAATTAACACAAGTATATTTAAATTAACACAAGTATATAAATTAACACAAGTATATTTAAATTAACACAAGTATATAGTTTAAAAATTACTTGTTGGATGTAAAGCCCGTTAAATACTCCCATTGCGTGATTCAAATGTTTCCACTTTGTGTTCAACGAATGATGAGTTCGATTACTATTTTTAATTGTGGCTTTGAAATGCTCCAAAATTCTTTCCCAAAATTTATCTCTTCCTTGTTCATTCCCGACTTTTTTACATGTCGAGATATGAATCCATGCTTTGGCCAAAGCAACCTCTTCGATCGACGACCAACTCCTTTTATCCGCTCTAGTATGAAAAATTTATGTTTCTGTTGTGTGAGTTATGTTTGTGTTTGTGTGTGAGTTGTAGGCTGTGTTTGTGTTTGTATATATAGGAAATTTTTTTTTTTTTTTTACCCCCGCTCCTCCAAAAGTTTAACATGCAACGGGTATAATTTTTGTTTTTTATGCATTATTATCAAAGATAGCATGCAACGGTCCATTTTTTGCATTGAATTTGGCATGCTTCCACGGCAATAATTGCCGCTGAGACCATACCGCTGGCCATGCCGGTGGACTGGCGGCGGTGTTCACCGCCGGCATGGTGATGCCGCCGGTGATGCCGCTGTCCATTGCCACCACTCTTAGATCACAATCAAGTTTGGTTATTTGTTCTTTAACAGTTAGTACTGTTTCCTAGGTTTGGCAAGCTAGCATGACATAGAATTTAGCAGGTATGATGTAGAGGTAATTCCTCTATTCTACCATTTATTACGTGCGTAACCTAAGCTTTGAATAGGCAAGTATCGTTTAGATTTGAACGAGTGGGGTACCCGCGCGCTGCTGCGGGAATGTTTTGTTTAATCCAAACTCGAAATGAAACGGTTGTCAAAATTTTATTTTTATTTTATTATTATTATTATTTTTTATTTTATTATTTTTTTTTTAAGAATATGAAGAAAAAAAATTGATAACCGCCAGTACTATTTTCATAAAGTTTTGCTTAATTTTTACTTTGGTTTGAATGAAAATGAGTTATAGATATCTTTTGTATGGGAGAAGATGTTGTTTTATTGTTTCTCTGTTACTCCGTATGTTTTATTGGTTGGTATAGAAGCTTCTAGCCTGTACTTGTGGCACTTTGCATTAAACATAACTAAACAAAGGTCTACGGTTAAATACAATTCAGAACAGTTTATACCATAGCTGTTAAGATCTCGATCTAGCTCTTAAGATCTTCCGATCTTACGATCCTATTAAGAAAAAACGAGTCGATCCTTCGTAGGATCTTAAATAGCGTAGAATCTTAAGTATGATCTCGATCTTACCATAAGATCGTAAGATCTCGATCCGATTCGATCCTACTTCCCTTAATTTAACTAACTAATAAACTATAAATTAATGAATTTTGTTAAATTAAAACAATATATCAAGCGTTAATTACTGTAAATGTCTAATAAGATCAAGATATATACATTTTTTGATTAAAAGATTCAGCGTCCTTAATTAACGATTAGATATTTTTGTATCTTAGAGTATTACGCGTCGCATTCTCATATTACTATAACTTTCAGAACTCTTTTTTATTCTCTAATTTGTTATACAATCATCTTTGAATACGAAATAATAGAAAAATAAGATTTTTAGACATTTAAGTAGGATCGTAGGATCTCGATCCGATCCTACGATCTCGATCTTGCAAAGACAAAAACGATCTCACGTGGGATCGCGATCTTGACAGCCTTGGTTTATACAGTGCGAAACAGTGGTTTAAAAGGTGATTACTATTCATGAACACTGTAGTTAATTCAAGCAATTAATTTGCTTAGCCAATAGGCTCGTGACTTTTGGCCCAAGAGACCAATGGGAAGATAAATTAGGCTATTAATATGTTCCTAATGACTCTCCGATGGACCCCGCGACCAAATCGTTTTTAGTATATAGTATAATATAATATAACAAGGTTTTTTATCAAGCCCGGCTCGCGTTTCGTAGCCGGATAATCTTGAACTACAAACCTCATATGATCTCGTGTATATTGATCAACTATTTATCAAATACATACTTATAAAAAACGTTAATAAATCTCTACTCATTTACACAACTAGCCAAAACCTTCTTATACGATTACCCGTGTTAAAGCTGTTTTGATATATGTTATCTAGCTTACGATATAAAATTTATGTTAACCCTTTTCATAAAAAACTAAAAAACTACTACCTCCGTACCATAATTATAGTCCACTGTTGACTTTTTAAGTCTTCATTATGCAACTTTGATTTATATATTTTTATTTGTGTTATATAATACTTGATAAAAATTATATCAATGAAAAATACATTTAAAACTCAATTCATTCATACGTTTTGCATCAAGTAATTTATAACAAAAATAAATATATTTAAGGTCAAAGTTAAAAATTAAAGACTTCAAAAGTTAACAATGAACTATAATTATAAGACGAATGGAGTATTATTTTAAAAAATGTATAACTATTCAAAAATTAATACAAACAACTTTAATAATAAAAGTGAAAAGACTATGTTGGCCTTTCTTATTATTCATTCAAAAGTTTTTGACAATCAATCAATATATATACTGCCTTTAATGTATTTAGGACATCTATATTTAGTAGTTTTAAAATGTCTAAGATCAAAAACATTCTTTAATAGGAAAGATGCATACACATATAATTAAAAGCCTAAAATTTAAATGTTTTTAAAAAGTCTGGGTTGTTACAAGTATAACTTTCAATACCTGTAATCTTTTAAGACTTACAAGAAAAGAAGCATAGTATATACCACTTTAATGCACATAATTTTCAGACTTACAAGACAAGAAGCATAATGTACACCACTTTGATGCACATTATAAAAAACTACATTTATGCTATTTAATGTAGTCAATTAATTAACTGGTTAATCAATACAATTAATACAGTTATTAAAACACCTCTTGCATAAGAAATATAAATTATCAAGCATATTGTACAACCAAATTAAACACAATTTTTGCATTAAATGTCAATAATACAAATAATAAAGCACATTTTACAAATATTCAAACCCGAACAGGTAACGGTCGAAATGAGCTTGAGCCTGAACGTGTGCGGGCCAAACGGGCTCGAGCTAGAATGGGCTCGAGCCAGAACGGGCACGAGTAAACGAAATTCTTGATATCCGTGAATTTTTTGTCAAAAAGAATATAATAAACAAAAATACATGATTCCCAGCCGCCGCTGCAACGCGATGATACCCTGCTAGTATTCTAATAAAAAAGTCAATTATGCCCACTAAAATAGTAATGCTGAAATTTAAGACTGTCTAAATTGTTCATTTTATCTACTAATTTGAATTAAACCATTAATTAAGGAAATTATATAGTTTAGTCAAAGCTACTGATGGAAGCCTCTAATTTTCGGTCGACTACAACCTTCACCAAGTCTACCCGGGCTTTGCAAAAGTCACATGCCTAAACTTCATCAACTATCATCATCAAAAAATCGCATGGTGGTTAAATTTGATTCTTTAAAGATATATTCATTTTGATTAGATCAAATTATCAGTTCATCATCAACAACACCGGGTAGGTTTTCCTGTGAATAACTAAAAATTGTTTTTTGTTGGATCTACTATAGTTTCTCCATCTTCTTTGAGTCAGCTAATTTAGATATATGGAGGGGTTTTTCAAAAAGAATATTTCATCTTAAGCACTTTTTAAATTAGCTAATGCAATCACCCCCATTTTGGGATTGCTTATATGAGTTTGAATAAGCAAGTTGAAACTGGTTATTCAAAAGAAATGAGTAATTTAGCATTTTTAACGTAGATTTTAAGCATGAACTTGAGATCAAAAGTAAAGTGTTGTGTTAGCTGTTAATAAGCTACTTTTATCTATAAAGGATCTTATGTGTGGAACCCGAAACTATGTTCTACCTTTAGCAACTACGAGTAGTTAGAGTGGAGCGCTTACTGATGCGTTCATAATATTTATTGAAAGAATTTGTAATTTTAGGTTTCAAATGGTATTAGGAATACACGAACACTGAATTAGTTTTGCTTACGCATATGCTTGTAAGAAGAAGTAGATAATCAACTTAAAAATAAGAACATCAAGAATTGGTGTTTATATTTGCTTATGTCACGTTTATCTTAACTTTTTATTTCTAGAAGTGGAAATAAGAACATTAGGAATGTGTCATTTGAAAGGGTGGTAGCTAAAAAATTAGGTAAAAAGTCACATTGATCTCAAAATAAGCAGATAAGCAAGTCCCTACCTGTTTATGGGAAAAAAAGTTAATCCCATAGCCACTCTATCTATACTACTATATAAAACATTTGAGACATGCCATTAATAGAAAGCTTAAAAATTCAGATTCAACAACTTACTTATAGTGTAACTTTCAAACGAGAACCATTTTAACTGCGAGAACTGAGAGAACTACCAAAAACATACATGCACACCTTCAATAATTGTATTTTTGCACATATATTTTAAAAACAACACATATGTTTAAAAAAAAACATAGTTGTTCTAAAAAATTTGATAAGAAATTGAAAATGCAAAAGTTTTCTTTGAAGGTGTGTATGTATGTTCTTATAAGACGTGCAACGACAATATTGCGGCCGTGGGTAAGGTTTTTATGAAAAAAGATGATGATTTCATAAGGATATTGAAGAACATAGGTGGATGCTTACGATTATTGATGATTTGCATGTATTTTTATTTTATTTTAAAAGGCGTGCATGCATGTTTTTGGTGGTTCTCTCAATTCTCGCAGATAAAATGTTTCTCGTAAGAAAGTCCCCCCTTACTTATAATGGAAAGAAGTGTTTTAGAAAGCTTGTATCATACACATAATTAAAGTTGAAGAAAGAAAATTAAATATCTTAAATTATAAACTTGTAACACTCTCCAATATTAATACACTTCAATTCAAAAAATTATAACAACCCATTTTAAAAACATGTAACAGCCCATTTCAATTTTGCCTTAAACTGTTGTTGTAAAAGTTGTGGTTGTCTTGGGTTTCGATTGATGGTTACTTTTAGTTGTTTGTAACAGGTTACTTTTGGTTGTTTGTAACGAGCTTTCTTTGTTTTGTGCAAGATTTAATGCCGATGATATCGATTTGATTCGACGAGGCTGTTATGTGTTGGGACCAGTGGTTTACATGGTTATGTTTAAGATATATTTTCTTGTGGTACGTTTTATTTTCTTGGTTATACTTTGAGGGTTGTGTTTTTTGTTAGGATGATTTTTTTTATGTTGATATATGTTAGATCTGAGAGAGTTCATCTACGGGTCATGTCATGTTTGTGGTGAATGATGCTTTGGTTAGATTCTAAAGTTTTCGGGTATATATCTCTATTTTGGTACCGGATCCCTTAGAAAGGGAAACAAATTTAAAAAGTATAAAAAGTAACCAGCAAACGAGACGTGTCCCCAACATATTTTATTTAAAATATCCGTTTAGGGGCAAAATCGTAATTTTACTCGTTTTTTACTTTTCCACCTCAATTTTCAAACGCAAATATCTTTCAAACGATAAACTTTCACGAAAAACCGATTTCACCATAATTTTTAAAATTTAATCCTTTTTAAATTGGTATAAATCTTGTTAAATATTTCAAACTTTTTTTTTTACATATCAAATGGTTAGTGATTTTATTGATTTTTTTTGTAATTTTCGGCCCTATTTTTTACCCTCATAAATGTCGAATCGTTAAAAACTTAAAACACGAAAGTTTTTTATTTTGATTCACTCTTTACACAGGTTTTTGAATCACTCAAATCCGATGTCATACGAGTAAGATATCACACGTTAAAGATGGTGTTTAACTCATATTTGTTGCACACAATGTGTTTGATGAAATGTATAGCTTAGAATTTTAGTGTTAAAATTGCGTTAAATGCATTAATTTTTGTTTCTCAATGCATTATTAATCATTTTATTAATGTAAGACCCAAAAAGTAAACTTTTTTAATCATTATATTTTTAAAATATACATTTAGTTCATCAGGTAGGTAATTAGGTTCATCAGTTAGGTTATTAGGTTCATCAGTTAGTCATTTTATTAATGTAAGATTCAAAAAGTTTTGTTTTTTTAACTGATGAACCTTATTAACCGATTTAATAAGTTCCTCAGTTAATAAGGTTCATCAGTTAATAAGTTCATCAGTTAATATAGTTCAACCAGTTAATAAGGCTGATGAACCTTATTAACTGATTTAATAAGTTCATCAGTTAATAAGGATCTTTAACTGATGAACCTTATTAACTGATTTAATAAGTTAATCAGTTAATAAGGTTCATCAGTTAATATAGTTCAACCAGTTAATAAGGCTGATGAACCTTATTAACTAATTTTTAAAAAAGACATATCGCGTGTTAAAGAGCTTTATTAACTGATGAACCTTATTAACTGATGAACTTATTAAATCAGTTAATAAGGTTCATCAGCCTTATTAACTGGTTGAACTATATTAACTGATGAACTTATTAACTGATGAACTTATTAAATCAGTTAATAAGGTACATCAGTTAATAAGGTTCATCAGTTAAAGATCCTTATTAACTGATGAACTTATTAAATCAGTTAATCAGTTAATAAGTTCAACCAAAGTAACTGATGAACGAAATGTCTTTTTTAAAAATCAGTTAATAAGGTTCAGCAGTTAATATGGTTCATCAATTAAAAAAAACAACAAAAAACAAGAAAAAACAAAACTTTTTGAATCTTACATTAATAAAATAACTAAAGGTGCATTGTTGTACAAAACTTAGTGCATTTAACTCGATTTTAAGACTAAGAATCTAAGCTAAACATTTCATCAAACACATTGTGTGCAACAAATATGACTAAAACGTCATCTTTAACATACGATATCTCACTCATATCATATTAGATTTGACTGATTCAAATTTCTGGGTAAAGAATGACCAAGAAGCTACAACTTTCGTGTTTTAAGTTTTGCAAAATTCGGCCTTTAAACTAGACAAAATTAGAGCCGAAAATGCTAAAATTTTCAAGAAAATCATGACCCAATGAATATGTCAAAAAAAAAGTTTCGAAAAAATTAAAAAGATTTATACCAAATTAAAAAGGATTAAATTTTAAAAATTATGGTGAAATCGGTTTTTTGTAAAAGTTTGTCGTTTGAAAGTTATTTGCATTTGAAATTTAAGGTGAAATTAAAAAAATGAGTCAAATGACCAAAATGTCCTTTTAACAAAAAATATTAAAGAAAAAAAGGAGGGAGTGGGTGGGGGACACATAGCACTAGCTTAATGGCTAGAAACATTTTTTAGCTTTTTTAATTTTTGATCATTTGTAAGGGATCGCAACTCTCTCTATTTTATATAAGCCGATGACGTTTAAGAAGAGGCTGATGATAAATTTGATGGTGAGTTTTCTTTGGTTATTTTTTGTTAAATTTTATTTTTTTAATGTTTTTGCTGATAAGTTTTGATAATTAACCTCATATGAAACTTTTTTTCCCGAATAAAAAGGCTGTTTGGGTTTTTGGCGTAGTTTCTACGATGTTTTTCAGGCGATTGGGTTTCTGCTATGGTTTCTAGGTAGAGACGTCTAAAATTTGGCTATAGTAAAAGTAGTCATGGCTCACATGAAATCGTAGGTATAAGCGGATGAATTGGTCAAAGAATAAAGTATGCCTTAGAAAGAGTACTAATTATCCCAAAAAAAAACAAACACAATTCAAAATCTTGAATTTGATGTAAAAACTGATGGTGTGGGCGTGACAGCAATGATAAAAGACAAAAACTAAGCGATATATAAAAACAAATCCTTACATGTCTATATTGTTAATAAAAATTGTTAATTAAATTATTATTATTAGTATTAAATTTGACTAGCCAAATTACAATATGAGCAGACAAGAACAAATAATGAAATATTTTTAGAAAGGAAATAGCTACCATATCTGTTAAAGATCTTTCGAGATATGTGTTTATCTTTTATGTTTAACGTTTGAGCTTCTTACACCATAATCTACCAGAATATTAAAACACCTCTCCCTCCTATTTCTGGTGTTATGGGACACCCTCTCTCACACATAATTCACTAAAACACATAAACCGAAAAAAAAAAAAAAAAAAAAAAAAAAAAAAAAAAAAAAAATGACTATTTGAGTAGGCAACGACGACGCCAACCTCAAGAATGACACATTTAGTGTGAGTCTCGCGCCGCGAGATTGCGTTTTGTTAAAACGTCACATAAAAACGCAGCGTACCTTTCTCTCTTAAAATTAGCTTTTTACGATTAAAAAGGTATTTCACTTAAACAAAGGCTTTTATAAGTTTTAGGCTCTTATGGCAGACAATCTTTTGCTAATTCAATGAGACCGTATACCTTAAGTAAGGGGCTATTTGCTAAAACCATATGATTTAGCGCTGAATGATTGTAAGCTCTGAATAACACATAAGCTCTGTATGAACTTGGTTCTAAATGAAAACGATATGTTTGGTAAGTGTTGAACGATATAAAATTACAAATCTACCCTTATGTTGCACATAATATGTTTTTATTGATTTTATCTTAAAAAACTACATATAACGAAGAGTGAGTTATTATCGTCATTGCATCGTGATACACAAGTAATTGTCATTTTAATATGAAATAGTGTGCGATAAACTTATTCCCTAAAATTATCATCATGCATAAAGTTATCACGCAAAATATTGCTCGCAAAAGTTCTTTATTACAGGGTACCTGCCGCCGCATCGCGCGGGTACCCTTCTAGTTAGGTTAAATGTTGGCATTATGAAGGTTATCCTCAAATAATGAACTGGCATGATGCATAAGTTGGAAACATTTTTTTTATCGTAATCGACATTTACTCATTTCGATACTAATACTGCTGTAAGTTGGATGAACATTTATTTGTGGCCTTTCTTAATACATTCAATCATATGTTGATATGTTTATAATTGATTTACCTTCTCTTAATTTTTTTTAAAGGTTTATGGAGTATATGAGAATTTCATACTGCTAGATATCCTATTCATGCATTTCATATGTTCATGTATCTTCATAATTAGATCATAAAGTCTAATACAAGATTGTTTCCAATTGTCTTGCAGCAGTCACATCAAAGCAAATTCGTGGGCTGATGCAATTACATGGTCTCACCAATGATGAGAGAAAGAGCCATTTGCAAGTGATATATTTTTCTTAACTGCCTTTATTTTTATTTTTTTATTTTTTTTCAAATTCCTCAATGTTTATACAAAATACTAAGTCTTTTGTTTTTGTTGCCAATTGCAAAAATGCCATCTTTTTATTCAAGTAACAAACTTTCGGCTTTAGCAGTAGCAATTTCCACAAGCTTAACCCAAAATGGGTAACGTGGATTCTGTTTATATCTCCAGGATTTTCAATTGGGTAATTTCGAAAAGAAAAATAAATTGGGTCAAGTGTAAAATGGATCAAAAGTTTCATATATATATAAGGTGTTCTCTATTTGGGTCGATCATTAAAATAATTTGGTCACATGGTGTTCTCTATTTGAGTTTTCATGTATGCAAAAGGTTTATTTTAATCTATTGTTACAATGTTTCATATAACATATATTCACACTCGAGGAATTTTTTTTTTTTTTTTTTTTTTTTTTTTTTTTTTTTTTTTTTTATTTTAAAGTTATCATATGTTGGTGTACGTTCTTATCATAAACACTCACAAAGATACCATTGGGATTTAGATGACATTGTAATACGAGTATGTAAAAGGTCATTCAAGGCAATTTATATGTGGTCGTATCACGAATAAAAGTAGAAAGGGTTTGAAGGTTATTTTCTAGCGACGAAGCCAGTGTCTACACTAATAGCTAACACACCAAATTGTTTATAAAGAAGTTCTTCGTAGGATTTGAGAGATTCGTTTTAATTCTACATGTTTGTGATTTGAACTATTTCAAGAAACTCGTACTCATTTTTTTAACAAACATTTATATTATTGATTATATAAACTTGTTACTTTACTAACTTTTTTTTTTTTTTTTTTTTTTTTTTTTTTTTTTTTTTTTTTTTCATATGTCTTTTGAAATACTATACTACATCCGTCCAATAATTATAGTCCACTGTTGACTTTTAAAGTCTATATTCTTCAACTTTAACCTTAAATATTTTTATTTGTGTTATATATTACTTGATGCAAAATATATGAATGGATTGAGTTTTAAATATATTTTTCATTGGTATAATTTTTATCAAGTATTATATAACACAAATAAAAATATATAAGGTCAAAGTTGCAATACGAAGACTTAAAAAGTCAACACTAGACTATAATTATGGGACGGAGGGAGTATTAGTTAACCGTCCAACACAAACATATTCTTTATTTAGTTTTTTGTATTCATCAATATAAAGGCTATGTTTGGCAAAAGTATCTGTGGGCAGTAGCAGTGAGCAATAACAATGAGCTGTGAGCAGTATCTGTGAGTAGTAGCCAAAAAAGCTCACAGCTTCATAAAAAAACATTGGGAAAATGAGCTTTCCTAAAAAATAGCAAAGCCCACAGCTCTCATGCCAAACGAACACTATAAATCAAAAATCTCATTATTCACCGCTCATTGCCCAAAAAAGCTTTGTGCCAAACATAGCCAAAATACTCAAACTTTAAACTTTAAACATAAGCACACTAAACACGAAACATCATGAAAGTCCGGCCATTAGGCAGGTTAGACAACTAGTTTTATAGAATAAATGAAGAGAGATATGGAGCGTGGAGAAAAGATGGCTCGCCATTCCCTCTAAACAGGCTACATTGCTTGGATTTACAAACGCGACTAGTTTTCAAAACAATACCCAAATACTAGAGCAAAAGCATCGGACAAACATTGATTTTATCTTAAGGGTGCGTTTGGTATGCTGGGAGGAATGACAATAGGTATGAGTTTGATAGTACTCAAGTATGAAAGTTCCATTCCCCACTCTCTAGCCATATATGGAGTATGAAAAATAATGGACTTTCATAGTCATAGTTGTGGGCCCAGACACCTTAAACAAACACCAACTATCACTTTCATAGTGATAGTTGATTCCCAGGAATGGGTACCAAACACACCCTTACACTTCCTAAACCCATCCCCAATCCCATAAAGCAAACGCAACCTAAGTTCGTGCCTAGCTACTTGGGGTGAATAAATTCATCATGTGTATTGGTAAATGAACTTGTTAGCTATAATGCACAGATTTATTTGTACTTTTCTTTTTACAAGTAAAGTAAAGTTTAATAATAACGTAAAACCAGGTTCAACATGAGAAAGAAACATACATATCAGTAGAACTAAAAAGGATTTTTCAGTGGCATATATTAGTGATCGCGACACATTGTTAGATCTGTGTTTCACTTAATTACACTTTGCTAGAATAATGATGAGTCACTAAGAACGTGGCTTTGCATTGCCCGAATCGGCCTTAGCTATAAAGATAAAGTCTCCAAGTCTACAGAACCTGGTAAAAATGTATGAGAGCATTAGTTCTTCACATAAATCTATAACCGGTAACAGAAAGGAAAGGTAGTTCTTTAGGACCTCACCATAATTTAAGTTGGTCCATACAATTTTCTTGAAAGCTTGGATATTTTCACAATTTTGACGACTTGAGATAACCATGCTTTGGTACCTTTCCTTCAACTCTGTTGTATCATTGAGAGATAATTTATGTGTTAATTAACTAAGGTAGTTGCATCTAAAAATATGCATTGGTGTTCTTCTATAATCTTCATAACCACATAAGCATTACATTGTTCATTAAAACTTTGATTTACACCAGGATACATAAAAGGAATTATAGAAACTAAAAGGTTATGTAATTAACTCCACTAACTCATGAAAACTATCGTTTAGCAAATCACATATATATGTTCATCGATCATATCTATCAACTCCGTCCCTATTTTACAAGTCAATACTGATTCTTTTCCAAATCCACAGATTACAAAGATATTCCAACTTAAAAAAACATGGCATATCTGTCTAACTTTGTTGCATGTTATCAATACTATTTTCTTAGATTGTAATTAACAGCAAGAGAAATTTTGTAGTTTTGTAGTTACTTAGATGTGTTTTATTACCTGAGTGCATACTTTACCAAGCCAGGGATATGTATATTCTTAAAATAGTCTTCCCAGTTAACAGACTTCACATCAAAATAGAGTATCTCTTTCTCAGCTTTTTTACACTCTCTGAGAGCGTCATGCAGTGTCTTGAGATTTGCATCATCATATCTATGAATTATGAAAACTTTAAGTGATCAACAAGATCCTATGTAAAATGTTAATATTCTTACAAAAGTGGTTAATTTCCAGGGCAAAATATATGTATACATGCAGATGCACATATGTTTGGGTTTTCGTTTTTTTAATTACCACGTATTTTTACCCGTTCATATAGCTCCTTAATGAAATTATATATTACCCTTATGCTTGTGATAAAAGTGGAACTTATCTTCTTTAAAGTTTAGCCAACTAAAGCATTTAGTCAAATGAAAGAATACTTACATGATGTTGATGAGAACATATGGCTTGTAAAGATCTGCTAACCGAAGCATGATTTTGATCTTTCGATCAGCATCGAGATACCATGCATTAAAAGCCCGAAAAAGTATTATGTTTGCATATTTAACTCCCTTCAAAAAAAAAAAAAAAAAAAAAAAAATGTTAAAAACATTTGATATATAGACTTGCCTATGTTCAATATTTTCTTTTATCACATTAGATCTTAGAAATGATCAATGGATGAGAATACCTTCAAGGGCATTATATAGCGGACCGTCATATATCTCTTAAAGCTAGACATGGAATTTAACAGCGTAATATTAGTTGTTGGTATAATGGGGTTTCCTTTTCGGCAGTGGCGCAGCTTCATAGGGGGGGGGGGGGGGGGGGGGGGGGGCGGCCGACCCCCCGAAAATTTTTTTGCGATGTAGGGGTATATAGTTTTCGTGTAGAAAAATTTCGGTATTTTCGGTTTCGCCCCCCCAATTTAATTCGGTTTCGACCCCCCATAGTGTTAGGAAAAAAAAATTTAGATCCCGACCCCCCACTCGAAAAATCCAAGCTTCGCCACTGCTTTTCGGTTTCTTAGTTGATGATTAGCAAAGTAATCAACCATGTAATTCTTGAAGCTAGAAAGTTTCATTGGGTTTGTCGTGGATGATCCGACATGATAAATGATCTTTGAGTAAGGTTGCTTTGTATGAGCCACCATCCCTACAATCATAGCATTAATCACCATGTCTGCTGGTATCTGCATGTTTTACAAAATTGTATCTGTCACGTCATGATTCCCTTTTTATACTTCATAATTTTATAGAAAGAGATAACCAACAACATGTTATCTCGATCAGTTGTTGGTCATTTAAGTCCATGCAATAGACCTCATAATAGTGTAATACATGTACTGCATTTTTGGGGAAATATATATCACAGTCATATAGATTATTAGGTAAATTACCACGTCAAGTACTTTGCTAAGTTCTGCAAGTAAGCAAGATACCCTACCTCTGCCATATGTAGCAATGATGCCATCAATAGTTCTGGAAAATTAGTTATAATTAGGTTCATGATATTATTATTTAGAATAATAAAGTACTGTAATGGTTGGCTACTGTTACACTAATTTTTCTATCTCCTGTCAATATATAGAATGTAATTTGATTTACTTGACGCCTTCAATCCATCCAGGAAACGGTTCTTTATAAGTACTGGTGATGATGGTAGGACGTACTATGACCAGCGACACATCTTGTCTTAATCCGTCGAACAATAGCATCTCCCCCATTGCCTTGGTGAAAACATAAGTATTTGGCCATCCATGCAACTTTGCCCTTGAAACAGTTAATAAGACGAATTATTTCAGTACTTGAATTCATTTTTATAAATTTTGTCGAAACCTAGCTCATGTATTGAACCGATTGTTCAAATAACAAATAAATTAAATACTTTTTTTAGAACGTAATGTGACAAACCTTTGGATACCAAATTCCTTCATGTCAGCTGAGATGGCTTCTTCACTAGCTTTCTTATCAGCGAGCAGTCTACGTCTTTCTTGTATCACCTTCATCTCCTCCTTAATGTTGAGATTGTTTTTTCCATTTAGTGTCTCGTTCATCTTTAATGGTGTTTCCAGTATGACTCCAGACTGTTCACCTGAGACAAATGCTGATACAAGACAAAGTTAAAAGTGATATTATCACGTTTCAGTTGTGTTACGTTGTTTAATAATTTATATGTATGCCTTCAATGTATTTTTTATTTATTTTTTATTTATTTATTTATTTTTGAGATTCGTTACGGATTATATCACAATCCTTCCAAAAATGATGTACAAAGAGTTAATTACTTTTGCTATAATATATACTAACCTGTGGATACATGAAGAAGTAGTTTTATGTTGATGCATTGATTGACGAAGTAAGAAACATGCTTAGCTCCAAGTGTGTTAGTTGCGAATGCCAGATCGTATCTATACCAACACACACAACATATATGGAAATATTAGTAGAATTACGCTGATATTTGAAGACTTTTTAATTCGTACGATTTTTAAATGATATCACGATGACCATCATAAAATATTTGTGGATGTTAGTGATACCTTTCATCAAAATATGTAGCGGCAGCAGAGTTAACAATAACATCCACTTGTTCCCACATTTCTTTAAACAAATCAGAGTTCAACACTCCAAAATTTTCCAAGTCAACATCACCAGCCACTGGCGTAATCTTTGCTGATATGAATGTGTTCATATTTGCACCATGGTTTTCGTTTATGACCCCAAATAGCTCCTTGCCAATGATCTTGTGAAGCTCTAAACTTAGAGAGAAAATCGAAAGGAATGAAATGATGTTGTTTTCATTAAGTGTCAAAATGAATAACAGATTTACAATATAAAGAGAAAGTCAACTAACTAACTTTACACTTTAGTCCCTACAACTATAGAATTGACTAAAGTAGTCCCTATCTTCCACACTCCCCCTCAAGTTGGATGTTATCAGACTTTGCAACACCCAACTTGGACAGAAGTTTATGATGCTGATCAACAGTTACCACCTTTGTGAAAACATCAGCTACTTGAGCTTTAGTAGGAACATATGATGGATTGATGATACCTGCTTTCAATTGATCTCTAACATAGTGGCAATCAACTTCAATATGCTTGGTTCTAGCATGAAAAACAGGATTTGCAGCAATGTATAAAGCAGCTTGATTGTCACAGTAAAGATCAACAGGCTTCAACTCAGTAATACCAAGGTCTTTCAACAAACTAATCAACCAAGTTACTTCACAACATGTTAGAGCCATGGCTCTATATTCTGCCTCTGCTGATGACCTGGACACAACAACTTGTTTCTTTGATTTCCAAGAGATAGGAGAGTCACCCAGTAATACACAATACCCTGTAGTAGATCTCCTAGTCATTGGACAACTAGCCCAATCTGAATCACAATAAGCCTTCAATTGTACAGCTGAGTCACTAGCAAGCAATATACCTTGGCTTGGTGAGTTTAACAAATACCTTAATAAGTGTTTCACAGCTTGCATATGCACAGATGTTGGAGCTTGCATAAATTGGCTTAAGAGTTGAACTGTGTAGCATATGTCTGGTCTTGTCACAGTCAAATATATAAGCTTGCCAATAAATTTTCTATACACCTCTGGATCTGTCATAGGTGTTCCAACATCAGCTTGTAACTTCAAGTTTGGGTCCATTGGTAACTTGTAAGGTTTATGATTTAGAACTCCCCCTTCTTGCAGAAGTTCTCTTGTATACTTTTGTTGAGAAATAAAAATACCCTGTGCTGACTTGCAGATCTCCAAACCCAAGAAATAGCTCAATTCACCCAAATCCTTCATGTGAAAACTAGAACTGAGCTGAGATTTGAGCTTGCAAATTTGAGATTCATCATTTCCAGTTATCAAAAGATCATCCACATAGACAAGAATGGCTGTGAAACTCTCACCATCTTTCTTTACAAACAATGAGTAATCAGTTTTAGACTGTCTATAACCAAACTCAATTAATGCAGAAGACAACTTAGAAAACCACTGTCGAGGTGCTTGTTTAAGACCATACAAGGATTTTTTAAGTTTACATACCAAGTTTGGAGGATGAGAGGCATTAGCTGAAACTGGTTTGCCTTTACCTTGATAGCCCAAAGGTATTTTCATATATACTTCTTCTTCCAAATCTCCATGTAAGAAAGCATTTGACACATCCATTTGACAAGTGTGCCATCCTTTGAGTGCAGCTACAGCAAGTAATGATCTTACAGTTACCATCTTTGCTACAGGAGCAAAAGTCTCTTTATAATCAACACCATATGTCTGCCTGTTCCCCTGTACCACAAGTCTAGCTTTCTTCCTATCCTCACTACCATCAGCTTTGAACTTTGTCTTAAACAACCAGTGACTACCAATTGCCTTTTTTCCAGGTGGCAATTCAGTAACTTCCCATGTATCATTATCATCCAAGGCACTTACTTCAGAATCCATAGCTTTACACCACCCTGGTACAACTACAGCTTCTTTAAAGTTTACAGGGTCTTTTTGAGCTAACAAAGCAGCCACAAGATCTTGGAATAAATGTACAAGAGGTGTTTTGGAGACTTGATTTGCCTTAGGAACATGACTTAATACAAAGTCTTTGAACTTGGAAGGCACATTAGTTTTTCTAGATGACTTTCTTGAAAGTATAGAAGGTTGAACAGGTGTTGTTGTATTATTTGTCACATTCACATTAGTAGGTTGAGGTGATGGATGAATATTAGGTGCTTGTGTAACAGAGTTAGGAGTTGTTTGTGGATTTGTAGCAGATGGCATTGAAATGAAATCATCACAAAAGTTTTGAGACTCAAAGTTACAAGGCAAGGTAGTAGGAAGTGGACTCAAAAACTTTTGAATGCTATCTGTTGCATAAGGAAATATATGCTCATAAAAAACAGCATCTCTTGACACAAATGTTGTATGAGTAGCAAGATTGTAAAACTTATATCCTTTTTGATTTGGAGGATATCCTAAGAACACACTTGGAACACCTCTTGGATCAAATTTATCAGCACTTCTAGAAGGATTACTCACAATAGCAAAGCATCCAAAAACTCTTAATTGACTATACTCAGGTTTCTTGTTTAACAAAGCTTCATAAGGAGTTATATTGTTTAGAACAGAAGAAGGCAGTCTATTTATCAAGTATGTAGCAGTTGTAACACAATCTCCCCAAAATTTCAAAGGCAAGTTAGAATGAAACCTGAGTGCTCTTGCTGTATCAAGTATGTGTCTGTGCTTTCTTTCAACCCTTCCATTCTGTTGTGGTCTATCCACACATGATGTTTGATGCACTATACCCTGACTTTGCAAGTATGGTCCACATTGTCCTTGTACAAACTCCAGGGCATTATCTGATCTCACCACTTTTACTTGCTTTTCAAACTGAGTATGCACCATTTTAATGAATGACTTCAAGACATTAAATGAGTCTGACTTTTGCTTCAACAAATAAGTCCAAGTCACTCTACTACAGTCATCAACTATTGTTAAAAAAATACCTAAACTTTCCTTCTGTTGGAACCTTATATGGACCCCATATATCTATATGAATCAGCTCAAAAACACAAGAACTATGAGACTCACTTAGAGAATATGGTAGTTTACTGAATTTTGCCATAGGACATGATAAGCATGTATCCAAACAAGACTTAGACACAGATACTGGCAAATCCTTCATACATTTCAATTTTGAATCAGATACATGTCCTAATCTATGATGCCACAACCCATACAAGTCTGCTTGACTTTTATTCACACCACCTAAAGCAGACAAAGAAAACTTTTGCAAAGCTGAATTGACCAAAGCAGAGAAAACACTATCAACCTTATCAAGTGGGAGATTCACAAGATGATAAAGTCCATCCTTCTTTTTACCCAGTCCTGTCACCTTCCTTGTTGTCAAGTCCTGAACAACACAGAATTATGGTAAAAAGACACAACACATTGTGAGTCTTCTGTCAATTTTGGGACAGATAGCAAGCTAAACTTAAAAGATGGTACCACTAATACATCCTTTAGTAAAATACCATTCTTAAGCTTCACTTTACCCACATGTGATATTACTGAGGTTTCCCCATTTGGCATTTTAATTTGTGGCTTAATTTTCAACAAATAAGGGTCAAAAACATTATCATTTACTGGTGTCATGTGGTCAGATGCACCAGTATCATAAATCCAATTCTCCAGCACATCTAGCATATCTAAAGAACTCATAAGACATGCTATACCTGCAGCAAACTGATGATCAAACTCCTCTGTGTTATTGAACACATTCATCTGATGCATACTTTTCAGTAACTGCTCAAATTGTTGAGGAGTGAAACTTATGTTACCAGTTTCCACATGAGCTGCAGTTCTTGGTTTGTTTTGCTTTAACTGTGACCCTTTGTGTTTTGGATGCCAAGCAGGATACCCCACTTTTTCCCAACATCTCTCAGGAGGATGCCATTTGAACCCATAAATTGAACACTTGTCTTTAACATTTCCTTTGCTGTACAAAGCAGTTGAATCAATACTAACAGTAGAAGAACCAAATAACATTCTTTGTGACTCCTCTTGTTGCAGCAAAGAACAAGCACTCTCCACATTAGGTAAAGGATCAATCATCAAGATTTGACTTCTTTGATGACTATAATGATCTTCCAACCCATTGAGAAACTGAAAAAGTCTTTGCTCCTCTTTTTGCTTACTCAAACTAGCCAAGAACATAGAAATCTCAGGAGTAACATTACTCAACACAGGCAATACATTCATACTATCCAATTCTTCCCAAACACACTTCATCTTAGTATAATACTCTCCAATTGAACTCCCTGACTGTGTGATCTCATATGTGTCCTTATTCAATTTGTACTTTCTAGAACCATCACTCAAAGAGAAACTTCTTTCCAATTGTTGCCATATTTCTGTTGCAGTACCAACAAACATAATGGACCTAGCAATTGATTCACTCACAGAACCCATAATCCAACAAATCACCATATTGTTACAAGTATCCCACAGTTCAGCAAGATTTGGATCAGTTGTTGATCTTGTGACAGTACCTTTTATGAACCCTAGCTTTCTCTTGGTAGACAATCCAATCTCAATAGCCCTCCTCCATGCGTGATAATTCTGAGACCCAATTAACTTTTCTTGAACAGTCAAAGAACCAGGTCCATCTGATGGATGAAGGTAGAGAGGATTTTGAAAGAGTGCAGGTTGTGTTGATTGATCAGAACTAGATGACGCCATTGTTGATTATCAAGAAAACAAGAAGATTTGGACAAGATTGCGCGGAAAACATGTAAGAAACAGAGTAATACACACACAGAACACACAAGTGTGATGTATACAGTTGAAAATTAGTTAGAATTCGGTTACAAAACGGTTAGAACTCCATTGATAGAGCTCTGATACCATGTGAAGCTCTAAACTTAGAGAGAAAATAGAAAGGAATGAAATGATGTTGTTTTCATTAAGTGTCAAAATGAATAACAGATTTACAATATAAAGAGAAAGTCAACTAACTAACTTTACACTTTAGTCCCTACAACTATAGAATTGACTAAAGTAGTCCCTATCTTCCACAGATCTACATATAAGTGATATAAGTTAATGACATAACTAGTTATGAATTTATAATAGAACGATATATGTGTCAATTTGGGATAAGGAGAGTTTATAAACATATTCATCACGTACACAACACAAGTACGTCATAAATTAAAAATATCGTTGCAACGAATGTCATGTATACTCACAAATACATTTTACATGTACCTCGGAATGCATACGATGCAAGGCCGTGTTTGGATTTGAAGCTCTTATAAGAAGATATATCTTTTTTATATTTGGTTGTACCCTTAGTATCTTTTCAACGAAAACTGCAGGATATATATATATATATATATATATATATATATATATATATATATATATATATATATATGAACAGAATCAGAATCATATATCAATCTCCAGTTCGGAGCAGATTGAGCGGGAAATATACTTACTTTTGCCTAGAAAGCCAGTAGCACCTGTCACTAAGATAGTCTTATTGTTTAAATATTCCAAAATGCTTTCCTTTTCCATGAAAGTTTGAGCGAAGATAGCTTAAAAGCCTTCACAATTCTATGCACATTATATAGATGTGACGCTCGTTGGTTTTTGATGCGACTTGAAATGTCTTGCAAAATACTACGTAAACTAATTTATGGCACAGTTAATTCTTACCCTGGCACACGTCGATATTAATTTGATGATATACATTATTCTAGAGCATTAAAATGACCAGAATCTGTATTTTCCTACAATTCTATAATTAAAGCTGCAATGCTAGATATATACACACTACTACAAATCAGGCCTTTTAGACCCCCTTTTTAAGACCTTCTATCATAAACACAGGTCTAAAAACGAAATTTTACCCACTTTAACCTTTTTAGACCGGTGGAAATAAAAAACACGGGTCTAAATATAAAAAAGATATATAGACCGGTGTTAATAATTTTGACCTGTCTAAAAAAAGTCAAATGGACCTGGTAGCTATTAAAAGGCCCGGTCTTAAAATGCCTAAAATTTTGAGATTTTTGAGCGCCATTCTATCTCTGTTTTCCCTCTTTTGTCTTTTCATTCTAAAAAAACCCTAACATAAGCACAACTGCGCCTCTCATTCTCTCAACACCACCAACGCTGCTCCTACCAGCTCCATGGCACCAATAGTTTCATGACTGTCACTATCATAGCCCGATAATAGACAAGCTCGCCGTGCACACTTTAAGGCCAGTTCATGTAACCAATTTCTTCAATTTTTAGACTTTAGATCGATTCATTCTTTCTTTGATGTTTGTTAGGGGTTTTACCTTCTTTTCAATCTGATAAATCACCGAGAAGAAAGAACCTGCTGTTTCATACGCCGGATTTGATAGTCCCAGGTTACCAACTAGAGTATCTGCACCTAATTTTTGAGGATCTAGGTACAAATTCTTGCTCTTTTCTGCTTTAATTGACCTATATGTTTTTCATACAGAATGGTTCGATAACCATAAGATTGTTGTTATTACTTTTAATATAATTCTATTTTTATTTATTTTAGTGTTTAATTGAATCTTTGAAATTAGGATATACAAAAGTTGCTAAGGGGAAATCTACTCTCAGCAAAGTTCTGGTCGTTCAGGTATAATTTTTTGAAATCTTGTTGTTTATTATATTATTGCTAATGTGATAGAGACTAAAGACAATTTGATGTCATGGATTGTGGTTTCTCGATATGATTTTTTGATCGTTAGTTCTAAATTCCCTCGAATTTAACATCATTTAGATTTTAGAAGTTCGTAGTTTAATTTGGGTCTTGTAGAGTGTAACTGAAGTAACGAAAATTGAGCATGCTGCACTTGTTATAGTAAAAACTTCTCTTAAGTAGCTCTTGAGATTGTGATATTGACTAGGGCAGTGTATAACATGTGACTGAAACTGTATTGGGCGATATCAATGACTCTTTTTTTTTATTATTTTTTTATTTTTTATTTTTTATTTATTTTTTTTGTCTTGTTACTTGAATTCCCTTTAAAAGTTGTTACTGATGTATGCATTTGTTATGTATATATTTCTATAAAAACGAGTTTTGTTTGAAGATTAAATTGACTTCAAACTTGGTTTCATGCTTGTAAACCTGGGTAACAAGACGTGTTTGTCTGCTGCAGGCATTGGTAAGCAGTTTTTCATCCCTATACTTCTTACACTGTTGAAGAAGGAGCCTCTTGAAACTTTATCTGCTGCATCCCTTTCCATAATTTTCATCTCAATCATAATTGGAGAATTGGGTAAGGTTGCAAGTATTATTTAGCTATCTTAAATAAGCCTTGTGCTTGTTATATGAACTTATTATTGTTGTCTTGTTGTGGTAAAGGTCGAAAGCGTTGCAGAGTGAACTTTTTGAAGTTTTATATGGTTGCATCGTCCATAGGTGTATACTTGGGACACTTACTTCCATCATCTAAAGCAGTCTCCAGCTGAAGGCAAGCAAGTCAAACTTTTTTGCTAGTATATATTTGTTGTTATATTAATATCAATTTGGTTGTGTTCGAGAAATTGTATCTCTGTGTTCTTTACCCAATGTGTAGCATCTCAAATCTAGTATTGTTTGTTATCTCATATTATCAGAAATCTATATCATCTCAGGGCTCAATGGTCCATATATGGTATCTATATTGCAATTTAGCTTTGTTTCAAAATGGGGAAGTTTTTTTTCACGTCTTTCTTTATCTTAGAGGTCCTTGGCTGGAATTGAAAACATAAAGCATCCAAGTATAACTAAAGAAGGCAAAATCAGTAGTTTTATGTGAGAAAAGTAATGTGATCATTAAAATGACACTCCGAAGCTATCATTTGGTTTATCATTCTATGAAATGATATAAAATATAGACAATACTTCAGTTTTTTTAAAGTTCGTTACAGTTCTCATTGTGGATAATTCCCTTAGGCTGTCGTCTTTCAACCCAAACTCGTTTTGACCCATTACCCGATCCCAAACCTGTACTGAAAGCAACCCAAACCTGTTTTGACGCATTACCCAATCGATTAATTTTTTCATATCTAATTTCATGTGTCTTAGAATATGTAACTGGGAGGCAGAGAAAGTTGCTCTATTGAAGATTGCTTGTGTCTCTGCCAGTAAGTTCAAACTTCTGCGTCATTTTATTAGTTTTTAAACAGGTATCCTATTGTGTTGTTGGTCTCCCTAACAAACAAGCTTCATTGCATGACAGGACTGTGTGCAAATATTTTCTGTCACTACAACTTCTCTCATTGGGAATATGTCTCCTCCAAAAAGAGCTTCTTGACACATTGAAAACTAGTACTCATTTTAACTCTCTATCTTAGTATCGTACTAAAAAACATTTTTCTATATGTGTTTATATAATTTGGATGTGGTATCCCTTGACTCAATTATCATGAGAACTTACTGAAACTGCTTATAAAATACTTTACAAGGGTTGGTTTCAATTGCTTACTGAAAGGATTTAAGTATTGATAAACTGCTTACTAGTCATATATTTGTGCATCTTTGAACTGTAGTCATATAGGGTGTAAAAATTATAACCGTGGGATGTTTGGCCTGCAGGGGTCTTTTCAACTTTTTTTTTTGGTGCAAATGGTGAAATATTATTAACATCCAACTTAACTGTACAAAACTTAGTAGAACTGGAATACAAAGAATTGGACAATCCCCAATTCTTATACTAAAACAGAACATACAACTATCTATATTACTATCCATTATCTATCAAAACACTTCATAGATCAGATACTATACTCTTCACAGAACAGAGTATTATGAACTTTCCAGCAGATTGTCATCACAGACACATCATCCATTCACCATTATATGCACCTTGACCATCTAGCTACATTTCCATCTTACCCTCTTCTCATGCTCACTCAACCAGCATCCACAGTAAGCACAAGAAAGAAGGGTTAATGGCTTCACTAGGCACCCATAACCTCTCCACGTTAGGGGCTATACCAGAAGTGCTACATTTCCATTTACAACAATGGCTTCACACTAACCGGGAACACACACCCTACAGTGAGTACCAACCATTACCTCCTTGGTAGTATATAGCTTGGACCAAGTAGGTTCATCTTACACACCTCACTATTCCAAGCTTCATACACCACCCACCATGCTTACTTATCCTTCATAACTGGAAACCTACTTTATGGACCATTATCAGCTAAAAAACTAACAATCTTCCAAGATACAAGGCCATCAGTTATAGTAAGCACATAGTTTTTCTCAATGTCCAGTGCTAGACATAAGAAAATAGGATAAAATCCATCATTTTAGTAATCATTTATGCAGGTTACTCAACAAACATGCACATTCATGAGAGTAGATATAGTTCCATTGCAGAACCACACACCCTTATTGAATCACCTAGTAACTTGATTGTCAATAATCTTAACACATCAAGCTACTATTCCAAGCAGGAAACTTCATTTTGGTCTTACTTCTCATCACAAAAATTATTATCCAAACAATTGCAGCAACATCCTCACAAACCATTAAGATAAGAGTCTTCAGTGATAAGTTTCAAACCAAGATATAAGCCATCTACTTGATACTACTTCTTGCAGATAACATCCCATGTTCTTTCAATAGGTCTGACTGCACCACTATCCTTTACTTTTAAACACATCAGTTTAAGCTTCACAGTGTCCAAGATTGTTTTAACAACATCTTCAGCTTCTTTCTTTTCATCTCTAAAAATTCTGTTGTTCCTCTCAAACCAGATACTATACACACTTGCAGCAAAACTTAATCTTTTGACCACACTACCAATATTGTTCCCATTATTACCATTGGCCAAACTTAGGACAATCTCACCCAACTTATTACCATTAACATGAATTCCAGCCTTATTCTTGATCTTATCCCAAACACCCCTTGAAAACTCACAATTGAAGAAGAGATGCTCCAAATCTTCAGATTCTTGCATACAAAGATAACATCTATTCACAGAGTAGTTACCCCAGTGTGTCAACTTATCTTGAGTAGTTAATCTGTCTTTAATTGCTAGCCAAAGAATGAATGTATGTTTAGGGATACACTGTGAATACCACACCAGCTTCCACCATGGTATAACTATGCCAACAGGTTTCAACTCCTTATATACATTCTTAACTGCAAACTCCATTTCCACACCCTTACTGTTCTTCCAAACTACCCAGTCCTTCTTATCAGTATCAACTCTAGGCTCCACAAGACTTGTCACATTGCTAAATTTACTGTACCACTCAGGAGGCCATACCCATTTACCATTACTGATTAGATCATGAACATGTAAATTGGTAGCCAGTCTAGCATCATAAAGGTCTCTGTTATTGATGAATTGACTTAGTGGGCCTATCGAACTCCAATTATCAAACCACATTGATGTACTCCTTCCATCCCCAATTTTATATATTATTTTGTCTTTGATTTTATCTCTAATCTTCAGTAAATTCTTCCATCCCCAGCTATCATTAAGATCAACCTCCACATTCCAGAAATTCTTACCCCTGAGTTTCACTGTATGGATCCATTTCACCCACAAAGTGTCTTTCTTAATTGCGATATTCCATACATGTTTTGATAACAAAGCTTCATTCCAAGTATACAAATCTTTCAACCCTAAGCCCCCTTGGTCTTTTCAACTTTATGCGGAAGAAATACAAGCAAAACAAGAAGAGAGGTCAAAGTGGGTGAATGAGTTTAAAGTTGCTGACACATATGGAGGAACTTACATTTGATCATCTTCACTCTATGTAACATAGTTAGCAGTTTTTCCAATGAATTTATGGTTCCATATGGCATTACTCTAATTTATGGTTATATGTGACATTAATTTGTATAAGCAGTTTCAATAAGTAATCTCCCTTGTTATAACAATGGATGTTTAGAATAGCTTATTGAAGCATTTTTTTTTAATAGAAAAAACCTTCAAATAGACCGGTTACAATGGTAGCACCTGTCTAAAAGAATCCTTATATAAACCGGTTGGTAAGCACAAATAGACCGGTTGGTGCACCGGTCTATATGACCAATCTTTTGGACCGGTCGGTGCACCGGTCTAAATGTGTTTAGATCTTTTAGACCTCCCCCCTTTTAAACTGGTTGGGTAACCAGTCTAAAAAGCTTATGTAACCGATCTAAAAGCCTCTTTTTGTAGTAGTGACAATTCAATTTAGAAAAGAGCTAGAGCCTAACAGCGAGGGGAACACCATTTGTTTCATTTCGAGGCGTTTTCTACAAAATGTAATTTTTCGTAAATTTGGATGTAACATTTTACGATACCTAATAAGTACAGCCCCCAACGTCTTCCCAATTCATCCTTGAAGAAAACACATATTTAATTTTACACACTTTTTTAATTATTATTATTAATTTTTTATCTTTTTCATTTGCAAATTACCAGGATGGTCTTGTCCGTTTTTCTAAAGGGTCCGACGACATGAGTGGATATATCGTGGGCATTTCCAAACCGATTATTAAGGAGTCCGAGACAAAAGGTACCGAGGGGTTGGTTTTGGATGCTGATCTTCTTGATCGTGTTTTTAAAGTGCCTATCATTACAGTCAAATCTATACCTCATGGTTGTCGTCTCGCCTTCTCTCAAGCGTTGAAAACAGTTCTTTACAAGGTGGTTGCCCAGCCCGACTCTGTCGATGCATGGGTTAAGTTGTCACTCTTTCCACGTTGTACGTTGCAGGTATGCAGGCCCAAGAATAGACAAGAACGTAGACCTGGGAATAGAAAATCCTTGCAACAAAGTTCTATATTGAAGTCTTTGGCTACATGGGGGGAACATGATGGTATTAAAACACTAATTAAAAATATGTTAGATGGTTCTGGGTTGGGGCCCTTAGGTCACTGTGGGGATGATTTTCTAGAAGAGGGAAAAACGAGTAACACCAACATCAGACAGTGTCTTCGCAAGGTTGCAGATGGGCATTTTACGGCAGCAGAGAAAGTTCTATCCTCCTCCGGGGTTCCTCCATATTGTGATGATACCATTAAAGCCTTGGAGGCTAAGCATCCTTACAAGCAACCCCCATCCAGGCCGAGCAACACATTTTCTGAGCCTCCCCTTGTAGCGGAAGTTGATAGAGTCTTTGGTTGTATTAAATCATTCCCTAAAGGTACTTCATGTGGAAGAGATGGTTTGAGGGCTCAACATATTTTAGATGCTTTATGTGGAGAGGGGTCTAGGACCTCCGCAGATCTCTTAAAGGCCATCACTTCAGTCGTTAATTTATGGTTAGCAGGAAGGTGTCCACCTGTTTTAGCGGAGTTTGTTGCATCTGCTCCTCTCACGCCACTCCTTAAACCAGATAACGGGATTCGGCCTATTGCAGTAGGCACTATATGGCGACGTTTGGTTTCCAAGGTTGCTATGAAAGGTGTGGGTAAAGAAATGGCCAAGTACCTCAGTGATTTTCAGTTTGGGGTCGGAGTGTCGGGTGGTGCTGAGGCTGTTTTACATAGCGCCAATAGGATGTTGAGTGAATATCACAGTGATGGGTCTCTTGCTATGCTTACAGTGGACTTCTCGAATGCATTTAACCTTGTGGATAGGTCAGCACTACTCCACGAGGTTAGGGTGAGGTGCCCCTCTATTTCTTTATGGGTGGATTACTTATATGGGCAGGCAGCGAGGTTATATATAGGAGACACACATATCTGGTCTACCACTGGGGTGCAACAAGGTGACTCGTTGGGACCTCTTCTTTTTGCTCTTGTATTGCACCCGCTAGTACATAAGATCAGAGACAATTGTAAGCTTCTTCTTCACGCTTGGTATCTTGACGATGGGACCGTTATTGGAGATGCAGAAGAGGTAGCCAGGGTGTTAGACATTATAAGGGCAAATGGACCAGGTTTGGGTCTTGAACTTAATATCAAGAAAACAGAGATATTTTGGCCCTCGTGTAATGGTATGAAGCTTCGTGAGGGTTTATTCCCTATTGATATTCGAAGGCCATCATTGGGTGTGAAGCTTCTTGGGGGAGCAGTTAGTAGAGACGCAGATTTTATTAGTAGGTTGGCTATAAGGAGAGCCGTGAATGCTGTTGATTTGATGAGTCTTCTTCCACAGTTACACGACCCGCAGAGTGAGCTCCTTTTACTTCGATCATGTATGGGTATTGCCAAACTTTTTTTTTGGATTAAAGACTTGTCAACCTGTACACATGGAGGATGCGGTCTTGTTCTTTGACAAAGGGTTACATGAGTCGATCGAGAACATAGTGGTTCGTGGAGGGCTTTTTTTGGAGATTTACAGTGGCGAATCGCTTCTTTACCCATTCGATTTGGTGGTTTGGGTTTGTACTCGGCAAAGGCGGTTTCCTCTTATGCTTTTGTGGCTTCGAGGGTCCAATCTTGGGTGCTACAAGACCACATCTTACGGGAAAGTGACATATGTGGTATGGATGATGATTATGTTTGTGCTATGGATTGTCTTCGTGATATGATTCCAAGCTTTGATTTTAGTGGTTTCACTAATAAGGACACCGCCCCCTCTAAACCCCAGCAAACATTGGCGAGTGCTCTTTTTAGTGAAATGGTCAAGGATATGGAAGCTCACTTCGACATGACTATAAGACAGAAAGCAGTTTTTGAGTGTCTACGGGCACCACATGCTCAGGATTTTCTTCTAGCTATCCCCATAGACGGGCTAGATCAAAATATCTCATCGGTGGAATATCGTACTATCCTTAAGTATCGCCTTATGATTCCTTTATTTCCGGTTGATGAGATATGCCCAGTTTGTCACAAGGCATGTTTGGATTCATTTGGGGAACATGCGGTTCATTGCAAAGAGCTCCCGGGCTTTAAGTACAGGCATGATATGGTTAGGGACGTCCTTTTTGACATATTTAGGCGTGCCGGGATCTCTGTGAAGAAAGAAGCGCCTGTGAACTTTTTGATTTACCCAATGGATGGAAGATCCACACTCAGACCGGCAGACGTTTTGGTTTTTGGGTGGGTTGGAGGGAAACATGCGTGTGTGGATCTAACCGGGGTTTCTCCTCTTGTGGGGTTGAGTAGCCGGGGTTTTACAGTAGGACATGCTGCTTTGAAAGCCGCCTCGTACAAAGTGGCAAAACACGAGAAAGCGTGCATTGAAAATCAGCATCTTTTTATTCCTTTCGCATTTAATACTTTTGGTTTTCTGGCACCTGAGGAAGTGGAGCTACTCAACAGAGTTCAACGTGCTATGTATAGTAATGTTGTAACTCCTAGATCTACAAATGTCGTTTTTAAGAGAATTAGTTTTGCAATTCAAAAAGGGCTAGCGGCGCAGCTTGTTGCTCGCTTGCCTTCCACCACTATGTAAATTCAATTCAAAATGTCGGACTAAAAATTACCAGTTTCATGTTTTCGTTTTAAATCATATTTTATATGAATTTTGTTTGGCATTGATCCATTGATTTAATTTGCGGAGTACCTACTATGCAAATTATCATTGACATATGATCGATCGATAATGCTAAAGGGGTATGTTGAACTTTTTAAGTTAGATGCACTATCTTGATGGTCGGTTTTTTTAGTAACAATGGTTATCGAGTTTTTGGTCGACTATTTCAGGGGATTTGAACTCATCGCCACACATATTCAAACCGAGCAAAGTCCTCAATTTACAGGAGGTTGACGTGACCATTTCGAGTTGTTGGCACCTAGCAAAAATTGTATATGAGATCTCACACATATTCAAAGTTGTCTTCCCTTGAATATTTATATATCTAAAAGTGAATAATCTCGTTTTTAATTTTCTCTTTCGCTTTTGTCACAAACGTTACCTTTTTAATCTGGTTGCTAATTGAGTCACAAATTTGGTTAACGTGTCCTTTGATAGCTGTCTTCCAGGTTTGGCAAGCATGATGAAATAGGCGATGTATCGCTAGAGTTGAGGCATATAGATGATAGACAAGCTATCTTTCTCGTCTTGCTTATATTGTAGATGGATAGGTATAACGTGTAAGTTACATACAGACGTTCAATTAATTGTGTCTTTCTTTTAAACTTTGGCTAAGTCCCTTTAATTAGTTTTCAGTTTTGGAATTTGGTTTATGTAATCGTTACGAAGACAACATTCAGGCGTACAACCATCGTAACACATATAAACATTAAACAATAAACTATTTAAATCAAACGTCATTTGTTTAAGCTAACCAAAATCTCTGTAACCACAGATGATCATGTATGTCAGTAGCTAGATCAAAATCGCTGAAATTGAACTCGAAATGATAGATGAAATTGTTAGAATCGAAATCTTTAGTAAGATGAAATAGGAGGAAGTACATGGGTAATATGAGAATGACAAAATAAGGTTGTGAGGACATAAGAGCACAAGGTGTAGTCAAAGAGCTTCATCTCCCTATTCGGATCTCACATGTGCCACATCATCGAACACCTCAACTTCATCTTTTCACAACAAACCCCCTCCTCACCACCCCACATCTTACACATTTATTTTTTTATTCATTTCATTAAATTAATTAAATTCATTCTACAATTACTTAAAAATAACACAACATACTAATTTTATTTCATTAAATCAGAAAGTTACAATACCGAAAAAAAAATACGATACGAGGAAAAAAAACACACGCATACAATACGGAAAAAAAATATGATACGAAAAAAAAACGCAATACAATAAGAAAAAAAAACATACGATACTAATATGAAAATTAACCATTTTATGTGTCATCTTCGCGGTCGAGACTTTAGTATTTCTGAGCTATTCTTGCTTTTCTCTTTCGAATTATTTCGGCTCTAATCGGGTCAGTAACCGTGTTTGGATCGAGCATTAGCATCTGCATATCCTGCCACTCCAATGCCGCAGCTTCTTTCTCGAACGCCTTTTCCTCCCTCTTCCTCCGCGCCTCGTAACAAGCTGTTTGAGCGTCTTTTGCTTGATTATACTTTTCGGATAACATGTTTTTGGTCTTAGTAGTCCGCTCGTTGAAAATTGCATGAATTTTGTTCCAAAAGAAGTCATCCTCTTTGTCATTTCCCAGCTCGCTCTTGGTCTTGGGAAATTTCAATCCACGCTTCCGCAAGAATCATTTCTTCTTGTTTGGACCACAACTTTCGAGCACGCGTATTACTAGCTTCTTCCAAGTCATCATCATCGTCCGCGTCCAAATTTACGACGCTTTTTCCTCTTTGGGCTTTTGTTTTTTTTCCTCTACCTTTGGCCGGTGATCGTGCCTTAGGTAGTTTAAGCGTACCTTGAGATGGTTGTGATGGAGGAAACGTGGATGGTTAATTCGGGTTATAAAATTGTGGTGACGAATTGAATTGTTGTTGACTTGCGAATCCTTGTTGAAATGCATATTGTTGGTTACGGTAAATTTCATTCGGATTTAATGGTTGCGAACCGTATGGCGGTGAAGGGTTTGGACTTTGAGACGAGGGAGTAGAAGAGTTTGAGGCTCCCCGGTATTGACGTTGGTTTGATGACGTTAGGAGGTTCGTGAAATAGCCCCATTCGTTCGGGTTTTGAGACATTTTTGTTTTAATTTGGTGAAGAGGTATAAAAATTTTTAGTTTAATTGGTTGAAATGTAGTGAAGAGAAGTGAAAATGGGTTTAGTATTTATAATGTTTATGTAAAAGAGTGAAGGGAGAAAAAAAATACAAACAAACACAACCATTGTAAAATTTCTGCAAACGAAACGGTAATATATCCGTTTACATTTCTGCATCTCCCAACGTATATCCCACTTTTTGTCAGAAAGATTGCTCGCAGTGGCCACGAAGAAGTACCCAACAAAGAGCAACGGCAAGGCAGTTGTGGTGTAGCGGCGAGCTTCGGCTCGCCGTTGGGCCTTCCACGTCAGACGGTGAACCTCCAAAACGAGCCTCCACCGGGTGCTCTAAGAGACTTTTCCCATTCAACTGGCACGTGTCAAGTGAATCCTCCCGTGTAAATAACTAAATATCACCACCCTAAAATTATATGTGCATTCGTTACAATTGCAACGCATCCTATTAGTAATTTTAAAACTTTTCTAGTAAATCTCTTTCAAATATTTACTAACCATTGTGTAACATTAAATTTATAACTTTGAATTGCGAGAGTCGAAATTGAGCTTTTTAGTTTAATAATTCGAGATGTTCGAATGTAAAATTTGCAACATACCACATATGGTGAAACTTGTCATTTACTACTTTGGCTCGCCTCATACTGATTGAGTTTCAAAAATAACGTACCCGTGAACACATTTGAATATGTTGTTAGTTGAAAATACGTGCCCTTTAACAGCTCTAAGGTGTGATTCTTTTGGATCAGTTTGATATCTATCACACATACATGTTCAAAATGAAATCTACGGTGTAGTAGCTGTATGATAAGTTACAGAGCCAATCATACATCGATAATTGGTCTGAACTACTCATTTACTAGATTTATCAGCGTCTAGTTTGACACGATGCTCCATGAGAGTCTTAATTTTTTTTTTTTTTTTTTTTTTTTTTTTTTTTTTTTTTTTTTTTTTTTAGATAAACAACATGAATTTTTTATATATCAAAATGGATAGATTACATAAGGATGGTAGGTAGGCGAGCAACAAGCTGCGCCGCCACCCCTTTCTGAATAGAAAATCCAAATCTGCTAAAAACAAGTCTTAATTGTATCACAATTTTAATTGTATCACAAGTCTTAATAGAAAATCCAAATCTGATACAAGTCTTAATTGTATCACAATTTAACATGTAAACCTTTTAACGATATCCGCAGTATGTGTATCTGTTAAGTCACCCTTAAGGCCTTAAGTATTAAACCGGGACATGTTGGATATGACACAAGTGGATTCAATAAACCAATATAAACTCGATGGCAAATAATTGAATGGAACAAAGGCTAAGATTGTCACCCATGAAGGAAATAAATGAAACCTACCAAATTTAATCTACCACACACTTTTCTTATATAAAATGTTGATATATAGCCTGTCTAATTTAATGCGTTGGTTATACGTTAGTGAAGCCCATTCACTACATGCTAGCTAGATCTGGTGGAATGGGCCTGATTTATCCTGATAAAGATCGATCTTTTTCATCGCTATCTCCTTGTCTTCTATATTTAGTAAGAACGAGTATAAACATGGCCGTGTGTCGCGGCAGCATTAAAATTACATCTTTACAAACCGAATTAAACCTGAGAATATACTTTTCCGCTTAAGTTCGTATTGAAGACCAATTAAGAAAAAGCTGCAATTGATCCCATGCATCTAGCGTCTAAAAACATGTGTGTTCATGAGATTTTTTAATCGATGATAGCAATAAAATCCATACCATGCATGTTACTGAAACCCAATAATCATCTTTTTAAGAGAATGAAATTCATTAGCTGATACTTTTAGACCAAATCGAAATTTTTGGAAAAATCTCCTTCCATTCTTTATTTGTTCATTATACTTCACTTTCTTTCTTTTGATGTCATGCATGTGTTCACCCTAACTAAGCACCTCATACCGATATACCACAACCACCACCAAACAAAAGATACCCCCATCACATTAAAAAAACAAAGTTGACGATATTCTCTTGCATTGCATCGACGCACAGGAAAAAAAATATTCAACCCGCAAAAATCCTAATAGCACCCAAAACAAAAGCCATTCATCAACTAAAAATCAGGTTTGCTAATACGTCCCCACGAATCAACACACATTGAGCTTGCGTTTACAAGCTTAATGTGTGTTGATTCGTGAGCACGTATTAGTTTTGCCTGTGCTCTCACTGAATTAAGTGCGGAGTCTGATTTGAAGAGTGAAGTTAGTATGGCTATTCCTAATGAGGATGATAGTGGTTATACTACGGAGATCATTAAAGTTGAATATGAATAGACGCCTCCTCATTGTGACGTGTATAAAGTTTCTAGGCATGATCGGATCAATTGTCCGAAATGTGTTAAGGAGGCGGTTCATAGTGACAATAATGTGGCAGCTGTAGCTTCTACTACTTTGGAAAATACGGATGATGGTTTATTGAGGTAAAGAATCGTAAGGTTAAAGGTAAGAAGGTTGGGTCTCAAATGCCTCAGAGAAAACTGTTTCGTGGTATTGATTTGGGTAAAGGGGCTAAATTTAGCCCTTCTAAACCTAAGCAGGGTGTAGCAGTATCGAAGAAGCTGTATGCTACTAAGGAAAAAACGCAAATGAGAAAAGTACGAGTGGGACGAATATTGCTACATCAAACCCGTTTGATGCTATTGATATGGATGATATTGATGTGAATGGTATTCCTTGTACTACTCCTATTGTTGAGAAAATTGAGAAGCTTGAAAAGATAATTATTGATGGGAAAGTTACTCTAGTGGATGATGATGATAAGCCTTTAAAAAATGTTGATTATCCGGGTGATCATGATAGTGAAGATGAGGTTGAATATGTTGATAACGATATGGCTAATTTTTTAGCATCTGGTATAGTGGTATGCCTGTTATTGCTAGTTCTTCTAATGGTGAGAGTGAAAACGGAGATGGGGGAGAAGAACTTATTAGAAAGTTTGTGGAAGAGTTACATAGATGACCCGTATGATGAGGATCGTCAAATTGACTTTTGTGATTCCTATGACATAAGAATTCCTAAGAACTCTAAACGTTAGTTTATATTTGGTTTTGTGTCAAATGTAATCTAGTGAGTAGTGGTTCATTTTCTTGTTTTAAAGGATAGAAAGTGTCTTGTTATGTTTTCTTTACCGCCTATGTAATCGACTAGGATATGGGACTTTACCCATATCCTTTGTACTTAAACCTTTTTTGGCGTAATACATTTACAGGGGAAACCTTTACAAAATAAATAAATAAATAAAATAAAATCAAGTTTGCTCTTGTACTCAGTTTTTGTAAAATTTATCTCTCAATTCTTCAATTTAAATAATTACATGTTTATCTTATTAAGCGAAAGCTTATTCGATTTTTTAAACCGGTTTTCTATAACTTTAATTCAGTTTGTAGTTTTAATTATCAAATTAGTTGATTATTGATATTACGAATTGTTGTGGTCTTAGTTTTTGTTTTGGTTTGTTTTTGCTTAATAATCTTATGTTCATATTTGTATATGTTGTTTTGGTTTGTTTTTGCTTGATAATGATATGAATTGATTTACATTTTATCTTTAAAAAGTGTTATTGAGAGTGGTATTGGTGGATTACGTACCACAAATCATTAAACTTTTCACGTTTTAGGACAATGTTAAAGTTATCGGATTGGAGTAATGTTAGTAAACTAGTGGGGTATAAAACAATGATGCATTCAAAGTCATCAAAGTAATTATTCATGGCATTCATTATTCAATAAGAGATCCGGTAAGAAGAAAAAATAAAATAAGAAGAATAAGAAGAATTTCTAGCTACACCTTTCAAATAGGAGGGAGAATTGTACGGGGAGATGCATCTACTTTTGTAAGTGCATCTGAAATGAGTGGTTATGGTTTTTTCTTATTATTTTTTGTGGAAAAATAGAAAGGGGGTTGAATAGTTTACCGCTTTTTAGTTAATTACCTTTTTGAAACTTTACGTTTAATCAAAGATTTAACCTACAAGACAATATATAAAGTGCAACTATAAAGAAAGAAACGATCAAACCACAACACGATTGTTTATCGTGGTTCGGCTACAAGGACTCTTTTTCCTTGCCCTACTCCACGCCTCGAGTTTCCAACTCGAGAGTTTCAAGCACTAATCAACAAGTTCCTTTCACAGGTGGAGAAACCTCTACATTCGTTGCTTACACTTTATCCGGTTCAAAGCTAAATACTGGGTCCTAGTTCAAGGTAGAACCAACCTAACGTCGCCTATCCATTATTTCCGACACTAAGCTAGATGTCGAGTTCTTTTACAAGGGTACAACCACTCCCGTCACACTATGTAATTTAAGGCCTAAAATACAAACCAGTCACTTCAATACAAGATACAAATGAAGTATAAACTATAAGAGTTTACACAATGCAAAGCTAACAAGTCTTGCAACTTCGTGTTGAATACTAGTAACTTCTCGGATGAACTTGTGAACTTCCTTTCTACATAAGAGAATCACACAAGTGAATTGCTACTGAGTTAGATAAGAATATAGAGAGGATGCATGTATTATATAGCTAAAAGTGATGAGAGATTTCTTGCAAATGGCTTGGTATTTATAGCCAACCAAACCAGCAGACTGGCGGATCCGGCGGAACCAAAACAAGGATTCTGCCTTTGTACCATAAGGGTTCCGCCAGATCTGACAGTAAAAGACTCCAAGAAATCTTTCCATGTCAAGCAATGTCACATCAAGTTTATGTAAGTCAACACACAATGGATTGAGTAGGAAACTATCCAAATGTGTAAGAGATCATTATGGAAAGTCAACTACTAAATTTAGTAAGCTTTCCATAAATGCACATGATGTAAGTTATGATATCTTATTATGTTTTCTATATTAAGTAATATAACAAAGTTATGCTTAATATGAAATGTATGAAATGTAAAGTCTAGTTGCAATAAGACTATAACTAAAATGATGTTTTACTAAAAACTATAGTTTACACTTTCTCGTTAACAAAACTTAGCTAAGATCGTAAAATATAAATAACGTTTTTAGACGATATTCGTATTAACAATCTCCCCCTTTTTGTTGATGACAAAACATAAACTTTGTTTTTAAGTAAATCACTAATTCTAGTTAAGTCTTTTAAAAGTTTTATATTGAACTTGTTTTACTTAATTCATGATATGATATGCAAAAGTTAAAGACGAGAACAAGTTTAATATCACTTCTCCCCCTTTTTGTCGAAACAAAAGAAGAGTTGCGAAGCGGAAGAATACACGTGCTGCCCCTTGGATAATGCTCCCCCTAAATGGAGTGCCACGTATAACACCCCCAAAATCGATCAATACAGCGGAAGACTTATAATGACAGCGGAAGACTTTTGGGGTATTATATCGTGGATCTTTTTCACAATTATAGAAAACGACTCAAGTGAGACGTTTTAAGTTTTATTTAAAATACAAAATATTCATAATTCCAAGAGGTTTTATTATTCAACAAGAAGTTTTTATTCAAAGAGAAATAAACGTTTCTTTATTTGCCCACTTCGTGCCTTTTGCCATCCATTCCATTTAGTTACCTGAGATAAACATGCTAAAAGTCAACAAAAGTTGAGTGAAATTAATAGGCTTATAATTAAGAGTTTGAACACAACAGATAGGTATTTATTGTATATAAATACGAATAAATAAGTTAGAAAACACATTCGTTATTGCCTTAAGCTCATGACACTTGATGAGTGTGTAAATACTCATCATTTTTGTCTTATATGAACTGCCAAAACGTCCAAAAACACTCAGTAATGCATCAAAATACTAAAAATATTCCAAAATTGTGTTTTATACGTTTTATATGCAAAATGTTTAAAAACAAATGAAAAACGAACAAAGTTTGCATAATTGGCAGTTTCAGTCCCTCAAGTTTCAAAAATTGACAAAACTAGTCCCTGAAGTTTTAAAACGAAAGAAAAGTCAACCCAAGGCATTTAAAAGTGAAATATGATCAAAAACGATCCTTGGGTAAAAAGTTTGAGAAAATTACACATTTGGTCCCTCAAAATCCAAAATTGTCAAAAATGGTCCCTGGGATATGAAAAACTTTGAGAAAAACAAATTTTGTCCTTGCACTAATCTCTTATGACAGGTTTGGTCCCTGGGTAGAAAGATTGGTGAAAATACAAGTCAGGTCCCTGAAGTTTGGTGAATTGGCAGATTTAGTCCCTGGGGTTTTAAAAAGAGAAAAATTCAAAATAAAACCTCATACTATTTATCATTGGCATGTTACACCCTTGAAAACAAATTAAGAAAATGTCAAATCCCAACCCCCAACTTTCCTGAAATTACAAAATAGGTCCTTGTGTAATAAACCAAATCCGGATCTAAAACTAACTAACCAAATCCAATCCTAAACCTTAATCCAACTTGGGCCCAAAAGTTACCCAATCCACCCAAGCCCAGTCCACCCCTTAACCCAGGTCAACATTGACTGGTCAAAACCAGTCAAACTCACCAAAACCACCCTTCTTCCCCCGTATTTCCCTCCCACCTCAAAACCACCAAACCACCATGGTTTTGCAGCTCCACCACCCCACTTGCAGTTTAATCATCACACCCCCACCTCCCTACACCTACCCAAGCCACCCACAATAAATGCCCCTTCACCCTTACACGTTATCAGAAGCAATTTGAAGAAACAGTTTTTGGCGCCAAAATACGTGTAAGCTTTTCATTGGACCAAAATGATCAGAGGATGGTGGGATTTGCTCAGAATGCTTGTGGGAACCCTAATGGATGCTTATAAATAGAGGAGAGTGCAAGAAGAAAAGTGTGTAGTTTAGTTTTAATTTTAAATGTGTCGAATTTTTATTATATTGCAAATTAGTGTAACTCTTTCCAATTCAAGTATTGTAATATCTTAATTAATGTATTAGAAGTCTTTTGAAGTTATAAAAAATCAAGGTTTCAATCTGCATTGTGTTTTTTGCATTCTGAGTTTCCATTTGAGTTGCTGCATTACTTGTATTGGTGATTATGGACTGAACATAGCTCACTTAAGTTCCATTAAGCTTTTTGAAGCTTGTAGAGATCCTAAAATCCAGTATTAGTAAGAAAATCAAAATAAGATAAAAAAGTCAATGGAGGTCAACTGTATGCTTGATTTTTGTGTTTCAGGTTGAAGAAGGAAGTGTGGATCAACATTGGAGCTGGATTTGCCTATCTAAAGATAGGCTAGCATAGTGAAACACTCCTTTTCATGCTGGAGTGAGAATTGGTAACTTGGTCTAGTTTTCTTTCTAAATCTGCATAATCTTTTGATTCTGAGTAGGAAGTAATTTTATGTGCATTAGATTGTTAATTTAGCTTTAATTTTAGTTAATATAGTTAGTTGAATCAGTAAGTTATTAGTTGGTAAAAGATTGCACAAGCTCTTAGTATAACAGTTAGATTAAGTGGTGTTTGGATTTACATGTTGCTTGGTACTTAGCTTGTTCTAGTAGTTGTTTCTTGCTTATACTTATTCCTTAGTGTCAAATTAGCTCTGAATAACAATAAAACACAAGCTATATTCATTAAAAAAGTCAAAATCATGATCTAATCACCCACACAGTTAACTGTGTAGGAGTTTGGTATCCATAAGCTCATAATCTGATAATTAGTTGTTAATTTAGCTTTTAGTAATCTTATATTAGCTTAAAACATCATAAACAGTAGTTTAGATCACTTAGAATCTCACCAAAGTCAAAGAAACAAGTTTCATACAAAAGTAAAAAATTACCCATTCTCAGTTTTTGCAAAAATTCCAAGCTTAATTCTGGTTTGTGTGTTTGGATTTGGACCTCAAAACTTTTACAAGTTATTTTCCACCAGCTTATCTTCCAAAATTCATAATTGGTTCAATTTAGTGATTTTTCTCCAAGCTTTTACAAGACTTGGAATTGAGCTGCAGGGCAGACTCTTGCCCTGTGCAGCAGACCAGTCACTCACCACCACCACTTTGGTGGTGTTTTGTGACCACCTCAGTGGACCCCAGACCCCATAATTAGGTTTTTCCAACCCCCCTCCTACCAGGGATCAGGGATTGACCCTTTGTTTGACCTGGTACCCAGTGGACCCCACAATAAGTTGCCACAAAGTTTGTCCCATGTCTGAGTTGTTTTAGAACTGTACAAGTGCTTATTTGGATTGTAACAGCTTAATTGTGCTTAATTCTTGTTAATCTTGGCTTATTCAAGTTTGTTAATCTTATTTGCACCTGATTTAACCATTGTGGACCCCACCCAAAGCCATTTGACCCAGATTGACCAAACAGTCAACCAAAGTCAACTGTTTAAGACAAGGGGGTGTGTACAGCTTATTAATAAGCTAATTTTAAAAGTGTTTTCATAAAAGTTTGTCATTTTAGGGTATAAAGTAGTTCTGTAAAAGAAAAATCCAAAAAAATCAAAGTTAAAGTAAGTGATAGTTTCTATTTAATTCAAGTTAATTTTAATTTTCATTTTTATATTTTAATTAAGTCACTAGTGTTTTTATATTTTTATTAAATACCTTATATAGTAAAGTAATTTTAATAATTTTTTCAGATTTTTATTTTGTCATTTAGTGTTAATTAGATTTAATTTTAGATTTCTTTATTATTAATTAATATTAAGTAATAAATATCATATTTAGTTTTTATAAGGTTAAACTTAGCTTTTATATTTTTCCTAGTTCTAATATAGTATAATAAGTTTTTAGAAAATAAATTTTGAGATTCTACTGTTCATTTTCTATTTTTCTTATTTTAATTGTTTAAAATAGACTTAAGTTAATTAAAAGGTAAATAATTATTAGTTTAATCTTAAAACATAATTTTTAGAGTTTTTATAATTTTTTAGGATTCCAGTGATGGTTAAGTAATTTTATAAATTTTCTTGTAATTTTCTAATTTACTTTAGTATTAATATTAATTAAAAGTAGTTTAATTAGTTTAATTAAGTTAAATAGTTTTTAATTTATAAAAAACCCATAAAAAGACAAAAATATTTATTTTTATTTTTTATACTTTCTTCAAGTTCTATTTCAGGTTTAGAAAATATTTTGGCAAAGTTTTAGTTTAATTTGTATTAGTTATAATTTTTAGTTTATTTAAAATAGATTTTAATTTAGATTTTAAATAGTTTAATTAATTAAATAATATTTAAATAGTATTTTAATCATTTTCATAATTTCATTTTTCATTTTTAATTTTAAGTTTCAAAAAGTGTCAAAAGCACCCCCTGTAGTTTGATAAGTACCAAAATCCCACTTTTTCAGTCCGATTACGTAAATCCGAATTGTGAATACGTGCATATATCCGTATATCTGATTTTTGTGAATATTATATCTGTGTACAAATACCAAAATAACAGTAGCAATTTCAACTCCACATCATCTGGCTACTGTCCTCAGTGCCACTTTCTCAAAAACGATTCCAAAAGCACCATTTCAATCTCGCTGGGACTTTAACGACCCGGGAAAACACTATACTATCACCGGAGTATTGATTCTAGGCTGTCTTTGACTTGTTGACCTTGGTCAATAATAATCTGACGGTTCGGACTCAATCAACACTCAACGATTCAACATACATCAAAATTATCCGTAATAATGATGTGAAATAAATTGCCCCCAAGATAGGTATTTGCCAGTAATCTATGATATTAAATAAAGTGCATTTGGTGACTTTCCTCTAGCAACCAAATGGGGATTGTCAATCCCTAATAGATCTATTCACAATTATTTACGTTCACCCTTCAAGTGATTAAGGTTCATGATCGAGGGACTTTTGGCAATAGCTACTTAAGCAATAATAATATCAGGAAAAGACTTGTGTCCCCCCCCCCCCCCCCCCCCCCCCACAAAATAAGTTAAATGTGGGCTATGAACTCACCTTAGTAGTACAGTAGAACAAACGTAATCACAACGATGCAAGGCAACGGCTTCACACACAACCTATAAGATATGACAAGTTTTAGTTTTTAAGTCTCGTTTTATTGCGAACGTTTATTATTAATCACGAATAATCCATAAAGTGCATAGGCGATGTGTTACGTCGTAGATAAAGTAGATAATGGTTTCGTATTGTTTTATCGTCTAAAATTTAATTATCGTTATATAAATTTTATCCGTATATATATATATATATATATATATATATATATATATATATATATATATATATATATATATAAAGTTACGTTTATTATTTCTATTATTTCAATATATATATATATATATATATATATATATATATATATATATATATATATATATATATATATATATATATATATAATTTAATATTTAGAAATCAATATTACTATTTGAGCCTTTATGTTTCTCAAATTTACACTTTTCACCCTTAACGAAAATTATTTACATCGTTAGTCCAAATATATATATATATATTTACGTTTTAAGTCCAATTATTTCAATATTTACATTTTTCAATTCCAAGTTTCAATATTAACAGTTTATACCTATAGAAAACAGATTTTACACTTTTTACCCTAAGTTTACAAATTTGACAATTTTAGTCCCTAGTTATCGAATTTTTGCAAATTTTGTCCAAAAATTACCAAATTCAAAACTTAACATTTTTATTATTTCAATAAGCTCAGGAAGTGTAGAACAGCTTATTTTAACAGCTTAATAGCTTATTTTCCTTATTATTCACAAAATGGGCTTTAACGAGTCGATTTAAGGGCCCGTTAACAATTTTGATCCAAGGGGTTTGGGGGAACATTGGGTTTATCAAAATCCATCTTTTAAAGTCCGAATTACATTTCAAAAGTGCTTTTTCTCCCAGCTTATTAGAATAAGCTAAAACTAGCTTATTGGGCTTATTGGCCCATATAATGTTTTTAAGTTTCTGAAAATCTTGGGAAAACTCGTTTAGCTTTAGGCTTGTTTAAGCGAATAGATCAAATTGTTATGTCGAATTATTTACCATTCTCGTTTGTATACTAGGTAGATAATTAGATCGTACAAAAATATTGATTGGTCATGTGTCGAATATTGAAATAGCGAGGTCAAAGTGTAGCCAAAAACTTAATACGTATAACTTGTAAAATTTGAAAAATAAACTAAGTCTTTTAGTGAAATCGTATGGGTCCAATGTGACTTAGAAACGTGTGAGTTTTATAGTGTATACGTTGATATAAGCTTAAGGTTATTATATGTACTCGTTAATGACATATCCAAGTAATAGTACGATTCATAAAATATATACGTTGTTTTTATGATTTACGATTTATAAGTTTCAAGTGTTTGTGCACAATATCATACGTACGTATATATAAATAGAAAGAAAGGTTCAAGTCCTCACCTGACCTATGAAAGGTGGCGTAAAAACAATTGTAGGGATCGTGTAATGGTACAATAGCTTTGTGGTTCACTTCACGTTCCACCAAGGGTTCAAGATGCTCCAAGCTTGGCTTCCTAGGTTCGCTTTGAGACGTGGTACTCTTGGCGATTCGTTTGTCCCTCCACAGCTCCTTCTCGTTATTATTTTTGGTGTAATGGTACGTATAAGTTTATGTAATATTTTGAGTTTGCATCGGAGGTTTATATAGGTAGTTTTTGAGTGTGTAGAGACAAGATAAGCTCACAAGAGTTTGAGGTTGCATGTTAGGCGAATAGTAACGCCACACTCCACACCCAATCGCATTTGTACAAAGCTTAGATCTTGTAAGATCTCTTCCTATTCATTCCTGACAATCATATGGTGTTTAGGGTTCGTTTTGTTGTAATTGGGAAGCATGGGAGGTGCTAGGGAATATCATGCCACGTTTAAGCTTATGATTTCAATAGTGAGTTTGGTGTTTTACTTAGGCTGTTTCTGGGGTAGTAAACGAGCAAAGGAGATTGCAAGTTTTATTGTTCGTGGTTCTTGGGCACTAGGGGAAACGAGTTAAGTAAAAATATGTACATGTTATGTGTAGAAATCGTAAGATAGAAGGGTGGTTTTGGAGCTTGGTCGCGACAGGGAACAAAGAAAAAAAAAGAAATAATAATAGGGTGCGTTTGGGCTTGTAACAGGGCTCAGGGTTTGGTTTTGGCCCAAAGAAAAGTAAGAAAAGAAAAGAGTTTGTTTGGTTTATATATATGTATCCGTGGCCGAATGAGTGTTGGGCGCCCACATGGCGTGTTTCGAGTATCGTGTCGAAGTTCAAAAATATTAGTGAGCGTTCTCGGGAAGTTTCGTAGGTTCGGGAAATATATAAATAGTATACGGTATTTAGACGAAATGCATTGTTATAAATATAAATGTTATATATATATATATATATATATATATATATATATATATATATATATATATATATATATATATATATATATATATATATATATATATATTTATCGTTCGCAATAATCATAGGTTATCTAGGTCGTGTGTAGGTATCGTTCCTGTGTAAACGGTCAATCACAGTTATCGTAGTGGTTCAATATCAAGCCATATCATAAAAATAAAATTTGTTACCCGTAAAATCGTGGTAACATCGTTTTATTTATTCGTGTGCATTTACTAATCGTAAGGGAAATTCACGAGAGGTTATATTACCTACCTCTTACAGGAAATTCCGTCCCGGAATTCTAGTCTAAGATAGTTGCCAAGGGTGTCTTAGGTGAAAAGATGTGGGTACTTGGAGCAAATCTGATCCTTGCGTTCCCAAGTATACTCCGGTCCTCGTTTGGAGTCCCAGAGGACTTTGACAATAGGGATACGGTTTTGCTTGAGTTGTTTGACTTCTCTATCCATTATTTCAATGGGTTCCTCGGTAAAGACAAGGTTATCATCTAGTCGAATATCTTTCAATGGAATAACGAGAGATTCATCGGATAAACACTTCTTAAGGTTTGACACATGAAAGGTGTCGTGAATCCGACTAAATTCTTCGGGTAGTTCTAGTTTATAAGCCACGGGTCCTATCCTTTCTAGGATTTTGAATGGACCGATGTATCTGGGGTTCAACTTTCCATGTTTTCCAAATCGTACCATTCCCTTCCAGGGAGATACTTTCAATAAGACTCTATCTCCTATTTGAAATTCCATGGGTTTCCTTCTTATGTCGGCGTAGCTTTTCTGTCGGTCTCGGGCTGCTTGTAAGCATTGTTTAATCTTAACGATTTTCTCAGTAGTTTCCCGAACAAGGTCTGGTCCTATAAGTTGTGTTTCTCCAACTTCTGCCCAACAAATGGGTGATCTGCACTTTCTACCGTACAGTGCTTCGAATGGTGCTGCTTTTATGCTTGCGTGGTAACTATTGTTGTATGAAAACTCTGCTAATGGTAAGTGCTTATCCCAACCTTTTCCACTTTGACCATCAGTTTGAGGTTGGTATGCGGTACTCATATCTAGTTTAGTTCCTAAGGCTTTCTGTAACGATCTCCAAAAGTAAGAGGTTAAACGACTATCTCGATCCAAGATGATTGAAATTGGTACTCCATGTCGAGTGACGATTTCCTTCACATACAGCTAAGCTAGTGTATTCATCTCATCGTTTTCTTTGATGGGTAGAAAATGAGCGGATTTTGTGAGATGATCCACAATAACCCATATTGTGACGTATCCGGATAAGGTTCTTGGGAGTTTGGTGATGAAGTCCATAGTGATTCGTTCCCATATTGTGTCGTATCCAGGTAAGGTTTGCACACTCGATTCATTAAATCCATGAAAACTGCTGGTGCATTGGTCAGACCGAACGGCATTACTTGAAATTCGTAGTGACCATAGCGCGTTCTGAATGCAAATTTCGGAATATCCTCTTCTCGAACTCTTAGCTGATGATATCCCGATCTCAGATCCTTGCAATTGATCAAACAGATCATCAATTCGAGGCAATGGGTATCGATTCTTTACCATAAGTTTATTCAACTCCCGGTAATCGATGCACATTCTAAAGGATCCATCCTTCTTCTTAACAAACAAAATTGGAGCTCCCCAAGGTGATGAGCTTGGCCGAATAAATCCTTTTTCCGACAGTTCCTTTAGTTGTTCTGACAATTCCTCCAATTCAGATGATGCTAGCCTATAAGGTGCTTTAGCCACTGGTGCCGCTCCAGGCACTAGTTCTATCTGAAATTCTACTTGACGTGTGGGTGGAATACCAGGTAATTCTTCAGGGAATACTTCAGGAAAATCCCTAACGATAGGAACGTCATCAAGCTACTTCTCGGATGACTTATTTTCTGTAACTTGAGCCATGAATACCTAACATCCTTCCTTCATGTATTTTATCACTCGCATATATGAGGTAATTCCATATCAATGTTTGCTTTTGTCGCCTTGGACAATGAGTGTTTCATCCTTGAGTGGTATATGGACGACCTTTTCGTCACAGCAAATCCTAGCACGATGGTGGGATAGCCAATCCATGCCGACGATAGCATCAAAACTACCAAGTTGAACCGGCATAAGATCAATGGCAAAAGGTTTTCAGATAAGGTTAGGGTACAATCGTTCATGATAGTATTGGTATCTATTAAATTCCCGTCAGCCATTTCGACTTCGTAGGTGGTGTTTAGCTTAGAGGGGGCAACATTAAGTAAAGGGGCAAACGTATCTGATATAAAACTCTTATCGGCGCCCGAATCAAACAATACTCTAGCATTATGATGGTTTAGTAGAAACGTACCGGTGACTACATCGGGTCCGTTTCCATCTCCGAGTAGGTATACCCTAGCTTGGGCGTTGGCTGGTTCATTTCCTCTTGGGCAGTTCCTACGGATGTGTCCTACTTCTTCGCATCCGTAACAAGTGGGTGATACAATCTGTGTGTTGCTTCCTATAGCCGGAATCCTACAGTTTCTGGTTTGATGACCGATCTTACGACATTTGTCGCACCGGACGTTACAACGACCCTCGTGATGAAGTTTGCATCGTTGGCATTGAGGTTTCTGTCCGTTGTATCCTACACCTTCTGTAGCGGCGTAGACTCGGGGTTTTTCTTCTCTTTGGTTCTGCTGTTGAGTGTTTCGATTGTTGTGATATTGTTGGTGGTTCCGATTATTGTTGCAGTGGTTGTTGTTGCGGTGGTGACTGTTGTTGCTTTGTTGGTTGTTGTTGTGACGGTGGGTGGTTCTCTTATCATCAAATTTCCTTTTAAGCTCATTGTATTTCACTTCTCGGTCTAGAGGTTTCTGAGCAAGTTCCATTGCTGCTTCCAAGGTTGGCGGGTTTGCTGAGGTGACATTTCCTTCGATACTTCTAGGGAGTCCTTCAACATATTTCTCTAATGTCTTCTCATGATTGGGTACCATGGTAGGGCATAGTATCTTGAGTTCTTGAAATCTCCGGTTGTAACTTCTCAAATCAACTCCTTTCACCATTAAGGCATGGAACTCATCCTCGAGTTTTCGTAGTTCGGAACGGGGACAATACTTCTTTAGTATTTTAGCCTTGAATTCAATCCAAGTAAGTTGATGTGCTGCCTCTGCTCCTAGTGTTTGAACGGTAGAATTCCACCAGGATAGAGCGTCTTGCATCAGTGTTCCCGTTGCGAAGCTTACCTTGTTATTTTCCAAGCATCCACTTCTTTGGAAAACAGTTTCACTTCTTTCAAACCATTGAGCTAATTCTGACACTCCTTCAGTTCCTTTGAAATACGTTGGTTGGCACGCTATAAAGTCCTTGTACGTGCAGTAGCGGGTGCAGGTGCATTTCCATCTCTATTACGGGCTTGTTCAGCTAAAACGGCAGTGACACCATCAGCAATTGCTTGCTGGATCACTGCCAGGGTCATAACTTCCGGGTTCGTTGGTGCGGCGGTCGTGGTTGTTCTCCTAGTTCTAGCCATGTTGCTATTATAAAAGAAGGTATATCATTAGAACATTTATAATAATCCTATCACGTTGAAAATACATATCGAGTAATAAATAGTAAATATACGTCGTAGTTACAATGATTTGATCATTGAAAAGGTTTAAGTCGTAATTATCGTATGTTGGAATGACACACATAGGAATTACGAATAAGTTTGACCTGCATGAACTAATATATTACGATATAATGTATAAAGTTTGCAACGTAAATGAAGATAAAATAAACTTCCATAAATCAACGACAAGGTGTTACAACACTTATTGATACATGTGCAAATGTTTACAAAACACGACAAGATACTCTTATTCGTAGGACATTAATTTCACTAGCAAGGCGATGGTCTCATGGTTTTCCTAAGGCTTTGTCTAGGCGGTTTTGGAGTTCTTAAATGGCAGTGGACATGGTTTCTATGGTTTGATCTCGAGTCCTTTCCCTTTCTCGAGATTCTAGCAGGGCTTGCCTAAGGCGTAGGTTCTCAGTGTTGATCCTTTCAAGTTCTCGGTCTAAAGTTCCCATCGTTATTTCTGTTGAAGTGTTAGCCCCACACAGTGCTCCTATGAATTCAATTGATTCCCAAAATAAAGAATCCAACTTTTCAACCTTATCTTCTATTGCAAGATGACCAATTATGAGACTGTTCATGTCATCTTCAAAGGTTTCTAGATGTTCACGTGGAATCTTGTTGAGCATACCAGCGATGGAATCAAGTCGATCTTCGTGGTGAACCATTCTTGCAGCTAACAATGGTATGGTGTGATGTATGGGTTCCCCAGTAACTGGAAGGATTCGGGAGGTAGAGTAAGAACTTTCCCCAAGTTCCCTTGTTGTTGGTGTTCCTTCTTGAGATCTCCAATATCGCATGATAGGCAACAAGAACGACCATTTATGAGCATCCACTCGCTTGTGGGTCTTTCGGCGGCTGCGGTGAACACATGATTCTGAGGTGGTTGGGCGGATTGGGTAAGTCCTTCGGTGAGGTGATATTGGGACACTTCGGTAAGGTGTAGGTGGTGATGCTAATGGAGGAGATGCTATGGGTGATGGTGTTAGTGGCACAGTACTAGTTTGGCTGTAGAAGATAGTAGGTAGTGGTGGTATGACAGGTGGTGCAGGTGGTGGTGGCACAACTGATTCAGGTGGTATAACAAGAGCTGGTGCTGGTACAGCAGTACTTGCTTCATACGGCTGAAGTTGTCTAATTTGCCTAGATCGGCGAATCGGACCAGATGATGCCAGAGGAGAAGCCTCTGTGTCAGATGCTTGCAGAAATAGCTGGCTTTGCATGTATCTGTCGGTAGCAGGAGACATAGGCATATGTGAGGTAGCATAGGCTGAAGTAACATCTTCAGTTCCTGAGTTTGAGGACACGCTGATAGGGTGGGTGTTTGAAGACATGACACTGTAATAAATTTCCCGATTAGTAAATATAAGCTTAATTATAATCAATTTAAAATGCTATAAAGTAAATAATACTTTTTACCAATTTTTGGAATGCTCAGGCACGAAGGGCGTAGGATGGTATTTTATAAAAATTTTGTCCCGTTTTAAAGTGTAGTTACAGTCCAATGTTCCAAAAACACTTGGTTCACTATAATCGTAGCTCTGATGCCAATCTATAACACCCCCAAAATCGATCAATACAGCGGAAGACTTATAATGACAGCGAAAGATTTTTGGGGTATTATATCGTGGATCTTTGTCACAATTATAGAAAACGACTCAAGTGAGACGTTTTATGTTTTATTTAAAATACCAAATATTCATAATTCCAAGAGGTTTTATTATTCAACAACAAGTTTTTATTAAAAGAGTAATAAACGTTTCTTTATTTGCCCACTTCGTGCCTTTTGCCATCCATTCCATTTAGTTACCTGAGATAAACATGTTAAAAGTCAACAAAAGTTGAGTGAAGTTCATAGGTTTATAATTAAGAGTTTGAACACAATAGATAGGTGTTTATTGTATATAAATACGAATAAACAAGTTAGAAATCACATTCATTATTGCCTTAAGCTCATGACACTCAACGATTCAACAGACTTCAAAATTATCCATAATAATGATGTGAAATAAATTGCCCCCAAGAAAGGTATTTGCCAGTAACCTATGATATTAAATAAAGTGCATTTGGTGACTTTCCTCTAGCAACCAAATGGGGGTTGTCAATCCCTAATAGATCTATTCACAATTATTTACGTTCACCCTTCAAGCTATTAAGGTTCATGATCGAGGGACTTTTAGCAATTGCTACTTAAGCAATAATAATATCAGGAAAAGACTTGTGTTCGGTTTCTGAGCATGTATCCCCCCCACAAAAATAAGTTAATGTGGGCTATGAACTCACCTTAGTAGTACAGTAGAACAAACGTAATCTCAACGATGCAAGGCAACGGCTTCACACACAACCTATAAGATATGGCAAGTTTTAGTTTTTAAGTCTCGTTTTATTGCGAACGTTTATTATTAATCACGAATAATCCATAAAGTGCATAGGCGATGTGTTACATCGTAGATAAAGTAGATAATGGTTTCGTATTGTTTTATCGTCTAAAATTTAATTATCGTTATATAAATTTTATACGTATATATATATATATATATATATATATATATATATATATATATATATATATATATATATATATATATAATTTATTGTTTAAAAATCAATATTACTATTTGAGCCTTTAAGTTTCTCAAATTTATACTTTTCACCCTTAACAAAAATTATTTACGTCGTTAGTCCAAATATATATATATATTTACGTTTTAAGTCCAATTATTTCAATATTTACATTTTTCAATTCCAAGTTTCAATATTAACAGTTTATACCTATAGAAAACAGATTTTATACTTTTCACCCTAAGTTTACAAATTTGACAATTTTAATCCCTAGTTATCGAATTTTTGCAAATTTAGTCCAAAAATTACCAAATTCAAAACTTAACATTTTTATTATTTCAATAAGCTCAGGAAGTGTAGAATAGCTTATTTTAACAGCTTAATAGCTTATTTTCCTTATTATTCACAAAATGGGCTTTAACGAGTCCATTTAAGGGCCCGTTAACAATTTTTGATCCAAGGGGTTTGGGGGAACTTTGGGTTTATCAAAATCCATCTTTTTAAGTCCCAATTACATTTCAAAAGTGCTTTTTCACCCAGCTTATTAGAATAAGCTAAAACTAGCTTATTGGGCTTATCGGCCCATATAATGTTTTTAAGTTTCTGAAAAAATCTTGGGAAAACTCGTTTAGCTTTAGGCTTGTTTAAGCGACGAAATCAAATTGTTAGGTCGAATTATTTACCATTCTCGTTTGTATACTAGGTAGATAATTAGATCGTACAAAAATATTGATTGGTCATGTGTCGAATATTGAAATGGCGAGGTAAAAGTATAGCCAAAAACTTAATACGTATAACTTGTAAAATTTGAAAAATAAACTAAGTCTTTTAGTGAAATCGTATGGGTCCAATGTGACTTAGAAACGTGTGAGTTTTATAGTGTATACGTTAATATAAGTTTAAGGTTATTGTATGTACTTGTTAATGACATATCCAAGTAATAGTACTATTCATAAAATATATACGTTGTTTTTATGATTTACGATTTATAAGTTTCAAGTGTTTGTGCACAATATCATACGTACGTATATATAAATAGAAAGAAAGGTTCAAGTCCTCACCTCACCTATGAAAGGTGGCGTAAAAACAATTGTAGGGATCGTGTAATGGTACAATAGCTTCGTGGTTCACTTCACGTTCCACCAAGGGTTTAAGATGCTCCAAGCTTGGCTTCCTAGGTTCGCTTTGAGACGTGGTACTCTTGGCGATTCGTTTGTCCCTCCACAGCTCCTTCTCGTTATTATTTTTGGTGTAATGGTACGTATAAGTGTATGTGATGTTTTGAGTTTGCATGGGAGGTTTATATAGGTAGTTTTTGAGTGTGTAGAGACAAGATAAGCTCACAAGAGTTTGAGGTTGCATGTTAGGTGAATAGTAACGCCACACTCCACACCCAATCGCATTTTTACAAAGCTTAGATCTTGTAAGATCTCTTCCTATTCATTCTTGAAAATCATATGATGTTTAGGGTTCGTTTTATTGTCATTGGGAAGCATGGGAGGTGGTAGGGAATATCATGCCACGTTTAAGATTATCATTTCAATAGTGAGTTTGGTGTTTTACTTAGGCTGTTTCTGGGGTAGTAAACGAGCAAAGGAGATTGCAAGTTTTATTGTTCGTGGTTCTTGGGCACTAGGGGAAACGAGTTAAGTAAAAATATGTACATGTTATGTGTAGAAATCGTAAGATAGAAGGGTGGTTTTGGGCCTGTAACTGGGCTCAGGGTTTGGTTTTGGCTCAAGGAAAAGAAAGAAAATAAAAGAGTCCGTTTGGTTTGTATATATATGTATCCGTGGCCCAATGAGTTTTGGGGGCCCACATGGCGTGTTTCGAGTATCGTGTCGAAGTTCAAAAATATTAGTGAGCGTTCTTGGGAAGTTTCGTAGGTTCGGGAAATATGTAAATAGTATACGGTATTTAGACGAAATGTATTGTTATAAATATAAATGTTTTATATATATTTATCGTTCACAATAATCATAGGTTATCTAGGTCGTGTGTAAGCCTCGTTCCTGGGTAAACGGTCAATCACAGTTATCGTAGTGGTTCAATATCAAGCCATATCATAAAAAAAATTTGTTACCCGTAAAATCGTGTTAAGTTATCGTAACATCGTTTTATTTATTCGTGTGCATTTACTAATCGTAAGGGAAATTCACGAGAGGTTACATTACCTACCTCTTACAGGGAATTCCGTCCCGGAATTCTAGTCTAAGATAGTTGCCAAGGGTGTCTTAGGTGAAAAGATGTGGGTACTTGGAGCGAATCTGATCCTTGCGTTCCCAAGTATACTCCGGTCCTCGCTTGGAGTCCCAACGGACTTTGAAAATAGGGATACGGTTTTGCTTGAGTTGTTTGACTTCTCTATCCATGATTTCAATGGGTTCCTCGGTAAAGACAAAGTTATCATCTAGTCGAATATCTTTCAATGGAATAACGCGAGATTCATCGGATAAACACTTCTTAAGGTCTGACACATGAAAGTTGTCGTGAATCCGACTAAGTTCTTCGGGTAGTTCTAGTTTATAAGCCACGGGTCCTATCCTTTCCAGGATTTTGAATGGACCGATGTATCTGGGGTTCAACTTTCCGTGTTTTCCAAATCGTACCATTCCTTTCCAGGGAGATACTTTCAATAAGACTCTATCTCTGATTTGAAATTCCATGGTTTTCCTTCTTATGTCAGCGTAGCTTTTCTGTCGGTCTCGGGCTGCTTGTAAGCATTGTTTAATCTTAACGATTTTCTCAGTAGTTTCCCGAACAAGGTCTGGTCCTATAAGTTGTATTTCTCCAACTTTTGCCCAACAAACGGGTGATCTGCACTTTCTACCGTACAGTGCTTCGAATGGTACTGCTTTTATGCTGGCGTGGTAACTATTATTGTATGAAAACTCTGCTAATGGTAAGTGTTTATCCCAACCTTTTCCAAAATCGATAACGCATGGTCGGAGCATATCTTCCAAGGTTTGAATAGTTCTTTCACTTTGACCATCAGTTTAAGGGTGGTATGCGGTACTCATATCTAGTTTAGTTCCTAAGGCTTTCTATAACGATCTCCAAAAGTGAGAGGTGAAACGACTATCTCGATCCGAGATGATTGAAATTGGTACTCCATGTCGAGTGGCGATTTCCTTCACATACAGCTGAGCTAGTGTATTCATCTCATCGGTTTCTTTGATGGGTAGAAAATGAGCGGATTTTGTGAGATGATCCACAATAACCCATATTGTGTCTTATCCGGATAAGGTTCTTGGGAGTTTGGTGATGAAGTCCATAGTGATTCGTTCCCATTTCCACATAGGAAGTTGTGGTTGTACAAGTAGACCTGAAGGTTTCTGATGTTCTGCATTTACTCTTGAACACGTCAAACATTTACCGACATATTCTGCGATGTCAGCCTTCATGTTTGGCCACCAATATAGTTTCTTTAAATCCTGATACATCTTGTCGGAACCTGGGTGAATGGAGTATTTTGACTTGTGGGACTCATACATAATGAGCTCACGAATACCTCCAACCAAACGGATCCAACTTCTGTCCTTGAAACACAGTGTTCCATCGGATTTCTTCATGAAACCATTCTTATTATCGGACATACCGTAGATCTTTTCCTCGGGTCGGTTTTCTTCTTTAAGTGCTTCGCTCTGTGCGGTAAGGATTTGGGATGGAAGGGGTGAGTGAATAATCATTCCTAGCGATCTAACTCGAAGGGGTTTCAATCGTTCTTTTCGGCTTAACGCATCTGCTACTACATTAGCCTTTCCTGGGTGGTAGCGTATCTCACAATCATAATCACTGAGCAGCTCTAGCCAGCGACGTTGTCTCATATTCAAATCCTTTTGATCCAAAATATGCTGAAGACTCTTGTGGTCTGTGTACACGGTACTGGTGCCATATAAGTAGTGCCTCCATAACTTGAGCGCAAACACTACAGCTCCTAACTCCAAGTCATGAGTCGTGTAGTTTTCCTCACGTTTCTTCAGTTGTCAGGATGCATAAGCTATCACTTTGCTTCTTTGCATCAAAACTGCTCCTAGTCCATGATAAGATGCGTCGCAATATACTATAAAGTCCTCATTTCCTTCTGGGAGGGCTAATATTGGAGCTTCACAAAGCTTTCGTTTTAACAACTGGAAAGCTGCTTCTTCCTTTTCTTCCAAGATGTACTTCTCATTCTTTTGGGTTAGCTTAGTCAAAGGTTTTGCAATCTTGGAGAATCCTTAAATAAATCTTCAGTAGTAACCTGCGAGACCTAAAAATTGTCGTATCTCCGTGGGGTTTGTAGGAGACGACCAACCTTTTACAGCCTCAATCTTTGCCGGGTCTACGTGAATGCCTTGACTATCTATGATGTGTCCTAAAAATTGTACGGTGCGAATCCAAAAGTCACATTTGGAGAACTTAGCGTACAGTTCTTCTTTCTTGAGCAGTTCTAAAATGATTCGTAAATGTTCCGCGTGTTCCTCTTCATTGCGAGAATAGATCAAAATATCGTCAATGAATACTATTACAAACTTATCCAGGTAAGGTTTGCACACTCGATTCATTAAATCCATGAAAACTGCTGGTGCATTGGTCAGACTGAACGACATTACTTGAAATTCGCAGTGACCATAGCGCGTTCTGAATGCAGATTTTGGAATATCCTCTTCTCGAACTCTTAGCTGATGATATCCCAATCTCAGATCAATTTTTGAGTACACACTCGATCCTTGCAATTGATCCAACAGATCATCAATTCCAGGCAATGGGTATCGATTCTTTACCGTAAGTTTATTCAACTCCCGGTAATCGATGCACATTCTAAAGGATCCATCCTTCTTCTTAACAAACAAAATTGGAGCTCCCCAAGGTGATGAGCTTGGCCGAATAAATCCTTTTTCCGACAGTTCCTTTAGTTGTTCTGACAATTCCTCCTTTTCAGATGGTGCTAGCTAGAGCTGGCATAACAGGTCACACGAACCTGTAAGACACGAACCTGTTAAGGTCAAACACGAACACGACCTGTTAGCTTATCGTGTCACTTTTCTCAAACACGAACACGACACGAAAATAAACAGGTTAACCTGTTAAGACCTGTTAAGAACCTGTTAACACTTAACATGCATAAGCAGACCCAAAACATCAAGAACAACAACAAATCCACTAAAAATTCATTATCTCCTATGTGATGATTGGAAAAAATGTTTTCAAAGCAATGTAGAAACATGTATACGAGATACACGGACATTTTATTCCAATTATGTGACCCCTTCACTTTTGTATTTTTGTGTCGTCTTTTTCCCCATTAACCATATCATATCAATGGATTAGATTAGCCTCACTATTAGATTCAAATCCAGTAATAACGAGAGTAACAAATCCAGTAACAACGACAACAAAAACATCAAGAATCTCTTAATTACAGTAATAACGATTACAACAACCACAACAACAAATCCAGTAATAACGATTAAAAAAGAATTACAACAAGCATCAGTCATAGTTTTCAGCAGAGATTCATTCTTGATTTAGGTGTTTGCATGATAAATGATGCATCACATAATCAAAGCATCAGTCATAGTTTTGATGTCGAATCTCTTGATTTAGAAGTTACAACAAATCCACAACAACAAATCCAGTAATAACAATTACCGAGAGACAACATCAAAAAATCCAGTAACAACGATTACAACGACAACAACAAGTGGTGGTGGCGGTGAGTATTTTGGTGGTGGTGGACTGATGGTGGCGAGACACAAGTGGTGGTGGCGGCTAGGGTTTAGTGAGAGGATGGAGTATTGGGGAAGAGATGAAAATGAAATGAGGATAAGATATGAGAAGAGGGAGTATATTTGATTGGGTAGTGGACTAGTGGACCAGGACTAGTGGGTATATATATATATATATATATATATATATATATATATATATATATATATATATATATATATATATATATATATATATATATATATATATATATTATAATGTTAACAGGTCTTAACAGGTCTGACCTGTTAAGACACGAAACCTGTTAAGAACAGGTCGTGTCGTGTTAACAGGTTTTGTGTCAAAATTGCCAGCCCTAGTGCTAGCCTATAAGGTGCTTTAGCCACTGGTGCCGCTCCAGGCACTAGTTCTATCTGAAATTCTACTTGACGTGCGGGTGGAATACCAGGTACTTCTTCAGGGAATACTTCAGGAAAATCCCTAACGATAGGAACGTCATCAAGCTGCTTCTCGGATGACTTATTTTCCGTAACTTGAGCGATGAATACCTGACATCCTTCCTTCATGTATTTTATCACTCGCATACATGAGATAATTCCATATCGAGGTTTGCTTTTGTCGCCCTGGACAATTAGTGTTTCATCCTTGAGTGGTATATCGACGGCCTTTTCGTCACAACGAATCCTAGCACGATGGTGGAATAGCCAATCCATGCCGACGATAGCATCAAAACTACCAAGTTGAACCGGCATAAGATCAATGGCAAAAGGTTTTTCAAATAAGGTTAGGGTGCAATCTTTCATGATAGTATTGGTATCTATTAAATTCCCGTCAGCCATATCGACTTCGTAGGTGGTGTTTAGCTTAGAGGGGGTAACATTAAGTAAAGGGGAAAACGTATCTGATATAAAACTCTTATCGGCGCCCGAATCAAACAATACTCTAGCATTATGATGGTTTAGTAGAAACGTACCGGTGACTACATCGGGTCCGTTTCCATCTCCGAGTAGGTATACCCTAGCTTGGGCGTTGGCTGGTTCATTTCCTCTTGGGCAGTTCCTCCGGATGTGTCCTACTTCTCCGCATCCGTAACAAGTGGGTGATACAATCTGTGTGTTGCTTCCTATAGCCGGAATCCTACAGTTTCTGGTTTGATGACCGATCTTACGACATTTGTCGCACCGGACGTTACAACGACCCTCATGATGAAGTTTGCATCGTTGGCATTGAGGTTTCTGTCCGTTGTATCCTACACCTTCTGTAGCGGGGGTTTTTCTTGTCTTTGGTTCTGCTGTTCAGTGTTTCGATTGTTGTGATATTGTTGGTGGTTCCGATTATTATTGCGGTGGTTGTTGTTGCGGTGATAACTGTTGTTGCTTTGTTGGTTGTTATTGTGATGGTGGGTGGTTCTCTTATCATCCAATTTCCTTTTAAGCTCATTGTATTTCACTTCTCGGTCTAGAAGTTTCTGAGCAAGGTCCATTGCTGCTTCCAAGGTTGACGGGTTTGCTGAAGTGACATTTCCTTCGATACTCCTAGGGAGTCCTTCAACATATTTTTCTAATGTCTTCTCATGATCGGGTACCATGGTAGGGCATAGTATCTTGAGTTCTTGAAATCTCCGGTTGTAACTTCTCAAATCAACTCCTTTCACCATTAAGGCATGGAACTCATCCTCGAGTTTTCGTAGTTCGGAACGGGTACAATACTTCTTTAGTATTTTAGCCTTGAATTCAATCCAAGTAAGTTGATATGCTGCCTCTGCTCCTAGTGTTTGAACGGTAGAATTCCACAAGGATAGAGCGTCTTGCATCAGTGTTCCCGTTGCGAAGCTTACCTTGTTGTTTTTCGAGCATCCACTTCTTTGGAAAACAGTTTCACTTCTTTCAAACCATTGATCTAATTCTGACACTCCTTTAGTTCCTTTGAAATATGTTGGTTGGCACGCTATAAAGTCCTTGTACGTTCAGTAGCGGGGTGCAGGTGCATTTCCATCTCTATTACGGGCTTGTTCAGCCTAAATGGCATTGACACCATCAGTAATTGCTTGCTGGATCACTGCCAGGGTCATAACTTCAGGGTTTCTTGGTGCGGCGGTCGTGGTTATTCTCCTAGTTCTAGCCATGTTGCTATTATAAAAGAAGGTATATCATTAGAACATTTATAATAATCCTATCACGTTGAAAATACATATCGAGTAAGAAATAGTAAATATACGTCGTAGTCACAATGATTTGATCATTGAAAAGGTTTAAGTCGTAATTATCGTATGTTGGAATGACACACATAGGAATTACAAATAAGTTTGTCCTGCATGAACTAATATATTACGATATAATGTATAAAGTTTGCAACGTAAATAAAGATAAAATAAACTTCCATAAATCAACGTCAAGGTGTTACAACACTTATTGATACTTGTGCAAATGTTTACAAAACACGACAAGATACTCTTATTCGTAGGACATTGATTTCACTAGCACGGCGATGGTCTCATGGTTTTCCTAAGGCTTTGTCTAGGTGGTTTTGGAGTTCTTGAATGGCAGTGGACATGGTTTCTATGGTTTGATCTCGAGTCCTTTCCCTTTCTCGAGATTCTAGCAGGGCTTGCCTAAGGTGTAGGTTCTCAGTGTTGATCCTTTCAAGTTCTCGGTCTAAAGTTCCCATCGTTATTTCTGTTGAAGTGTTAGCCCCACATAGTGCTCCTATGAATTCCATTGATTCCCAAAATAAAGAATCCAACTTTTCAACCTTATCTTCTATTGCAAGATGACCAATTATGAGACTGTTCATATCATCTTCAAAGGTTTCTAGATGTTCATGTGGAATCTTGTTGAGTATACTAGCGATGGAATCAAGTCGATCTTCATGGCGAACCATTCTTGCAGCTAACAATGGTATGGTGTGATGTATGGGTTCCCCAGTAACTGGAAGGATTCGGGAGGTAGAGTAAGAACTTTCCCCAAGTTCCCTTGTTGTTGGTGTTCCTTCTTGAGATCTCCAATATCGCATGATGGGCAACAAGAATGACCATTTACGAGCATCCACTCGCTTGTAGGTCCTTCGGCGGCTGTGGTGAACACAAGATTCTGAGGTAGTTGGGCGGATTGGGTAAGTCCTTCGGTGAGGTGATATTGGGACACTTCGGTAAGGTGTAGGTGGTGATGCTAATGGAGGAGATGCTATGGGTGATGGTGTTAGTGGCACAGTAGTAGTTTGGCTGTAGAAGATAGTAGGTAGTGGTGGTATCACAGGTGGTGCAGGTGGTGGTGGCACAACTGATTCAGGTGGTATGACAAGAGTTGGTGCTGGTACAGCAGTACTTGCTTCATACGGCTGAAGTTGTCTAATTTGCCTAGATCGGCGAATCGGACCAGATGATGCCAGAGGAGAAGCCTCTGTGTCAGATGTGATAAGGCAAAAAATGAACCGTTTTTAGGGGGTCATTTAAGCCCGGAATTGAATTTATTTGATCATATATTGCCCTAAATCGTTCCTTTTGTGATTTTAGGTACTTTGGGAGTGAATTCTGGAAAAGGAAGTATTTTGGACGTTTTTGGAGCATAAAGTGAAGAAAACGACAAAGTCTTAATTTTCCTTGCTGGAAACAGTACCTGACGGCGTCACAAGTTTCTTCATCACGGCGTCAAGAGTAATACAAGAGGTGGAAGTGGATAAAGTACGTGACGGTCCAGTAAGTTCATGACGGCGTCAAGCTAGGCCGTCACGTGTACCTGAAGGCGTCACCAAGGCCGTCACGTGTAAACTTGTCAAAACTTGCGCGCTGAGTAGCTCATATTGTTTTGGTCATAACTTTTGCATACGAACTCGGATTTAGGTGATTCAAAATCCCACACGAAGAGGACGAAGAGATCTACAATTTGGTGAAAAAATGATCATGACTGCGTCAAGAGTAAGGGACTGACGCCGTCAAGCCTTGCCGACAGAAAACATGCCTATAAATATAACTTCATAACTTCACTTTTTTGTAAGCCCTAAACCCTAAGGTCGATTTCTGGGTTTAGGTGGGTGTTTTTCCAGCAACTTAGAGGGTTTCAATCACTCCATAAACATCATGTATTGGTTTGATGATTCTATCTCAACTATGTCTTTCATTATTCTTGTTTGCTTTTCTTTGATTATGTTTTGCTAATTCACCTTGTGTCTACTTATGATTATGTGAAACTTGTATATAATTGATTAGATCTCATTGATTTCTTGTTGATGTTGTGTCTATCTTCATCAATGAGGGGCTTGTTGATGTGTGTGTCTATCTCCATCAATTAAGGCGTGACAACTTCAATAGATCTAGTTGGTTTAGTTTATAATTCTTGTTTCCTATTGATTCTTGTTTTGATTGAATGAATTTGATGTTAGGCTTAAGAAAACTGGCAGATCTCCAAATGGTAACATGCTTGAACGTCTTAGGAAACATGAACCGATGGCACTAGGTCTTTATTGGTTGTATTTAATGCATGAGCCACTGTTTATAATCCCTATGGTTGTGCTGGGCATGGCATAGGAGGAGATAAGAGCTCATAGAATTGGGGAGTTAAGTGCGCTACCCCATGAATGGTATTAAGGAATACAACCCATCAATTAAAACAAGGTTACAATTCAATAGGTAGGATTGGATAGCTAGCAAGGAGTAACATATCATGGGTAGACATGCTTCACTTATCTTGTAGAACCTTAGTTTATTTTCTTGTTTATTAGTTTAATTAGTAGCTTTTGGGTTAGTTGATTAGCAACTAATTCCACCCACTCTCCCAATACCCGAGATTTTTATTTGCTTTTCATAAAATATAAAAACATAAAAAGAATCATCCTTCACCTTTAGACCTAGTTAGATTAATTTCAATCCTAACGACACTATTCCTAGCTGAACGATCAATCCCCCGGTACTTGTCACTATACTATACTACAACGATCAGGTACACTGCCTGGTGGGGGTTGTAAGCTTCTCAAGATCCCTTGAGAGGTAAAGCCTGGTGCAATTCCCACGCATCAAGTTTTTGGCGCCGCAGCCCGGGGAATAGTTATTGTTTAGGTTGAATTTGATTTTTATTAGGTCTACTCATTAGATTCCTTTTTAGTGAGATTTTTATTTTCTTTTTATTAGCTTTCTTGTAGTCTATCTTTTCTTTGTGCATTTGTTCGTAGAAACCTTTCCATTGACTCTTCCGTTCACCATTATGGAGAATGCGAATCTACCATACTACCGACCACGAAACCCATTCTACCCTAATGACATCTTGATGTTCAAACAATATCGAGATGAACCCATATATGATGCATGGACTCGTTTTAAAATTTTACTCCGAATAGTCCCTCATCATAGTTTCGCTTTAGCATCCCTAACCCAGACCTTTTACTATCGTGTTAACCGATATGACCAAATGTGCATTGAGGATTTTGCCAATGGGGACTTTAGGGAATTAAATGCTGAAGAAGCATGGGATGCCATAGAAGATTGTGCCCAATATTATTATAGATTAGACAACCCGACAAACAGCATAACAAATCATTTGACAACAAATTTGAAGGATCATGAAACAAGTTTGTTGGGGGATGAATATACTCATGTTGAGATACCTAGTTGGATGGCACCTAATATCATAGTACAAAACAAACATATAGGTAATCTAGGTACAATGGAGGATGAGGTGGATAATCCAAGCCCACAAAGTACCCCACAAGTCCTACCATCATTTGAGGCACATACAACGCCCTTGACTTACCCGGAAGATGTAGAAGAGACTATAGGAACCCCAATTGAGGTAGAACCCTTGGACCAAGCACCACTAGAGGATATAGGTTTGAATACTTGTAGTGATAACCCTACTCCTAGTTCTAGGGAATTTCCTAATGTTGATGAACCGGAACCTCAACCTTTACACAACTTCCCATCCTTAGATTTATTTCTAGGAGACAAAAGAGGAACCGACCCACCCATCAACCTATATTATCCGGGTAGTTTTAGGATGAAGGAAGCCATTCACTCACCCCCTTCACCTCACGTGGCATATTTCCACCCTAAGGGTGTGTATAAACTACTTCCACCCACACTTAATCCTAAGTGTAGGGAAAACCTCCCCTATTTCCGTTAAGTAAGGGTAGAGTCAGGCTCGTGACTCGAACAAAAACAAGCGCTTGTTGGGAGGCAACCCAACCCATGTTTTTAATTGTTTGATGTTTTTATTTTATTTGTTTGTTTGTGTCATATATGCTTAATCATAGTTGTTTAATTTTCATGTTTTGAATAATTTGTGAAAATGCTTTATTTTGTTTTTAACCTCGTCTTAATTGCATATAAAGGTATTTTACAAAAAGATAAGTGTAGGGAAATTTATATTTTGTTAAAAAGAACTAAATTCGAACATGAAAACTTCACAATTCATAATTAGCATATATTCTATCTTGTTTGTGTGACAATAATTGCGGATATGTTTTATGAGTTCCTATTTGTAATTCATTCCACAAGTATCCTATCCTTTTGTTGCTTTGTCTTGTTTCTATTTCTAAGTCTGGAATTACATCTAGTTGTGATTTTTGTTCGGTTTGATGCTTTGGTTTTTGTGTTTGTTGATTACAGGACAAGAAGATGATTTATATTTTTGGAGGGAAGCTTTCAACATTCGTCTTCTTGGAGGTAGATTTAACCATGTTGTCACATTATCCACGGTGAACGAATCAGGGGAGTATTAGTTTCTTTCATTCTTATTTATTTACTTTTACATTTTTTATCTAGAACATTGGTGACAATGTTCGGTTTAAGTGTAGGGAGGGTATATTAGAAACTATTACTCCACCTGGTTGTTGTTTTGTTTAATAGTGAATGTGTAATAAAACTGAGAGAAATATTTGTTAGGGCAATTTTAGCACCAAATTTAAAATTTTTTGCAACATGTAGGAGTGAAACTTTAGTCTTAATAAGCGTCTCATGGATAGGAGTTGTATGACTAGCACAAAAACCATACCACTCAAAAATTTCCACCCCAAATATGTGAGGTTCGCCCTTAGATCTTTAGGAAAAAGCATTCATTGTTGGTGCTTATGAGTGTATCGGTAGTATTTAGATTCTAGAACTTGTGATAGCGATGCATCCCGAGACCGCTAGTGAGACTACATTCGTGTAGTTAGGATTTACTACATGATAAGAGGCATTAGGATAACCCTTGTTCTACACCTGTAATATAATTACATTGACTTCATAGGTCAAGTAATTCTCCCACACCTTTGCGTTGTACTCATTTTTAGTACACGATACCACTAGTACACCCCTCCGAGCCTATCTTTTTGTTTCTAACTTTAAGCATTTTACTTAAAGGAAGAATTTGTTTACAATCCACCCCAAATGTGCAACCAAATCACCTTAGCCTTCCTTGTATGCGCTCATCTTTAGTGCATTATTGTTAATTGTTCAAACCCTTTGTTAGTTGTCTAATTGATTACATGGTTGCTAAGTCGAGTCATATCTTGTACATATTGTTTTGGGACGATTGGGACTCATGGGTAAAGTACTTGTGTTATGGAGTAATGGGGAAGAACATCATTTATTACCCCTATATGTGCGTTAATATTTAAAAGTACTCCAAGTGTTTTGATTATCTTGATTCGAGTCATTAGAATAGTTGATTGTAAAGTATGTAAAAGCTCAAGTGTAGGGAGGAAACGAGCTCCCTTTGATGTATTATTTTGGATGGTAGAGTAAGAGTGTATGTTAAAAAAAAAAAAAAAAAAAAAAAAAAATCGAAAAAAAAAAAATAGAAAAAGAAGAAAAAGAAAAAAAATAGAAAAAAGAAATGAGAAAAAAAAAACATACGGGCTACCATCCGTTTCTTTTATTTATGTTTAAGTCAAATAGTGACTTGAAAATCCAAAAAGAGTTGTGGTTAGTTTAAGTTGAGTCGAATCTTGGCTTAGCAATGCCTCATTGTACATGTAGTTAACTAAGACAATTGACTTGCCACCAGTAAAATATCCGTTTATCCAACAAAACCGTGTTTTCCATATCCCCTACACCTAACGTTATAACCCTTTAAAAGACCTCTTTGATAGTTTATCCTAGGTGCTTACGCCAAGTGGTGGAGGTTTGATCCTTTCCCAAGCCTATGGTAATCTATTTGCTATGACAGGTAGAGAGTGATATTTTTCCATTTCCAATTATGACATATAAATTTAGAACACCCGAGAGATGAGAGTATCGAAATACTTAATGTGAGGTGCTAGTGTATAATTTCTGTGCTTGTTTTGACTAAGGTGGAACGATTATTTGTTGTAATTACTTTTATATTAGTGTTAAATGACCCCTAACTTGTGTTTTGATTGGTGGAAAAGCTCATTTGCTTGAGGCCAAGCAAATCCCAAGTGTAGGGATATATGATAAGGCGAAAAATGAACCGTTTTTAGGGGGTCATTTAAGCCCGGAATTGAATTTATTTGATCATATATTGCCCTAAATCGTTCCTTTTGTGATTTTAGGTACTTTGGGAGTGAATTCTGGAAAAGGAAGTATTTTGGACATTTTGGAGCATAAAGTGAAGAAAACGACAAAGTCTTAATTTTCCTTGCTGGAAACAGTACCTGACGGCGTCACAAGCTTCTTCATCACGGCGTCAAGAGTAATACAAGAGGTGGAAGTGGATAAAGTACGTGACGGTCCAGTAAGTTCATGACGGCGTCAAGCTAGGCCGTCACGTGTACCTGAAGGAGTCACCAAGGCTGTCACGTGTAAACTTGTCAAAACTTGCGCGCTGAGTAGCTCATATTGTTTTGGTCATAACTTTTGCATACGAACTCGGATTTAGGTGATTCAAAATCCCACACGAAGAGGACGAAGAGATCTACAATTTGGTGAAAAAATGGTCATGACTGCGTCAAGACTAACGGGCTGACGCCGTCAAGCCTTGCCGACAGAAAACATGCCTATAAATATAACTTCATAATTTCACTTTTTGTAAGCCCTAAACCCTAAGATCGATTTCTGGGTTTAGGTGGGTGTTTTTCCAGCAACTTAGAGGGTTTCAATCACTCCATAAACATCATGTATTGGTTTGATGATTCTATCTCAACTATGTCTTTCATTATTCTTGTTTGCTTTTCTTTGATTATGTTTTGCTAATTCACCTTGTGTCTACTTATGATTATGTGAAACTTGTATATAATTGATTAGATCTCATTGATTTCTTGTTGATGTTGTGTCTATCTTCATCAATGAGGGGCTTGTTGATGTGTGTGTCTATCTCCATCAATTAAGGCGTGACAACTTCAATAGATCTAATTGGTTTAGTTTATAATTCTTGTTTCCTATTGATTCTTGTTTTGATTGAATGAATTTGATGTTAGGCTTAAGAAAACTGGCAGATCTCCAAATGGTAACATGCTTGAACGTCTTAGGAAACATGAACCGATGGCACTAGGTCTTTATTGGTTATATTTAATGCATGAGCCACTGTTTATAATCCCTATGGTTGTGCTGGGCATGGCATAGGAGGAGATAAGAGCTCATAGAATTGGGGAGTTAAGTGCGCTACCCCATGAATGGTATTAAGGAATACAACCCGTCAATTAAAACAAGGTTACAATTCAATAGGTAGGATTGGATAGCTAGCAAGGAGTAACATATCATGGGTAGACATGCTTCACTTATCTTGTAGAACCTTAGTTTATTTTCTTGTTTATTAGTTTAATTAGTAGCTTTTGGGTTAGTTGATTAGCAACTAATTCCGCCCACTCTCCCAATACCCGAGATTTTTATTTGTTTTTCATAAAATATAAAAACATAAAAAGAATCATCCTTCACCTTTAGACCTAGTTAGATTAATTTCAATCCTAACGACACTATTCCTAGCTGAACGATCAATCCCCCGGTACTTATCACCATACTATACTACAACGATCAGGTACACTGCCTGGTGGGGGTTGTAAGCTTCTCAAGATCCCTTGAGAGGTAAAGCCTGGTGCAATTCCCACGCATCAAGATGCTGGCAGAAATAGCTGGCTTTGCATGTATCTGTCGGTAGCAGGAGACATAGGCATAGGTGAGGTAGCATAGGCTGAAGTAACATCTTCAGTTCCAGAGTTTGAGGACACGCTGATAGGGTGGGTGTTTGAAGACATGACACTGTAATAAATTTCCCGATTAGTAAATATAAGCATAATTATAATCAATTTAAAATGCTATAAAGTAAATGATACTTTTTACCAATTTTTGGAATGCTCAGGCACGAAGGGCGTAGGATGGTATTTCATAAAAATTTTGTCCCGTTTTAAAGTGTAGTTATAGTCCAATGTTCCAAAAACACTTGGTTCACTATAACCGTAGCTCTGATGCCAATCTATAACACCCCCAAAATCGATCAATACAACGGAAGACTTTTGGGGTATTATATCGTGGATCTTTGTCACAATTATAGAAAATGACTCAAGTGAGACGTTTTAAGTTTTATTTAAAATACCAAATATTCAAAATTCCAAGAGGTTTTATTATTCAACAACAAGTTTTTATTCAAAGAGAAATAAACGTTTCTTTATTTGCCCACTTCGTGCCTTTTGCCATCCATTCCATTTAGTTACCTGAGATAAACATGCTAAAAGTCAACAAAAGTTGAGTGAAATTCATAGGTTTATAATTAAGAGTTTGAACACAATAGATAGGTGTTTATTGTATATAAATACGAATAAACAAGTTAGAAATCACATTCATTATTGCCTTAAGCTCATGACACTCAACGATTCAACAGACTTCAAAATTATCCGTAATAATGATGTGAAATAAATTGCCCCCAAGATAGGTATTTGCCAGTAACCTATGATATTAAATAAAGTGCATTTGGTGACTTTCCTCTAGCAACCAAATGGGGATTGTCAATCTGTTAGCATCGTATTTTATTTATAAAAAGTGTCGGTCATTAACGTATTGTTTTAGGTTGCTTTAGAATATCATTATGATGAAGTTTATGTGTAGTTTTTCATGATTTTATAAAGTCTAAGGGCTAGTTATGTAATAAGGTCAAAGATTAGAGAAGCCCTAGACTTCAACTATAAATACTCTTGTAAACCTCATTTGAGAGGTTGGTTCTCTTAGGTAATTACATTGTCTTTCATTTCACACACTAGGAGATCCCATCCACTCTCTCTCTCTACTTACTTTCTCTCTCTAGATCTAGCCTTGATTCAATAGTGATATAGGTTGTTCTACGGTCCTACAAGTGGTGTCAATCGCCTCGGGATAATATAGGTTGTTTTAGGTTTGATTTGGTTGAAAAACTTGGTTTAAAGTGATTTTTGATTCGAGGTTACTGTTCATCAGTTTGTTTTTCGAGTTAGAAATTTTTTTTTGTTTTCGAGTTAGGTGCAATATTTCGAGTTAGAAATTTTTTTTTTCTTTCGAGTTAGGTGCAAAAAGTTATCGAGTTAGAAAAGTTTTTCAAGTTAGGGTTAAAAATCTTATCGAGTTAGGGGTGTATATCGAGTTAGGTGCTTAATTCTTTCGAGTTAGGTGCTTCATTCTATCGAGTTAGGTGTTTCAACAATCGAGTTAGGTGCTAATATACTATCGAGTTAGGTGTCACACCTATCGAGTTAGGGGTCGTAAGTCTTCTATCGAGTTTGGAGTTTGATATCTTGGCGAGTTAGCCTTTCCATTCCTAATCGTTTATCGAGTTAGGACAATTGTGACTCTAACTAAGGGGATACTCTGCCCAAATCAAGACTACCTATCGAGTTAGGAACCATACCTAACGTATCGAGTTTGAAACCCAAAGCACCTATCGAGTTAGGAACATACCTAAAGTATCGAGTTAGAAACCCAAAGCATGTATCGAGTTAGAAACCTTAATGAACTTATCGAGTTAGAAACCTAAATGAACTTATCAAGTTAGAAACCTACATGAACTTATCGAGTTAGAAACACAAGCCTTTTCGAGTTAGACCAAAAAAAATAAAAATAAAATAAAAAAAATTCGGTATAACGTTCAATTTATTTTTCACACGAGACTATACGTTCAATTTTTACGCGAGATTTAAATTTTGGTATAACGTTGAAAATTTTGGCCCGAAATTCAAATTTTTAGGCCAAAATTCTAAAAATTTCGGTAAAATTTGGCGAAAAAATTTTCAAAACTCAAATTTTTCTAGTAACCTTAGAATTGGATTTTATAGTGATTTTCAAATTTTGAGAAAGAAAATTTTCGTATTCATTTTTTGGAGGGAAAATTTGAAATCACAAAATATCAACCGAGAACGTTTTTCATCTTCACCATACCATCTAATCTACAACAACAACCCTTATTATCTTTCAAAAGATCCTCAGAACAACGTTTCACTTTGAATTGAATCAATGGCATCTCACCATGACAGTATCACGAGTACTTTGTCCAATGGTTTTGCATCAGTCTTCAATGCATTAAACATCCAACGACACAACAACAATCAGCAAGGATATGCTTCGAGTATACAGATGGGGAATCAGATGCAATATGCAGGGCAGTATGTAGGAAATCAGATGGATCAGATTGTGAATCAGAATGTGTTTAATCAAAATGGGATTGATTGTTTCATGACTTCGATTCAGAAACTGCCATCAGCAAGTCACAACAGAAACAATGTCAATGCAATGACGAGGGTTGAAAAGATCCAGTACTTGTTGATGCTAGCCAATAAAGAAGAATCGGGAATACCGTTGACTGCTGATGAACATGAGTTTAGAGCTACAACAATAAAAGTTCTAAATTTTTCCACTAGGTTTAACAAATTTTATTTGTTTTGAAGTATTCGTTAAGTAATCATCTTCAGTAAATCCTAAGCCGGTTTTATCATAAAATGACTTTTGAATGTTAAGTAGATATTTTAAAGATTTAGAACTATTTTCAAATTTAGCCAATATTTTTGCTTTTTCTTTTTCCATTTTAATTTCATGTTTGTAGTCTTGACAGTTTTTACATTCAAGATCAATTTCAATATTACTTTCAAGTCTAGACATTTTGTCTTCTAAAATTATTTCTTTTTCAAAGTTATTTTCAACGGATGTTGAAGATTCATTCTTAAAAATAATTTTTGATTCAATGTTGCAAAAGTGTTTGAAGTTGTTTTCCAATTTTGAAAATTCTAATATAAATTGATCATAGCAAAAATGTTTGGTTTTGGATTGTACCTTATTTGTAGTTGTACAATCTTCACATGCTAAGCGGTGATCAATTCTATTGTTCATGTCACTCCATGTTTTGTTTGTAGTGTCGCTTGGATCTTGAAGCATGTAATCCTTGCCGTCACCACTTGTATTCTCATTAGTTAGAGAATTCATGTAAGCCATATTTTCGTCATCTTCATTTTCCTTGTTGCACCATGGTTTATTGACATACTTTCTTCGGATTAGACACATGTGTTCTTCTTTATTTGTACCTTCAATAACCATATTTGAACTAGTAGTACATGTGTTTATTTCAACTAAATATTTATCTATTAAATTTTCTAAAGTAACTATTTTATGTGCAATATTAAGTTTATCATCTTTGGTTTTACATTTCTCTTGGTGAAATTTTAAAAAGCATTTCCAAATATCATTTGCCGTTTTATAAGGAAGTAATCTTTCATATTCAACTCTTGGTAGAGTTTTGAAAATAAGTAATTTGGCTTTAGTGTTTTTATCAAATTTGGTTTGAAGGTTATTATATTGATTTTGAAAATCCATTTTGGTTGGTTTAAGATCACCAATTGAAATGATATGCTAAAGATCAAGATCTATTGATTTCACATAATTTTCAAATTTGTTTTTCCATTCAAGAAAATGATCATTTTCAAATAATGGTGGTTGTTGCATAAATTCCCCTTCTAAATATTTTTCAAATTCCATAGATCGTTACAAGTTTTAAAATACAGTCTATTTTAAAAATCTTGCTAGACGTGGCTCTGGTACCCACTGTGGAAAACTAGAAGGGGGGGGGGGGGGTTGAATAGTTTTGCGTCTTTTTCGTTTAATAAGAATTTGCTTTTAAAAGAATTGATATTAATTGTAAAAACCTTTGAAGCTAAAGTATAGATACAAACCTAATTCACATATATCATATATATATATACACTACTTGTTTAAAGTGTTGAATAGAAATTATAATTCCATATATCTCACTTAATTGCAAGTTTGTACTAATATATATATATATATATATATATATGTGTGTCTTAGTAATTGTTTTATACTTATATTTTACCAAAGTATAATTAATGTTTTAAATGTAACATAGTTTGATCTTTATGTAAAATCAATATATGCACAACACACAATATTAGCAATATATGAGAAGCTAGTAAGTAAGCAAGTAAAGAGTGAGAGATGGAAAGATCAAACCGAGAGACAAATGATTTATAGTGGTTCGGCTACAAGGACACCTTCCTTGCCCTACTCCACTCCCCGAGCACCGAACTCGAGAGTTTTCTTCACTAAGTCAATAACCTCCCTTATGGCGGAGAAAACCGTACACACCAAAAGCTTACACCAATTAACGACACAAAGCAAGATGTCGAGTTCTAATCGTAGCTAGAACCAATCTCACACCAAATATCACACCACTTCTTCTTCACACCTTTACACTACTTCAATACTACTTCACACCACAAGTATCTTCACACCTTCAAGGCACTAATGTCTTGACACCTTCAAGCCACTAATGTCTTCACACCTTTAAGCCACTAATGTCTTGACACCTTCAAGTCACTAATGTCTTCACACCTTTAAGCCACTAATGTCTTGACACCTTCAAGCCACTAATGTCTTCACACCTTCAAGCTACTAAAGTCTTCACAACTTCAATCTACTAATGTCTTCAAGTCTTCTTCACTTGGAACCCTCAATATCTTCATAACAAGTTCTTATTTCTACAATCTCCTATCACCAATACTATCTAACCCTTCTTCTCCACTTCAAGTTCCACTTTACTCTTACACCAATTCTAGATTCTTCAACTAAATCTAGCTAACTAACACATACACCTTGTTCACCAATGGATGAAAGATTTACAAGAAAATATAAACAAGCAACTTAGATAGCAAGATGATACTAAGTTGTAATACTTCTAATAGAAGTATTCTTCTCTTTGCACTTTGAATGTTGAGGCTTGAATCACTTTGAAACAAAGATCAAAGTATATAAGATCAAAGGATTATTAGAGAAAGGAAATGGATGTTTAGATCTGAAAGTTTCTGGCGCAAAAAGGTGAGGAAAATGTGTAAAATGATCCAGTATTTAAAGGGCCAGATTTTACTGTTCGGGAGCGTTGCCGGTCCGCTTAATTGTAGGCCGGTCCCCTTAATGATTAAGGGGGCCGCCTAGTAAAATTAAGGGGGCCGCCCTCCTGAACGTTTGAAAAGATTCTCTGGAAAAAATTTGCCCTTTTTGGTTGGAAATTTGAAATCATATTTTTGTGGTTTAATAAAGCTTTACCAAAAATGATTTACAAATATATATAAAATGTTAAAATCATTTTATAAAATGTTATGTCTTAAGACAAGATTTCCTTTGATCTTATAATGCACTAATCACTTTGTTTATTCATACCTTAAGTGATTAAATGGTGAAAGTGAGTATTTACTTCTAAATACTTGTTTACGTCATAACCTTTGGTTTGATGAGTTTACGTTTTGTGATTATCAAAACATAGAGATATCGAAAGATATGAATAACGTTTTTAGTCATTTATTTATATCAACAATCTCCCCCTTTTTGAGGATTACAAAACCTAAACTCATTAAATCCAAAAATTAATTTTTAGACAAGTATTTAGTGAGTTTATATTCACTTCTCCCCCTTTTTGTAAAATCAAAAAGGTTTAAGCCTATAAGGTAAATGCTCCCCCTTGATGTATGCTCCCCCTCGTTTGAGGGCACCAAGGGTTCGAGATATGGAATTCTTGCAAGAAAAATATTAGAGACACAAGCAAATACATATAGCATAATAACAACTAATAGTAAGCATGGCAATGAAGAATTTAAAACACATATAAAAGCATTCATTAATTCAAGATGATTATGTCAACCACATAATCATTGTTACAAAAGCCATAATGATAGAATTCTAATGCAAGGTAGAATATCCTATTGTGCCAACAAAGAGTGTCATCAAACTTTCTTGAATCCCAAAATGGTTGAGGTGTTTTATTTGAAAATGAGAAACATAAGCATGTAAAATGCTTAGTGGTTTAGTGGAGATAAACTTTTGGTTGCATGGATGTTGGTGAGTTTGGAGATGTGGAACTTGTAGGTGGTGGATTTGAAGTTGGGTTTGTTGGTTGAGGGTTTTGATGTTGTTCAAGTGATGGTGTTTGTTGAGATCTAGTAAGAAGATACTCAATCCAAGTGAAGTGCTCATTCAAAGCAATGGTTTGTTGTTGAAGGAAGATGCAACAAGGGCAATTGTTAACATGCTTCTCAATTTGGTTGATGTCATGTGGTGATGATGGTGAGCTTGATTGGGGTGGATCCAAATTGCGTTGCGCAAGATGTAATGCTAAAAGAGCACTAAGCTCATGAGCCTCTTTTAGCTCCTCAACGAACTTCAAGTGTTCGGAGGAAGGTGATGATGGTGGAACATGGTAGTTGTCTTGGGTGAAGGTTTGAACATGCAACATAGGAGTGGCATGTGAGGTTGTAGGATGTGGTGGTGGTACTCTTGGTGGTGGAGACATGGTTGAGCTTGGGTAGTCATGAAAACATGAAATGGGTGGAAGAGGTTCTTCAAGAGTGAGTGATGTTTTTGTTGAATGAGCAACATGTGAGGTATTGATTGAGAGATTGGGATTGTTGTTTTGGGATTGAGCATGCTCATCATAAGAAGAAACATGAATGAGGGAATGAGTGGGTGATAGGTTGTGTGATGAATCATTATTGTGGGTTTGAGGTTTAGTAGTTGGTTGAATTGGAACAACATCACTTGAGTTATGACAAGAATCAAGTTTCCTCCTCCAAACGGGTTTGACGGAGATCCTTGCGGTTCTTGAAATTTTAGGTTTTTGGTTGTTGGGAGATGACATGTTTGGATGTGATGGCATTTATGATGGGAAGAGGGTATTTATAGTGTATGAGAAATGTGGTTTAGGAAGGTAAATTTTGAGGGATAGCATGGGACAAAATATGTTTGTGAATTTTGGGAAGTATAGGCTGAAGTGGGTCAAAAAGTGATAAAGAAAACAGTATCCCCGACCATCAGATGGCCGGTCCCCTTAATTAGGGGCCGGTCCCCTTAATTAGGGGCCGGTCCCCTTAATCATTAAGGGGGCCGCCTTATATAATTAAGGGGGCCGCCCATCTGGTGATTCCCAGAATGCCAGAATTGGGTTTTTGGCAGAAAATTTTCAAAAAGGTTATATTTTAGGGTTTGGATTCAAGCAAGTTCAATTCTTTGAAGCAATATAGGGCATACTATTCATGAATGTAGAGAGTGATATAGAAACAATTAAATAAGATAATTAATTTCTAATCATCATGCAATCTATTAATTTATCAATTAAGATGTGCAACTAAGGAGGCAATAAGGCAAATTAGTTAAATGTATAACTATATGAAAATGATAATATGTAGACTAGTGCAAACATATTGATGAAAGTTAACAATTAACAAGTAGAAGGATACAAATGCTATGTAGTCTAGTACAAACAATTTGAATCAATTCATTAGAAGCAATATAGGATAAACTAATCATGTATCTAGAGGATGTAATAAAGATGAGTTAAGTAGGCAAATAATTTCCAATTTTCATGCAATCTACTTATTGATCAATTAAGTTTCACAACTAAGGAAGCAATAAGACATGCTAACCATAATAAATTGGCTAGTTTGAACAAAATAGTGAGTGCCTACAAGAAACAAATTGGAAGTAATGATTGTATGGACTTTAGGACTTGTTACAAACAAGATCCATATGGGCAAACCATGATTCTCAAGAAATGATTTGATTAAATTGTGAATGTCATTTTTACATAAATGCAAGACATATATGAGATAATCAAGGAATGTTTTAGGCAAAATGTTTTTAGTTTTATTCAACAATGTTTGAAAGTAAGTTTTCATTTAGATGTGAGAGTGTTGAATGGGATATAACCTAACATCTATAGTTCCTATGTTTTCGCATGCTTGTCTAACTTAATGTCATAAATCTGGAAATGAAAGAATTTAATGAGAAGAAAAGTTCATAAAAGTGAACTAGCGTTAGGTATATATAGGAAGTGCAATTTAATCAAGTTGGAGAATGAGTATGAGACTATTACTAGTGGTGCTCAATTCAGGCTAAACACGACCGTTTTTACGGGTTACACACACCCAACTTCTCACATAGAAGCAATTCAACCGTTAGGTTAAATTGAATTTCTAGTCAATTGATTCTCCAGTAGTCATTCTCCTTTTAGAAGAAATTGAGTTTCTAAATTTACCTATCGAAGATTACCAAATATGAAGTTTTCTTGATTCACTAATACTTGGCTTAATGTTTTGAAGTACATTCAAGTTTGTATCCCAACAAAACAAATTTTGTTTTGTTTCAAAAAAAATGTTTCTATCTTGATAAAGATCAAAATAATGTTATGATAGCTTATGATTAAGCATGTTGTTTGAAGAAGTATAAAATATATATTTGAAAGATTTTAATTCAAAGAGAGAAGTTTTCAAATATGATGTTTTGATTTTGACAATCAAGAAATTTCAAGAGAAAGATATACTTCAAGAGAATCGATTAGGCCCATTGTCACACATAATCATCTCTAATGGCAACTAAAGATGTGAAAGAGATATGGTAGACATTAAACATCTAAATGCAATGAGATAGGAAGGGACAAAGAAAATCATCAATGAATACAATATAGACATATGTATATATATGTATGCATAGAAGGTACATTGTAGTATTGAGTTACTAGCAAGTCTTAATTATCTATTAATCCAATTAGTTAAGAACATATAGATTAAAGTAGTCATAACCACAAGAGAGTCAATTGTCCTAATATCATGTATGCATATATTGGTATTTATGATCTAAAGGCATAACAACTTATGGATTAAATCATATTAGTATACTAATCATGGCATACTATGATATATTGTGACATTAACAAGGTTTTGAAAAGAAAACTTACCTCAGGTCCAGCTTTCCTTTAAGAGTGGGCAAAAGAGCAATAGAAGACGTCTTAAAATTTTGCCCAAAGTATGTAGAAGTAGCAAAGACGAATCCCAACGCAATAAGGATCAAGAATGGTAAAACAAGAGTCCTCCAAGAGTGAGATGTAAACCGCCAAGATCATAGATGACCGCAACCAATACAAAATCAACACGTGTGTAGACTACAAGTGACAAAGATCTTGGTACCCAGATTCTTATGGGTCCGAGTTGATTAGTAGAGAGCATCCAATGCATTTAAATGCACATGATGAGGATGTCATCAAGAAGTACAAGAATTCATCATTTGTTTGTTTTAACAAGCAAACAATAGCTTTCTTGACTAGAGAAATAATCAGTGGATATAAATAATAAAAGTTCTAAATTTTTCCACTAGGTTTAACAAATTTTATTTGTTTTGAAGTATTCGTTAAGTAATCATCTTCAGTAAATCCTAAGCCGGTTTTATCATAAAATGACTTTTGAATGTTAAGTAGATATTTTAAAGATTTAGAACTATTTTCAAATTTAGCCAATATTTTTGCTTTTTCTTTTTCCATTTTAATTTCATGTTTGTAGTCTTGACAATTTTTACATTCAAGATCAATTTCAATATTACTTTCAAGTCTAGACATTTTGTCTTCTAAAATTATTTCTTTTTCAAAGTTATTTTCAACGGATGTTGAAGATTTATTCTTAAAAATAATTTTTGATTCAATGTTGCAAAAGTGTTTGAAGTTGTTTTCCAATTTTGAAAATTCTAATATAAATTGATCATAGCAAAAATGTTTGGTTTTGGATTGTACCTTATTTGTAGTTGTACAATCTTCACATGCTAAGCGGTGATCAATTCTATTGTTCATGTCACTCCATGTTTTGTTTGTAGTGTCGCTTGGATCTTGAAGCATGTAATCCTTGCCGTCACCACTTGTATTCTCATTAGTTAGAGAATTCATGTAAGCCATATTTTCGTCATCTTCATTTTCCTTGTTGCACCATGGTTTATTGACATACTTTCTTCGGATTAGACACATGTGTTCTTCTTTATTTGTACCTTCAATAACCATATTTGAACTAGTAGTACATGTGTTTATTTCAACTAAATATTTATCTATTAAATTTTCTAAAGTAACTATTTTATGTGCAATATTAAGTTTATCATCTTTGGTTTTACATTTCTCTTGGTGAAATTTTAAAAAGCATTTCCAAATATCATTTATTTATATCAACAATCTCCCCCTTTTTGAGGATTACAAAACCTAAACTCATTAAATCCAAAAATTAATTTTTAGACAAGTATTTAGTGAGTTTATATTCACTTCTCCCCCTTTTTGTAAAATCAAAAAGGTTTAAGCCTATAAGGTAAATGCTCCCCCTTGATGTATGCTCCCCCTCGTTTGAGGGCACCAAGGGTTCGAGATATGGAATTCTTGCAAGAAAAATATTAGAGACACAAGCAAATACATATAGCATAATAACAACTAATAGTAAGCATGGCAATGAAGAATTTAAAACACATATAAAAGCATTCATTAATTCAAGATGATTATGTCAACCACATAATCATTGTTACAAAAGCCATAATGATAGAATTCTAATGCAAGGTAGAATATCCTATTGTGCCAACAAAGAGTGTCATCAAACTTTCTTGAATCCCAAAATGGTTGAGGTGTTTTATTTGAAAATGAGAAACATAAGCATGTAAAATGCTTAGTGGTTTAGTGGAGATAAACTTTTGGTTGCATGGATGTTGGTGAGTTTGGAGATGTGGAACTTGTAGGTGGTGGATTGGAAGTTGGGTTTGTTGGTTGAGGGTTTTGATGTTGTTCAAGTGATGGTGTTTGTTGAGATCTAGTAAGAAGATACTCAATCCAAGTGAAGTGCTCATTCAAAGCAATGGTTTGTTGTTGAAGGAAGATGCAACAAGGGCAATTGTTAACATGCTTCTCAATTTGGTTGATGTCATGTGGTGATGATGGTGAGCTTGATTGGGGTGGATCCAAATTGCGTTGCGCAAGATGTAATGCTAAAAGAGCACTAAGCTCATGAGCCTCTTTTAGCTCCTCAACGAACTTCAAGTGTTCGGAGGAAGGTGATGATGGTGGAACATGGTAGTTGTCTTGGGTGAAGGTTTGAACATGCAACATAGGAGTGGCATGTGAGGTTGTAGGATGTGGTGGTGGTACTCTTGGTGGTGGAGACATGGTTGAGCTTGGGTAGTCATGAAAACATGAAATGGGTGGAAGAGGTTCTTCAAGAGTGAGTGATGTTTTTGTTGAATGAGCAACATGTGAGGTATTGATTGAGAGATTGGGATTGTTGTTTTGGGATTGAGCATGCTCATCATAAGAAGAAACATGAATGAGGGAATGAGTGGGTGATAGGTTGTGTGATGAATCATTATTGTGGGTTTGAGGTTTAGTAGTTGGTTGAATTGGAACAACATCACTTGAGTTATGACAAGAATCAAGTTTCCTCCTCCAAACGGGTTTGACGGAGATCCTTGCGGTTCTTGAAATTTTAGGTTTTTGGTTGTTGGGAGATGACATGTTTGGATGTGATGGCATTTATGATGGGAAGAGGGTATTTATAGTGTATGAGAAATGTGGTTTAGGAAGGTAAATTTTGAGGGATAGCATGGGACAAAATATGTTTGTGAATTTTGGGAAGTATAGGCTGAAGTGGGTCAAAAAGTGATAAAGAAAACAGTATCCCCGACCATCAGATGGCCGGTCCCCTTAATTAGGGGCCGGTCCCCTTAATTAGGGGCCGGTCCCCTTAATCATTAAGGGGGCCGCCTTATATAATTAAGGGGGCCGCCCATCTGGTGATTCCCAGAATGCCAGAATTGGGTTTTTGGCAGAAAATTTTCAAAAAGGTTATATTTTAGGGTTTGGATTCAAGCAAGTTCAATTCTTTGAAGCAATATAGGGCATACTATTCATGAATGTAGAGAGTGATATAGAAACAATTAAATAAGATAATTAATTTCTAATCATCATGCAATCTATTAATTTATCAATTAAGATGTGCAACTAAGGAGGCAATAAGGCAAATTAGTTAAATGTATAACTATATGAAAATGATAATATGTAGACTAGTGCAAACATATTGATGAAAGTTAACAATTAACAAGTAGAAGGATACAAATGCTATGTAGTCTAGTACAAACAATTTGAATCAATTCATTAGAAGCAATATAGGATAAACTAATCATGTATCTAGAGGATGTAATAAAGATGAGTTAAGTAGGCAAATAATTTCCAATTTTCATGCAATCTACTTATTGATCAATTAAGTTTCACAACTAAGGAAGCAATAAGACATGCTAACCATAATAAATTGGCTAGTTTGAACAAAATAGTGAGTGCCTACAAGAAACAAATTGGAAGTAATGATTGTATGGACTTTAGGACTTGTTACAAACAAGATCCATATGGGCAAACCATGATTCTCAAGAAATGATTTGATTAAATTGTGAATGTCATTTTTACATAAATGCAAGACATATATGAGATAATCAAGGAATGTTTTAGGCAAAATGTTTTTAGTTTTATTCAACAATGTTTGAAAGTAAGTTTTCATTTAGATGTGAGAGTGTTGAATGGGATATAACCTAACATCTATAGTTCCTATGTTTTCGCATGCTTGTCTAACTTAATGTCATAAATCTGGAAATGAAAGAATTTAATGAGAAGAAAAGTTCATAAAAGTGAACTAGCGTTAGGTATATATAGGAAGTGCAATTTAATCAAGTTGGAGAATGAGTATGAGACTATTACTAGTGGTGCTCAATTCAGGCTAAACACGACCGTTTTTACGGGTTACACACACCCAACTTCTCACATAGAAGCAATTCAACCGTTAGGTTAAATTGAATTTCTAGTCAATTGATTCTCCAGTAGTCATTCTCCTTTTAGAAGAAATTGAGTTTCTAAATTTACCTATCGAAGATTACCAAATATGAAGTTTTCTTGATTCACTAATACTTGGCTTAATGTTTTGAAGTACATTCAAGTTTGTATCCCAACAAAACAAATTTTGTTTTGTTTCAAAAAAAATGTTTCTATCTTGATAAAGATCAAAATAATGTTATGATAGCTTATGATTAAGCATGTTGTTTGAAGAAGTATAAAATATATATTTGAAAGATTTTAATTCAAAGAGAGAAGTTTTCAAATATGATGTTTTGATTTTGACAATCAAGAAATTTCAAGAGAAAGATATACTTCAAGAGAATCGATTAGGCCCATTGTCACACATAATCATCTCTAATGGCAACTAAAGATGTGAAAGAGATATGGTAGACATTAAACATCTAAATGCAATGAGATAGGAAGGGACAAAGAAAATCATCAATGAATACAATATAGACATATGTATATATATGTATGCATAGAAGGTACATTGTAGTATTGAGTTACTAGCAAGTCTTAATTATCTATTAATCCAATTAGTTAAGAACATATAGATTAAAGTAGTCATAACCACAAGAGAGTCAATTGTCCTAATATCATGTATGCATATATTGGTATTTATGATCTAAAGGCATAACAACTTATGGATTAAATCATATTAGTATACTAATCATGGCATACTATGATATATTGTGACATTAACAAGGTTTTGAAAAGAAAACTTACCTCAGGTCCAGCTTTCCTTTAAGAGTGGGCAAAAGAGCAATAGAAGACGTCTTAAAATTTTGCCCAAAGTATGTAGAAGTAGCAAAGACGAATCCCAACGCAATAAGGATCAAGAATGGTAAAACAAGAGTCCTCCAAGAGTGAGATGTAAACCGCCAAGATCATAGATGACCGCAACCAATACAAAATCAACACGTGTGTAGACTACAAGTGACAAAGATCTTGGTACCCAGATTCTTATGGGTCCGAGTTGATTAGTAGAGAGCATCCAATGCATTTAAATGCACATGATGAGGATGTCATCAAGAAGTACAAGAATTCATCATTTGTTTGTTTTAACAAGCAAACAATAGCTTTCTTGACTAGAGAAATAATCAGTGGATATAAATAATAAAAGTTCTAAATTTTTCCACTAGGTTTAACAAATTTTATTTGTTTTGAAGTATTCGTTAAGTAATCATCTTCAGTAAATCCTAAGCCGGTTTTATCATAAAATGACTTTTGAATGTTAAGTAGATATTTTAAAGATTTAGAACTATTTTCAAATTTAGCCAATATTTTTGCTTTTTCTTTTTCCATTTTAATTTCATGTTTGTAGTCTTGACAATTTTTACATTCAAGATCAATTTCAATATTACTTTCAAGTCTAGACATTTTGTCTTCTAAAATTATTTCTTTTTCAAAGTTATTTTCAACGGATGTTGAAGATTCATTCTTAAAAATAATTTTTGATTCAATGTTGCAAAAGTGTTTGAAGTTGTTTTCCAATTTTGAAAATTCTAATATAAATTGATCATAGCAAAAATGTTTGGTTTTGGATTGTACCTTATTTGTAGTTGTACAATCTTCACATGCTAAGCGGTGATCAATTCTATTGTTCATGTCACTCCATGTTTTGTTTGTAGTGTCGCTTGGATCTTGAAGCATGTAATCCTTGCCGTCACCACTTGTATTCTCATTAGTTAGAGAATTCATGTAAGCCATATTTTCGTCATCTTCATTTTCCTTGTTGCACCATGGTTTATTGACATACTTTCTTCGGATTAGACACATGTGTTCTTCTTTATTTGTACCTTCAATAACCATATTTGAACTAGTAGTACATGTGTTTATTTCAACTAAATATTTATCTATTAAATTTTCTAAAGTAACTATTTTATGTGCAATATTAAGTTTATCATCTTTGGTTTTACATTTCTCTTGGTGAAATTTTAAAAAGCATTTCCAAATATCATTTATTTATATCAACAATCTCCCCCTTTTTGAGGATTACAAAACCTAAACTCATTAAATCCAAAAATTAATTTTTAGACAAGTATTTAGTGAGTTTATATTCACTTCTCCCCCTTTTTGTAAAATCAAAAAGGTTTAAGCCTATAAGGTAAATGCTCCCCCTTGATGTATGCTCCCCCTCGTTTGAGGGCACCAAGGGTTCGAGATATGGAATTCTTGCAAGAAAAATATTAGAGACACAAGCAAATACATATAGCATAATAACAACTAATAGTAAGCATGGCAATGAAGAATTTAAAACACATATAAAAGCATTCATTAATTCAAGATGATTATGTCAACCACATAATCATTGTTACAAAAGCCATAATGATAGAATTCTAATGCAAGGTAGAATATCCTATTGTGCCAACAAAGAGTGTCATCAAACTTTCTTGAATCCCAAAATGGTTGAGGTGTTTTATTTGAAAATGAGAAACATAAGCATGTAAAATGCTTAGTGGTTTAGTGGAGATAAACTTTTGGTTGCATGGATGTTGGTGAGTTTGGAGATGTGGAACTTGTAGGTGGTGGATTTGAAGTTGGGTTTGTTGGTTGAGGGTTTTGATGTTGTTCAAGTGATGGTGTTTGTTGAGATCTAGTAAGAAGATACTCAATCCAAGTGAAGTGCTCATTCAAAGCAATGGTTTGTTGTTGAAGGAAGATGCAACAAGGGCAATTGTTAACATGCTTCTCAATTTGGTTGATGTCATGTGGTGATGATGGTGAGCTTGATTGGGGTGGATCCAAATTGCGTTGCGCAAGATGTAATGCTAAAAGAGCACTAAGCTCATGAGCCTCTTTTAGCTCCTCAACGAACTTCAAGTGTTCGGAGGAAGGTGATGATGGTGGAACATGGTAGTTGTCTTGGGTGAAGGTTTGAACATGCAACATAGGAGTGGCATGTGAGGTTGTAGGATGTGGTGGTGGTACTCTTGGTGGTGGAGACATGGTTGAGCTTGGGTAGTCATGAAAACATGAAATGGGTGGAAGAGGTTCTTCAAGAGTGAGTGATGTTTTTGTTGAATGAGCAACATGTGAGGTATTGATTGAGAGATTGGGATTGTTGTTTTGGGATTGAGCATGCTCATCATAAGAAGAAACATGAATGAGGGAATGAGTGGGTGATAGGTTGTGTGATGAATCATTATTGTGGGTTTGAGGTTTAGTAGTTGGTTGAATTGGAACAACATCACTTGAGTTATGACAAGAATCAAGTTTCCTCCTCCAAACGGGTTTGACGGAGATCCTTGCGGTTCTTGAAATTTTAGGTTTTTGGTTGTTGGGAGATGACATGTTTGGATGTGATGGCATTTATGATGGGAAGAGGGTATTTATAGTGTATGAGAAATGTGGTTTAGGAAGGTAAATTTTGAGGGATAGCATGGGACAAAATATGTTTGTGAATTTTGGGAAGTATAGGCTGAAGTGGGTCAAAAAGTGATAAAGAAAACAGTATCCCCGACCATCAGATGGCCGGTCCCCTTAATTAGGGGCCGGTCCCCTTAATTAGGGGCCGGTCCCCTTAATCATTAAGGGGGCCGCCTTATATAATTAAGGGGGCCGCCCATCTGGTGATTCCCAGAATGCCAGAATTGGGTTTTTGGCAGAAAATTTTCAAAAAGGTTATATTTTGGGGTTTGGATTCAAGCAAGTTCAATTCTTTGAAGCAATATAGGGCATACTATTCATGAATGTAGAGAGTGATATAGAAACAATTAAATAAGATAATTAATTTCTAATCATCATGCAATCTATTAATTTATCAATTAAGATGTGCAACTAAGGAGGCAATAAGGCAAATTAGTTAAATGTATAACTATATGAAAATGATAATATGTAGACTAGTGCAAACATATTGATGAAAGTTAACAATTAACAAGTAGAAGGATACAAATGCTATGTAGTCTAGTACAAACAATTTGCATCAATTCATTAGAAGCAATATAGGATAAACTAATCATGTATCTAGAGGATGTAATAAAGATGAGTTAAGTAGGCAAATAATTTCCAATTTTCATGCAATCTACTTATTGATCAATTAAGTTTCACAACTAAGGAAGCAATAAGACATGCTAACCATAATAAATTGGCTAGTTTGAACAAAATAGTGAGTGCCTACAAGAAACAAATTGGAAGTAATGATTGTATGGACTTTAGGACTTGTTACAAACAAGATCCATATGGGCAAACCATGATTCTCAAGAAATGATTTGATTAAATTGTGAATGTCATTTTTACATAAATGCAAGACATATATGAGATAATCAAGGAATGTTTTAGGCAAAATGTTTTTAGTTTTATTCAACAATGTTTGAAAGTAAGTTTTCATTTAGATGTGAGAGTGTTGAATGGGATATAACCTAACATCTATAGTTCCTATGTTTTCGCATGCTTGTCTAACTTAATGTCATAAATCTGGAAATGAAAGAATTTAATGAGAAGAAAAGTTCATAAAAGTGAACTAGCGTTAGGTATATATAGGAAGTGCAATTTAATCAAGTTGGAGAATGAGTATGAGACTATTACTAGTGGTGCTCAATTCAGGCTAAACACGACCGTTTTTACGGGTTACACACACCCAACTTCTCACATAGAAGCAATTCAACCGTTAGGTTAAATTGAATTTCTAGTCAATTGATTCTCCAGTAGTCATTCTCCTTTTAGAAGAAATTGAGTTTCTAAATTTACCTATCGAAGATTACCAAATATGAAGTTTTCTTGATTCACTAATACTTGGCTTAATGTTTTGAAGTACATTCAAGTTTGTATCCCAACAAAACAAATTTTGTTTTGTTTCAAAAAAAATGTTTCTATCTTGATAAAGATCAAAATAATGTTATGATAGCTTATGATTAAGCATGTTGTTTGAAGAAGTATAAAATATATATTTGAAAGATTTTAATTCAAAGAGAGAAGTTTTCAAATATGATGTTTTGATTTTGACAATCAAGAAATTTCAAGAGAAAGATATACTTCAAGAGAATCGATTAGGCCCATTGTCACACATAATCATCTCTAATGGCAACTAAAGATGTGAAAGAGATATGGTAGACATTAAACATCTAAATGCAATGAGATAGGAAGGGACAAAGAAAATCATCAATGAATACAATATAGACATATGTATATATATGTATGCATAGAAGGTACATTGTAGTATTGAGTTACTAGCAAGTCTTAATTATCTATTAATCCAATTAGTTAAGAACATATAGATTAAAGTAGTCATAACCACAAGAGAGTCAATTGTCCTAATATCATGTATGCATATATTGGTATTTATGATCTAAAGGCATAACAACTTATGGATTAAATCATATTAGTATACTAATCATGGCATACTATGATATATTGTGACATTAACAAGGTTTTGAAAAGAAAACTTACCTCAGGTCCAGCTTTCCTTTAAGAGTGGGCAAAAGAGCAATAGAAGACGTCTTAAAATTTTGCCCAAAGTATGTAGAAGTAGCAAAGACGAATCCCAACGCAATAAGGATCAAGAATGGTAAAACAAGAGTCCTCCAAGAGTGAGATGTAAACCGCCAAGATCATAGATGACCGCAACCAATACAAAATCAACACGTGTGTAGACTACAAGTGACAAAGATCTTGGTACCCAGATTCTTATGGGTCCGAGTTGATTAGTAGAGAGCATCCAATGCATTTAAATGCACATGATGAGGATGTCATCAAGAAGTACAAGAATTCATCATTTGTTTGTTTTAACAAGCAAACAATAGCTTTCTTGACTAGAGAAATAATCAGTGGATATAAATAATAAAAGTTCTAAATTTTTCCACTAGGTTTAACAAATTTTATTTGTTTTGAAGTATTCGTTAAGTAATCATCTTCAGTAAATCCTAAGCCGGTTTTATCATAAAATGACTTTTGAATGTTAAGTAGATATTTTAAAGATTTAGAACTATTTTCAAATTTAGCCAATATTTTTGCTTTTTCTTTTTCCATTTTAATTTCATGTTTGTAGTCTTGACAATTTTTACATTCAAGATCAATTTCAATATTACTTTCAAGTCTAGACATTTTGTCTTCTAAAATTATTTCTTTTTCAAAGTTATTTTCAACGGATGTTGAAGATTCATTCTTAAAAATAATTTTTGATTCAATGTTGCAAAAGTGTTTGAAGTTGTTTTCCAATTTTGAAAATTCTAATATAAATTGATCATAGCAAAAATGTTTGGTTTTGGATTGTACCTTATTTGTAGTTGTACAATCTTCACATGCTAAGCGGTGATCAATTCTATTGTTCATGTCACTCCATGTTTTGTTTGTAGTGTCGCTTGGATCTTGAAGCATGTAATCCTTGCCGTCACCACTTGTATTCTCATTAGTTAGAGAATTCATGTAAGCCATATTTTCGTCATCTTCATTTTCCTTGTTGCACCATGGTTTATTGACATACTTTCTTCGGATTAGACACATGTGTTCTTCTTTATTTGTACCTTCAATAACCATATTTGAACTAGTAGTACATGTGTTTATTTCAACTAAATATTTATCTATTAAATTTTCTAAAGTAACTATTTTATGTGCAATATTAAGTTTATCATCTTTGGTTTTACATTTCTCTTGGTGAAATTTTAAAAAGCATTTCCAAATATCATTTATTTATATCAACAATCTCCCCCTTTTTGAGGATTACAAAACCTAAACTCATTAAATCCAAAAATTAATTTTTAGACAAGTATTTAGTGAGTTTATATTCACTTCTCCCCCTTTTTGTAAAATCAAAAAGGTTTAAGCCTATAAGGTAAATGCTCCCCCTTGATGTATGCTCCCCCTCGTTTGAGGGCACCAAGGGTTCGAGATATGGAATTCTTGCAAGAAAAATATTAGAGACACAAGCAAATACATATAGCATAATAACAACTAATAGTAAGCATGGCAATGAAGAATTTAAAACACATATAAAAGCATTCATTAATTCAAGATGATTATGTCAACCACATAATCATTGTTACAAAAGCCATAATGATAGAATTCTAATGCAAGGTAGAATATCCTATTGTGCCAACAAAGAGTGTCATCAAACTTTCTTGAATCCCAAAATGGTTGAGGTGTTTTATTTGAAAATGAGAAACATAAGCATGTAAAATGCTTAGTGGTTTAGTGGAGATAAACTTTTGGTTGCATGGATGTTGGTGAGTTTGGAGATGTGGAACTTGTAGGTGGTGGATTTGAAGTTGGGTTTGTTGGTTGAGGGTTTTGATGTTGTTCAAGTGATGGTGTTTGTTGAGATCTAGTAAGAAGATACTCAATCCAAGTGAAGTGCTCATTCAAAGCAATGGTTTGTTGTTGAAGGAAGATGCAACAAGGGCAATTGTTAACATGCTTCTCAATTTGGTTGATGTCATGTGGTGATGATGGTGAGCTTGATTGGGGTGGATCCAAATTGCGTTGCGCAAGATGTAATGCTAAAAGAGCACTAAGCTCATGAGCCTCTTTTAGCTCCTCAACGAACTTCAAGTGTTCGGAGGAAGGTGATGATGGTGGAACATGGTAGTTGTCTTGGGTGAAGGTTTGAACATGCAACATAGGAGTGGCATGTGAGGTTGTAGGATGTGGTGGTGGTACTCTTGGTGGTGGAGACATGGTTGAGCTTGGGTAGTCATGAAAACATGAAATGGGTGGAAGAGGTTCTTCAAGAGTGAGTGATGTTTTTGTTGAATGAGCAACATGTGAGGTATTGATTGAGAGATTGGGATTGTTGTTTTGGGATTGAGCATGCTCATCATAAGAAGAAACATGAATGAGGGAATGAGTGGGTGATAGGTTGTGTGATGAATCATTATTGTGGGTTTGAGGTTTAGTAGTTGGTTGAATTGGAACAACATCACTTGAGTTATGACAAGAATCAAGTTTCCTCCTCCAAACGGGTTTGACGGAGATCCTTGCGGTTCTTGAAATTTTAGGTTTTTGGTTGTTGGGAGATGACATGTTTGGATGTGATGGCATTTATGATGGGAAGAGGGTATTTATAGTGTATGAGAAATGTGGTTTAGGAAGGTAAATTTTGAGGGATAGCATGGGACAAAATATGTTTGTGAATTTTGGGAAGTATAGGCTGAAGTGGGTCAAAAAGTGATAAAGAAAACAGTATCCCCGACCATCAGATGGCCGGTCCCCTTAATTAGGGGCCGGTCCCCTTAATTAGGGGCCGGTCCCCTTAATCATTAAGGGGGCCGCCTTATATAATTAAGGGGGCCGCCCATCTGGTGATTCCCAGAATGCCAGAATTGGGTTTTTGGCAGAAAATTTTCAAAAAGGTTATATTTTGGGGTTTGGATTCAAGCAAGTTCAATTCTTTGAAGCAATATAGGGCATACTATTCATGAATGTAGAGAGTGATATAGAAACAATTAAATAAGATAATTAATTTCTAATCATCATGCAATCTATTAATTTATCAATTAAGATGTGCAACTAAGGAGGCAATAAGGCAAATTAGTTAAATGTATAACTATATGAAAATGATAATATGTAGACTAGTGCAAACATATTGATGAAAGTTAACAATTAACAAGTAGAAGGATACAAATGCTATGTAGTCTAGTACAAACAATTTGCATCAATTCATTAGAAGCAATATAGGATAAACTAATCATGTATCTAGAGGATGTAATAAAGATGAGTTAAGTAGGCAAATAATTTCCAATTTTCATGCAATCTACTTATTGATCAATTAAGTTTCACAACTAAGGAAGCAATAAGACATGCTAACCATAATAAATTGGCTAGTTTGAACAAAATAGTGAGTGCCTACAAGAAACAAATTGGAAGTAATGATTGTATGGACTTTAGGACTTGTTACAAACAAGATCCATATGGGCAAACCATGATTCTCAAAAAATGATTTGATTAAATTGTGAATGTCATTTTTACATAAATGCAAGACATATATGAGATAATCAAGGAATGTTTTAGGCAAAATGTTTTTAGTTTTATTCAACAATGTTTGAAAGTAAGTTTTCATTTAGATGTGAGAGTGTTGAATGGGATATAACCTAACATCTATAGTTCCTATGTTTTCGCATGCTTGTCTAACTTAATGTCATAAATCTGGAAATGAAAGAATTTAATGAGAAGAAAAGTTCATAAAAGTGAACTAGCGTTAGGTATATATAGGAAGTGCAATTTAATCAAGTTGGAGAATGAGTATGAGACTATTACTAGTGGTGCTCAATTCAGGCTAAACACGACCGTTTTTACGGGTTACACACACCCAACTTCTCACATAGAAGCAATTCAACCGTTAGGTTAAATTGAATTTCTAGTCAATTGATTCTCCAGTAGTCATTCTCCTTTTAGAAGAAATTGAGTTTCTAAATTTACCTATCGAAGATTACCAAATATGAAGTTTTCTTGATTCACTAATACTTGGCTTAATGTTTTGAAGTACATTCAAGTTTGTATCCCAACAAAACAAATTTTGTTTTGTTTCAAAAAAAATGTTTCTATCTTGATAAAGATCAAAATAATGTTATGATAGCTTATGATTAAGCATGTTGTTTGAAGAAGTATAAAATATATATTTGAAAGATTTTAATTCAAAGAGAGAAGTTTTCAAATATGATGTTTTGATTTTGACAATCAAGAAATTTCAAGAGAAAGATATACTTCAAGAGAATCGATTAGGCCCATTGTCACACATAATCATCTCTAATGGCAACTAAAGATGTGAAAGAGATATGGTAGACATTAAACATCTAAATGCAATGAGATAGGAAGGGACAAAGAAAATCATCAATGAATACAATATAGACATATGTATATATATGTATGCATAGAAGGTACATTGTAGTATTGAGTTACTAGCAAGTCTTAATTATCTATTAATCCAATTAGTTAAGAACATATAGATTAAAGTAGTCATAACCACAAGAGAGTCAATTGTCCTAATATCATGTATGCATATATTGGTATTTATGATCTAAAGGCATAACAACTTATGGATTAAATCATATTAGTATACTAATCATGGCATACTATGATATATTGTGACATTAACAAGGTTTTGAAAAGAAAACTTACCTCAGGTCCAGCTTTCCTTTAAGAGTGGGCAAAAGAGCAATAGAAGACGTCTTAAAATTTTGCCCAAAGTATGTAGAAGTAGCAAAGACGAATCCCAACGCAATAAGGATCAAGAATGGTAAAACAAGAGTCCTCCAAGAGTGAGATGTAAACCGCCAAGATCATAGATGACCGCAACCAATACAAAATCAACACGTGTGTAGACTACAAGTGACAAAGATCTTGGTACCCAGATTCTTATGGGTCCGAGTTGATTAGTAGAGAGCATCCAATGCATTTAAATGCACATGATGAGGATGTCATCAAGAAGTACAAGAATTCATCATTTGTTTGTTTTAACAAGCAAACAATAGCTTTCTTGACTAGAGAAATAATCAGTGGATATAAATAATAAAAGTTCTAAATTTTTCCACTAGGTTTAACAAATTTTATTTGTTTTGAAGTATTCGTTAAGTAATCATCTTCAGTAAATCCTAAGCCGGTTTTATCATAAAATGACTTTTGAATGTTAAGTAGATATTTTAAAGATTTAGAACTATTTTCAAATTTAGCCAATATTTTTGCTTTTTCTTTTTCCATTTTAATTTCATGTTTGTAGTCTTGACAATTTTTACATTCAAGATCAATTTCAATATTACTTTCAAGTCTAGACATTTTGTCTTCTAAAATTATTTCTTTTTCAAAGTTATTTTCAACGGATGTTGAAGATTCATTCTTAAAAATAATTTTTGATTCAATGTTGCAAAAGTGTTTGAAGTTGTTTTCCAATTTTGAAAATTCTAATATAAATTGATCATAGCAAAAATGTTTGGTTTTGGATTGTACCTTATTTGTAGTTGTACAATCTTCACATGCTAAGCGGTGATCAATTCTATTGTTCATGTCACTCCATGTTTTGTTTGTAGTGTCGCTTGGATCTTGAAGCATGTAATCCTTGCCGTCACCACTTGTATTCTCATTAGTTAGAGAATTCATGTAAGCCATATTTTCGTCATCTTCATTTTCCTTGTTGCACCATGGTTTATTGACATACTTTCTTCGGATTAGACACATGTGTTCTTCTTTATTTGTACCTTCAATAACCATATTTGAACTAGTAGTACATGTGTTTATTTCAACTAAATATTTATCTATTAAATTTTCTAAAGTAACTATTTTATGTGCAATATTAAGTTTATCATCTTTGGTTTTACATTTCTCTTGGTGAAATTTTAAAAAGCATTTCCAAATATCATTTGCCGTTTTATAAGGAAGTAATCTTTCATATTCAACTCTTGGTAGAATTTTGAAAATAAGTAATTTGGCTTTAGTGTTTTTATCAAATTTGGTTTGAAGGTTATTATATTGATTTTGAAAATCCATTTTGGTTGGTTTAAGATCACCAATTGAAATGATATGCTAAAGATCAAGATCTATTGATTTCACATAATTTTCAAATTTGTTTTTCCATTCAAGAAAATGATCATTTTTAAATAATGGTGGTTGTTGCATAAATTCCCCTTCTAAATATTTTTCAAATTCCATAGATCGTTACAAGTTTTAAAATACAGTCTATTTTAAAAATCTTGCTAGACGTGGCTCTGGTACCAATTGTGGAAAACTAGAAGGGGGGGTTGAATAGTTTTGCGTCTTTTTCGTTTAATAAGAATTTGCTTTTCAAAGAATTGATATTAATTGTAAAAACCTTTGAAGCTAAAGTATAGATACAAACCTAATTCACATATATCATATATATATACACTACTTGTTTAAAGTGTTGAATAGAAATTATAATTCCATATATCTCACTTAATTGCAAGTTTGTACTAATATATATATATATATATATATATATATATATATATATATATATATATATATGTGTGTCTTAGTAATTGTTTTATACTTATATTTTACCAAAGTATAATTAATGTTTTAAATGTAACCTAGTTTGATCTTTATGTAAAATCAATATATGCACAACACACAATATTAGCAATATATGAGAAGCTAGTAAGTAAGCAAGTAAAGAGTGAGAGATGGAAAGATCAAACCGAGAGACAAAGGATTTATAGTGGTTCGGCAACAAGGACACCTTCCTTGCCCTACTCCACTCCCCGAGCACCGAACTCGAGAGTTTTCTTCACTAAGTCAATAACCTCCCTTATGGCGGAGAAAACCGTACACACCAAAAGCTTACACCAATTAACGACACAAAGCAAGATGTCGAGTTCTAATCGTAGCTAGAACCAATCTCACACCAAATATCACACCACTTCTTCTTCACACCTTTACACTACTTCAATACTACTTCACACCACAAGTATCTTCACACCTTCAAGGCACTAATGTCTTGACACCTTCAAGCCACTAATGTCTTCACACCTTTAAGCCACTAATGTCTTGACACCTTCAAGTCACTAATGTCTTCACACCTTTAAGCCACTAATGTCTTGACACCTTCAAGCCACTAATGTCTTCACACCTTTAAGCTACTAAAGTCTTCACAACTTCAATCTACTAATGTCTTCAAGTCTTCTTCACTTGGAACCCTCAATATCTTCACAACAAGTTCTTATTTATACAATCTCCTATCACCAATACTATCTAACCCTTCTTCTCCACTTCAAGTTCCACTTTACTCTTACACCAATTCTAGATTCTTCAACTAAATCTAGCTAACTAACACATACACCTTGTTCACCAATGGATGAAAGATTTACAAGAAAATATAAACAAGCAACTTAGATAGCAAGATGATACTAAGTTGTAATACTTCTAATAGAAGTATTCTTCTCTTTGCACTTTGAATGTTGAGGCTTGAATCACTTTGAAACAAAGATCAAAGTATATAAGATCAAAGGATTATTAGAGAAAGGAAATGGATGTTTAGATCTGAAAGTTTCTGGTGCAAAAAGGTGAGGAAAATGTGTAAAATGATCCAGTATTTAAAGGGCCAGATTTTACTGTTCGGGAGCGTTGCCGGTCCCCTTAATTGTAGGCCGGTCCCCTTAATGATTAAGGGGGCCGCCTAGTAAAATTAAGGGGGCCGCCCTCCTGAACATTTGAAAAGATTCTCTGGATAAAATTTGCCCTTTTTGGTTGGAAATTTGAAATCATATTTTTGTGGTTTAATAAAGCTTTACCAAAAATGATTTACAAATATATATAAAATGTTAAAATCATTTTATAAAATGTTATGTCTTAAGACAAGATTTCCTTTGATCTTATAATGCACTAATCACTTTGTTTATTCATACCTTAAGTGATTAAATGGTGAAAGTGAGTATTTACTACTAAATACTTGTTTACGTCATAACCTTTGGTTTGATGAGTTTACGTTTTGTGATTATCAAAACATAGAGATATCGAAAGATATGAATAACGTTTTTAGTCATTTATTTATATCAACAGGCACAACATCGAAAAAATGGAATTTTAGGTGGAAAACATAGTGTGATGAATTCTACAAGATTCCAAAGCACCGCTAGTAGTAGTAAACCATTACCTAGGAACTTTCAACAAAATACTAGGGATTGGCTTGCATCTAAGAGTAGTGGCACAAATAAGAATGCTAGGAAAGTAGAATGCAACACAAAGAATTCCAAATCAAGTGTCAAGACCCAATCCACTAAGATACCAAATCAAAACAAACCCATTGATAAGAAGCAAGAGGTTAAGAAACCTAATAGGTGGATATCTAAAGAATGTAGTTTCTCCAAGACTGAGACTTCCGCTGCATCTGATAAGAAAACTACATCTAGATCTTACCTTAGGTGGATTCCTACGGAGAAAGTTTTTAAAACAGTTAGTCTTAGATGGATTCCCACAGGAAAGATTTTTGATAGTTGCACCAAGACAAATAATAGTGATAATCTTCAGGATAAGGAAGTAAAAACCATTACAACCGTTGATATTCAACACCCGCTGAGTGATGATTCATGTACTTCTAACACTGTTATTTGTGAAACCTCTTCATCTTTGGTTGCAGGTGCTTCAACTATCTCAGAACCCAGTTCTTCAGAGGGTTCAAATTCTGTAAATTCTATAAAATCATTCTTTCAATCTTCTATTTTTGATTTTCCATTTCTTTTATAAAACAAAAACAAAATACAAAATTTGAAAAACCAACAAAAACAAAATACAAAAATATAAAATTAAAAAATCCAAAAATATTCTTCTCACGACATGTCTCTCGTATAAATCAATATTCTGTACGTTTCTAGAAATGTCATTCAACAATGACACGGACATTTACAGATGCTTGAACGGGAGTTCTTTAAAATGTTTTCCTAAAACATGTCGTTTCTCAAAAGTTTCTTCACTATGGCTTTCGTATACTTCAATACGAAACCCGTGCTTCAAAGTGAAATCTTTTCAAAAAATTAAGTCCGGGTATAACAACTCGAAAAGATTTCAAATAAGGGCTTAAACGATGACTTCTGATTATTTTCAAATCAAGGACTCGTATTTTCAAGGACGAAATCTTTTTCAAAAAGTTCGAGTCTAAACAAACGAAAAAGACTTCAAACAAAAACTCGTTTTCAAAATTGTAATCTTGAGCACTTTTTCAAGATTCATCAAAAGATTTTTCAAAATCTTTCAAATGAGTGCTCAAGATAACTCCCTCAAAACCCTTAATTGATTTTAAAATGTGCTATCATTAAGGGGGAGTACAAAAACAAAATTGTTCTGAATTCATGCAAAATGAAATCTGTCTTTCTCTCCAAAATGCTTTTTCTTAATCAGTTGATATCAAAAATATCACGATATGCTATTTTTGAGGGGGAGAAGACATGATTAAAATGTGATCAATGATGTTTAAAGAGTGTGACTGAATCTCAAAAGAGCTCGACTCAGAAAATACCAATGAATTGACGAAACTTAAAATGTCAGTAATCGAAAAGACTTGTCCTGGACGGGTAATAATTTCAAGCTAGTCTAACTAGTGATGTAAGCGTGTCTCGAATAGGACTTGTCTGAGTAGAATGTACCGTATCGAGAGACTTTCTTTAGACTTGACCAGGACGGGTAATAACTTCAAGCTAGTCTAACTAGTGATGTAAGCGTGTCTCGAATCGGTCATGTTCAATGAAAGTGGATCAATTCAAAAAGTGCAAACTCCTCACGCATGTGCAAATTTCTTAAAAATTCATGAGCACATGTGAAGGGGGAGTCCTTCATAAGAAACAAAAACTCTCAAAGTGTCAACAAAAATGTGTTTATATTCATAAACACTTTGAGAGATTTTCAATCAAAGGTTTCATGGCAATTATAGGATTCATGGAGTTATAAGGTGACTAAGGTTAGGGAAAACCGTCCTATGATCCGCCAGAGCCGGAGGGATCTACCCAAGGACAATTCCAATAGATTAGAATAAGAAGTCCTTAGGTATGATTGAAAAAAGGAGAAAATGAGAAAGGAGAAAGAAGGGGTTGAAGAATTAAAAAGAAAAGTTATGAAAAAGGGTGAAAAGAAATAGCCCTCCATATATTCAACCTTAGGGCAGACACCGGGTTCAATTCATATGCTACTGGTTGTTACTAAGGTGACACCGGTATTGAAGATAAAGACGTCATGGACCCAGTGACGCACTGCACTAAACCTTCTAGCCACTCAAGTTCTCTTAAAAGAGCTTGTTTCATTCTCACGGGGAACCGGCATAATCTATTGACCTATCTCTTAGAGATGGTTGATATTGAAGCAGGAGACCTCTCCCTAATCTCCGCATAGGAAACCAAATGTGCACTTATCGAGTCTAGAGCCCCGAGATTCATCAAAAGATCTCATAGGAACACATGATATTTCTACACTGGTTGTTCAGCATTAAGGACGCCAGATGTAAACTTAAGAGTCCTACGTAGATCTTAGCAATCTGCCGAGAACATTTATGAGAGGAATTACTTATGTATATTCTCAATGATTGAACGGAAATTCCTGCCAGGGTCAACATCAAGCAGCCCTGACAGCAGGTCACTTCGGTAATTCTTTATGGGTTACGCTTAGTGTTCGCGGTGGTTTCAAACGGTCTACAGTCGTGGAGTGATCCCCAGCGACTCACCCAGTCATTGAGCTACTTAGTAGGTTTCGTAAGCTCTTTCGGGAGTATCTGATATGGGAACGGCCATGGTAAGGGTTAGAAGGAGTCTTCACACTATGCTGTTGACGATCTCTAATTCCTTATATGTAAGTACCGGTTGTTTATTACTAACTGTTTACCTGCAGCTATACATCATTTCCATGGCGAAAGATTCCACATGCTCATACATGCATCAACAAAGTCAAAGGAAAGTTCTCACAAAGATCAGAGGATAGTAACAGTCAAAGAAAGATTCTTCGCCAAAAAGAAGAATCTACAAAGTAAAGGAAAGAACGGGAACAACAAATGCATGTGTCACAAAGACTTAAGATGTATGAGCATGTTGGAATGGCAGACAACCACCACAAACACAGAAGTGACGAAAGGCAGATGGCATCATTGGATCATATCAACATCAATGAACAAAGAACAATGAACAAAGTACTATGACTCATCTAATGATTCTTTAAGACGTCAAGAGCTATGAATGTTAAAGTATGAAGACAAAGATGATGACGTCGCGCAACCTTCAATGACCAACACTTAGGGGGAGATTGTTAGCATCGTATTTTATTTATAAAAAGTGTCGGTCATTAACGTATTGTTTTATGTTGCTTTAGAATATCATTATGATGAAGTTTATGTGTAGTTTTTCATGATTTTATAAAGTCTAAGGGCTAGTTTTGTAATAAGGTCAAAGATTAGAGAAGCTTTAGACTTCAACTATAAATACTCTTGTAAACCTCATTTGAGAGGTTGGTTCTCTTAGGTAATTACATTGTCTTTCATTTCACACACTAGGAGATCCCATCCACTCTCTCTCTCTACTTACTTTCTCTCTCTAGATCTAGCCTTGATTCAATAGTGATATAGGTTGTTCTACAGTCCTACACAATCCCTAATAGATCTATTCACAATTATTTACGTTCACCCTTCAAGTGATTAAGGTTCATGATCGAGGGACTTTTGGCAATAGCTACTTAAGCAATAATAATATCAGGAAAAGACTTGTGTTCGGTTTTTGAGCATGTATCCCCCCCGCCCCCACAAAAATAAGTTAAATGTGGGCTATGAACTCACCTTAGTAGTACAGTAGAACAAATGTAATCTCAACGATGCAAGACAACGGCTTCACACACAACCTATAAGATATGGCAAGTTTTAGTTTTTAAGTCTCGTTTTATTGCGAACGTTTATTATTAATCACGAATAATCCATAAAGTGCATAGGCGATGTGTTACGTCGTAGATAAAGTAGATAATGGTTTCGTATTGTTTTATCGTCTAAAATTTAATTATCGTTATATAAATTTTATACGTGTATATATATATATATATATATATATATATATATATATATATATATATATATATATATATATATATATATATATATAATTTATTGTTTAAAAATCAATATTACTATTTGAGCCTTTAAGTTTCTCAAATTTACACTTTTCACCCTTAACGAAAATTATTTACGTCGTTAGTCCAAATATATATATATATTTACGTTTTAAGTCCAATTATTTCAATATTTACATTTTTCAATTCCAAGTTTCAATATTAACAGTTTATACCTATAGAAAACATATTTTATACTTTTCACCCTAAGTTTACAAATTTCACAATTTTAGTCCCTAGTTATCGAATTTTTACAAATTTAGTCCAAAAATTACCAAATTCAAAACTTAACAGCTTAATAGCTTATTTTCCTTATTATTCACAAAATGGGCTTTAACGAGTCCATTTAAGGGCCCGTTAACAATTTTTGATCCAAGGTGTTTGGGGGAACATTGGGTTTATCAAAATCCATCTTTTTAAGTCCTAATTACATTTTAAAAGTGCTTTTTCACCCAGCTTATTAGAATAAGCTAAAACTAGTTATGGGGCTTATCGGCCCATATAATGTTTTTAAGTTTCTGAAAATCTTGGGATAACTCGTTTAGCTTTAGGCTTGTTTAAGTGACTAAATCAAATTGTTAGGTCGAATTATTTACCATTCTCGTTTGTATACTAGGTAGATAATTATATCGTACAAAAATATTGATTGGTCATGTGTCGAATATTGAAATGGCGAGGTCAAAGTGTAGCCAAAAACTTAATACGTATAACTTGTAAAATTTGAAAAATAAACTAAGTCTTTTAGTGAAAACGTATGGGTCCAATGTGACTTAGAAACGTGTGAGTTTTATAGTGTATACGTTAATATAAGCTTAAGGTTATTATATGTACTCGTTAATGACATATCCAAGTAATAGTACGATTCATAAAATATATACGTTGTTTTTATGATTTACGATTTATAAGTTTCAAGTGTGTGTACACAATATTATACGTACGTATATATAAATAGAAAGAAAGGTTCATGTCCTCACCTCACCTATGAAAGCTGGCATAAAAACATTTGTAGGGATCGTGTAATGGTACAATAGCTTCGTGGTTCACTTCACGTTCCACCAAGGGTTCAAGATGCTCCAAGCTTGGCTTCCTAGGTTTGCTTTGAGACGTGGTACTCTTGGCGATTCGTTTGTCCCTCCACAGCTCCTTCTCGTTATTATTTTTGGTGTAATGGTACGTATAAGTGTATGTGATGTTTTGAGTTTGCATGGGAGGTTTATATAGGTAGTTTTTGAGTGTGTAGAGACAAGATAAGCTCACAAGAGTTTGAGGTTGCATGTTAGGCGAATAGTAACACCACACTCCACACCCAATCGCATTTGTACAAAGCTTAGATCTTGTAAGATCTCTTCCTATTCATTCCTGACAATCATATGGTGTTTAGGGTTCGTTTTGTTGTCATTGGGAAGCATGGGAGGTGCTAGGGAATATCATGCCACGTTTAAGCTTATCATTTCAATAGTGAGTTTGGTGTTTTACTTAGGCTGTTTCTGGGGTAGTAAACGAGCAAAGGAGATTGCAAGTTTTATTGTTCGTGGTTCTTGGGCACTAGGGGAAACGAGTTAAGTAAAACTATGTGCATGTTATGTGTAGAAATCGTAAGATAGAAGGGTGGTTTTGGAGCTTGGTCACGACAGGGAACAAAGAAAAAAAAGAGATAACAATAGGGTGCATTTGGGCTTGTAACCGGGCTCAGAGTTTGGTTTCGGCCAAAAGAAAAGAAAGAAAAGAAAAGAGTCCGTTTGGTTTATATATATGTATCCGTGGCCCAATGAGTGTTGGGGGCCCACATGGCGTGTTTCGAGTATCGTGTCGAAGTTCAAAAATATTAGTGAGCGTTCTCAGGAAGTTTCGTAGGTTCGGGAAATATATAAATAGTATACGGTATTTAGACGAAACACATTGTTATAAATATAAATGTTTTATATATATTTATCATTCGCAATAATCATAGGTTATCTAGGTCGTGTGTAAGCATCGTTCCTGGGTAAACGATCAATCACAGTTATCGTAGTGGTTCAATATCAAGCCATATCATAAAAAAAATTGTTACCCGTAAAATCGTGTTAAGTTATCGTAACATCGTTTTATTTATTCGTGTACATTTACTAATCGTAAGGGAAATTTACGAGAGGTTACACGAAGGTAGGAAGCATGGATTTTGAACCTACAGCAAAAGTGGTTAGTTTATGATAATGAAAATTTGCCTAGCCACAACATAATATGAGAATATGAGCAAATATATCACAATCACACGACATATACGAGCCATCGACAATGCAATCAAAGTAGTAGACAAGAAGTCATTCCAAGTAAAATGTTGACTTTTCAAAAGTCAATGACAAGAAATGAAAAATTCTAGCCTACTTTTGGAAATAAAAGAAAATGAAAATAACAAAGAGAAATTCCTACTTCTATAAATTGAGTACTCCCTAGGATTTTTTAAATGGGGCAAAGTCTCCATAAAGAATGCTCTAAGCTTGAGGTGGATGAGAGATGGTGTCTAAACGCTCCAAAATGTGGTTTAAGATAAACCTCATTTCGTATGTTCGTTCACGGATATCCTTTTGACATCCTTCACTAATATGAGCGGTTCTCTCACAATTTCCGCAATTATGGTAAGGAAAGTTTGGTGGAAGGAGTTCATTGGTTGTTGGTGCACCATTTATGTTTGATGGGGCAAACGTGGATGGTTGAGAGGTGTTTTGATTTCCTACCCTAGATGAGTGTAATGCCAATTTAGACTCTATGACATGATTTAGACGAGAATCAATCAAATGTTTGAAGGCATAGAGATGGTTCAAACTAATGTCGAGCTCTTCGTGGGTGTTTGAAGATTTGGGTCCTATGGATGCTTCTATTTCTTCATAAGAGGGAAATAGGGAATCAAAGTGTTGAGAATGCATTTGAGGTGGATTGTGTTGTTGGGCATGATGGTGGTTGCTTGATTCTCCGTAAAGAGGACCATGAATTTCTTTGTAGATTGGGTGGAACAACAATGGTTGTGGTTGATCATGTGGAAAGATTGAGGGTCGAGCATATCAATAAGCCAAATGCTCTACTAATGACGGTTGATGAGGTTTATGATCTAATGGCTCATTTGGTAGAAACTTTGGTTGTTGTTGGGTTTCCAATTGAGCAATGGTGTCAAAAAGTGGCAATGGTGGTGGATTATATGATCTTGGTGGTAGATCATCTAAGGTTTCTAAAAATGGATGTGGTGATGTTTGGTAGAGTTCTGAGAGGATCACTTGACGTAATCACACACTAAAGGTGTTGGACCTTTATAGTGTGTATATGTGATACTTTTAGTGAATATGATTAAGTATGCGGAATCTACTTAACCACACTTAGAATGTTTATTGGAAATGGAACTGTGATGCTTGTGTTTATTTAACAAAGAACAATGAAAGTATTTCACTAAACGATTCAATATTATTCAAAATAATACGAGTGATCCTCACTATCACTAGGGTTACAAAGACCTTGAATCTTGTGTTTTGTTCTATTGTTTTTCTCTATGTATATCTCTACATACATCTATTTCTATCACATGCACACTTAAATCATATCTAAGATCTTCCTTTTATAGTCCAAGAAAAGATCTTTTACAATCTATATAAATCATCTTAAATACTAGCTTATGACTACTCTTCATTCTAGCTAGATGATGACTTATCATGTCAGTCATTAAGATACAACATGTATCTAGGATTACAACTCACTTGGAGTGTTCAATTTGATGACTACAACAAAGATATTTTTCTTGTGTATGAGTCAATAGAATAAGTCGTACTTATCTACACAGTTGTTGTATGAGTCATAGTAGTATCAGCATTATCCATCAGTAGAAACACCTTCAGTAGAAAACGTTCTTCAGCAGAATCCATCAGTGGAAACGTGCTTTGTGCTTTATCAGCAAAAACATACTTGATGTATTTCCTTAAACCTTTGTCACAACTCACCATTTCAGGTCATTTCAGGTCATTTCCCGAACTTTGGAAAAACACTATTCATCAAACACTATTCATCAAAACACTATTCATCAGTTTACTATTCATCATTTTTTGTGTCAGTTTGACATTCCGAGAAGCATTTAGAAATTTTACTATTCACTAAACACTATTCATTGCGGGAAAAGATTTCATCATTCACGTGCATTACACATTTCATCGTAAATTTAGTTTACGGGTATTCAAATTCGCGTAACCGTATGGGTTTAGGTGCGAATTCATTTCATTATCAGTAAGGACACTGCATACGGACTGGAGATATTCTGCATATCATCAGTAGGTCATTTACATGTTATACCACTCTTAGGATTTTCAAATTTATATATTTGATACATTTAATGTTTTCCTTGTAATTATTTATAAATAAACGTTAACACCCGGTTTATACACAATGAATATATCTAAATATTCCCACAATGGTCCCGACATATTTTTATATCCATTTTATCATCATAAAAGTTATAACATTCATTTACCCAGTACTTTGGAAATTTATTTTATTTATAACGTGAGCTTATAAATATTACGACGATTTTCGTGAAAACTAAACAATAATCACCCGATCACTTAGTAATTGTATCCAACATATCTTTAACATTTTTATGACTTTATTAAGTCCCGGTCAACTTTGTTAACTTTTATTTCTAGGAAACCCGGTACCCGATTATAACTAATACTTACACTAAAACCACAACTAATATACACTACATTTTCTAAGTGATCAAAACCAACTTTGCTACTCTTTTTAACATTGAAAACCGGCCACAATACCATCCCTAGACCACAAGTATGATTTTTTAACCTCATGCCTTAATGTATACTTATAATACAATAAACACTTATAACATAAACTTAACATTTTCCTAGAATCATAACCTCACTTTTTCAAGATCCAAAAGTTTTCATCTTTCTCTTCCTCATCACCATAACCACGACCCAACCTCCATCCATAACCAAAATCCATTATTTTTCTTAGTACAAAGCATCAAAGTTGTTCATTTCATCATCCTAATCAAGAATCATACCACAAAAACACAAGTAATCCAAGATTTCTCATCATCTAATCACCTATTATTTCAAAGTGAGTTATCAAATTTATTTTCATGTTTTCATCAAATTAACACATGTATCTTATAGTATTCATGCTTAATTTCATGCACAAACTAGCTATACCACTTTATTTTTGTAGACTTTTTGAACATACAAACCCTAGATTTTAATTTTGGTGTTTCTTTGTAAAATTAACATGATTACTAGTGATTAGGAACCCATGGCACCCTAAGAAGGTGTACGGTAGGATTAGTATAGCTTTGTGGTGTTTGCAAGAGATTTGGTTGAAGTAGAAACTAGTTTTGAACATGAAAAATGGATTTGTAACAAGTATATATACATGCTGTCCCATTTTGGTAAATCCAGGAAATCAGTAAACATAAAGTAAACTTTGGCAAAATTTTTAGAAAATACTTTCAAAAACGAATCCGTAGGCGAAAGAACAGATTAAAAAGAGTTTATAAGGAGGAAGTTATGATTTTTGCAAGTTTATTGACGAAAAGTATATTTTCTGAAAATTGTTGCTGTTGGATGTTTTTCGTCGGATAAAACGAGGCTTTAGACGTAACCCGGAGGAGTCTAGCTTTCCAAAATATATTACTACATACTAAGACGTAACCGTGGATATAAAGAACAAGTAAAACGGACTTATAACGACAAAGATATTCACGTTTCAATATCGGCAAAAATCCTCTATAATTGGCAGCTTTTAGAAACATTACTATTAACACTACGTAGTACTAAATTCTAGATTTTCTAGAAATATTAACCAAGTACCCAAATTCATAACTAATGAAGTATTAGTGATTACAATTATATTTTTATCACTACAAGGCGTTATTTCAAGGATTTCAACCCGAGGATTTCAACACTAACATGGAAACATACGATATATATATATAAGTATATATATTGCAACTAGCTTTATTTTTCTAATAGCCATATTTTTCCTAAGTCTTGGAATATATATTTTTGATAACACAAGTGCTTTTCTAAAGAGTAGAGTGGTATAGGAAACATGTGCATGGACATTCATAACATCATTTCATGATCTAAAGTAGATCGTTCATCATTCATATTAGGTTGCGGCTAGTGTGCGCGCCTTGTTTTTCAGCTCATTACATATTCATGGTACCATCATATCAGGTGAGTCATAGCCCCACTTTTACTTGTTTAATGACTTTATAAACTCTTTGGGGGAGATACATGCTTCAATACTTGTTCTATGTTTTTATACGATTTGAATTACTTATGGGGAAGAATACACTGCTTGAATTATTTTTGTACAATGCCAAAGTATTACAGATTCCATACATTGCTTAAGTTTCCTTATTACTACCAAGTTAAGTCCCATTTATTATCATGGACCGTTAATTTTAGTACTAAGCGAGAGTGAGTGAATAGATCTATTGAGGGTGACGCCTCCATTCGCGTTTGGGTTGCTCCAAAGGGACGAATGCATTTCATGTCTTATCAAATTGAGTGCCTAGTAAACACTCTGTTGGGGCCATTACTATGTCTAGCTTCGGGGTCATGAGCTTAAGAGACAATGTAGCATTTTTGACATTTTTGTCGGTTTACTTTATACTTGTGGCTATTGTACATACGAAAATTACTTATGGAATTACGATACTTTTCCACTACTATTATTACTGGATTACGATGTTTTTGCATCAATCTTATTACTTTTGTGCAGAAAAACCAAACTTATTACATTTGGCAGTGGGTTGTAAACACACAGGTTACAAGTCTCTTATGGCGGGACTTGGAACTGAGTGGATTTACGATGCCTTTGCTGGGACAACTTCATCCATATGCATTACATTCTTTTTCACAAGACTCTATGAACTCACCAACCTCGTGTTGACACTTTAGCATGTATTTTCAGGTATTAAGCAATGGCACGCTACAGGAGGTTTTGGCAGGGCATGGCATGGTCATAGAAGACTCTGATTATTCATTTGGGGACCGTTTTAAATTTTTTTAAGGGCCTACTTCCGCATTACTTTTAACAATGTAGATTCAACACTTTTGGTTAAATGATTTTATTCTAAATGATTCAAGTGAAAACCATTTTGAACTTGTGTTGTAATACCAATTGAGTTACACCCCAGCTACATGTATGCTTCCGCTGGACCCGATTTTGGGGGTGTGACAGATTGGTATCAGAGCTTTGGCTATAGCGAACTAAGTGTTTTTAAAACCTAGACTATAGCTACTTTCAAGAAAACTTAACCCTATGACCGTCACGTGCCTGCCTGCCAAGCTGAAGCCTCATTTGTGGTTAGTTGCTGACATAGGTGATGAGATTTGTGTCTCATTATCTGATATATTATATTCATTTATTATAGTTGATTACTATAATTGTCTTTCATATAAGCATGTTCACGTATCGTATATGTCACCGCATTATGTTTTCCTTGCATAGTTTCATCATTTGACCTCGCGTGAACGTCTTGGTATTTGTGAAGGACATGGTATTAGTATAACTGAGCTGAGTATTTCAAAATTCATGGAACCTCGGTAGAATATAGACTGGTCATTTATATACGACCCGGGATAGTGAGATATAGGCTGACCACCTATGTCTGACTCAGAAATGAATTTTGCAACACTGAGAATAGTTATAATAAAATTTTGTCTGGAATAAATTATCAACTCATTTTCCAAATGTTTCATTCATGTGTGTGTGTGTATACCCTCGTTGTTAGAACTTTCATACTTTTCATCACTTTGTGAACCGCCGCTTGGAAGCACGTCAATTGATCATTTCATTTCATGAATCTTCACCTTTATGCACGATACACTTACATCATGGTATTTTCTTTTATCACAATCTCGTTTTGTTGCAGTTGTCACAGTCTCTTCCCTTCTCACCATCACTATCATTTCCTTTCCCCATCCCCATATATATATAGAATTAGCAGACACTTTATGGATTCCTATGCCACTCATCGCACACTACTCCCTATATTGATAATTGGATATTATCAATGACCTCCCTAGGAAAGACTTTCCATACCATCTATAAGGAAAATCTCTCGGTACACTAAGACCATTCAAAACTCAACAAAAATCTCAGGATATCGCAAAACAATTCGAACCACTATCACTGGCCCGATCACCAAAAATTCTATCATCTAGAAAGTATTGGCTTGACTGAATTACAGGATTATTTTCGATACGAGTGCTCACTAAGCCACACCATAGAGATAAATCCAACCTCTTAACCGAGACTATAGATTGAACATGACCTCGCCAATAGACATTATTCAAACCTGTTAGACACATATGCCTTTGTGCAGACACACATACCTGGCTATTTTATCCTCTTAATACTTTCACTTTTAAGTGGATTTTTCTCCAAACTACATTTATACAAAACATATATCTTGTAAGCAATACTTTTTTTTAAGGCACTTATTTTGATAAGCAAATTCCTTTTGGTTAATCCTTTACAAAACTATTGAATTGTTAGGAAATCTTAAACATCGACCTTTGGTAAACCATATTATCCACCTTATATTGAAAACTGTCCTATCTTGCATAACTATTAAATTTTGAAACATCAAGAAAAATGTTACTTGGAAAGCCGTTTGCTTAAACTTGTAGATTCATTTATTCGGGGAAGGTTTATGAACAAAACACAATCTTAAAACAAACTTTGAAAAATCAATCACTATATTACATCAATTATACATTTAGGATTTGGTGATTTGATGACACAGAGCTTGGGGAAAATCGTAGTAATGGAGACTAAGCATCGTAGGTGGAGAAAGACTCGATTCATGACATCCTACGGAGGATCACAACCTTATCCTAATCTATTATTTTCAACAACACCCTTTGACGGACTTAACCTTGTAAGTTCTTCAAACAAGATTCATGATAACCATTTCAATTATTCCTAATAGAGGAATTTGATTCACCTCAAACTCCTAGCGATTTCATTAAGATTCCTTTGGACCACACCACCTATCATCTGCGGACCAATGGTCAGAAATTTGAGATCGATTCAAACATAGAGAGATATGCCCAAATAAGGTGTGATTGATTCTGGAAATGGTTGGGCTGACCATTTGCTATAAATCGGATTCATTGACAACAATAGCTATCACAAGATTCCAAAGACAACACCATTGAGATACAATTCATAAACATGGAGAGATAAACCCGAGATACACTGAACCATGTAATATTTCAGACAGAGTAGGTCTAGTGGCCGATAGACTTGAGCCTTGTTAGAGAACAACAGGATTACACAACCATGCATTATCATTTTTCAGATTAGTCACTCATAATTTCATTTGGAAAGGAATCCAACCCAAAGTCAAACATAAACCTTGCAGGAGAACAAGTAGAAATCATGGACCGAGAGGTCAAACAGTTGAAGCAGAGTCGAATTCCTATCGTTAGAATTCGCTGGAATTCTCGAATATCATCACCTTTTCACCAATACGTTTTCAAAAACCAACATAAACTGAACTTCGGGACGAAGTTCCTTTTAGAGGGGAAGACTGTCACAACTCACCATTTCAGGTCATTTCCCGAACTTTGGAAAAACACTATTCATCAGTTTACTATTCATCATTTTTTGTGTCAGTTTGACATTCCGAGAAGCATTTAGAAATTTTACTATTCACTAAACACTATTCATTGCGGGAAAAGATTTTATCATTCACGTGCATTACACATTTCATCGTAAATTTAGTTTACGGGTATTCAAATTCGCGTAACCGTATGGGTTTAGGTGCGAATTCATTTCATTATCAGTAAGGACACTGCATACGGACTGGAGATAGTCTGCATATCATCAGTAGGTCATTTACATGTTATACCACTCTTAAGATTTTCAAATTTATATATTTGATACATTTAACGTTTTCCTTATAATTATTTATAAATAAACGTTAACACCCGGTTTATACACAACGAATATATCTAAATATTCCCACAATGGTCCCGACATATTTTTATATCCATTTTATCATCATAAAAGTTATAACATTCATTTACCCAGTACTTTGGAAATTTATTTTATTTATAACGTGAGCTTATGAATATTACGACGGTTTTCGTGAAAACTAAACAATAATCACCCGATCACTTAGTAATTGTATCCAACATATCTTTAACATTTTTATGACTTTATTAAGTCCCGGTCAACTTTGTTAACTTTTATTTCTAGCAAACCCGGTACCTGATTATAACTAATACTTACACTAAAACCACAACTAATATACACTACATTTTCTAAGTGATCAAAACCAACTTTGCTACTCTTTTTAACATTGAAAACCGGCCACAATACCATCCCTAGACCACAAGTATGATTTTTTAACCTCATGCCTTAATGTATACTTATAATACAATAAACACTTATAACATAAACTTAACATTTTCCTAGAATCATAACCTCACTTTTTCAAGATCCAAAAGTTTTCATCTTTCTCTTCCTCATCACCATAACCACGACCCAACCTCCATCCATAACCAAAATCCATTATTTTTCTTAGTACAAAGCATCAAAGTTGTTCATTTCATCATCCTAATCAAGAATCATACCACAAAAACACAAGTAATCCAAGATTTCTCATCATCTAATCACCTATTATTTCAAAGTGAGTTATCAAATTTATTTTCATGTTTTCATCAAATTAACACATGTATCTTATAGTATTCATGCTTAATTTCATGCACAAACTAGCTATACCACTTTATTTTTGTAGACTTTTTGAACATACAAACCCTAGATTTTGATTTAGGTGTTTCTTTGTAAAATTAACATGATTACTAGTGATTAGGAACCCATGGCACCCTAAGAAGGTGTATGGTAGGATTAGTATAGCTTTGTGGTGTTTGCAAGAGATTTGGTTGAAGTAGAAACTAGTTTTGAACATGAAAAATGGATTTGTAACAAGTATATATACATGCTGTCCCATTTTGGTAAATCCAGGAAATCAGTAAACATAAAGTAAACTTTGGCAAAATTTTCAGAAAATACTTTCAAAAACGAATCCGTAGGCGAAAGAACGGATTAAAAAGAGTTTATAAGGAAGAAGTTATGATTTTTGCAAGTTTATTGACGAAAAGTATATTTTCTGAAAATTGTTGCTGTTGGACGTTTTTCGTCGGACAAAACGAGGGTTTAGACGTAACCCGGAGGAGTCTAGCTTTCCAAAATATATTACTACATACTAAGACGTAACCGTGGATATAAAGAACAAGTAAAACGGACTTATAACGACAAAGATATTCACGTTTCAATATCGGCAAAAATCCTCTATAATTGGCAGCTTTTAGAAACAATACTATTAACACTACGTAGTACTAAATTCTAGATTTTCTAGAAATATTAACCAAGTACCCAAATTCATAACTAATGAAGTATTAGTGATTACAATTATATTTTTATCACTACAAGGCGTTATTTCAAGGATTTCAACCCGAGGATTTCAACACTAACATGGAAACATACGATATATATATAAGTATATATATTGCAACTAGCTTTATTTTTCTAATAGCCATATTTTTCCTAAGTCTTGGAATATATATTTTTGATAACACAAGTGCTTTTCTAAAGAGTAAAGTGGTATAGGAAACATGTGCATGGACATTCATAACATCATTTCATGATCTAAAGTAGATCGTTCATCATTCATATTAGGTTGCGGCTAGTGTGCGCGCCTTGTTTTTCAGCTCATTACATATTCATGGTACCATCATATCAGGTGAGTCATAGCCCCACTTTTACTTGTTTAATGACTTTATAAACTCTTTGGGGGAGATACATGCTTCAATACTTGTTCTATGTTTTTATACGATTTGAATTACTTATGGGGAAGAATACACTGCTTGAATTATTTTGTACAATGCCAAAGTTTTACAGATTCCATACATTGCTTAAGTTTCCTTATTACTACCAAGTTAAGTCCCCTTTATTATCATGGACCGTTAATTTTAGTACTAAGCGAGAGTGAGTGAATAGATCTATTGAGGGTGACGCCTCCATTCGCGTTTGGGTTGCTCCAAAGGGACGAATGCATTTCATGTCTTATCAAATTGAGTGCCTAGTAAACACTCTGTTGGGGCCATTACTATGTCTAGCTTCGGGGTCATGAGCTTAAGAGACAATGTAGCATTTTTGACATTTTTGTCGGTTTACTTTATACTTGTGGCTATTGTACATACGAAAATTACTTATGGAATTACGATACTTTTCCACTACTATTATTACTGGATTACGATGTTTTTGCATCAATCTTATTACTTTTGTGCAGAAAAACCAAACTTATTACATTTGGCAGTGGGTTGTAAACACACAGGTTACAAGTCTCTTATGGCGGGACTTGGAACTGAGTGGATTTACGATCCCTTTGCTGGGACAACTTCATCCATATGCATTACATTCTTTTTCACAAGACTATATGAACTCACCAACCTCGTGTTGACACTTTAGCATGTATTTTCAGGTATTAAGCAATGGCACGCTACGGGAGGTTTTGGCAGGGCATGGCATGGTCATAGAAGACTCTGATTATTCATTTGGGGACCGTTTTAAATTTTTTTAAGGGCCTACTTCCGCATTACTTTTAACAATGTAGATTCAACACTTTTGGTTAAATGATTTTATTCTAAATGATTCAAGTGAAAACCATTTTGAACTTGTGTTGTAATACCAATTGAGTTACACCCCAGCTACATGTATGCTTCCGCTGGACCCGATTTTGGGGGTGTGACAGATTGGTATCAGAGCTTTGGCTATAGCGAACTAAGTGTTTTTAAAACCTAGACTATAGCTACTTTCAAGAAAACTTAACCCTATGACCGTCACGTGCCTGCCTGCCAAGCTGAAGCCTCATTTGTGGTTAGTTGCTGACATAGGTGATGAGATTTGTGTCTCATTATCTGATATATTATATTCATTTATTATAGTTGATTACTATAATTGTCTTTCATATAAGCATGTTCACGTATCGTATATGTCACCGCATTATGTTTTCCTTGCATAGTTTCATCATTTGACCTCGCGTTTGGTCACTTGCTTTTGTCTTTCAGAACGTCTTGGTATTTGTGAAGGACATGGTATTAGTATAACTGAGCTGAGTATTTCAAAATTCATGGAACCTCGGTAGAATATAGACTGGTCATTTATATACGACCCGGGATAGTGAGATATAGGCTGACCACCTATGTCTGACTCAGAAATGAATTTTGCAACACTGAGAATAGTTATAATAAAATTTTGTCTGGAATAAATTCTAAACTCATTTTCCAAATGTTTCATTCATGTGTGTGTGTGTATACCCTCGTTGTTAGAACTTTCATACTTTTCATCACTTTGTGAACCGCCGCTTGGAAGCACGTCAATTGATCATTTCATTTCATGAATCTTCACCTTTATGCACGATACACTTACATCACGGTATTTTCTTTTATCACAATCTCGTTTTGTTGCAGTTGTCACAGTCTCTTCCCTTCTCACCATCACTATCATTTCCTTTCCCCATCCTCATATATATATAGAATTAGCAGACACTTTATGGATTCCTATGCCACTCATCGCACACTACTCCCTATATTGATAAGTGGATATTATCAATGACCTCCCTAGGAAAGACTTTCCATACCATCTATAAGGAAAATCTCTCGGTACACTAAGACCATTCAAAACTCAACAAAAATCTCAGGATATCGCAAAACAATTCGAACCACTATCACTGGCCCGATCACCAAAAATTCTATCATCTAGAAAGTATTGGCTTGACTGAATTACAGGATTATTTTCGATACGAGTGCTCACTAAGCCACACCATAGAGATAAATCCAACCTCTTAACCGAGACTATAGATTGAACATGACCTCGCCAATAGACATTATTCAAACCTGTTAGACACATATGCCTTTGTGCAGACACACATACCTGGCTATTTTATCCTCTTAATACTTTCACTTTTAAGTGGATTTTTCTCCAAACTACATTTATACAAAACATATATCTTGTAAGCAATACTTTTTTTAAGGCACTTATTTTGATAAGCAAATTCCTTTTGGTTAATCCTTTATAAAACTATTGAATTGTTAGGAAATCTTAAACATCGACCTTTGGTAAACCATATTATCCACCTTATATTGAAAACTGTCCTATCTTGCATAACTATTAAATTTTGAAACATCAAGAAAAATGTTACTTGGAAAGCCGTTTGCTTAAACTTGTAGATTCATTTATTTGGGGAAGGTTTATGAACAAAACACAATCTCAAAACAAACTTTGAAAAATCAATCACTATATTACATCAATTATACATTTAGGATTTGGTGATTTGATGACATAGAGCTTGGGGAAAATCGTAGTAATGGAGACTAAGCATCGTAGGTGGAGAAAGACTCGATTCATGACATCCTACGGAGGATCACAACCTTATCCTAATCTATTATTTTCAACAACACCCTTTGACGGACTTAACCTTGTAAGTCCTTCAAACAAGATTCATGATAACCATTTCAATTATTCCTAATAGAGGAATTTGATTCACCTCAAACTCCTAGCGATTTCATTAAGATTCCTTTGGACCACACCACCTATCATCTGCGGACCAATGGTCAGAAATTTGAGATCGATTCAAACATAGAGAGATATGCCCAAATAAGGTGTGATTGATTCTGGAAATGGTTGGGCTGACCATTTGCTATAAATCGGATTCATTGACAACAATAGCTATCACAAGATTCCAAAGACAACACCATTGGGATACAATTCATAAACATGGAGAGATAAACCCGAGATACACTGAACCATGTAATATTTCAGACAGAGTAGGTCTAGTGGCCGATAGACTTGAGCCTTGTTAGAGAACAACAGGATTACACAACCATGCATTATCATTTTTCAGATTAGTCACTCATAATTCCATTTGGAAAGGAATCCAACCCAAAGTCAAACATAAACCTTGCAGGAGAACAAGTAGAAATCATGGACCGAGACCGTTGAAGCAGAGTCGAATTCCTATCGTTAGAATTCGCTGGAATTCTCGAATATCATCACCTTTTCACCAATACGTTTTCAGAAACCAACATAAACTGAACTTCGGGACGAAGTTCCTTTTAGAGGGGAAGACTGTCACAACTCACCATTTCAGGTCATTTCAGGTCATTTCCTGAACTTTGGAAAAACACTATTCATCAGTTTACTATTCATCATTTTTTGTGTCAGTTTGACATTCCGAGAAGCATTTAGAAATTTTACTATTCACTAAACACTATTCATTGCGGGAAAAGATTTCATCATTCACGTGCATTACACATTTCATCGTAAATTTAGTTTACGGGTATTCAAATTCGCGTAACCGTATGGGTTTAGGTGCGAATTCATTTCATTATCAGTAAGGACACTGCATACGGACTGGAGATAGTCTGCATATCATCAGTAGGTCATTTACATGTTATACCACTCTTAGGATTTTCAAATTTATATATTTGATACATTTAACGTTTTCCTTATAATTATTTATAAATAAACGTTAACACCCGGTTTATACACAACGAATATATCTAAATATTCCTACAATGGTCCCGACATATTTTTATATCCATTTTATCATCATAAAAGTTATAACATTCATTTACCCAGTACTTTGGAAATTTATTTTATTTATAACGTGAGCTTATGAATATTACGACGGTTTTCGTGAAAACTAAACAATAATCACCCGATCACTTAGTAATTGTATCCAACATATCTTTAACATTTTTATGACTTTATTAAGTCCCGGTCAACTTTGTTAACTTTTATTTCTAGCAAACCCGGTACCTGATTATAACTAATACTTACACTAAAACCACAACTAATATACACTACATTTTCTAAGTGATCAAAACCAACTTTGCTACTCTTTTTAACATTGAAAACCGGCCACAATACCATCCCTAGACCACAAGTATGATTTTTTAACCTCATGCCTTAATGTATACTTATAATACAATAAACACTTATAACATAAACTTAACATTTTCCTAGAATCATAACCTCACTTTTTCAAGATCCAAAAGTTTTCATCTTTCTCTTCCTCATCACCATAACCACGACCCAACCTCCATCCATAACCAAAATCCATTATTTTTCTTAGTACAAAGCATCAAAGTTGTTCATTTCATCATCCTAATCAAGAATCATACCACAAAAACACAAGTAATCCAAGATTTCTCATCATCTAATCACCTATTATTTCAAAGTGAGTTATCAAATTTATTTTCATGTTTTCATCAAATTAACACATGTATCTTATAGTATTCATGCTTAATTTCATGCACAAACTAGCTATACCACTTTATTTTTGTAGACTTTTTGAACATACAAACCCTAGATTTTGATTTAGGTGTTTCTTTGTAAAATTAACATGATTACTAGTGATTAGGAACCCATGGCACCCTAAGAAGGTGTATGGTAGGATTAGTATAGCTTTGTGGTGTTTGCAAGAGATTTGGTTGAAGTAGAAACTAGTTTTGAACATGAAAAATGGATTTGTAACAAGTATATATACATGCTGTCCCATTTTGGTAAATCCAGGAAATCAGTAAACATAAAGTAAACTTTGGCAAAATTTTCAGAAAATACTTTCAAAAACGAATCCGTAGGCGAAAGAACGGATTAAAAAGAGTTTATAAGGAAGAAGTTATGATTTTTGCAAGTTTATTGACGAAAAGTATATTCTCTGAAAATTGTTGCTGTTGGACGTTTTTCGTCGGACAAAACGAGGATTTAGACGTAACCCGGAGGAGTCTAGCTTTCCAAAATATATTACTACATACTAAGACGTAACCGTGGATATAAAGAACAAGTAAAACGGACTTATAACGACAAAGATATTCACGTTTCAATATCGGCAAAAATCCTCTATAATTGGCAGCTTTTAGAAACAATACTATTAACACTACGTAGTACTAAATTCTAGATTTTCTAGAAATATTAACCAAGTACCCAAATTCATAACTAATGAAGTATTAGTGATTATAATTATATTTTTATCACTACAAGGCGTTATTTCAAGGATTTCAACCCGAGGATTTCAACACTAACATGGAAACATACGATATATATATAAGTATATATATTGCAACTAGCTTTATTTTTCTAATAGCCATATTTTTCCTAAGTCTTGGAATATATATTTTTGATAACACAAGTGCTTTTCTAAAGAGTAGAGTGGTATAGGAAACATGTGCATGGACATTCATAACATCATTTCATGATCTAAAGTAGATCGTTCATCATTCATATTAGGTTGCGGCTAGTGTGCGCGCCTTGTTTTTCAGCTCATTACATATTCATGGTACCATCATATCAGGTGAGTCATAGCCCCACTTTTACTTGTTTAATGACTTTATAAACTCTTTGGGGGAGATACATGCTTCAATACTTGTTCTATGTTTTTATACGATTTGAATTACTTATGGGGAAGAATACACTGCTTGAATTATTTTGTACAATGCCAAAGTTTTACAGATTCCATACATTGCTTAAGTTTCCTTATTACTACCAAGTTAAGTCCCCTTTATTATCATGGACCGTTAATTTTAGTACTAAGCGAGAGTGAGTGAATAGATCTATTGAGGGTGACGCCTCCATTCGCGTTTGGGTTGCTCCAAAGGGACGAATGCATTTCATGTCTTATCAAATTGAGTGCCTAGTAAACACTCTGTTGGGGCCATTACTATGTCTAGCTTCGGGGTCATGAGCTTAAGAGACAATGTAGCATTTTTGACATTTTTGTCGGTTTACTTTATACTTGTGGCTATTGTACATACGAAAATTACTTATGGAATTACGATACTTTTCCACTACTATTATTACTGGATTACGATGTTTTTGCATCAATCTTGTTACTTTTGTGCAGAAAAACCAAACTTATTACATTTGGCAGTGGGTTGTAAACACACAGGTTACAAGTCTCTTATGGCGGGACTTGGAACTGAGTGGATTTACGATCCCTTTGCTGGGACAACTTCATCCATATGCATTACATTCTTTTTCACAAGACTCTATGAACTCACCAACCTCGTGTTGACACTTTAGCATGTATTTTCAGGTATTAAGCAATGGCACGCTACGGGAGGTTTTGGCAGGGCATGGCATGGTCATAGAAGACTCTGATTATTCATTTGGGGACCGTTTTAAATTTTTTTAAGGGCCTACTTCCGCATTACTTTTAACAATGTAGATTCAACACTTTTGGTTAAATGATTTTATTCTAAATGATTCAAGTGAAAACCATTTTGAACTTGTGTTGTAATACCAATTGAGTTACACCCCAGCTACATGTATGCTTCCGCTGGACCCGATTTTGGGGGTGTGACAGATTGGTATCAGAGCTTTGGCTATAGCGAACTAAGTGTTTTTAAAACCTAGACTATAGCTACTTTCAAGAAAACTTAACCCTATGACCGTCACGTGCCTGCCTGCCAAGCTGAAGCCTCATTTGTGGTTAGTTGCTGACATAGGTGATGAGATTTGTGTCTCATTATCTGATATATTATATTCATTTATTATAGTTGATTACTATAATTGTCTTTCATATAAGCATGTTCACGTATCGTATATGTCACCGCATTATGTTTTCCTTGCATAGTTTCATCATTTGACCTCGCGTTTGGTCACTTGCTTTTGTCTTTCAGAACGTCTTGGTATTTGTGAAGGACATGGTATTAGTATAACTGAGCTGAGTATTTCAAAATTCATGGAACCTCGGTAGAATATAGACTGGTCATTTATATACGACCCGGGATAGTGAGATATAGGCTGACCACCTATGTCTGACTCAGAAATGAATTTTGCAACACTGAGAATAGTTATAATAAAATTTTGTCTGGAATAAATTCTAAACTCATTTTCCAAATGTTTCATTCATGTGTGTGTGTGTATACCCTCGTTGTTAGAACTTTCATACTTTTCATCACTTTGTGAACCGCCGCTTGGAAGCACGTCAATTGATCATTTCATTTCATGAATCTTCACCTTTATGCACGATACACTTACATCACGGTATTTTCTTTTATCACAATCTCGTTTTGTTGCAGTTGTCACAGTCTCTTCCCTTCTCACCATCACTATCATTTCCTTTCCCCATCCTCATATATATATAGAATTAGCAGACACTTTATGGATTCCTATGCCACTCATCGCACACTACTCCCTATATTGATAAGTGGATATTATCAATGACCTCCCTAGGAAAGACTTTCCATACCATCTATAAGGAAAATCTCTCGGTACACTAAGACCATTCAAAACTCAACAAAAATCTCAGGATATCGCAAAACAATTCGAACCACTATCACTGGCCCGATCACCAAAAATTCTATCATCTAGAAAGTATTGGCTTGACTGAATTACAGGATTATTTTCGATACGAGTGCTCACTAAGCCACACCATAGAGATAAATCCAACCTCTTAACCGAGACTATAGATTGAACATGACCTCGCCAATAGACATTATTCAAACCTGTTAGACACATATGCCTTTGTGCAGACACACATACCTGGCTATTTTATCCTCTTAATACTTTCACTTTTAAGTGGATTTTTCTCCAAACTACATTTATACAAAACATATATCTTGTAAGCAATACTTTTTTTAAGGCACTTATTTTGATAAGCAAATTCCTTTTGGTTAATCCTTTATAAAACTATTGAATTGTTAGGAAATCTTAAACATCGACCTTTGGTAAACCATATTATCCACCTTATATTGAAAACTGTCCTATCTTGCATAACTATTAAATTTTGAAACATCAAGAAAAATGTTACTTGGAAAGCCGTTTGCTTAAACTTGTAGATTCATTTATTTGGGGAAGGTTTATGAACAAAACACAATCTCAAAACAAACTTTGAAAAATCAATCACTATATTACATCAATTATACATTTAGGATTTGGTGATTTGATGACATAGAGCTTGGGGAAAATCGTAGTAATGGAGACTAAGCATCGTAGGTGGAGAAAGACTCGATTCATGACATCCTACGGAGGATCACAACCTTATCCTAATCTATTATTTTCAACAACACCCTTTGACGGACTTAACCTTGTAAGTCCTTCAAACAAGATTCATGATAACCATTTCAATTATTCCTAATAGAGGAATTTGATTCACCTCAAACTCCTAGCGATTTCATTAAGATTCCTTTGGACCACACCACCTATCATCTGCGGACCAATGGTCAGAAATTTGAGATCGATTCAAACATAGAGAGATATGCCCAAATAAGGTGTGATTGATTCTGGAAGTGGTTGGGCTGACCATTTGCTATAAATCGGATTCATTGACAACAATAGCTATCACAAGATTCCAAAGACAACACCATTGAGATACAATTCATAAACATGGAGAGATAAACCCGAGATACACTGAACCATGTAATATTTCAGACAGAGTAGGTCTAGTGGCCGATAGACTTGAGCCTTGTTAGAGAACAACAGGATTACACAACCATGCATTATCATTTTTCAGATTAGTCACTCATAATTCCATTTGGAAAGGAATCCAACCCAAAGTCAAACATAAACCTTGCAGGAGAACAAGTAGAAATCATGGACCGAGACCGTTGAAGCAGAGTCGAATTCCTATCGTTAGAATTCGCTGGAATTCTCGAATATCATCACCTTTTCACCAATACGTTTTCAGAAATCAACATAAACTGAACTTCGGGACGAAGTTCCTTTTAGAGGGGAAGACTGTCACAACTCACCATTTCAGGTCATTTCAGGTCATTTCCCGAACTTTGGAAAAACACTATTCATCAGTTTACTATTCATCATTTTTTGTGTCAGTTTGACATTCCGAGAAGCATTTAGAAATTTTACTATTCACTAAACACTATTCATTGCGGGAAAAGATTTCATCATTCACGTGCATTACACATTTCATCGTAAATTTAGTTTACGGGTATTCAAATTCGCGTAACCGTATGGGTTTAGGTGCGAATTCATTTCATTATCAGTAAGGACACTGCATACGGACTGGAGATAGTCTGCATATCATCAGTAGGTCATTTACATGTTATACCACTCTTAGGATTTTCAAATTTATATATTTGATACATTTAACGTTTTCCTTATAATTATTTATAAATAAACGTTAACACCCGGTTTATACACAACGAATATATCTAAATATTCCCACAATGGTCCCGACATATTTTTATATCCATTTTATCATCATAAAAGTTATAACATTCATTTACCCAGTACTTTGGAAATTTATTTTATTTATAACGTGAGCTTATGAATATTACGACGGTTTTCGTGAAAACTAAACAATAATCACCCGATCACTTAGTAATTGTATCCAACATATCTTTAACATTTTTATGACTTTATTAAGTCCCGGTCAACTTTGTTAACTTTTATTTCTAGCAAACCCGGTACCTGATTATAACTAATACTTACACTAAAACCACAACTAATATACACTACATTTTCTAAGTGATCAAAACCAACTTTGCTACTCTTTTTAACATTGAAAACCGGCCACAATACCATCCCTAGACCACAAGTATGATTTTTTAACCTCATGCCTTAATGTATACTTATAATACAATAAACACTTATAACATAAACTTAACATTTTCCTAGAATCATAACCTCACTTTTTCAAGATCCAAAAGTTTTCATCTTTCTCTTCCTCATCACCATAACCACGACCCAACCTCCATCCATAACCAAAATCCATTATTTTTCTTAGTACAAAGCATCAAAGTTGTTCATTTCATCATCCTAATCAAGAATCATACCACAAAAACACAAGTAATCCAAGATTTCTCATCATCTAATCACCTATTATTTCAAAGTGAGTTATCAAATTTATTTTCATGTTTTCATCAAATTAACACATGTATCTTATAGTATTCATGCTTAATTTCATGCACAAACTAGCTATACCACTTTATTTTTGTAGACTTTTTGAACATACAAACCCTAGATTTTGATTTAGGTGTTTCTTTGTAAAATTAACATGATTACTAGTGATTAGGAACCCATGGCACCCTAAGAAGGTGTATGGTAGGATTAGTATAGCTTTGTGGTGTTTGCAAGAGATTTGGTTGAAGTAGAAACTAGTTTTGAACATGAAAAATGGATTTGTAACAAGTATATGTACATGCTGTCCCATTTTGGTAAATCCAGGAAAATCAGTAAACATAAAGTAAACTTTGGAAAAATTTTTAGAAAATACTTTCAAAAACGAATCCGTAGGCGAAAGAACGGATTAAAAAGAGTTTATAACGAAGAAGTTATGATTTTTGCAAGTTTATTGACGAAAAGTATATTTTCTGAAAATTGTTGCTGTTGGACGTTTTTCGTCGGACAAAACGAGGCTTTAGACGTAACCCGGAGGAGTCTAGCTTTCCAAAATATATTACTACATACTAAGACATAACCGTGGATATAAAGAACAAGTAAAACGGACTTATAACGACAAAGATATTCACGTTTCAATATCGGCAAAAATCCTCTATAATTGGCAGCTTTTAGAAACAATACTATTAACACTACGTAGTACTAAATTCTAGATTTTCTAGAAATATTAACCAAGTACCCAAATTCATAACTAATGAAGTATTAGTGATTACAATTATATTTTTATCACTACAAGGCGTTATTTCAAGGATTTCAACCCGAAGATTTCAACACTAACATGGAAACATACGATATATATATAAGTATATATATTGCAACTAGCTTTATTTTTCTAATAGCCATATTTTTCCTAAGTCTTGGAATATATATTTTTGATAACACAAGTGCTTTTCCAAAGAGTAGAGTGGTATAGGAAACATGTGCATGGACATTCATAACATCATTTCATGATCTAAAGTAGATCGTTCATCATTCATATTAGGTTGCGGCTAGTGTGCGCGCCTTGTTTTTCATCTCATTACATATTCATGGTACCATCATATCAGGTGAGTCATAGCCGCACTTTTACTTGTTTAATGACTTTATAAACTCTTTGGGGGAGATACATGCTTCAATACTTGTTCTATGTTTTTATACGATTTGAATTACTTATGGGGAAGAACACACTGCTTGAATTATTTTTGTACAATGCCAAAGTATTACAGATTCCATACATTGCTTAAGTTTCCTTATTACTACCAAGTTAAGTCCCCTTTATTATCATGGACCGTTAATTTTAGTACTAAGCGAGAGTGAGTGAATAGATCTATTGAGGGTGACGCCTCCATTCACGTTTGGGTTGCTCCAACGGGACGAATGCGTTTCATGTCTTATCAAATTGAGTGCCTAGTAAACACTCTGTTGGGGCCATTACTATGTCTAGCTTCGGGGTCATGAGCTTAAGAGACAATGTAGCATTTTTGACATTTTTGTCGGTTTACTTTATACTTGTGGCTATTGTACATACGAAAATTACTTATGGAATTACGATACTTTTCCACCACTATTATTACTGGATTACGATGTTTTTGCATCAATCTTATTACTTTTGTTTACAAAAACCAAACTTATTACATTTGGCAGTGGGTTGTAAACACACAGGTTACAAGTCTCTTATGGCGGGACTTGGAACTGAGTGGATTTACGATGCCTTTGCTGGGACAACTTCATCCATATGCATTACATTCTTTTTCACAAGACTCTATGAACTCACCAACCTCGTGTTGACACTTTAGCATGTATTTTCAGGTATTAAGCATTGGCACGCTACAGGAGGTTTTGGCAGGGCATGGCATGGTCATAGAAGACTCTGATTATTCATTTGGGGACCGTTTTAAATTTTTTTAAGGGCCTACTTCCGCATTACTTTTAACAATGTAGATTCAACACTTTTGGTTAAATGATTTTATTCTAAATGATTCAAGTGAAAACCATTTTGAACTTGTGTTGTAATACCAATTGAGTTACACCCCAGCTACATGTATGCTTCCGCTGGACCCGATTTTGGGGGTGTGCCAACCTTTATGTTGATTCTTCTGATTATTTAATTCCCAACAATCCTCCCCTAAACATGTGAATTACATTCAAACATGTTTTTCTGAATTAAATGAGGACTTTGTGAAGATCTTTCAAACACTTCATTGTCAGACTGTGATCTGAACTTTCTTCTCTTTTGAGTGATTGAATGTCTTTCTCGGTAACTCATCTGCTTTCTATTCTTTGCTCCAATCTTGGACTAAAAGATGGTGCAATATTCAACTTGAAGAATTTATAAGAGGCAATGACGTTGTGTTATCTTGGATGCTTGTTCCAAGAAATAGAAATCATCTTTCATCATGTCTTTGGAAGTGATGAACAAACGTAGTGAACTGAAATTGAAACCTTTCATCTTTTGATCTAGATAGAACTTTCTCCTATCAGCTCTGTTCTTGTTCTTTATCAGTGGAAACCATGTCATCATCTTGTATGCTCTTATCTTTTTCTTTGGATAATCTTCCTTTAAAAGGCTTTTGTAACCTCCCCTGAGATTTATTTCTCTCCTGAGCAATTTCCTCCCCTGTTTGGAAGATCTCTCACAATCATATCAAATCACAATTATCTGATCTAGCAATTTCCATGTTTTCAGACAATTTGTACATGAAGTCATCAATTCCTTAAGAGTTTAAATGCTGCCCTCATCACTTCTAGGTGTGTAACCTCCTATGAGTGGTGAATCACTGAGCATGGACTCATAATCCATCATTAGATGATTTTCTAAGCCTCTTTGAAAATCCTTTTTAAGAAATATTTGACTTAGCAGTATGAACATGATTTTATGATTAAAAATCGTACCGCTTCTTACCATTTTGAAGGGATTAAGTGTGATAACTAACACTTAATCAAAATTTCGGTTTAAAGCAACCTCTGGTTGTATGAGAACCAATGTTTTCAGTTATAAATAACTGCCTGTGTACAAATAAACCTATTCAAAAGGCTTTTTTTACAGGGTTTCCAGCTCGTGGCATTTGTTACCTCTAACACAAGTGTTAGATTCACTGTTGCTCGCTGTTCTTTCTATCAGATATCCGTAGATTAGTCACATTATACTTGAGAGTATAAAATGATAGAAAGTGTATCAGTTAATAACTGATCAACTAATTTATCAATTCAATGTGAAACATCATAATCAGGTTCCAAGAAAGAAGTTTTAAGGAGTTTTGAAATCCCAAACTCTTTCTATCATGAACCTATTATATCAGCAGCAATGATCAGCATTCAGCAGCAATGATCAGCATTCAGCAGCAATGATCAGAAATTTGTTGCTTAAAGATTTCACTTGAAATAGCCTTTGAGCTCAAACATTCATACCTGAAATTGTTAGTCTAAAACCAAAAGAACAAAGTACAAAGTACTTGTCTTGAATTTGAATTATGCATAGGACTAACTGTATGAATAACTTTTAAATTGGTAATAGTAGTTTTAGATGACAAAGTTAGATGCATTAACAAAATCTATATACAAGAACACATTATTTTGAAAAATTTAAAGATTAAGCATTCCAATACATGCTACCAAGTACTGAAATCTACCAACATCAAAAGCTTTTGTAAGAAGATCTGCAAAGTTTTGTTCTGAAGCAATTTTCATTACTTGAATTAACCTCTTTTCATTACAATCTCTAATAAAATGATGTCTAATTTCAATGTGTTTTGTTTTAGAATGTTGCACTGGATTTTTAATAATGCAAATTGTACTACTATTATCAATATGAATAATGGTATGTAAGAAATTGTACCCATAATCAAGAAGTTGGTTTTGAAGCCACAGAACTTGACCACAACAATTTGCAGCAGCTACATATTCAGCTTCAGTTGTTGAAGTAGCCACCATTGTCTGCTTCTTACACTGCCATGAGATAAGTCTACACCCAAGGAATTGACATCCTTCAGTTGTTGACTTTCTGTCCAAGCTAGTACCAGCATAATCACTATCTGAGTATGCTACCAAGTCAAAAGATGACTCCTTAGAATACCACAGACCCAACCTAGGTTGACCCTTGAGATATCTAAAAATTCTCTTGACTACTGTTAAATGAGAAACCTTAGGAGTTACTTGATATCTTGCACAAGCACAAACAGAGAACATGATATCAGGTCTTGATGATGTGAGATACATCAAAGAACCTATCATAGATCTGTATGTTTGTACATCCACATTAGTTCCTTCTACATCTTGAAGAAGTGGCTTCTCAGGGTCCATTGGTGTGCTTACTATTTTGGAATCAGCAAATTGAATCTTTCTAAGAATCTCTGCAACATATTTGTCTTGACTAATAAAGATTCCTTCTCTTGATTGTTTAACCTGCAGACCCAAAAAGAATGTAAGTTCCCCCATGGAACTCATCTGAAACTTATTGTGCATAAGCTTCTCAAAATCCAAACACATCTCCTTCCTTGTAGATCCAAAGATGATATCATCCACATACACTTGAACTAGCAAAAGATCCTTCTTATGCTTCTTGGTGAAAAGTGTCTGATCTATCTTGCCTCTTTGAAATCCATTTGAAATTAAGTAGGAAGCCAGTGTTTCATACCAAGCTCTTGGTGCCTGATGTAGGCCATATAGAGCTTTAACACCCTTGTACACTTTGTCTGGATGGTCAAGATAAACAAAACCAGGAGGTTGTGATACATACACCTCCTCTTCAATAGTACCATATAAGAAAGCACTCTTGACATCCATTTGATAAACTGTGAATCCTATAAATGAAGCATAAGCCAAAAAGAGTCTAATGGATTCAATTCTTGCTACTGAAGCAAAATTCTTCATAGTCTATCCCTTCTTCTTGTGTGTACCCCTGAGCTACTAATCTAGCTTTATTTCTTATCACTATGCCCCTTTCATCCCTTTTATTCCTAAAAACCCATCTAGTGCCAATTACCCTTACACCACTTGGTAAATCAACTAGCACCCATACCTTTTGAATATTAAACTGAAGAAGCTCCTCTTGCATAGCCTCCAACCAGCTTGAATTCTCTAGGGCTTTATGAATATTCTTTGGTTTATCTTATGAGAGAAAACATACAAAAAAGCAAGAGTTTGAAAACTCATGCTGTTTTGAAGCATAAAGGGCATCAAGAAGCCCTTGTTGATCTGAAGACATCAATTGTTGTCTTGTCTTTACTCCTGATTGTACATCTCCAATCACATTGTCCAGGGAGTGAACTTTGTGAATCCTTGAGTGTGGAGTAGAAAGAACTTGATAATCAGGTGGAAGGTTGTTGAAATCCACCTCATTTTCTGAGAGATTTGCTTGTGTTTCTTCTGATGGTCCATCAGCAGAAACATTTTGCTCATCAGCGGGAATGATTTGCTTATCAACAGAAATAGCAGTGTTACTTCTGACTTGAAACTCTTGTTCCTTAGCTCCTTCTTCCTTATATTCATCTTCAACATCTTCTTTAGAATTTCCAGAAGAAGATTCACCATCTATTGTAGTTGAATCCACACTTGTATTTGTCCATATTGCCATTATTACATAATCTTGATTTGCCTCATTCTCTAATCCTTCTCCATTTGTTGCATCAGCAGTTTGTGAACCTGAAAATTCATTAGTTTCTGCAACAAAAGGCACATAATTCATTGATTTGGATAGAGATTCAAGATCAAATAGCCATTTGGGACCCTGACCTTCTACATTGGTTTTATTTTCCAAAAACTTCACATGTAGATTTTCCTCTACTCTTCTAGTTCTCATGTTGTATACTCTGAATGCTTTGCTATTGATAGAGTATCCAACTAAGAATCCTTCATCTACTTTACCATCAAACTTTCCAAGATGGTCTAAGGTATTCAGAATTGTCACATGACATCCAAAAGGTCTAAGAAATCCTATTTCAGGAGTTCTACCTCTAAAAAGTTCATATGATGTCTTATTGTGAGGTTTTACAACTAAAACTCTATTTTGAACATAGCAAGCAGTGTTAACTGCTTCTGCCCAAAAAGTTATAGGCAACTTAGAGTCAGCTAACATAGTTCTAGCAGCTTCTATTAGTGTTCTATTTTTCCTTTCAGCAACTCCATTCTGTTGTGGAGTTCTTGCAACACTAAATTCTCTTTTAATACCTTTTTCTTTGCAGAAATCATCCATAACTCTATTCTTAAATTCTGTCCCATTATCACATCTAATGACTTTTACTCTTTTGCTTACTAGGTTTTCTATCTCTGTAATGAAGTTCTTAAGGATGCTAGAAGTCTCATCCTTAGTTCCTAAAAAGAATACCCATGTAAATCTACTAAAGTCATCAGTAATAACTAGACAATATCTCTTATAAACTTCTGACATTTGTAGGACCAAATAAGTCCATATGCAACATAAACAATGATTGATTGATAGAGTTAAAAATTTTGGGCTTACAAGTGGCTTTATGTTGTTTGCCTTTAAGACAAACAATGCATGTTTGATCATTTTCAAATCGTTTTTGAGGTAAACCTCTTACCAAACCATCTTTGACAATCTTATTTATGGTTTTGAAGGTAATATGACCAAGCCTTCTATATCATTTCATAGATTCATCCAATGTGGCCTTAGCAATAAGACAAGTAAGAGAATCTTTTGGAACAATCTTCTTCATATCAACAATGTACATGTTGCCTTTTCTTGGAATTCTAAGAAGTGCTTGACTTTCATCAGGCATCTTAAAATCAGAAGAAAATACAAGACATTCAGTGTCAGTAAAGAGAACTTTGTTCTTTTTGTCACATATTTGTGAGACACTAAAAAGATTATACTTAAGCTCTTGCACATAGTACACATCTTCAAAATCTAATTTACCGGTTTTAATAGTACCTTTACCAGTAATTTTTTCTCCAATTCCTCCTCCAAAGGTAACATAGCCTCCATCTACTGATTGAAAATTTTAGAGATAAGACTTGTTGCCTGTCACGTGCCTTAAACATCCACTTTCTGAGAATCCTTGATCTTCAGTATCTGCTGATGAATGTCCCTGCACATAAATAAAGGAATTAGTTTTGTTTTGGGATCCAAACCATTTCTGACTTGGATCCGCCTCTTGCATCAATGAAATGTAATATTTTGAGAATTGTTGATGCAACATTGGATTTAAGAATCCAACATGCTGAGGCCTTAACAGCATTTGCCCTTGTTTCCCTTAGCAGTGATATGAACTGTTTGGCTATCAGCAGAAACTGATGGCTTTGCAGTTGTATCCTTTGGTTTCCAAACTTGTTTTTGGACTACTGCCTTTGTTAAAATGAGTCTTTAAACAACATTTAATGCATATTTGAAAGTTGTTTTAGCATTTTTAACTGTTGTTTTTGGGTAAACAGTCATATATGGTCTGTCAGCAGAAACCATTTTCCTATCAGCAGGAACTGAAACTGTTTTGGGTTTTGTTCTAGTAAAGTTAGAGTGACTTTTAGGTGTTTGCCTTTTTAGATTCACCCTATTGTTTGTATACCCATATACCCATTGATTACAGAAAGCTGCAAGATGGTCAAAACTACCACATGTGTAACAAGCTTTGTTGTCTCTTTGTTGGAGAGATTTGAGACTATACCAATTCCTTTGGTTGCCTCTAGGCTTGTTTATGGTTCTATATTGTTCACAATATCTTACTAGTTGCCTAACATGTTTAACATTGTTTTTAGGCTTTTCAGTACTATGTTTGACTATCTTAGGAACACTTGTTCCTGCTTTCTTAATCACTTCAGGTTTAGACATAACCTGTTTTAACTTTTTATCATCAGATGTTGAGTCCTCAATGATTGGACCATCTGACTTTCTACAAGAACACACCTTGTCCTTAGGAAGTGAAGTTTTACTTAAACTTTCACTTTCTTTCAAAGGTTCATTATCAACTACATTAGATTTTGGTTGAACACCATATTTTAATTCAGGTAGTTGCAATTCTGGTAATCCTGTGTGTTCTAGGTCAATTCCTGGGGGTGAAGGAATACCTCTATATGGTGGAGGAACAGATTTGTATCCAACACCAGACTTAGCTTTATTTATAACTTGACATTCAATTAAGTTAGTCACACCCTTAGATGCATAATCTAGTGTTTCTACACTCATTTGAATATTCTCTTTAGCCTTACTAAGCCTATCTACTTCAGCTTTCAAGTTACTAATGTCATTATCTTTAAACATTATTTCTCTTTCAAGAAGAATTTTGACATCAGTAAAGGTAGATTCATTTGTTCAAAAATGTAAGACTTGTTCCTCTAGAGTAGCTATACCTCTTTTATGATTTGTTAAGCTATGAGTTGTATCAATTAATTCTTTCCTTTGATTCTCATAACATTTGGTTAAGGTTTCAAAACTTTTAAGAGAAGAACAATTATTTGAACAAACTTTATCAGATTGTACCTCTGTAGAGAAAGTCATAAGAGCTGTCTGAGGAGAAGTTTCTTCTTCATCAGCAGTAAAGCTCCAATCAAATCCTAATCCATCAATAGCTACCATAGCTTTTGGATTGGTTGATTCCCCTGTCTTGGACTTGCTTCCAAAACCTCTATTCTTGCTATCTTGCTGCCTTGGCCTTCTACATTCTCTTGAGAAGTGCCCCAACATATGACAGTTATAGCATTCTATCTTTGACTTGTCAAAACCAGCAGTATCATTACTACTGATGGTGAGTTTCTTCCCCGTCCTCTGATAGAATTTCTTAGCCCTCATGCTAAGAAGGGAAATTTGCCATTTTAGGTCCATCTCTTCTAAATCATCATCATTGATTTCTAGAAGATCTTCATGAGTAAGCATGGACCCATTATTCTGACTTGTGAAAAAGGCACATCAAGCCTTTTCATTCAATATACCAAAAGTACTGCTTGATGAACTAGCAGCACCAATTCCATTATCAACCTTTTCATCTTTAACTGGGTTTGAGATACTAGGAGATGACATAAAAGCCATGTTCCCATTATATGAACTTGAGACACCAGTTTTCTTTACTTCTTGTTCCACAATTTTAAAGTTGCTATACAAATCCATAAGATCCATAGTGTCTATGTCTGGTTTATTCTTCCAAACAACAACATGCATAGCCCACTCTTCAGGTAAGCTTCTCAGAAATTTTGAGTTTAAATCTTCTTGAGGTATATCAACCCCAAGAACAGCAAGTTGGCTCACAATTTTCTGTAACCTTGTAAACATGTGGTCAAGAGATTCATTCATGGTTGATGAGAAATTTTCAAACTGCTGCTTGAGAAGGGTTTTCTGGGTCTTTTTGGTGGCTTCATTCCCTCCATACCTTGCAACAATTTCCTCAAATAATGACTTGGCATCTTTGAATTTGCTGAAGTTTATAAGTTGATCATTTGGAATGGTCATCATCAGCATACTTCTGGCCTTGAGGTCATTCTTCGTCTTTATTCTTTCATCAGCAGTTGTAGGGATAGTTTGAACAACTGTAATTTCCCTACCTTCAACTGTTGATGAAGTGGTTGTGGGTTTGAAAGAGTTTCCATCTTCAATGATTTCCTAGAGAGTGTAATCCTGCACCTGGAAAAACTGTTCTATTCTTAACTTCCACAATTCAAACTCATTCTGTTTGAGAACTTGCAACTTTTGCAGCAACATTTGTTTGAATAGATTTTGTATCCATTTCTTCTTCTTCTTCTTCTTCTTCTAAATCAAAGATATCAACCTGGAAACTCTGATACCAATTGAGAGGATCACTTGATTTAATCACACACTAAAGGTGTTGGACCTTTATAATGTGTAAATGTGATACTTTGAGTGAATATGATTAAGTATGCGGAATCTACTTAACCACACTTAAAATGTTTATTGGAAATGGAACTGTGATGCTTGTGTTTATTTAACAAAGAACAATGAAAGTATTTCACCAAACGATTCAATATTATTCAAAATAATACGAGTGATCTTCACTATCACTAGGGTTACAAAGACCCTGAATCTTGTGTTTTGTTCTATTGTTTTTCTCTATGTATATCTCTACATACATCTATTGCTATCACATGCACACTTAAATCATATCTAAGATCTTCCTTTTATAGTCCAAGGAAAGATCTTTTACAATCTATATGACTCATCTTAAATACTAGCTTATGACTACTCTTCATTCTAGCTAGATGATGACTTATCATGTCAGTCATTAAGATACAACATGTATCTAGGATTACAACTCACTTGGAGTGTTCAATTTGATGACTAAAACAAAGACATTTTTTTTTGTATATGAGTCAGTAGAATAAGTCGTACTTATCTACACAGCTGTTGTATGAGTCATAGTAGGATCAGCAGAATCCATAAGTAGAAACACCTTCAGTAGAAAACGTTCTTCAGCAGAATCCAACAGTGGAAACGTGCTTTGTGCTTTATCAGCAGAAACATACTTGATGTATTTCCTTAAACCTTTATGTTGATTCTTCTGATTATTTAATTCCCAACAAGTTCCATTGGTGTTAAAGTTGGTGATTGAGGTGATGAACCTTTTGAAGGTTGATTTGGTGCCGAAGGTGATGTGGGATCACTAGGTGTTTTAGTTGGTGCTGGAGTAGTGATAACGTTGGTTTTGCAAGATTTCGGAGATGGTGTTGGGGTGACAAGGTTAAGGAAGTTTGTATCATGGATGGGTGAGGAGATGTTGAGTGATGAATCACTTGATGATGATGAGCATAGTTGGATGGTTTTGTTGAAGCAACATGGTTTTACACTAATTTTAATTCTAATGGACTTTGATGATTCGGATGAGGTGTTGGATTTAGTCATTTCAAGGTTTGAGTTATCTAGACTTGAAAGATTAAGATATGTGATGGTGATGGTGTGAATTGGAAGTGTGAATGTTAGTCAATTTATAGGAAGAACATGTTATGGAAAGGAGTGATTGGATTTGATGTTGTGCCATACAATTTGTGGGAGTTATGAAGGTTGTCAAATCATTGAAAGTTAATCCAATGAAGGTGATAGAGTAAAAAGACCAAGATTTGCACTAAATGCTTAGTTGTCTTGTCATGGTGTTTTGACTCAGATTTCTCACGGATACCAAGGAACCTTTTGTTGGGTTCCTTGCCTTATGGGTGAGGGTTCCTTGGGTTAGTTATGGTTAAATTTGAATTTTGGCGGGAAATGGGTTTTATTGATTCTAATGTCTAAGAATGATCCTAATACATGTAACTAGTTATTAGGCATGAGTTTCTAATCTTATAAGATGATTTGGAGGAATGTGGAAATCAAAATTTGAAAATTCTAAGAAAAATTTCCAGGTCGACTGGCGGAACCCTGGGAATACATGGGCGGAACCATTGTTTGGGTTCCGCCAGTTCCGTTGGGCCAACCTGGGTTTACCCATAATTCCTACTGGCGTAAACCAATTTTTGGTTCCGCCAGATCCGTGAGTGCCCAGATTTTACACAGACCACATTTTTAAGGGTCGAGACGAAATCGGCGATTTCCAAAAACTCTTGGGACAAAAACTTAAAGTAATATCTAGTTAGGAAATGCAAAAAATGAATATGGAAACACTCTTACCGTTATACTTTGACAGGGGGCTACCGAATTTCACTATACTTAGTGAAATTTTTCATATACTTGAAATTTTGACAACATTCTAAATGTCGTCGATTCTGCATAAGAGTTAGTTCAATACATTTTCCAACCATAGTAATAGAGTATAAAAGTACAAAACAACATAAGTCACAAAGTTCAACGATATCAAAGTTCTAAAACTTAGTTGTGCCAAACGCTCCTTACAAACATAATTCACAAGCGGTCCAACTTCTTCTTAATCTTTCCCAAGTACCTTCCAAAGCACTTCCACATCCCTTTAGTTTGTTTGAATTCTTCGGACTCATTCTCAATAGCGGGGAGTTCTTGAAGGTAGTTGAGAGGGGCTAGCTTAGAGTTGGGAAGATCATCATTTTCACTCATTGATGAGGATGAGGATGAAGGAGAAGGAGAACGACGACGTTTCCCTTGAGTCTTAAAGACTCTCTTACCACTAAGAGGAACAAAGGTGTGAAGAATGAGGGAGTAATCAAGACAAATACCTCTATCGTTTGGTGGAATGGGTGAGATGGCTCTAAAATGACGGGTGAGAAGCATTCCATATGGAAGAGTGGTTTTTCCATTTAGAGGTATATCGGTCATTCTTTGTGCCATGTAGTAAGCCAAATTGAAAGGTTGTCTAGTGGAGGTACTATAGAGCATATAGCTTAGGAATGTGTTCACATGGTCTCTATTCCCTACGGAACTTATGACATTAGCTCTAAGAACCTCTTCCCACCTCCTAAATTGAGGTTGAAGTTCATTAAGTTCCATTCCAAATGGATCTTTGTCCACTTCACTACCTGAGCGATTTTTTCTAGTGAGGGAAGTTCTAATGAAGAGATGGTCACGAATCACTTCCTTGCTAACAAGAGGAGTGGAGTAAGTAGGATGACTGGTGAGTACTTATTTACTCACTTTTTCTTTATCAATATGGGATTTAATAATCCAAAAACTAACCCAAAATGCCAGAGAATATGTGTTTTTGTGATTGTGAATGTGCAGGAACGGATATCTCATAAAATGACGAGAAACAAATGGAAACCGGCAAAAACGAGCACGAGAGTGGAATGTGTGCAGAATAGTAAAAAAAAAGTCAATGTTGAGCCTATAGAAGACCTTAGAGATTGAGAATTATCAGATTTGGTCCTTTGATGAAGTTTCAAGAGATTTTCATTATTAGTCTTACAAGTTTCAGAATCAGTCAACTTTGGTCCTTTAAAGACATCTTTGCAAAAGTGACAATATTGGTCCTTAGAGAATCAGGAAATTGCAACAAAAGCCCTTGGAAGACACTTTTTGATATTGGCTGAATTTACCCTTACAGTTTCATAAATTTCACTTTTGGTCCTTGATTTCTATTAATACCAAATCTGAAAATACAATTCACTAATAAGCCAAGTCCAAGTCCACATAATATAAGCCCAAGTTGCAAACCAAAAAGTCCAAAAGCCCATAAACCAAAATCATAACCCGAGCACACAAACACCCCTCGGTCAACACTAATACACGGTCAAACAATTATATAATATAATTATCCGCCCCCTTTTACCCCAATTATCCATAACCTTAGAACCCTAATTTACCCCCCGTACAAATTAACCACAATTAAGGGCTAATTGGTCAATTCAAGGACTTCTAGAAGCTGACACAGGTGTCAGAGCGTGTCAGAAGCAAAGTAACACACATTTGGATACGTGGCAGAGTTCTATTGGATTGAATGCGTCATGAATGATGATCTGAGGGTTGATATCAAAGGGAAATGATTGTGAGATGATCGATGGCTCAGGATTGCACTCAGGAAGCACACCACACGAATTGCCAAGGTGACAATCCGTGAGCTCCTCATTTCTAGATCCTTCCTCACATCTCCTATAAATAAAATGCTAGGCTAGTTGATTTAGTGGTGGAGTATAGCTTAGAGAAACTCTGCCCAAATATCTTTTGATTTGTAATAGCTTAGTTTATTTGTAATCTTTTACTTTCAATGAAATCTGTTTTAGCTTTAATAATTTCAGCTTATTGTTGTTTACAATTTATTGTTTAGATCTTATCTCTGTCTTTTCATTTAATATCAGTTCATTTTACTTTACTTTAAATTCAGTTTTCAACTTGTTCAAAGGTTTCATTTAAAACAGAAATTAGAAAAATATAAAAATAGTTTTGTTGAAATCAGCTTTCAAATAAGCTTTAAAGTAGCTATTTAAAGCTTAGACTAGCTTCATAGCTATTGTAAGTTTGTAGTTGAGTTCACATTAGATCCTTATTCATTTCTCACCAAAAGTCAAGGAAAGTCAACTGTTGTTGATCCTTGGTGTATTTTGGCAAGCCAAACAGGGAAGCATTTGGCATGTCTAAAGACAGGCTAGCATAGTGAGCCCCTCTTTTCATGCTGAGGGGATATTATTTTGTAAGTTTGATTTCACTTTTGCTTCACATTTAGTATAATTTGTGCTTCTGTGTTTCTGTCAATCTCAGTTGTGTTTGATAGTTCATATAGCTTCTGTTAGTATAGTTGTAGCTTGTGGGATCATAAGTTTGGAGTATTGTTGTATTGAGCATCATTTCATAGTGATAATGGAATATTAAGGTAGTGTTTGGCATAACTTGGCATTGTGTTAAGCAGTTGATAATTTGATGTTTTAGTGTTACATTTAGGTTTCATTAGTATAATAATAGTCTTATATAGCTTAAAATCAGTAGGTCTTGTATAAATAATCAGTGATAGCATAAAATCTCTTTAACTGTTAGAAGTAATTGGAATTAGCTAATAGGATTTTAGAGATAGTTGCAAAATAGTATAATATAGCTTAATATAGTTGGTTATTAGCTTAACAATACAATTTGAATGAGTTTTGATTAATAAAATTTGGATTTGGTCAAGAGGAACTAGTTTCTAATAGTCAACAGACTAAGCTTTTGAGTCCCTACTAGTTGCTGAATTTGTCTTCAAATAGAGCATCATATGATAGTTAGTAATAGAGTATTTAGTGTTTTTGGATATTCAGTAGTATAGTTCTGCTATTACCCCTATTAGTCTGTCTCTTAGTGCTTATTAGCTTCTGCAAATAAGGGGATTGGAACAAGTAAACTGTTTTGAAATATAGCCTGCTAGTTTTCATTTGTGTGTGAATCTGAGTTCCTGTGTGGTTATTGAGTTTAGGATAGTATATTTTAGTGATTTCCAATAGTCCTTAGCTTCTGGCTTATTCTGATTAGGTTATGCTTTTTTATTAGCTATTCATAAACTGCTTATTGCTTGTTTCTTGTGTACCTGAGCTTCTTATGATCTGAATTTACTATCTCTGAGCTTATTTGAGTATATTGCTTCTGAGTTTAAAGTTTCATTTGGTTTTGTTGCAAGTGCTTATTAATAAGCACTTACAATAAGCTGTTTTGGGCTCATTAAGCACTTCCGCATCTTATTTTCATTTCATAATTTTTTTCTCAAGTCTCTTATAATATTTTAGATTTTCTGTGAATTTTTCATATTTTTCTCAATTTTTTTACTATTTTTCTTAATTTTTCTTAGTTTTAATTCAATTTTAAATACTTTTTAATAAATAAAAATCAGAAAAAGTCTAAAAAAATCCAAAAATATTTTAGATAATTCTTTTCTATTATTTTAGATTTTTCAAAATTAAATTTGCATTTTTCCCATTTATTTTTACATTTTCTCTTATTTTTAATTACTTTTTAAATTCCAAAATTAGAAATAAATTCCTAGAAAACAAATAAAAAGTCAAAAAAATATTTTTCTTTTTCTCAAAATTATTTTAAGTATTTTAAGATTTTTATAAATTTATTTCATATTTTTAGGATCATTTTTCATAAATAGTTACGTTATTGTTCGTACGTTACATTTTAAAATCGCGTTTAAATTCCCGTTTTTAGATTTCAATCACTTGTGCATATTTAGCTTGTACCTTCTCCTTATTTTACCATTTCTTTTCACTATTTGAATTTCACATTCACTATTTTCACTTTTCCACTTTTCACGACACGATTTTGCGAATCAAATTTCACGATTCCATTCAACTTTCGTTGGGATACAACTCGGGTATCCGTATTTCTTGCGGATTTCCTCGATACTTAGTAATATATACTAAATTGAACAAATCAATTTTTGGCGCCGCTGCCGGGGAAGGTTTGAAATGAGTTGTTGAATTTCGTTTTGAAAAATCATGTTTTGAAAAACCTTCCTCTTTCTTGTGAAATATTTTTTATAAAAATATAAAAATTGAAAAATCAAAAACATTTTTTCTAAAGTGTTTTCAAAAATACAAAAAGAAAGTTATAGCCTCGACTCCCTCGTGGAAGAGGGGGCGTTGTAAACCAAATAAGCATACCAACATAAGAACGCGTGAAATTAGTTGTTAACCGGATTACTTTAATTCTACAACCGAATAAGCGGAAAATACGGAAGCTTTGACATTAATTTGCAAGCTGAAGAGAGAAACACTCTTCTCTCCCGTTCCGTCGCGAGTAGTTTTGAAGGAAACGATTACAATTAACGTAATGTTTGAGAAAAGAAAATAAAAGTTTTTGAGATTTGTTTTTCAATAAATTTAAAAAGCAAAAAAATAATTTCAAATAAAAAAAAATACAAAAAGATTTTTCTTTTTCTTTTTCTTTTTCTTTTTTATTTTACTTTTGGTGTATGAACACCCGATCTTCTTTTGAAAATCTTATTTCTCCATTGTCAAACCCCTAGAGGGTAATTCGACACACACACAGTGCCTATTTCCCCAACGTTGAGGAAATGGACCCGAATAATCAACACCCTCCGGTGGGTGATGATGATCACCAACACGTGCCAGCTCCCGATCTCCGAACGATGGAGGAGCTGTGCCAACCGATAATGCACGGAAGAGGTGGCCCGATTGCCCCTTTCAATATTGAGGCTACGAATTTTGGACTCAAGCATCATATGATAAAACAAGTCCAAAATTCATGCCAATTTCACGGTTTTCCGGGTGACGATGCCAATAAGCATCTTGATAAATTTTTAACCGTCACCCAAAGTATGAAACGACATGGGGTCTCCGATGACGCCCCCCGTCTTTCTCTCTTCCCCTATTCTCTAACGCATCATGCCACCGCTTGGTTTGATCGTCTTCCCAAGAACTCAATTCATACCTTCGAAGAAATGGTTTCAAAGTTCTTAGCGAAGTATTTTCCACCATCGATGGTGACGAAGCTACGAAACGACATTAGCAATTTCCGGCAACTTCCCGATGAGTCTTTATTCGAGGCCTGGGAACGTTATAAGCTTGCTATTGATCGGTGTCCGAACCATAATATGCTTCTCGTTACGATAATTGATACATTTGACAATGGTTTAACTTTACGATATCGTGACACGATCAATGAAGAAGCCGGAGGTACTTTTATGAAACGTCGTCCTGAAGATTGTTACGAACTCATCGAGAATATGACGGCTCATTACAATTATTGGGATTCCTCAGCCGAGAGAAATGAGCCAACGAGATCGAATGCGACTCATAATTCTTCGTATAATTCCAAGCTTGCCGCCATTACTAAGAAGCTCGATGATATGTCTACAGCTATGCTACGAATGTATCAAACGACTCAGGATCAAACCAAAAACCATCAAGTCAATATGGTTAGTCATGGTTGTGAGACTTGTGGTGGTCCTCATTTGTATTACGAATGTACGGCCCCCGGTGCCTTTTCTCATGAGAACGCGTATGCTGAAAATACGGGTACCAACGGTTACCCACCTTAAGGAGATCGAAATCTTTTCAGCTACCGTTCCACCAATTATCTTGGACCACCCATTCTCGAACAACCAAATCGAGTCAATCAAGTCAATCAAAATCATAATGTGCAGAATCGTAATAATCAAGGAAATCAAAATCAGAGTCGAGCTAATAACGGTTTTCAAAATCAGAATCAAGGATTCAACAAAACCGGGGTTTTCAAGGAAATTACAATCAAGGCCCGAATCAAGGGAATTTTCAAAACCAAGGAAACTTTGGAAACCCTGGGAATTTTCAAAATCCTAATCATGGAAATCAGAATCATGGAAATTTTCAGAACCGTGGGCAAAATTTCAATAATAACCAAAATCAAGGAGTTGTTCAAAATTCGTCGCCCACGGATGATTTGATTAAGCAATTGCTTCAGAACCAACAAACTTTTATGGAAAAACAAGATGAAACAACACGGTTATTTGCTAATCAAATTAGTGATCTAAACAAGCGTTTAAATGATCGACCCTCGGGTTCGGGTACTACTTCTCTTCCAAGCAACACGATCGCAAACCCGAGGGGCGAGATTAAGGCGATCACGACTCGCAGTGGTGTTAAATATGATGGACCCACCGCTCCTACTACCTCTTCTTCGTCTCCTCCTAAGGTAGTGGACCATGAGACCGAGGCGACAAAGGACCCGATTCCTCCTACTAATAACGGAGGTACTGAAAACGTCCAACCTCCGGTTGTCAAAACGTCTAAAGAAAAAGAAAAAGTCGTTTCTGAAAAAAGTGTTAAATACAAATCAAAACTTCCATATCCGTCAAGATTTATGATGAAGAGCTCTGTTCAAAATCTAAGAGACAAATGGAAAAGTTTCTTGATATTTTTCAAAAATTGCACTTCGACATCAGTTTCATAGATGCTCTTGTTTACATGCCAAATTTTGCTTCGACGTTCAAAAATCTTATAAGTAATAAAGAAAAATTGCTTGAGTTAGCTAAAACACCGATTAATGCTCAATGCTCTGCTATTCTTCTCAAAAAGCTTCCTGAGAAGCTTGGAGATTCGGGAAAGTTTCTCATTCCTTGTTCGTTGAAAGATCAAGAGGTTTGCAATGCCTTGGCCGATTCAGGTGCAAGCATTAACCTTATGCCATTATCAATCTATAAACAACTTGGAATGGGAGATCTTAAACCGACTCGTATGACTTTAGAGCTTGCTAATCGTTCGATTACTCATCCTTTCGGAATTGCTGAAGATGTATTTGTTCGAGAGAATTCGTGTACTTTCCCAGCCGACTTTGTTGTTGTTGATTACGAGGCCGATCTGAGAGTTCCTCTTATACTAGGGAGACCATTTTTGCGAACCGCAAAATCCCTAGTCGATCATTTTGAGGATACTCTGACTTTGAGACATGACGATGATATAATGATTTTTCGTGCCGATGCTTCAAAATCAAAGAAATATATTGTTAAAAGCGTTAATGTTTGTGATTATTCCTTTGATGATTTCTTGAAATCAATCGTCGCCGACTCTTCCCCATTTTTTTCTCCGATTGAGGAATATGATTCTTTTTGGGAAGAGGTCGATGAATTACTTGCTATTGATACAATTCCTTTATCTGAGATTGATGAATTTTACTTTGATTCGGAGGGAGATACTCTTTTTCTTGAAAATTTGTTGAACGATGAACCGTCAATCCCTCCGGATAAAGTTAAGAAGAAGATTGATTTAACGATTGAAGATCCTCTGGAGCCCGAGCTCGAGGAATTTTTACCTAATTGTGAGTGTTTTTCATTCGATACGACTAAGGAGATTAGTGGCAATCTCCCTTTTCGTCCTGATCATTCTTATCCGGTTTATGAAGCGTTTCATTTTGATATCGATCATACGGAAGAGACGAGTAGTGGCAGTACCACTTCTCTTGCTTTTATCTCTCTTCCGGAGTATGATTCGTTTTGTTTAGATAAGATTGATTGTGATGTTGAAAAGTTTTCTAGAGAACTTTCTTATCCAGAATATGAAAATTTCTGTTTTGATCTTGAAAATGATCATGACCCGTGTGGCATTCTTAAAAATGAGAGTTTTTATGAAAATTTTATCCCACCCGAGAAAGTTTTTCAAATGAGCTTGAATGATAAGATTCATAATTCCACAATTATGAAGTCTTCTTTTTATGATGATGACTTGTTCATGATTGTTATCATGACCTTCTTTCCTTTTATCACATTGGGTGTGATTTCTCTTCTCCGTCACTCCATCGGGAGTGAGGACACTATTTTTGACCCTGGTATCGTTTCTAATAGTTTTCACTATTAGAATACCATCGATTATCTCTTCGGGGTGGAACTTTCAAATAAATTCGTATGTTTATCCAAATATTTTGAATGAAAGCCCGAGTGAGATTATTTTTCCACGGATTTTCCCCAAGGACGAATTAATTCGGGGATCGAGTCAAGCTCATGTGACTCAGTGAACAAAAACAAGCGCTTCGTGGGTGGCAACCCATGCTTATCCATTTAATCTTCTTATTTCTAACGAATAACGTGAGGAGGGGGTGCCTCTTCCATTCTTGTGTTTCGTGGTTGTTTGTGAATGTTTGTTCAGGATTGTCCACGATTTATGATGACTCTCGTGCTCGTTATTCTTTCTCCACTCGAGTCTCATTCATCGATGCTTTTGGAAATCCTATATCCGAAAATCTTATCGACGAACGTTTTCTTTGGCATAATTAATAAACGGCCCTAGAATTTTGTTAGGATTGCCTTTACCCGTAAAACATTGATGACAATGTTTCATTCTAGTCCGGGGGAGGGTGAATCTTTGATTCGATTTGACCTTGCATTTTTCACCATGTCGTGTACTCTAGCAACTCTGTTTTTCCTAAAAAATAAAAAAAATGAAAAAAATTTTGAAAATTTGAAAAATTTTGAAGAAAAATGTATGAAAATGTCATGAAGAAGCATAAAAAATGGGAAAAATGAAAAAGTTGTGCAAAAATATAATACGTTTTGAATAAGTGTTTTGACACCTTGTTGACTTTCCAGTTGGCGAGAGTAGGAATACATATTTTGACTTGACCGTGCGTGTTGAGCCCTAGCTTGTTCCCTTAACCAATGATAATCACATAAGCTTGTGCTAGTCTTGTACACCAGGAGCTATAAAATGCAAATTCTTCTTCTAGAATCTGCAAGTTCCCGTACTTGACTTTATACATGCGCAGCTTAAAAGCTTTTTCTAGTCTTGTACACCAGGAGCTATAAAATGCGAATTCTTCTTCTAGAATCTGCAAGTTCCCGTAATTGACTTTATACATGCGCAGCTTAAAAGCTTTCGCTAGTCTTTTACATCAGGAGCTAGAAAACGCGAATTCTTCTTCTAGAATTTGCAAGTTTCCGTAACTGACTTTATATATGTGTGGCTGATTATCGGCTAAGTATTGTTATTAGCCTATTAGGGAATTCTTCTTCTAGAACTCATTATAGCCTATTAGGGAACTCATTATAGCTTGTGACCTTTTAAAAACCCATCGTTCCATTAAAAAGAAACAAGCCTCAATGGGATTGTTTTAAGATTCGCAAACCAAATTGTTCAACAAAACAGAAAATGGTATAAGCACTAATTATAGCTTGTGACCATATGATGGCTGCTTATGTTTGCTCAAATATGTTTAAGGCTCAGATCTGCAACCATAAATGCGAGCATAATATATCGACCATGGCTCAATTCTAATCAAGTCATATTGTTGTGCCAAGATACCGGCATATGCATATTATGTCACCGTAACATTCAAGTGCGAATACTTATCATCATTTCCTTAGGGTAAAGAGGAAGGGAAGCGCAGGTAAAAGGAAGGGTTAACCCGGCATGGCTGAAAATTCAATAATTTGCCTCGCCAAGTTTCGGGTCACCTCAACTGTAAATTTTCCCATCCTTCCATCTTATTATAAATATTATTAAACGATAAACCATGCAGCATAAAAGGGAAAAAACCACTGCCCATTGTATTTGCTACTATTCTCCCTCAAACTACCAAAGGGTTCAACGTTGTTGCACTTATTATGTCACCGTAACATTCAAGTGCGAATAGCTATCATCATTCCCTTAGGGTAAAGAGGAAGGGAAGCACAGGTAAAAAGAAGGTTAACCCGGCATGGCTATAAATCCAATAATTTGCCTTGCCAAGTTCCAGGCCACCTCAACTGTAAATTTGCCCATCCTTCCATCTTATTTTAAATACATTTAAACGATGTACCATACGTCATCGTTACCCGTACACAAAGAATAGTACTCTCAAGTAACTTATTTATGCTCAGAGCAAAAACTTCATGTCAACAATCGCATAGCATATAATTACCAGCAAATACTCTAAGCAAAGATAAGTTGCTTAGAGAAACAGGTTTGAACAATCATTGTGTGGGTAAACCACGACATTAAACCCCTGCAAGAGAACACTGTATCTTAGACCATTTAACTAATAGAAGCAACAAACCATTAAAAGAAACACCAACATATCCTTAGAAGAAACCCACAAATGAGAATGTGTTGGCCTCCTATTATGCGAAGCAATACCTACACCAAATAAGCCTGATAAATAAGCTAAGACAAACAACCCTAATAATCAAACAATCAGTATGAATAACAGGAGAAAAAAAACTGAAATAATCCAAATGAACACAATAGGTGAAAAAATGTGGAACCAAAGATCCCGAAACACTCAACCCTCCTTAATCCTTTCATCAATCAAACTAAAACTAATCAACTTGCTACAATAAAACACTATAATAAATTTAACACACATACCATTATCAATACAAATAAAGTAGGTTAGGGAGAAGAAAAAAAACAAAATAAAACAAAATAAAACTACCAGATGATTTATTATCTCCTAGTGAGGTAGATGTATCAAATTAGAATCTTCAAGAAAATCATCATTAAAACACGGATCGGTATGGCTTTTTACGTGTGTGTTTCTTGGTAATAGAGATAGGAGGTTCTAGAGAGATGGGGAAATCACACAAAAATAATCTCAACCATGTATAGCATCGTACCTGAAATTGAATCTCAGCCATATATGGTAAACGACACCGTTTTGTACATGAGTTTTGGTAGCATTGTTAAAAGAACAGTTCAACGACATCTCACCCTTTGGTATTTTGGGGGAGAACTGTTAAAAGAACATTACAATGACGCCGCATCCTTTGGTAGTTTGGAGGAGAATTGTAGCTGCTAGAGTTGACGGTGAGTTTTTTTAAGGGAAAAACGTTATCGTTTGGTTCTTCGTTTAATAATATTTATAATTATGCCAAATATTAGAAAAACACCATATAGTTCGCCAAAGTTTTGTCGATTTAGCTATAACGGTTTTTTTTATTTATTTTTTTATTTTTTCACATAAAGCCATTGAAGAAAAGTCGTATAGATAGCTTGTAATCAGTCAAAAGTCAATTTTCTTGCCTCTTTTCTAACATCAAAAAAGGCCATTTAGTTTCTAAATTGTCATTTTAGCAATAATTTTCTTGTAGCTAAAGCCACTCAAATTTTACTGGTTGCATGTTGATTATTAGCATATCAAACTATGGGTAGTTATGCTGAAAAAAAAAAAAAAAAAAAAAAAAAAAAAAAAAAAAAAAAAAAAAAAAAGTAGTGTGTAAAACCCATTGGATATAAATTGAGGCAAAATCGGTACTGTAGGTTTTCAATTGGCAAGAACATTTCTCACAACAACAATAATACCCAATCTTGCCCGAGCCGGGATGAAGGAGTTTGGTGTAAAGGAGTCATTCATTTTGTGTCACAATATAGCTTTTCTATTCTTTTCAATTAAATAAATTCACACCATTGAGAGAATTTAAAAAACAGACAGATGAAAACAGAATTTGGAACCACTTAGAGGCTTTGAAAGTCATAAACTCCTCGAGAATCTGGTCTAAGTAGATCACAAACATTATTTCGTGTATCCATTATTTATATAACAAGTCGTCGATAGTTAATCTGTCAAATCCGCTGATAACAAAGATGATATTCAAAGTCCAACAATGCACAGGAATTATTAAAAACAACAGCAATACACAATCCCACATGAGCAGGTTATGAGGCAGGCATGATGTAAACAATCATACCAGGCATGACGTAGACAATCATACCCTGATACTCTTACTTTATGGCATAATATGAATTCTTCAAAAGTAGCATTTTTTTTTTTTTTTTTTTTTTAATCAATTTGCTTACTCAATAAACTTATTTATGGTAGTTACTTATGTATGCATTATTACTTAAGTGCATATTTCACCAAGCCAGGGATATGTATATAAGTAAAATAGTCTTCCCAGTTAATAGACTTCACATCCAAAAAGAAAGTCTCCTTCTCAGCGCCGATACTCTCGCTGACTATGCCATTCAGTATGTTGAGATTTGCATCATCAAAGCTACGACAAACATTGAAAACCTTTAATTAATCAACAAGATATCATATATCTAAGTTTCATTGAGCTTTAAAGAGGTTAAATTCCAATGTAAGGTATATGTAGGATTAGTCGTATGATAAAGTTTCATTGGGGTAAAATATAGTAGAAAATATTTCAAAAATACAAGAAAAATCAAACACTTTAACAAAAGTTACTCTGAATATATTGGGCTTTTATTTTTCAAACTATCTTTTCTATAAGTTAACCAAATATCATAATGCCTATGATAAAAGTGGAACTTAACTTCTCCAAAATTTGTTAACTAGATCATGGGATTGAATATGTATTTACATGTTGTGTACGAGGACGTATGGCTTAAAAAGCTCCGCTAGTCGGAGTAAGATTTTGATTTTTCGTTCGGCATCGTGACACCATGCACTAAAAGCCCGACAAAGTAATATGTTTGCATATTGGATTCCCTTCAACAAAATAAGAAAAATGTAAGAACAAAACAGATAATATACAAATTTCCATTTTAATCATATTGAATCAGAGATCGTTAGAGTCGTTTACCCTCGTGTCATCAATCGGTGAGCCACTGACAAAGACGTCGTGGGTTCACTTTCTAACACGAAAACCGGTATTAAAAAGAAGAGGTATAGTATATGAATAAATACCTTTAAAGGAATAATGTAACGGATCGCCACATATCTATTAAAGCTATTCACGGAAGTCAACAACTTCATGTCGCGTGTTGTTATTATTGGGCTACCTTGACGACTCATTAGAGGATGCTTAATGAAGTAATCGATTATGCAATTTATGAGGCAAGAAATGGTCAAAGGGTTTGACATGGATGATCCCACATGATAAATAACCCTCAAGTAAGGTTTATTCATATGAGCCACCATTGCGAGAATCATAGCATTGATCACCATGTCTCCTGGAATCTACATGTTTTTATAAGCAAAAGATGCATGTTTTTACTTGTTCAAGTGCAGGTGATTAACTTTCAAAGAATATCACACCTGTAGATAGCGAGATAACTCACCAAATCAAGAACTTTGTCAGGATCACCGAGAAAGCATGAAGCCCGGCCTTTACCATATGATGCAATGAATCCATCGACGGTTCTGGAAAGTATAAATCAAGGCTTATGCTCACATTTTTTGATGGAACAACATTTTCAGTAATAATCGAAAAAGAGTGGCATTTGAATTACTTGATGCCTTCAATCCATCCAGGGAATGGTTCTTTGTAAGTACTTGTGATAATGGTAGGACGTAGTATGACTAGTGAGACATCTTTTCTTAATCCCTCGAGCAGTAACATCTCCCCCATGGCCTTGGTGAATACATAAGTATTTGGCCATCCATGCAAGTTTGCCCTTAAAAGAGTGAGTTAAATCACAAATTAACTGACAATGATGGTAAAAGACCCATTGTTATATATAGTGTGTGTCATCAATTAAACTGTTGTATTCTTTGCCGTTATACTTTCTTAAGACACATACTATTAAAAGGCTATTTTAAGCTTGATTTTATAAAGTGCACTTATGTTTTACTTCATAAAAACGGTTTCTGATGAAATAATTATTAGAAATAGTGTATATATATGAAATGTATCCGATTTTCTAAAAAACTCACATTGACAAATTTGAGATTATTAGTTACCTTCTTAAAAAGATTTCTTTAGTGAAAAACTTAACTTTCTTGGATCATTCAAGTAATTAAAAAAGAAGAATAAAAGTAAGAAACCTTTGAAGACCAAACTTTTTCATGGCAGATGAAATGGCTTCTTCATCAGCATTCTCAAGCACGAGTTGCCTGTGTCTATCTTGTATCAGCAACCTCTCCTCTTTAATATTGAGATCATTTTTTCCATCAAGTGTCTCACCCATTTTAAATGGATTTTCAAATATAATTCCAGACCTTTCACCCGAAACATAAGCTGAAAGAAGACAAATTAACTTTCCATAATAACAAAAAATTGGCAATGTTATGCACAACATTAGTTTTTCTGAATTCACTATACAAACCTGTGGATACATGAAGAAGCAATTTTATGTTAGTGCAATTATTGACAAAGTCGGAGACATGTTCAACTCCAAGTGTGTTAGTTGCAAATGCCACGTCGTATCTACAAACACATGTGACGTGCATGAAGAGCAAAATAGCAAATTAGCGTTGCAGTAGTTAATAGCTATTATGTTCGATGCATTCATCCATGTTCAGTGATATGGGTATTCTTGAATCAGTATCCGTGTAAGAGCGATAAACGTAGGTTGATAACCCTAGCTATGTTGGCTTTCTATTGCTTATGTTTATAATTGTCATGGTTTGGCCATGTGTGTTTCTTAGCCTACTAACTTACTTGATTGAAAATAAATCCTTATGAAAAGAAAATATAAGAAAAGATGAAAAAAAACCTAAGTTTGTTACCCTTATAAAATAGACAATATCACAAAAGGTGGCCTAATATGATCTTTCCTAAACAATCTGGTTGGCTTTTAATTTTGTGAATCTTGTAGGCTCAATCCCATAAAAATGTTGCATAACCAATTTAGGTAATACCTTTCATCAAACATAGTTGAGGCCGCAGAGCAAACAACAACATCCACTGTTCTCCGCATTTCATTTAACAAATCTAAGTTCATCACTCCAAAATTTCCCAGGCCAATATCACCAGCCACCGGTATAACCTTTTCAGATATAAATGTATTCATATTTTTACCATGTTTCTCTTTCAAAACCCTGAATAAGTCCTTGCTGATTACCTATATACAAAATATGTAAGTTAATCATCTCTCTAGTCACACATTGAATATGGTGTAGGGTGCAACAGTTGTCATCCGCGTATGCGTGGAGACAAATGTTGCATGTACCTCAGAATGCAAGCGACGAAAGGCTGAGTTTGGATCGGAAGTGTTAACTAATGAGATTGATTGTGATAAGAATGATTGATTGTGATAAGAATGATTGTATCTGATTGATTGCCTTGATACATAGCATCGAACATATACATATACTGATACAGAGAACACTCTAGATATGGGCTCAGCCCGTTACACAAGTACAATGAATACGGGCTAGGCTAACACTCCCCCGCAGTCGAAGCGGGAGGACACCGAACGCTGAGGCTGGAGCGAAATTCCTCAAACAGAGCGGATGGCAATCCTTTCGTGAATATATCTGCATACTGATAGCGTGAAGGAACATGAAGTACCCGAACCTGACCAGTAGCAACCAAGTCTCGAACAAAGTGTATGTCAATCTCAATATGCTTCGTTCGCTGATGCTGAACCGGATTACATGATAAGTAGACTGCACTGACATTGTCACAGTAGACAAGCGTAGCGGAAGATAAAGGTGTGTGTAGTTCACGCAGTAAATTCCGTAACCAACAAGTCTCAGCAACAGCATTGGCAACCCCACGGTACTCTGCTTCTGCACTAGAACGAGATAGCGTCGGTTGACGCTTAGAGGACCACGAGAGTAAGTTGTTGCCAAGAAATACACAATACCCAGAAGTCGATCTCCTAGTGGTAGGACAACCAGCCCAATCTGCATCCGAATAAGCAACCAAGGATGTAGTTGAAGATGCAAACAACTGTAACCCATAGTCTAAGGTACCCCGAACATACCGCAAAATCCGTTTCAGAGCCGAGAAATGGGGCTCTCGAGGGTCATGCATATGAAGGCAAACCTGCTGAACTGCATAAGATATATCTGGGCGAGTAAAAGTGATATATTGAAGAGAACCTGCAAGACTCCGATATAAAGTAGGATCAGATACCGGATCACCATCATCCCCTAGTTTAGACTCAGTGTCAATAGGAGTCCGACTGGGATTACAATTAACCATATGTGCTTTCTCCAAAACCTCAATAGCATATTTCTTCTGAGATAAAAACAACCCTGAAGAATCACGTGTAACAGAGATACCAAGAAAATAATTAAGAGGACCCAGATCTGTCATAGCAAACTCCTGATGTAACGACCCAATAATCCGTTGTAACAAATTCTCAGAGGAAGCAGTGAGAACAATATCATCGACATATAATAACAGGTAAGCAGTATCCATCCCCTGTCTGTATATAAATAAAGATGAGTCACAACGACTATGAGAAAACCCAACCCGAGTGATATAGGATGCAAATCGCTGAAACCATGCTCTAGGGTCCTGCTTGAGCCCATACAGAGACCGCTGCAATAGACACACATAATCCGGATGCACTGGATCTCGAAACCCCGGAGGTTGGTGCATATAAACTGTCTCAGATAAATCACCATGTAAGAATGCATTCTTGACATCAAGCTGATGAATCGGCCAATGTCGAGAAGTAGCTAAACTCAGAACAGTCCGAATAGTGCCCGGTTTAACCACCGGACTAAATGTCTCATCTACATCAACCCCCTCTAATTGATTACTACCATTCGCTACAAGACGAGCCTTGTAGCGACTAAGAGTGCCATCAGCCAAGTACTTATGGCGAAAAAGCCACATAGAGCGAAGAATGTTGGCGTCTGTGGGCCTAGGCACAAGAATCCAAGTTTCGTTCTTAATAAGTGCAGTGTATTCATCACGCATAGCATTTTGCCAATTTGGATTAGTACATGCATCACGATAGGTTTTTGGTAATGGTGAAACTGAAGACACATGCATATTGAGACGCTCAGTAGGACGATTAGTCCCGACACGAAATCGTGTGACCATGGAGTGAGTCGAGACAGGGTTTGGGTTTTGAGGAGGGTCTGGGATAATATGTGGGTTTTGTTCCGCGACTGGAGTTGGTGTTTGTGGTTGTGTTGGTGGTGATGGGTCATGGACTGCCTCATGTTGGGCCATCTGAGGATGAGTTGGTATGGGTGTGGTTGGTTCATTTGTTGGTTGAGGCACACTAGGTTGCAAAATGAATGGTGGATTTATATCGGGTGAGTTATCCAAGAAATTGTATTTAGGTGTCGATGTTGGTTTGAAAGTGCCATATGGAAAAACAGTTTCATCAAAGGTTACATGGCGAGAAATGATTATTTTGTTGGTGTTTAATTCAAGGCAACGATACCCACGATGATTTGAAGCTTGACCCAAGTAGATGGAGGGTGTGGAGCGAGGTTCAAGTTTGTGATTAGGATATAAGTGGGGGTAACATAAGCAGCCAAATGTGCGTATAAGGCTATAGTCCGGGTTTTGGCCAAACAGTCGGGTGTAAGGGATTTCGTTGGCAATAGCAGTTGAGGGCAAGAAATTGAGTAAGTGAACAGCCATATTGAGGGCTTCAACCCAAAATGTTGGTGGAAGGTTGGCTTGAAAAAGCAAGGTCCGAATGAGATTATTGATGGTGCGTATCATCCGTTCAGACTTGCCATTTTGTTGTGATGTTTTGGGGCAAGAAAAGCGAAACTGAATGCCCTTTTCGGCAAAAAGTGTATGTAGGGTACGGTTGTCAAATTCACCACCATGATCACACTGAAATGACCGAATTTCACACTTAAATTGAGTGTGAACATAATTATGAAATATTACAAATTTAGATAAAACATCAGATTTGTTGATTAAAGGATAGACCCAAACAAAATGTGAAAAATGATCCAAGAATAATACATAATATTTGAAACCTGAAAGACTTGGAATTGGTGAAGTCCATACATCCGAGTGAATGATGTCAAAACAAGCATTAACGACAGTATTGGAACTAGCAAATGGAAGTTTAACGTGTTTGCCAAGCTGGCAGGCATGACAAAGCACGGGAGGCTTCTCTTTATTACATGAAATGAGATTATTTGAAACTAGACGACGTAACACGTCGCTTCCCGGATGTCCAAGACGCTGATGCCACGTATGTTGACTGACTAGGAGAGCTTGAGGAAGGGGAGACGGAGCTGTGACGGGATAAAGGTCCCCCGTGCTATCACATCGGAGAAGCACCCGACGTGTCATGAAATCTTTAACAGAAAATCCAAAAGGATCAAATTCAACAGTGCAGTTATTTTCACGAACAAATTGACGAACGGATATTAAGTTTTTGACAATATGGGGGGTAATAAGTACGTTGTTTAGGTGAAGAGGTCTAAAGGGAGTTGGCAAAATACTATGACCCGTATTGGTGACGGGAATAGAATGCCCATCACCAACCGAGACAGACGGATACATGCAAGTATTAAAAACATTACTAAGACTATGAATGGAAGCATTGAGATGTGAGCTCGCACCTGTGTCCATGTTCCAGGCACCAATTGTGGGATCGGGAAGCGTCCCGACAGTGAAAGCATTAGGAAAAATGGTTCCTTGTCCCGGAGTAGGTGTGATTAGAGCTGCTTGTACCGGTTGGGCCTGGTGAATAGTGGTCGGAGCATAAGGATGGCCTGTTGAGCTTGTAGTGGTCTGTTGGGCCTGATGTACATAAGGTGGATTAATATAGTGGGTTGGGGCAGCGTTTTGGGTTGGCAAGTAGCCAAAGCCTGGTGGGGGTGCTAAGGTTGTAACTGGACGTGGTTGTGGTTGGGTATAGGCTACTTGGATTGGGTTTATTGGGCTAGTAGTAGTGTAATAGGCAGTTGGTCCAACAGTGGGTGAATTAGTGCTAGGAAAGTTTCCAGTGGGGTTATTTTGGTGGCCCGTAATACCAACTGTGGTTAACATTTTAAGCACGTCCTCAATTGTGTTTTCCCTAGCAGACTTGATGTATGTATTTTCAACATGAGCAGATAATCCCAGCCTATCTAACAACTTAACCAATAAGTCTTCGGTATCTTCCGAGAGAAGAGTGGTCATGGTATATGTGGGGGCTTGTGATGTGATTATTCAGAATGCAGATTTTGATGTGTATATGGTACTGTATGTGTGGTGCAGCAACGAAAAGAACACAGATAACTTGTGACCAAAAACACAAGCGACAGAATGATGACTACTTGCCACCAAAGAACAAGCAATACAATATATTAAACCTCTTGTTACCGAAGAACAAGATCCTTTGTTTGTTACCCAAGAACAAACACAAACGAAAAACAAGGGTACTGATTCGTGACCTACTGCACGAATAACATATAACAACGTGCGGATTAATGACCTAGCACAATCACCAACACGTTATAGATGATTAACAGATTTGTACAAAGGCGCTTTTGTTTATTTGTTAGGGTTCTACAGGATAGGATCAGTTGAGGGTTAAGTTTGGAAAGGAGCGTGGTGAGTTAAATGGCCTGATACCATGTTAACTAATGAGATTGATTGTGATAAGAATGATTGATTGTGATAAGAATGATTGTATCTGATTGATTGCCTTGATACATAGCATCGAACATATACATATACTGACACAGAGAACACTCTAGATATGGGCTCAGCCCGTTACACAAGTACAATGAATACGGGCTAGGCTAACAGGAAGCACGTATAAGAAAATAGAGTTTTTTTATATTTGGCTGTACTCTTAGTATCTTCTCAACAAAAACTGCAGAAAATATAAGTAGAAGCATGATCATAAACAATCTTTTGTGTTAGGGAGATTAAGTGGGAAATAACTTACTTTTGCCTAGAAATCCAGTACCACCCGTCACTAAGATCGTCTTATTTTCTAGATAATCGGCAATGCTTCCCATTTCCATGAAAGAATAAGAGAAGACAGTTTAAATTGTTCACGATTCTATGCGCATTATATAGATGTGATGGACTTGATGGTTGGTTTGTTTCAAAACAAAAGGGTAAATTTGTCATCATTTGCTCTTGTTGGTAGCGAACAAAATGTTTAATTTTGTGAGTATTTTCTTTTAAATTCATTATTTTTAGGGCACTATATAACATTTTTGCCCTTCGGAAAAAAAGTTTCTATTAGTTAATAGGGGCAAAAATGTCAAAAAATTTGCAAAATACCCTAAAAATAATAAGTTTGAAAGAAAAGGACCCACAAAAACAAAAAAAAATTATTCACTACCCAAAAGAGCAAATAATGACAAGTATGATACTCTTTTTAATCATTTGCCCAAAACAAAAATTACACTGAGCCATACAATTTGGTTTGAATTCGCCTCTTAAGTAAACCTTAGTCGTTTCTGGAAGTGAATGCTTAATTGTGATTGATTTAGGACTATTATTTATAGGCTTCGTTGGGCTCTTCTTAACTACGGCATAGGCTTAAGTGAGCACCTACGCCATATACGCCTCGTACTAAAATTGCCAAAAAGTTTACACTAGCTACGACGTAGAGCTAAATGGTAGTCTGCGCCGTAGTCTTCATGGCGGCCGGATGGTCAACAGATCTTGATTTCTTCTACGCCGTAACTCAATGTATGCCTATACGGCGTATATGCTACGTCAAGAAAATGCTTTTAAGTCTCCATTGATTACGGTGTAGAGTAGATTCTCTCTACGCCGTAGACTTTTATTTTCCAGCTTTCTTCAAGCTTTATCCAAATTTTGGGATTTTCCGCTCCAATGCTCATATAATTCCCGCCTAATAGGAACCAATTAAGTACCAATTCTTATACAAAAGTAAAAAATATGAGCAATAAATATGTGATATTGATAGTAAAAACACTATAACATTTGATATTATCCGGTCTTCTTGTATTTTATTGCTTGTATGTCCCTTTACGTCATTTAACCATTTATAATAACAACTAATGTTGTGTACCAAACGACTTTGTAAAACAAATAACTACGACTTACTGCTACTGCTACTATTTACTGCTTCTACTAACTGCTACTGTTTACTGCTAACTGCTACTATTACATTTCATCAAAATACTCAATGCCCTTTTTAATAAGTCCCACACTACCAATACTATGTCTTTACTTATTTTTTATAATATATTAAGCAGTGTTGCAAAAATCGGTCAATTCGGCCGATTAATCGGCAATTGCTAGTGTTAGGATCAAAGTTTATAATCCTAACACGTAAATGGAACGACATTTATGGGATTACATTTGCTATCTTGAAAGGCACAAACACATGGGGTTACGCTGCCTCCGTTTCCATCGTAAACATAGTGTGTATGCTTCCGATTCCGCGAAGACATCGTGGGGGAAGAGAGAGTGGGTGTTGTTTTGCTTCTTTGACTTTTCTTGACTTCTTTGCGAAAACACTCATTTTTCACGAGGTTCTGCAATTAGGGGGAAGAAATGTGCACATCAGGGACGCATAATAGACTCACGTGATCGAGCTTACAATTTTATTACTACCGGAGAGACGTCCGCAGAGATGATCAGTGGTTCAGTTTTGTGATTTTGGTGTAATCATTTCAACTCTCGCGGGGTGCGAAGTGCGAAGTAGCCTACTTAAGTGAGAAGATCTTGCTGATTTCTTGCATGTTACCCCCGAATAGAGTTTCCGCATTGAGCATAACTTTGATTAAGTGACTAGTCAGATTTGCTTGGTGTGGTTTACGGTGTCATCTACAAATTCCGCTGCGTACTCAAAACTTCAAAAGTTAGAAGACATGTTGACTACATCTAAGTTTCGAATCTGCTGAAGACGGTTGTCAGTTTAGGAGGAAGCTGATTTAGAAACTTCGCCAAAAAGAAGTGTACGAAGAAGCTGTTAAAGACATGCAGCATGAATTGGGGGGAAGTTAATCCATTTCATGCACATTGCATCATTTGCCTACAAGTGAAGATAAAGTTTTTTCAAGCCGAGGTACAAGATGAAGACAAAGAGCGTCAACTGTAGTCATCCTCAGCATTTGAAGAGCTGATGAAGACCTTTCTTTATTTGTGTTTGTACTTGCAGGAAATGTTGTAAGTAATCCCTTATGTCGCCCCATTAGGGGAAGATTGTTAGGATCAGAGTTTATAATCCTAACACGTAAATGGAACGACATTTACGGGATTACATTTGCTATCTTGAAAGGCACAAACATATGGACTAGAAGCGTCATTTTTGTAAAATTGTGTGTTTGTTGACCTATTAATACCCCTTCCATACTTCCATGGAGGGGTGAGACTTTGTGTAATTTACTCTTTCATCTTTCTTATTGAATAAAACACCTAGTTTCCCTTTACTCTCTACTCTCTCTCTCTCTAACTATGACTTTCATCTTCTTCCACCAAACCCGACCTCCCGAACCACATAATCAACATAAACATAAGATCCAACAGCTATATATCAATCTTCTACCTTGTTGATTTTTGAAAATCAGGGAAAAAATCAGTTTGGTAAAAAAATGCCCAATAATCGATCAAAAATCGGCCTAATCAGTAAAAAATCAGACTAGTCGGTCAAAAATCAAACTAGTCGGTCAAATCTTCTTTATCGGTCAACTATAAATAAAATACTAATTTATGCATTGTACTTAATTTGGGGATCATTTATTTTATTTATAACGCACAATGGACCTTATAATCAGAGTTGGAGCCTTTAATTGATTTTTGGGAACACAGTAACCTTGGAATCAGTTAAGATCTTTAATTTAGTCTTCAGAAATGCCAAAAACTTGCACAAAATGCCAATCGATTAATCATTTATTAATCCCGCCTAGACCGACTAATCTTTACAAGGTGGGCGACCGCTCGACTACCGATTCATTATTTTTGCAACTTTGATATTAAGTATTGATTTATATTATTTGTGTAAAATAAAAATAGTAAAATATTTGATTTGAATAAAGTAAAATAGTAAATTATTTGATTTCAAAAGAAAGAGTAAATTATTAGGATTTGCAAAGTTCACACGTGTATCAAGATCAATCAATGTTTGGTTTATACGTGAACGACACACTTAAGGTGTGTTTGGTTTGTAAGTGAGATTGAATTGAATTTGAATTTAAAAAAGATTTTGAAAGAAACGTATTTATAATAAAATATTTGAGAATTGAATTCCAATTTGTTGTTATTTAAATATTAAAAAAAAAAAAGTCGCATGAGTAGGCCCACACATTTTGTGGCTGAGAAAAATGAAACAAAAAAGGAAATTATGAGGAATTGTCGTCTAGTGATATTGTGCATGGTTTTTAAGAAAAAAATATGGATTCGTGAGCCGGCCAAACTTACCCATTTAATGTGGTTTCATAGAACCCATAGAAAAAAGAGTGACAACAATTTTAAATTCTATTTAATGCAAACCAAACAAATATTTACCACTATTATTCGATTATTTGAATCTACAGTTGCTACACCAAACGGGCCCTTAGATTATCACCCCAAATTAACCAAATTAATACGGAGTACTATTTATATCTCAAAATATAAGTCAAATTTTAATTTTTCAAAATCTTTTTTTTCCTATTTTTACTTTAATTATTTATTTTTGTGTTGTGTAATACTTAATGAAAAATATATCAATGAAAATACATTTAAAACACAAATTCATTTATCTATTTTACATCAAGTATTATATAACATGAAAATAAATAATTAAAGTCAAAGTTGAAAAAAAAAAAAAAAAAAAAACCCTTTTAAAAAGTCAAAATGTACTTATATTTTGAAATTGGGGGAGTAACTCATTTGCATTAACACCTCAAATTCCGAAAAATTAGCTTAATATTTTTTTACGTCGCGTCTTAACATAAATACCGAAGAAGACAAATAGAGAAAAGGTCTACAAAATGAGAAGATAACAGAACAACAAAATTCCAATTAAAGGTAACTTGTTTTTACTTTTAAACTCTGTCATTGAGAAAAAAAAAATAAGATATACATTTCAAATGAGGAGTAGAAATTTAAGGAAAGATGCATTTAAATTTGTAGGTGCATCTGAAATGTGCGGCTATAATTTCTTCTCATTTTTCAAATTTTAATTTTATTTCTCATTTGATCATACCTTCATATTTTATAAACAAACATGTGATATTTTTGTTTATAAATCATCTACATCCTCATAAGGCAAACCACCATAAAATACCATTAAAAAAAATTGTACACAAACCCATTAAAATCTAAATCTCGGTAGAGCTAAATGTATATCTTAATATGCTTATAGTGTATGTATAACTTTTTCTCAAACTTAAATTTTTTAAAAAATTTGAGTAATATGTAAACACTATAATACCTTTCATTAAAAATGGTAATAACATCAACTAATAAATTAATATTTTATATATTGTTTAATCATTAAACTTTTATTATTTTTCATTCATAACACATAAACTATTTTCTCGTAATAACTAAAAATTGAACTTGTAAGTGTTTTATCAAAAGTCACACCAGAACCACAAGTTTATAAGTATACTTCAACCCGTAGTATAACATAAAACCCACTTATCCACTCAACAATACTAAAAAAAAAAAAAAAAAAAAAAAAAAAAAAAAAAAAAAAAAAAAAACTCTACATTTTGTTATATATCGAATTATTAACGTTTGTTTAGTAGATTTAATGGTATTTTACCCTTATAAAAAATGAAAGCTCCATATTGTGTGAAGTAAATTTTCCGTGTGTCCAATTTACCTCCGGTATCAAATGCACAAAATCTTCTTCATCTGAAAAGAAGAATTCTATATACGCTTTTTGATCTTTGTTTCATCTGCCATGCATATTACCTTCATTTATTTATTTATTTTGTTTCAAATGAATTGTTAGTTTCTTTTGCCATTGATCAATTCATCAAGCTCACATCACCACATAAATACATTAAAGACTCGTCCACATCATTATGAAATTACACAAAGTAGTGAATGTTAATGAATTACATAAAGGATGTATATTGAATTTTCTAATCATAATGTACAATCCAGATGGTCATTCATATATAGTTCAAAGTTTCTTTCCCTAATTAGTAATTTTATTGTTTTTACTGCAGTCACAAAACTGACCTATTGATCGATAGGGTTACAATTAGATCACAATCAAGTTTGGTTATTTGTTCTTTAACAGTTAGTACTGTTTCCTAGGTTTGGCAAGCTAGCATGACATAGAATTTAGCAGGTATGATGTAGAGGTAATTCCTCTATTCAAAGCTTAGGTTACACACGTAATACATGGTAGAAAGAATTTAGCAGGTATGATGTAGAGGTAATTCCTCTATTCAAAGCTTAGGTTACACACGTAATACATGGTAGATTCTACCATGTATTACGTGTGTAACCTAAGCTTTGAATAGGCAAGTATCGTTTAGATTTGAACGAGTGGGGTACCCGCGCGCTGCTGCGGGAATGTTTTGTTTAATCCAAACTCGAAATGAAACGGTTGTCAAAATTTTATTTTTATTTTATTATTCTTTTTTTTTTCTTTTTTTTTAAATATGAAAAAAAAAAATTGATAACCGCCAGTACTATTTTCATAAAGTTTTTCTTAATTTTTACTTTGGTTTGAATGAAAATGAGTTATAGATATCTTTTGTATGGGAGAAGATGTTGTTTTATAGTTTCTCTGTTACTCCGTATGTTTTATTGGTTGGCATAGAAGCTTCTAGCCTGTACTTGTGGCACTTTGCATTAAACATAACTAAACAAAGGTCTACGGTTAAATACAATTCAGAACAGTTTATACAGTGCGAAACAGTGGTTTAAAAGGTGATTACTATTCATGAACACTGTAGTTAATTCAAGCAATTAATTTGCTTAGCCAATAGGCTCGTGACTTTTGGCCCAAGAGACCAATGGGAAGATAAATTAGGCTGTTAATTTGTTCCTAATGACTCTCCGATGGACCCCGCGACCAAATCGTTTTTAGTATATAGTATAATATAGTATAACAAGGTTTTTTATCAAGCCCGGCCCGCGCTTCGTAGCCGGATAATCTTGAACTACAAACCTCATATGATCTCGTGTATATTGATCAACTATTTATCAAATACATACTTATAAAAAACGTTAATAAATCTCTACTCGTTTACACAACTGGCCAAAACCTTCTTATACGATTACCCGTGTTAAAGCTGTTTTGATATATGTTATCTAGCTTACGATATAAAATTTATGTTAACCCTTTTCATAAAAAGCTAAAAAACTACTACCTCCGTAACATAATTATAGTCCACTGTTGACTTTTTAAGTCTTCGTTATGCAACTTTGACTTTATATATTTTTATTTGTGTTATATAATACTTGATGAAAATTATATCAATGAAAAATACATTTAAAACTCAATTCATTCATACGTTTTGCATCAAGTAATTTATAACAAAAATAAATATATTTAAGGTCAAAGTTAAAAATTAAAGACTTCAAAAGTCAACAATAGACTATAATTATGAGACGAAGGGAGTATTATTTTAAAAAATGTAGAACTATTCAAAAATTAATACAACAACTTTAATAATAAAAGTAAAAAGACTATGTTGGCCTTTCTTATTATTCATTCAAAAGTTTTTGACAATCAATCAATATCTATATTGTCTTTAATGTATTTAGGACATCTATATTTAGTAGTTTTAAAATGTCTAAGATCAAAAACATTCTTTAATAGGAAAGATGCATACACATATAATTAAAAGCCTAAAATTTAAATGTTTTTAAAAAGTCTGGGTTGTTACAAGTATAGCTTTCAATACTTGTAATCTTTTAAGACTTACAAGAAAAGAAGCATAGTATATACCACTTTAATGCACATAATTTTCAGACTTACAAGACAAGAAGCATAATGTACACCACTTTAATGCACATTATAAAAAACCCACATTTATGCTATTTAATGTAGTCAATTAATTAACTGGTTAATAAATACAATTAATAGAGTTATTAAAACACCCCTTGCATAAGAAATATAAATTATCAAGCATATTGTACAACCAAATTAAACACAATTTTTGCATTAAATGTCAATAATACAAATAATAAAGCACATTTTACAAATATTCAAACCCGAACAGGTAACGGTCGAAATGAGCTTGAGCCTGAACGTGTGCGGGCCAAACGGGCTCGAGCTAGAATGGGCTCGAGCCAGAACGGGCACGAGTAAACGAAATTCTTGATATCCGTGAATTTTTTGTCAAAAAGAATATAATAAACAAAAATACATGATTCCCAGCCGCCGCTGCAACGCGATGATACCCTGCTAGTATTCTAATAAAAAAGTCAATTATGCCCACTAAAATAGTAATGCTGAAATTTAAGACTGTCTAAATTGTTCATTTTATCTACTAATTTGAATTAAACCATTAATTAAGGAAATTATATAGTTTAGTCAAAGCTATTGATGGAAGAAGCCTCTAATTTTCGGTCGACTACAACCTTCATCAAGTCTACCCGGGCTTTGCAAAAGTCACATGCCTAAACTTCATCAACTATCATCATCAAAAAATCGCATGGTGGTTAATTTTGATTCTTTAAAGATATATTCATTTTGATTAGATCAAATTATCAGTTCATCATCAACAATACCGGGTAGGTTTTGCTGTGAATAACTAAAAATTGTTTTTTGTTGGATCTACTATAGTTTCTCCATCTTCTTTGAGTCAGCTAATTTAGATATATGGAGGGGTTTTTCAAAAAGAATATTTCATCTTAAGCACTTTTTAAATTAGCTAATGCAATCACCCCCATTTTGGGATTGCTTATATGAGTTTGAATAAGCAAGTTGAAACTGGTTATTCAAAAGAAATGAGTAATTTATCATTTTTAACGTAGATTTTAAGCATGAACTTGAGATCAAAAGTAAAGTGTTGTGTTAGCTGTTAATAAGCTACTTTTATCTATAAAGGATCTTATGTGTGGAACCCGAAACTATGTTCTACCTTTAGCAACTACGAGTAGTTAGAGTGGAGCGCTTACTGATGCGTTCATAATATTTATTGAAAGAATTTGTAATTTTAGGTTTCAAATGGTATTAGGAATACACGAACACTGAATTAGTTTTGCTTATGCATATGCTTATAAGAAGAAGCAGATAATCAACTTAAAAATAAGCACATCAAGAATTGGTGTTTATATTTGCTTATGTCACGTTTGTCTTAACTTTTTATTTCTAGAAGTGGAAATAAGAACATTAGGAATGTGTCATTTGAAAGGGTGGTAGCTAAAAAATTAGGTAAAAAGTCACATTGATCTCAAAATAAGCAGATAAGCAAGTCCCTACCTGTTTATGGGAAAAAAAGTTAATCCCATAGCCACTCTATCTATACTACTATATAAAACATTTGAGACATGCTATTAATAGAAAGCTTAAAAATTCAGATTCAACAACTTACTTATAGTGTAACTTTCAAACGAGAACCATTTTAACTGCGAGAACTGAGAAAACTACCAAAAACATACATGCACGCCTTCAATAATTGTATTTTTGCACATATGTTTTAAAAACAACACATATGTTTTAAAAAAAAACATAGTTGTTCTAAAGAATTTGATAAGAAATTGAAAATACAAAATTTTTCTTTGAAGGTGTGTATGTATGTTCTTATAAGACGTGCAACGACAATATTGCGACCGTGGGTAAGGTTTTTGTGAAAAAAGATGGTGAGTTCATAAGGATATTGAAGAACATAGGTGGATGCTTACGATTATTGATGATTTGCATGTATTTTTATTTTATTTTAAAAGGCGTGCATGCATGTTTTTGGTGGTTCTCTCAGTTCTCGCAGATAAAATGGTTCTCGTAAGAAAGTCCCCCCTTACTTATAATGGAAGGAGTGTTTTAGAAAGCTTGTATCATACACATAATTAAAGTTGAAGAAAGAAAATTAAATATCTTAAATTATAAACTTGTAACACTCTCCAATATTAATACACTTCAATTCAAAAAATTATAACAACCCATTTTAAAAACATGCATGTAACAGCCCATTTCAATTTTAGCCTTAAACTGCTGTTGTAAAAGTTGTTGTTGTCTTGGGTTTCGATTGATGGTTACTTTTAGTTGTTTGTAACGGGTTACTTTTGGTTGTTTGTAACGAGCTTTCTTTGTTTTGTGCAAGATTTAATGCCGATGATATCGATTTGATTCGACGAGGCTGTTATGTGTTGGGACCAGTGGTTTACATGGTTATGTTTAAGATATATTTTCTTGTGGTACGTTTTATTTTCTTGGTTATACTTTGAGGGTTGTGTTTTTTGTTAGGATGATTTTTTTATGTTGATATATGTTAGATCTGAGAGAGTTTATCTACGGGTCATGTCATGTTTGTTGTGAATGATGCTTTGGTTAGATTCTAAAGTTTTCGGGTATATATCTCTATTTTATATAAGCCGATGACGTTTAAGAAGAGGCTGATGATAAATTTGATGGTGAGTTTTCTTTGGTTATTTTTTGTTAAATTTTATTTTTTAATGTTTTTGCTGATAAGTTTTGATAATTAACCTCATATGAAACTTTTTTTCCCGAATAAAAAGGCTGTTTGGGTTTTTGGCGTAGTTTCTACGATGTTTTTCAGGCGATTGGGTTTCTGCTATGGTTTCTAGGTAGAGACGTCTAAAATTTGGCCATAGTAAAAGTAGTCATGGCTCACATGAAATCGTAGGTATAAGCGGATGAATTGGTCAAAGAATAAAGTATGCCTTAGAAAGACTAATTATCCCAAAAAAGAACCAACACAATTCAAAATTTTGAATTTGATGTAAAAACTGATGGTGTGGGCGTGACAGCAATGATAAAAGACAAAAACTAAGCGATATATAAAAACAAATCCTTACATGTCTATATTGTTAATAAAAATTGTTAATTAAATTATTATTATTAGTATTAAATTTGACTAGCCAAATTACAATATGAGCAGACAAGAACAAATAATGAAATATTTTTAGAAAGGAAATAGCTACCATATCTGTTAAAGATCTTTCGAGATATGTGTTTATCTTTTATGTTTAACGTTTGAGCTTCTTACACCATAATCTACCAGAACATTAAAACACCTCTCCCTCCTATTTCTGGTGTTATGGGACACCCTCTCTCACACATAATTCAATAAAACACATAAACTGCAAAAAAAAAAAAAAAAAAAAAAAAAAAAAACCATTTGAGTTGGCATCGACGACGCCAACCTCAAGAATGACACATTTAGTGTGGGTCTCGCGCCGCGAGATTGCGTTTTGTTAAAACGTCACATAAAAACGTAGTGTACCTTTCTCTCTTAAAATTAGCTTTTTACGATTAAAAAGGTATTTCACTTAAACAAAGGCTTTTATAAGTTTTAGGCTCTTATGGCAGACAATCTTTTGCTAATTCAATGAAACCGTATACCTTAAGTAAGGGGCTATTTGATAAAATCATATGATTTAGCGCTGAATGATTGTAAGCTCTGAATAACACATAGGCTCTGTATGAACTTGGTTCTAAATGAAAACGATATGTTTGGTAAGTGTTGAACGATATAAAATTACAAATCTACCCTTATGTTGCATATAATATGTTTTTATTGATTTTATCTTAAAAAACTACATATAACGAAGAGTGAGTTATTATCGTCATTGCATCGTGATACACAAGTAATTGTCATTTTAATATGAAATAGTGTGCGATAAACTTATTCCCTAAAATTATCATCATGCATAAAGTTATCACGCAAAATATTGCTCGCAAAAGTTCTTTATTACAGGGTACCTGCCGCCGCATCGCGCGAGTACCCTGTTAGTTAGGTTAAATGTTGGCATTATGAAGGTTATCCTCAAATAATGAACTGGCATGATGCATAAGTTGGAAACATTTTCTTATCGTAATCGACATTTACTCATTTCGATACTAATACTACTGTAAGTTGGATGAACATTTATTTGTGGCCTTTCTTAATACATTCAATCATATGTTGATATGTTTATAATTGATTTACCTTCTCTTAATTTTTTTTAAAGGTTTATGGAGTATATGAGAATTTCATACTGCTAGATATCCTATTCATGCATTTCATATGTTCATGTATCTTCATAATTAGATCATAAAGTCTAATACAAGATTGTTTCCAATTGTCTTGCAGCAGTCACATCAAAGCAAATTCGTGGGCTGATGCAATTACATGGTCTCACCAATGATGAGAGAAAGAGCCATTTGCAAGTGATATATTTTTCTTAACTGCCTTTATTTTTATTTTTTTATTTTTTTTTATTATTATTTTTTTTTTCAAATTCCTCAATGTTTATACAAAATACTAAGTCTTTTGTTTTTGTTGCCAATTGCAAAAATGCCATCTTTTTATTCAAGTAACAAACTTTCGGCTTTAGCAGTAGCAATTTCCACAAGCTTAACCCAAAATGGGTAACGTGGATTCTGTTTATATCTCCAGGATTTTCAATTGGGTAATTTCGAAAAGAAAAATAAATTGGGTCAAGTGTAAAATGGATCAAAAGTTTCATATATATAAGGTGTTCTCTATTTGGGTCGATCATTAAAATAATTTGGTCACATGGTGTTCTCTATTTGAGTTTTCATGTATGCAAAAGGTTTATTTTAATCTATTGTTACAATGTTTCATATAACATATATTCACACTCGAGGAATTTTATTTATTTTTTATTTATTATTATTTTTTTTAAGTAATCATATGTTGGTGTACGGTCTTATCATAAACACTCACGAAGATACCATTGGGATTTAGATGACATTGTAATACGAGTATGTAAAAGGTCATTCAAGGCAATTTATATGTGGTCGTATCACGAATAAAAGTAGAAAGGGTTTGAAGGTTATTTTCTAGCGACGAAGCCGGTGTCTACACTAATAGCTAACACACCAAATTGTTTATAAAGAAGTTCTTCGTAGGATTTGAGAGATTCGTTTTAATTCTACATGTTTGTGATTTGAACTATTTCAAGAAACTCGTCCTCATTTTTTTAACAAACATTTATATTATTGATTATATAAACTTGTTACCTTACTATTTTTTTTATTTTTTTATTTTTTATTATTATTTTTTTCATATGTCTTTTGAAATACTATACTACCTCTGTCCCATAATTATAATCCACTGTTGACTTTTAAAGTCTCTATTCTTCAACTTTGACCTTAAATATTTTTATTTGTGTTATACATTACTTGATGCAAAATATATGAATGGATTGAGTTTTAAATGTATTTTTCATTGGTATAATTTTTATCAAGTATTATATAACACAAATAAAAATATATAAGGTCAAAGTTGCAATACGAAGACTTAAAAAGTCAACACTGGATTATAATTATGGGACGGAGGGAGTATTAGTTAACCGTCCAACACAAACATATTCTTTATTTAGTTTTTTGTATTCATCAATATAATATGTTTGGCAAAAGTATCTGTGGGCAGTAGCAGTGAGCAATAGCAATGAGCTGTGAGCAGTATCTGTGAGTAGTAGCCAAAAAAGCTCACAGCTTCATAAAAAAACATTGAAAAAATGAGCTTTCCTAAAAAATAGCAAAGCACACAGCTCTCATGCCAAACGAACACTATAAATCAAAAAGCTCATTATTCACCGCTTATTGCCCAAAAAAGCTCCAAAAAGCTTTGTGCCAGACATAGCCAAAATACTCAAACTTTAAACTTTAAACATAAGCACACTAAACACGAAACATCATGAAAGTCCGGCCATCAGGCAAGTTAGACAACTAGTTTTATAGAATAAATGAAGAGAGATATGGAGCGTGGAGAAAAGATGGCTCGCCATTCCCTCTAAACAGGCTACATTGCTTGGATTTACAAACGCGACTAGTTTTCAAAACAATACCCAAATACTAGAGCAAAAGCATCGGACAAACATTGATTTTATCTTAAGGGTGCGTTTGGTATGCTGGGAGGAATGATAATGGGTATGCGTTTGATAGTACTCAAGTATGAAAGTTCCATTCCTCACTCTCTAGCCATATATGGAGTATGGAAAATAATGGACTTTCATAGTCATAGTTGTGGGCCCAGGTACCTTAAACAAACACTAACTATCACTTTCATAGTGATAGTTGATTCCCAGGAATGGGTACCAAACACACCCTTACACTTCCTAAACCCATCCCCAATCCCATAAAGCAAACGCAACCTAAGTTCGTGCCTAGCTACTTGGGTGAATAAATTCATCATGTGTATTGGTAAATGAACTTGGTAGCTATAATGCACAGATTTATTTGTACTTTTCTTTTTACAAGTAAAGTAAAGTTTAATAATAACGTAAAACCAGGTTCAACATGAGAAAGAAACATACATATCAGTAGAACTAAAAAGGATTTCAGTGGCATATATTAGTGATCGCGACACATTGTTAGATCTGTGTTTCACTTAATTACACTTTGCTAGAATAATGATGAGTCACTAAGAACGTGGCTTTGCATTGCCCGAATCGGCCTTAGCTATAAAGATAAAGTCTCCAAGTCTACAGAACCTGGTAAAAATGTATGAGAGCATTAGTTCTTCACATAAATCTATAACCGGTAACAGAAAGGAAAGGTAGTTCTTTAGGACCTCACCATAATTTAAGTTGCTCCATACAATTTTCTTGAAAGCTTGGATATTTTCACAATTTTGACGACTTGAGATAACCATGCTTTGGTACCTTTCCTTCAACTCTGTTGTATCATTGAGAGATAATTTATGTGTTAATTAACTAAGGTAGTTGCATCTAAAAATATACATTAGTGTTCTTCTATAATCTTCATAACCACATAAGCATTACATTGTTCATTAAAACTTCGATTTACACCAGGATACATAAAAGGAATTATAGAAACAAAAAGGTTATGTAATTAACTTCACTAACTCATGAAAACTATCGCTTAGTAAATCACATATATATGTTCATCGATCATATCTATCAACTCTGTCCGTTTTTTACTAGTCAATACTGATTCTTTTCCAAATCCACAGGTAACAAAGACATTCCAACTAAAAAAAAAGGAAAAGTTCCCAAAGTAGAATAGTTGTCCTATGACTGATCACTTTCTAGATAATTTTTTTTTTTTTTTTTTTTTTTTTTTTTTTGGCTAGCTTAAAATAGACCGGTTGCCTTGGCAACTTGCGCTACCCAACCATGTGGCCGACACATATTTTACCAAAGTAGACCAATTGTCCTATTATTATACCAAAGTAGACTAGTTACCCTATGCCTGATTACAGTTGCCCTATGACTTATCATATCGTAATCAATAAAGTCACACTTGTCACTTACTGCTTTGAGTTGCCCAACGTGGCAGTTACCCACGGTTTCGGCTAACCCAAAAAAATTATCCATCATAGGGCAACTGCTCTACTTCGAGAATTTTCCCAAAAGAAAATGGCATATCTGTCTAACTTTGTTGCATGTTATCAATACTTTTTTCTTACATCGTAATTAACAGCAAGAGAAATTTTATAGTTTTGTAGTTACTTAGATGTATTTTATTACCTGAGGGCATACGTCACCAAGCCAGGGATATGTATATTCTTAAAATAGTCTTCCCAGTTAACAGACTTCACATCAAAATAGAACATCTCTTTCTCAGCTTTGTTACACACTCTGAGAGCGACATGCAGTGTCTTGAGATTTGCATCATCATATCTATGAATTATGAAAACTTTAAGTCATCAACAAGATCGTATGTAAAATGTTAATATTCTTACGAAAGTGGTTAATTTCCAGGGCAAAATATATGTAAACATGCAGATGCACATATGTTTGGGTTTTCGTTTTTTTAATTACCACGTATTTTTACCCGTTCATATAGCTCCTTAATGAAATTATATATTACCCTTATGCTTGTGATAAAAGTGGAACTTATCTTCTTTAAAGTTTAGCCAACTAAAGCATTTAGTCAAATGAAAGAATACTTACATGATGTTGATGAGAACATATGGCTTGTAAAGATCTGCTAACCGAAGCATGATTTTGATCTTTCGATCAGCATCGAGATACCATGCATTAAAAGCCCGAAAAAGTATTATGTTTGCATATTTAACTCCCTTCAAAAAAAAAAAAAAAAAAAAATGTTAAAAACATTTGATATATAGACTTGCCTATGTTCAATATTTTTTTTTTTTTATCACATTAGATCTTAGAAATGATCAATGGATGAGAATACCTTCAAGGGCATTATATAGCGGACCGTCATATATCTCTTAAAGCTAGACATGGAACTTAACAGCATAATATTAGTTGTTGGTATAATGGGGTTTCCTTTTCGGTTTCTTAGTGGATGATTAGCAAAGTAATCAACCATGTAATTCTTGAAGCTAGAAAGTTTCATTGGGTTTGTCGTGGATGATCCGACATGATAAATGATCTTTGAGTAAGGTTGCTTTGTATGAGCCACCATCCCTACAATCATAGCATTAATCACCATGTCTGCTGGTATCTGCATGTTTTACAAAATTGTCTCTGTCACGTCATGATTCCCTTTTTATACTTCATAATTTTATAGAAAGAGATAACCAACAACATGTTATCTCGATCAGTTGTTGGTCATTTAAGTCCATGCAATAGACCTCATAATAGTGTACATGTACTACATTTTTGGGGATATATATATCACAGTCATATAGATTATTAGGTAAATTACCACGTCAAGTACTTTGCTAAGTTCTGCAAGTAAGCAAGAAACCCTACCTCTGCCATATGTAGCAATGATGCCATCAATAGTTCTGGAAAATTAGTTTAATTAGGTTCATGATATTATTATTTAGAATAATAAAGTACTACTGTAATGGTTGGCTACTGTTACACTAATTTTTCTATCTATAGCTACTGTCAATAGAATGTAATTTGATTTACTTGACGCCTTCAATCCATCCAGGAAACGGTTCTTTATAAGTACTGGTGATGATGGTAGGACGTACTATGACCAGCGACACATCTTGTCTTAATTCATCGAACAATAGCATCTCCCCCATTGCCTTGGTGAAAACATAAGTATTTGGCCATCCATGCAACTTTGCCCTTGAAACAGTTAATACGACGAATTATTTCAGTACTTGAATTCATTTTTATAAATTTAGTCGAAACCTAGCTCATGTATTGAACCGGTTGTTCAAATAACAAATATAATACTTTTTTTAGAACCTAATGTGAGAAACCTTTGGATACCAAATTCCTTCATGTCAGTTGAGATGGCTTCTTCACTTGCTTTCTTATCAGCGAGCAGTCTACGTCTTTCTTGTATCACTTTCATCTCCTCCTTAATGTTGAGATTGTTTTTTCCATTTAGTGTCTCGTTCATCTTTAATGGTGTTTCCAGTATGACTCCAGACTGTTCACCGGAGACAAATGCTGATACAAGACAAAGTTAAAAGTGATATTATCATGTTTCAGTTGTGTTACGTTGTTTAATAATTTATATGTATGCCTTCAATGTATTCTTTTGTTTTGAGATTCATTACAGATTATATCACAATCCTTCAAAAAATGATGTACAAAGAGTTAATTACTTTTGCTATAATATATATACTAACCTGTGGATACATGAAGAAGTAGTTTTATGTTGATGCATTGATTGACGAAGTAAGAAACATGCTTAGCTCCAAGTGTGTTAGTTGCGAATGCCAGATCGTATCTATACCAACACACACAACATATATGGAAATATTTAGTAGAATTACGCTGACATTTGAAGACCTTTTAATTCATACGATTTTTAAATGAGATCACGATGACAATAAAATATTTGTGGATGTTAGTGATACCTTTCATCAAAGTTTGTAGCGGCAGCAGAGTTAACAATAACATCCACTTGTTCCCACATTTCTTTAAACAGATCAGAGTTCAACACTCCAAAATTTTCCAAGTCAATATCACCAGCAATTGGCGTAACCTTTGCAGATATGAATGTCTTCATATTTGCACCATGGTTTTCTTTTATGACCCGAAATAGATCCTTTCCAATGATCTACATATAAGTGATATAAGTTAATGTCATAACTAATTATGAATTTATAATAGAACGATATATGTGTCAATTTTGGATAACGAGAGTTTATAAACATATTTATTACGTACACAACACAAGTACGTCATAAACTAAAAAATGTCATATATACTCACAAATAGATTTTACATGTACCTCGGAATGCATACGATGCAAGGCCGTGTTTGGATTTGAAGCTCTTATAAGAAGATATATCTTTTTTATATTTGGTTGTACCCTTAGTATCTTTTCAACGAAAACTGCAGGATATATATATATATATTAACAGAATCAGAATCATATATCAATCTCCAGTTCGGAGCAGATTGAGCGGGAAATATACTTACTTTTGCCTAGAAATCCAGTAGCACCTGTGACTAAGATAGTCTTATTGTTTAAATATTCCAAAATGCTTTCCATTTCCATGAAAGTTTGAGAGAAGATAGCTTAAAAGCCTTCACAATTCTATGCACATTATATAGATGTGACGCTCGTTGGTTTTTCATGCGACTTGAAATGTCTTGCAAAATACTACGTAAACTAATTTATGGCACAGTTAATTCTTACCCTGGCACACGTCGATATTAATTTGATGATATACATTATTCTAGAGCATTAAAATGACCAGAATCTGTATTTTCCTACAATTCTATAATTAAAGCTGCAATGCTAGATATATACAATTCAATTTAGAAAAGAGCTAGAGCCTAACAGCGAGGGGAATACCATTTGTTTCATTTAGAGGCGTTTTCTAAAATGTAATTTTTCGTAAATTTGGATGTAACGTTTACTATAGCTAATAAGTACAGCCGCCAACGTCTTCCCAATTCATCCTTGACGAAATCACATATTTAATTTTACACATTTTTTTTTTAATTATTATTAGTAATTTTTTTATTTTTTATTTATTTTATTTTATTTTCTTTTTCATTTGCAAATTACCAGTTTCATGTTTTTGTTTTAAATCATATTTTATATGAATCTTGTTTGGCATTGATCCATTGATTTAATTTGCGGAGTACCTACTATGCAAATTATCATTTACATATGATCGATCGATAATGCTAAAGGGGTATGTTGAACTTTTTAAGCTAGATGCACAATCTTGATGGTCGGTTTTTTTAGTAACAATGGTTTCCGAGTTTTTGGTCGACTATTCCAGAGAGTTTGAACTCACCGCCACACATATTCAAACCGAGTAAAGCCCTCAATTTTCACGAGGTTGACGTGACCATTTCGAGTTGTTGGCACCTAGCAGAAATTGAATATGAGATCTCACACATATTCAAAGTTGTCTTCCCTTGTATATTTATAAAAATATATCTAAAAGTGAATAATCTCGTTTTTAATCTTCTCTTTCGCTTTTGTCACAAACGTTACCTTTTTAATCTGGTTGCTAATTGAGTCACAAATTTGGTTAACGTGTCCTTTGATAGCTATCTTCCAGGTTTGGCAAGCATGATGAAATAGGCGATGTATCGCTAGAGTTGAGGTATATAGATGATAGACAAGCTATTTTTCTCGTCTTGCTTATATTGTAGATGGATAGGTATAACGTGCAAGTTACATACAGACGTTCAGTTAATTGTGTCTTTCTTTTAAACTTTGGCTAAGTCCCTTTAATTAGTTTTCAGTTTTGGAATTTTGGTTTATGTAATCGTTACGAAGACCACATTGACAAGCGTACAGCCATCGTAACACATATAAACAATATAAACAGTAAACTTTATAAATCAAACGTCATTTGTTTAAGCTCACCAAAATCTCTGTAACCACAGAGGATCAATTATGTCAGTAGCTAGATCAAAATCGCTGAAATTGAACTCGAAATGATAGATGGAATTGTTAGAATCGAAATCTTTAGTAAGATGAAAGAGGAGGAATTGAAGTACATGGGTAATATGAAAACGACAAAATATGGTTGTGAGGCCATAAGAGACTTTTCAACTGGCATGTGTCAAGTGAATCCTCCCGTGTAAATAACTAAATATCACCACCCTAAAATTATATGTGCATTCGTTACAATTGCAATGCATCCTATTAGTAATTTTAAAACTTTTCTAGTAAATCTCTTTCAAATATTTACTAACCATTGTGTAACATTAAATTTATAATTCAAGATGTTCGAATGTAAATTTTGCAACATACCACATATGGTGAAACTTGTCATTTACTATTTAACTTTTGCTACTTTAGCTCGCCTCATACTGATTGAGTTTCAAAAATAGCGTACCCGTGAACACATTTGAATATGTTGTTAGTTGAAAATACGTGCCTTTTAACAGCTCTAAGGTGTGATTCTTTTGGATCAGTTTGATATCTATCACACATACATGTTGAAAATGTAATCTACGGTGTAGTAGCTGTATATGATAAATTACAGAGCCAATCATACATCGATAATTGGTCTGAACTATTCATTTACTAGATTTATCAGCATCTAGTTTGACACGATGCTCCATGAGAGTCTTAATTGTATCACAATTTAATATGTAAACCTTTTAACGATATCCGCAATATGTGTATATCTGTTAAGTCACCCTTAAGGCCTTAAGTATTAAACCGGGACATGTTGGATATGACACAAGTGGATTCAATAAACCAATATAGACTCGATGGCAAATAATTGAATGGAACAAAGGCTAAGATTGTCACCCATGAAGGAAATAAATGAAACCTACCAAATTTAATCTACCACACACTTTTCTTATATAAAATGTTGATATATAGCCTGTCTAATTTAATGCGTTGGTTATACGTTAGTGAAGCCCATTCACTACATGCTAGCTAGATCTGGTGGAATGGGCCTGATTTATCCTGATAAAGATCGATCTTTTTCATCGCTATCTCCTTGTCTTCTATCTTTAGTAAGAACGAGTATAAACATGGCCGTGTGTCGCGGCAGCATTAAAATTACATCTTTACAAACCGAATTAAACCTGAGAATATATTTTTCCGCTTAAGTTAGTATTGAAGAACAATTAAGAAAAAGCTGCAATTGATCCCATGCATCTAGCGTCTAAAAACATGTGTGTTCATGAGATTTTTTAATCGATGATAGCAATAAAATCCATACCATGCATGTTACTGAAACCCAATAATCATCTTTTTAAGAGAATGAAATTCATTAGCTGATACTTTTAGACCAAATTGAAATTTTGGAAAAATCTCCTTCCATTCTTTATTTGTTCATTATACTTCACTTTCTTTCTCTTGATGTCATGCATGTGTGTTCACCCTAACTAAGCACCCCATACCGATATACCACAACCACCACCAAACAAAAGATACCCCCATCACATTAAAAAAACAAAGTTGACGATATTCTCTTGCATTACATCGACGCACAGAAAAAAATATTCAACCCGCAAAACCCTAATAGCACCCAAAACAAAAGCCATTCATCAACTAAAAATCAGGTTTGCTAATATGTCCCCACGAATCAACACACATTGAGCTTGCGTTTACAAGCTCAATGTGTGTTGATTCGTGAGCACGTATTAGTTTTGCCTGTGCTCTCATTGAATTAAGTGCGGAGTCTGATTTGAAGAGTGAAGTTAGTATGGCTATTCCTAATGAGGATGATAGTGGTTATACTACGGAGATCATTAAAGTTGAATATGAATAGACGCCTCCTCATTGTGACGTGTATAAAGTTTCTGGGCATGATCGGATCAATTGTCCGAAATGTGTTAAGGAGGCGGTTCGTAGTGACAATAATGTGGCAGCTGTAGCTTCTACTACTTTGGAAAATACGGATGATGGTTTAATTGAGGTAAAGAATCATAAGGCTAAAGGTAAGAAGGTTGGGTCTCAAATGCCTCAAAGAAAACCGTTTCGTGGTATTGATATGGGTAAAGGGGCTAAATTTAGCCCTTCTAAACCTAATCAGGGTGTAGCAGTATCGAAGAAGCCGTATGCTACTAAGGAAAAAAACGCAAATGAGGAAAGTACGAGTGGGACGAATATTGCTACATCAAACCCATTTGATGCTCTTGATATGGACGATATTGATGTGAATGGTATCCCTTGTACTACTCCTATTGTTGAGAAAATTAAGAAACTTGAAAAGATAATTATTGATGGGAAAGCTACTCTAGTGGATGATGATGATAAGCCTTTAAAAAATGTCAATTATCCGGGTGATCATGATAGTGAAGATGAGGTTGAATCTGTTGATAACGATATGGCTAATTTTTTCGCATCTGGTATAGTGGTATGCCTGCTATTGCTAGTTCTTCTAATGGTGAGAGTGAAAATGGAGATGGGGGAAGAAGAGTTTATTAGAAAGTTTCGCTTAATATGATGATAATGAAGTCAACGAAGAGCTTTTTGCTAGTCAAATTGACTTTTGTGATTCCTATGACATAAGAATTCCTAAGAACTCTAAACGTTAGTTTATGTTTAGTTTTGTGTCAAATGTAATCTAGTGAGTAGTGGTTCATTTTCTTGTTTTAAAGGATAGAAAGTGTCTTGTTATGTTTGCTTTACCGCCTATTTAATCGACTAGGATATGGGACTTTACCCATATCCTTTGTACTTAAACCTTTTTTGGCGTAATACATTTATAGGGGGAACCCTTTACAAAATAAATAAATAAATAAAATAAAATAAAGTTTGTTGTTGTACTCAGTTTTTGTAAAATTTATCTCTCAATTCTTCAATTTAAATAATTGCATGTTTATTATCTTATTAAGCGAAAGCCTATTCGATTTTTTAAACCGGTTTTCTATAACTTTAATTCAGTTTGTAGTTTTAATTATCAAATTAGTTGATTGTTGATATTACGAATTGTTGTGGTCTTAGTTTTTGTTTTGGTTTGTTTTTGCTTAATATCTCATGTTCATATAATACTTGTATATGTTGTTTTGGTTTGTTTTTGCTTGATAATGATATGAATTGATTTACATTTTATCTTTAAAAGTGTTATTGAGAGTGGTATTGGTGGATTACGTACCACAACCATTAAACTTTTCATGTTTTAGGACAATGTTAAAGTTATCGGATTGGAGTAATGTTAGTAAACTAGTGGGGTATAAAACAATGATGCATTCATCAAAGTCATCGAAGTCATTATTCATGGCATTCACTATTCAATCAGAGATCCGTTAAGAAGAAAAAATAAAGTAAGAAGAATAAGAAGAATTTCTAGCTACACCTTTCAAATAGGAGGGATAATTTTACGGGGAGATGAATCTACTTTTGTAAGTGCATCTGAAATTAGTGGTTATGGTTTTTTCTTATTATTTTTTGTGGAAAAATAGAAGGGGGTTGAATAGTTTACCGCTTTTTAGTTAATTACCTTTTGAAACTTTACGTTTAATCAAAGATTTAACATACAAGACAATATATAAAGTGCAAGTATAAAGAAAGAAACGATCAAACCACAACATGATTGTTTATCGTGGTTCGGCTACAAGGACCTTTTTTCCTTTCCCTACTCCACGCCTCGAGTTTCCAACTCGAGAGTTTCTAGCACTACAACAAGCTCCTTTCACGGGTGGAGAAACCTCTACAATCGTCGCTTACACTTTATCCGGTACAAAGCTAAATACCGGGTCCTAGTTCAAGGTAGAACCAACCTAACGTCGCCTATCCATTATTTCCGACACTAAGCTAGATGTCGAGTTCTTTTACAAGGGTACAACCACTCCCGTCACACTATGTAATTTAAGGCCTAAAATACAAACCAAACCAGTAGACTGGCAGATCCGGCGGAACCAAAACAAGGGTTCCGCCCTTATACCCTAAGGGTTCCGTCAGGTCTGACAGTCAAAGACTCCAAGAAATCTTTCCATATCAAGCAATGTCACATCAAATTTATGTAAGTCAACACACAATGGATTGAGTAGGAAACTATCCAAATGTGTAAGAGATCTTTATGGAAAGTCAACTACTAGATTTAGTAAGCTTTCCATAAATGCACATGATATAAGTTATGATGTCATATTATATTTTATATATTAAGTAATATAACAAAGTTATGCTTCATATGAAATGTATGAAATGTAAAGTCTAGTTGCAATAAGACTATAACTAAAATGGTGTTTTACTAAAAACAATAGTTTACACTTTATCGTTAACAAAACTTAGCAAAGATCGTAAAATATAAATAACGTTTTTAGACGATATTTGTATTAACAATCTCCCCCTTTTTGTTGATGACAAAACATAAACTTTGTTTTTAAGTAAATCACTAATTCTAGTGTTAAGTGTTTTAAAAGTTTTATATTAAACTTGTTTTACTTAATTCATGATATGATATGCAAAAGTTAAAGATGAGAACAAGTTTAATATCACTTCTCCCCCTTTTTGTCGAAACAAAAAGAAGAGTTGCGAAGCGGAAGAATACACGTGCTCCTCCTTGGATAATGCTCCCCCTAAATGGAGTGCCAAGGTAGGAAGCATGGATTTTGAACCTACACCAAAAGTGGTTAGTTGATGATAATGGAAATTTGCCTAGCCACAACATAATATGAAAATATGAGCAAATATATCACAATCACACGACATATACGAGCCATCGACAATGCAATCAAAGTAGTAGACAAGAAGTCATTCCAACTAAAATGTTGACTTTGCAAAAGTCAATGACAAGAAATGAAAAATTCTAGCCAACTTTTGGAAATAAAAGAAAATGAAAATAACAAAGAGAAATTCCTACTTCTATAAATTGAGTACTCCATAGGATTTTTTAAATGGGGCAAAGCCTCCATAAAGAGTGCTTTAAGCTTGAGGTGGATGCGAGATGGTGTCTAAACGCTCCAAAATGTGGTTTAAGATAAACCTCATTTCGTATGTTAGTTCACGGATATCCTTTTGACATACTTCACTAATATGAGCGGTTCTTTCACAATTTCCGCAATTATGGCGAGGAAAGTTTGGTGGAAGGAGTTCATTGGTTGTTAGTGCACCATGTATGTTTGATGGGGCAAACGTGTATGGTTGAGAGATGTTTTGATTTCCTACCTGATGAGGCGAAAAATGAACCGTTTTTAGGGGGTCATTTAAGCCCGGATTCGAGATTATTTGATCAAATATTGCCCTAAATCGTTCCTTTTGTCATTTTAGGCACTTTTTTAGAGAAATCTGGAAAAGGAAGCATTTTGGACGTTTTTGGAGCATAAAAGTGAAGAAAATGGCAAAGTCTTAATTTTTCTTGCTGGGAACAGTACCTGACGGCGTCACATGTTTCTTAATGACGGCGTCAAGAGCAACAAAAAAGGTGGAAGTGGAAGATACACGTGACGATCCAGAGAGTTTTGTGCATTGGAGATGACGGTGTCACCCAAGGCCGTCATAGTCCAAGTATAGTGACGGCCCAGAACAATTTTACACATGAAAAGTGGATCTAGGCAATCCGATTTTATTATATGCGGTGAGTTGATGGCTTCACAGATTCTTTCTTGATGCCGTCACCCTGTATAATCTATATATGGTTTTCCAAATTTCATTCATTAGTGTGCAACTTTGAGGGAAAAACCCTAAGCCGATTTTCACAGCTTTTTCAAGGGTTTTAACCCTTTGAAACTTTCATGTTCTATTTGAGATAAGTACTCTTTCAATTCAATCAATATGTCCATGTGTTGTTTGAATATATCTTACACTTGTCTTCAATTTAACATGCTCGGATACTTTTGTGTTTGCTTAGATGTAGTAAAACCAAGATGTTAATTAGTGGTTGATTGTTTGTTTATAGTTGTTATGGATGATTGTATTCGATGTTAGGCTTAAGAAAACTGGCAGACTTCCATTGGTAACTTGCTTGAACGTCTTAAGAAACATGATCGGAGGTGTACTATGATATTTGGTTGTATTTAATGCGTAGGATAATTCTAATGATCCCATGTTAGGAGCTTCTAACGGCTCGACATAGGAGTGAAGTAGGATCCTATAGAGTTAGGGAATATTGTACACGGCCCTACGACTAGTATTAAGGAATATGACCCGTCATCCATGCAATTGTAACAAGCTATCAACCTGTAAAAGATATCTAGGGAGTAATGAAACCTAAGTAAACACAACTTTCCCCATCATTGTTTACACCACTAGTTTAATTAGTTTCATTTTCATTTCTGTTATTTAATTTTGATTGCATATTTAGTTATTGGGTTAGTTGGCTAGCAACTATTTCCGCCCACTCTTTCAAAAAACCGAGATTTTAATTACTTTTATAAAACATAAAAATACAAAAAGAATCATCCCTCACCTCTAGACTTAGTTTTGGATACTTTCTAATCCTAGCGACACTATTCTTGAGTTGAACGATGAATCCCCATGTACTTTTCAATATACTATACTACAAAGATCAGGTACACTGCCTGGTAGGGTTTGTAAGCTTCTCGAGATCCCTCGAGAGGTAAAGCCTGATGTGATTCCCACGTATCAAGTTTTTGGCGCCCCAGCCCGGGGAATAGTTATTGTCTAGGTTAGGATTTCTTTATATTATGTCAACTTGCTAGATTCCTTTCTAGTAAGATTTTATTTTTATTTTTAGGTTTTCTTTAGTCTATCTTTTTCTTCGTGCCTTTGTTAGTAAATTAAATTCATTGACTATTCCGTTGACCATTATGGAAAACGCGAATCCACCCCTTTCCCCTAGAGAAGTGGCTTTGTTGCGTGAACAGATTGAGAATGAGATTAGGGAACTTAGGGAGCTTAATAGGTTAATTAATGTTGAGCACGATCATGCATTTAGTGACCTAGCGACCGCCTTGTATTCAAATAAGGACCTAGGATCTAAAGATTTTGAGGATGTTATTGAGGAACTTGAGCAAGGGGAGAGAGATCCGAAGCTAGATGACTATTTCAATCTATACCCCACTAAGGAGGAGATTACGTACTATAATAATCTTATAGATAATCCTCGACCTCCTTTCACTAGAATTGAACCTAAGATAAAGAGAGGCGATCCTAAGAATGCTAAGATACCATGTATGATTGGGTATAAACACATTGACAATGCTTACATTGATTTTAAATCCCCAGTCAACATTATGTCCTCAAGTGTCTATAATGATATAGTGAAAACAAGACTTAGACCTAGAAGAGATCCCAAATACCCCGGTGGAGTTTGTAACTATGTCGGGAGAATTAAAGGTCTACATGTCTTTGTTGGGAACTTTACTTATATCACTGACTTTATGGTTGTTGAAGACCTAGCTAGTGTTATTGATTGTCGCTTATCCAATGTTGTGTTTGGTAAACCATTTGTTGAAGAATCCAAGTTAGAATATGATGAAATGGAAGGGACAATCCGATTTGCTAGTGAAACCGATAGGATCACATATAGGATGCCTAATAGAATGAAAGAATTTTGTTTTGTGCCTCGATTTGACATGGATAACATTGGTGCTTTTGAGGACATCAATGAAGAGGATAAGAAAAACGGCACGGACTATGTATGGGAGAAGAAGAGCCTTTTCTATAAGGATTGCTTGACTCTAGGACCAAAATATAAAGTTGATAAGGAATTTCCCAATAGAATTATAGGAGCAATTAAGAAAAAGGTGGTTGGTCTCTATAAAGAACATTTACAATCGGTGGATGAGACCAACGATGAGGTCACGTAATTGCCCATGACCTTGAATCTAGCTACAAGACTCGTAAAATAAAGAAAAGCGCTTCTTGGGAGGCAACCCATGTTTTGTGTGATTTTTAATTGTTTGATTGTTATTTGCTTCAGTATGCATGCTTTATTTTTATTGTTGGTAGATCACGTTTCAAACTAAATTGTGAAAATGCTTTATTTTGTCGTTTAACTTCGTCTTAACTTCATATAAAGGTATTTTGCAAAAGCTAAGTGTAAGGGAAAACCTCAAATTTGTTTTTAAGAATGAAATTGATCTTGATTCGCCACAATATTAAATGGACATGTGTATTAGTACTTGTTAGAGTCAAATGCTTGTATCGAGTCATAATGATGTTTTGCAGGATTTTCCAGGAAGTAGGACATAAGTTTTTCCAGAAACTTAACGTAAAGATTTCTGCCGGTCACTTCTGATGGCTTCAGGAGTTAACTCCTGACGGCGTCATGTGTAAAATTCTGGAAATTTTGCGAGTTTTGTTTTTCTAGCGGAGTCTTAAAGTTTTTGTTAATTCTTTAGTTTTATAAACTCCAGGAAATCTGCAAACAGTCATTCCACAAGCATTATATCTTAATTTGTTTTCTAGGACTTGTTAATATATATAGATTGCCACCGATTTTATGCGAGGTTGTCTTGTTTGTTCTATCAGGTTTAACAGGTTATGTATGACAAGAAGATGATTTATTTTTCTGGAAAGGAAGCTTTGAACGTTCATTTTCTTGGAGGAAGATCTAACCTTATTACCACACTATCGACACCGAACGAATCAGGGGAGTATTTGCTTTCATTCTTTTACCTATTTCACTTTTACATTCTTTAATTGAACATTGGGGACAATGTTCATTCTAAGTGTAAGGGGAGGCTAAATGATGATACCTTATAGGATACTATTGCACTTGAGTTTGTTTGTTTGATGGTAGGTGTGTAATAAAACTAAGAGAAATACTTGTTAGTGTAATTTTAGCGCCAAATTTAAAATTTTTTACAACATTTAGGAGTGAAACTTTAGCCTTAGCAAACATCTCATGGATAGGAGTTATATGACTAGCACAAAACTGTACCATTCAGAAAAAGTTTCCACCCAAATATGTGAGGTTCGCGTTTAGATTTGATAGGAAAAACATTTATTATTAGTGCTTATGAGTGTACCGGTAGCATTTAGATTCTAGAACTTGCGTTAGTGATGCATCCCAAAACCGCTAGTGAGACTACATTCATGTTGTAGGATTTACTACATGATAAGAGGCATTAGGATCACCCTTGTGTTAAACCCGTATCATAATTACTTGACCATTTAAGTCATATTACTTGGCTAGTAAAGTCAATTAATTTTTCCCACACCTTAGCGTTGTACTCATTTTTAGTACACGAAACCCCTAATACACCCCTCCGAGCCTATCTTTTCGTTTCTACCTTTAAGCATCTTACTTAAAGGAAGAATTTGTTACAACCCACACAAATGTGCAACCAAATCGCCATAGTCTTCCGTGTATGCACTCATCTTTAGTGCATTAGCGTTACATGTTTAAACCCTTAGTTTATTATCTAATTGATTACATGGTTGCTAAGTCGAGTCATATCTTGTACATATTGTTTTGGGATGATTGGGACTCATGGGTAAAGTCCTTGTGTTATGGAGTAATGGGGAAGAACATCATATATTACCCCCATATGTGCGTTAATCTTAAAAGCACTCCAAGTGTTTTGATTATCTTGATTCGAGTCATTAGAGTAGTTTATTGTAAAGTATGTAAAATTCAAGTGTAAGGGGAATGTACATTCCCTATTATGTATTATTTTGGATGGTAGGGTAAGAGTGTATGCAAAAAGTAAAAAAATAAATAAAAAATAAATCGAAAAAATTAAGAAAAAAGAAAAAAAATAGAAAAAGAAAGGAGAAAAAACATACGGACTACCATCCCGTTTCATTCTATGTTTGTTTTATGTTTTTGTTATTTTTGATTTATTAGCTTAAGTCGAGTCTAGTCTTGGCTTAGCAACACCATATTGTACATGTAATTAACCAAGATGATTAACTCGCCACCAGTAAATATTGCCTTTATCCAACAAAACCGTGTATTCAATATCCCTACACCTAACGTTATAACCCTTTAAAAGACCTCTTTGATAGTTTATCCTAGGTGCTTACGCCAAGTGGTGGAGGTTTGATCCTTTCCCAAGCCTATGGTAATCTATTTTGCTATGACAAGTAGTGAGAGATGTTTTCCATTTCCTTATTGTGATATATACTTTATTACACTCGAGAGATGTGAGTATCTAAACACTATTTGTGAGGTGCTAGTGTATGACCTCCGTGCTTGTCTTTGGTCTTTAGTGGAACGATTATTTGTTGTAATTAATTTTATATTAGTGTTAAATGACCCCTAACTTGTATTTTGATTAGAATAAAAGCGCATTTGCTTGAGGATAAACAAATCTCAAGTGTAAGGGTATTTGATGAGGCGAAAAATGAACCGTTTTTAAAGGGACATTTAAGCCCGGATTCGAGATTATTTGATCAAATTGTTGATATAGATAATGCTTAAAAAGGTTATTAATATCTCTCAATAAACCTATGTTTTGATAATCACAAAACTTAAATCAAATTAAGTCAAGATTAAGAAGTAAACAAGTATTTGGTAACAAATATTTACTTCTACATCTAATATCACTTAAGGTATGCATAAACTAAGCATCTTATACATTACATGATCAAAGGAAATTTTGTCTTAAGACATAACATCTTATAAAATGATATAAACATTTTATATATATTTGTAAATCATTTTTGGTAATGCTATATTAAACCACAAAGATATGATTTCAAATTTCCAACCAAAAAGGGCAAATTTTATCCAGAAAAACTTTTCCAACGTTCAGGAGGGCGGCCCCCTTAATTTTACTAGGCGGCCCCCTTAATGATTAAGGGGACCGGCCCCTAATTAAGGGGACCGGCACGCTCCCGAACAGTAAAATCTGGCCCTATAAATATTGGATCATTTCACACATTTTCCTCACCTTTTTTCACTATAAACTTTCTGATCCAACCTCCATTTCTAGATCTAAAATCCTTTGATCATATAATTCATAAGTCTTTGTTTCCAAGTGATCCAAAGCTTCATCCATTCAAGTGAAAGAAGAAGAACACTTCTCTACATCCATCTAATTGTAGTAGTGTTGTGAATAGCTAGTTTCATATTGTAGTTGTGTTAGATATTTGTAAAAGTGTTGTGTAAATTTGTTGATTGTAGAAACTAGGTGTGTTGTAAAGTAGTTTAGTAGTTGTGAATTAGTTGTGCATAGAAGAAGGTGTGAAGTTGTGAATGTGTGAAGAAGGTGTGAAGCCTTGAAGAAGTTGTGAAGTTGTGAAGAAGGTGTGAAGCCTTGAAGAAGTCGTGAGATTGGTTCTAGCTACGATTAGAACTCGACATTTAGCTTAGTGTCGTTAACTCGTGTAAGCCAAGGTGTGTAAGTTTTATCCAGCATAAGGAGTTTGTTGACATAGTGAAGAAAACTCTCGAGTGTGGTACTCGGGGAGTGGAGTAGGGCAAGAAAGGTGTCCTTGTAGCCGAACCACTATAAATTCGCGTGTTGTGGTTTGATCTTTCTAACTCTAACTTTTCTTCATTACATTTCAATACTTTCATTATTACATTAGAATTGCTTATATTGGTTGTCATTTGAATTCACTTGAGATCGAATCGAAAGTTTTTAATAAGCTACAAAATATTTTGGTAATAAACTTTTAAAAGGACGTAAAACTATTCAACCCCCCTTCTAGTTTTCCACAATTGGTATCAGAGCCAGGTTTAGCAAGATCTTTAAAATATATTGTATTTTAAAACTTGTAACGATCTATGAAATACGAAAAATATTTAGAAGGTCAATCTATGCAAAGACCACCACTATTTGAAAGTGATGGATTTTTATATTGGAAAAATCGATTCGAAACTTATGTGAAGTCAAAAGATCTAGATCTTTGGCATGCTATTACTAATGGTGAGTTTTTACCTATTCAAAATAACCCTGAAACTAAGAAAGATGAAATCGTACCTTTTGAAAAACAAAATGATGATTTAAAAAGAAAACTTGCTAAAAATAATGAAGCAAAAATGGTTATTTATAATGCGCTACCACGTAAAGAGTACGAAAGGATCTTTATGTGTGAAACCGCAAAAGAAATTTGGAACTCTTTACTAATAACTCACCAAGGTAATAGTCAAGTCAAAGATAATAAGATAGATCTACTTGTTCAACAATATGAGCAATTCACGATTCCGGAAGAGGAATCAATTGATAATGCTTTTGCTAGATTTAACACCATCATCACAAGTTTAAAAACACTTGATGAGAATTTTTCTAGTAAGAATTTTGTTAGGAAGTTTCTTAGGGCTCTTCATCCAAAATGGCGAGCTAAAGTGACGGCTATTGAAGAATCGAAGAATTTGTCAACATTGCAACTTGATGAATTAATTGGAAATCTAAAAGTTTACGAAGTCATCATTAAGAAGGACTCCGAAATGGTCAAAGAAAAACGAGAGCAAAGCAAGTCAATCGCCTTGAAGGCTAGAAAGGAATCCAGTATCGAAGATAGCTCATCTTCTGAAAGTGATGACGAAGAATACGCCATGGCCGTAAGAGATTTCAAGAAATTCTTCAAAAGGCGAGGAAGATTCGTAAGACAACCGTATGATGAAAAGAAAACATTTCAAAAGAGTAAAGATGACAAGAACAACAAGATTGAAAGAAAGTGTTTCAAGTGTGGTGATCCAAATCATCTCAATGGAAAATGTCCAATGATGACAAGAGATCAAAATCAAAGAGCTTTTGTTGGAGGTGCTTGGAGTGATAGTGATGAAGATGAGAAAGAAACGACAAAAGAAGAAAAGTGTCTTATGGCGAATACATCAAATGAGGTGCGTTCCGAAACCGAATATTTTAGTGATGAAAGTTTATCATTAGATGAAAAAGATCTAGATAATGAATATAATAGGCTATGCAAATTAGGACAACTAGTAATGGCTAAAAACAAATCACTAAAATACATAAACAATCAATTGGAAAATGAAGTACTTGAACTAAAAATTAAAATACATCAACTTGAAAAAGGTAAAGAAATTTTTGAAGAATGCAAATCATGTCAAGTGCTTAAAGATGAAAACGAAATACTTAGGGAAGAAATTCGCAAACTTAATAAATTTGAAAATAGTAGTCACTCACTTAATAAAATAATAAGTGTTCAAAGAATATCCGGAGATAAAACCGGTTTAGGATTTAACTCAAATGAAGTTTCAACAAGTGAGATTAAAAATGTCAAATTCGAAAATGAACCTAACGAACAAAAACCTCTAAAATCTAATCCTAAGTATATACTTGTAAATGATAGAAAAATACCTCTTGCCAACAATGAAGAAGTAAAAGCTTTTTATAAACCGTCTTTTAAAAACGAGATAGGATCTTCTAAATCTAAGACAAGATCTAAAACACCACCACCTAGAAAATCAAATAATTCTAAACCTAGGTCTAAAACACCTCAACCAAGAAGATACCAAAATAGGCAAAACTATAATAACAATTGTAACACCCCCAATTTTGAAATATTTGCAGCGGAATAAAGATTGGGTGTTACTTCACAGCTCATAGTTTTTCAGTAGAAAATGATTTTCTAAAAATATTTATCATTCGAATTTTTATAAATATCAGAGTTTTCAAAATGAGGTCCCAGTGGTTTTTAAAATTTGTTAAATAGGTTTTCGAATGATAATAAAATTTTATAGCCTTTGTGAGAATTTCGTGCTCTTCCGTCCCGTCCTTGCTCCTTTTAGGCCTGAGATAAACATGCTCAAAGTCAACAAAAGTTGAGTGATATTCATAGGTTTAAGTTTAAAAGTTTGAACACAAGTTATAAGTGATAATTGTACCGTCATACAATTTTAAGTTAAAAACAGTTGTTATTGCATTAAGCTCATGACGCTCAGCCGATTAACAGATCTCATCAAGAATGATGGATTATAGTAACAGGGGGCCCTCGGGATAGGTTCTTGCCAGTAACCTATTAGATTTCAAATAAAGTGCGTTTGGTTGTTTTCTCGAACTCCCAAACGGGGATGGTCAGTCCCTAATAGATCTATCCACAATTATTTACGTTCACCTCCTGGGTGACTAAGGCTCATGATATGAGGGGCTTTTAGCAAGGAAAGGTACTTAAGCAATAACGAGATCAGGTAAAGCATACCAAGAAAATACTTGTGTTCAGTTTGTAAAAACTAGCATGTATCCCCCTCGCAGGGTTTATAAAACATTTAAACAAGTAAAGGCGAGGCTATGAACTCACCTTAGTGGTTTAGTGAATAAAAATATCGATACTCAGTTTGCAAAATGGGAACGGCTCCACACACGACCTAGATAATATATGGCAAGTTTTAGGGTTTGATAGTCTAAATGTTTTAATCGCGCGTAGTTTTTAAATGCATGATTGGTTAATTTGACGTTAGTAAAACTTTTAGTTTTATAATATATTGTACGTTTAGTTTATTTATATATATATAAATCTAATATAAGGTTTAATAATAATAATACCGATAGTTTGAAAATAACGTAACGTTTAATATTAATAATAGTAATAATAATAATAGTTTGAAAATAAACGTAATGTTTAATAATAATAATAGTAATAAAAATAATAGTTTGAAAATAAACGTAACGTTTAATAATAATAATAGTAATAAAAATAATAGTTTAAAAATAAACGTAACGTTTAATAATAATAATAATAGTAATAAAAATAATAGTTTGAAAATAAACGTAACGTCGTTACGTGAAATTGTAAAAATGGAACGTAAAAATAAAAATATTAATTTTATGTATATGGCCCTTGTATTTTCTAAAAATTTATACTTTTTACCCTAACGGCGTTAGTGTTACGCCGTTAGTCCAAAATTAAATATATTTACATTTTACGTCCAAAACTTTATATTTCTTACACCTTTCACCCTAGAGTTTATAAAAATCAGTTTTCATCCTTAAGTTTACTAATTGACAGTTTATACCGAAACTTTGGAAACTTGACACTTTTAACCCGATTTTCATAAAATTTGCAATTTTAGTCCAAAATTCACAATTTTCAAAACTTAATGTTTTTATTTCTTAAACAGTTTCAAAACAGCTTATTGAGCTTATTCTACCAGCTTATTAGTTCGAAAAGTTAATTTGATAGCTTATGGGCTTTTAACAAAATGTAAGGCCCGTTAGCATTTTTAGATCCAATGAGCCTACGGGAGTTTTGGGCTTTGTTTTGGGCTAAGGTTAGGAGTATAAAAACGTTGCAAATCAGCTTATCGTAACAGCTTATACGATCAGCTTATTTTGAAATGATTGGGCCTTAAGGTCCAGTCGATACTAAAATTTTCCAAAACTAGTTTCCAAGTAGATTTGCTTGGTGACTTTTATAGGTTCAAAACGCGATTTTTATTATAAAGTTTTTATACGAAAATGATTGTTTGTCATGAGGACAATTAGTTTGTGAAATAAAATGGCATGCTTGTTAAGTAAAATTTAAAGATGTACGTGCGTTTTGGGCTAGCATGGGACGAGTTTTTATAAAAACAAAGACTTAGAAAATTTTAATAGTTTTCGATACTTGTTTGTATACGTTAGAAATGTATTCTAAAATAGGTTGTTCGTAGCTTTTTAGTTTCAAAACTCTACATAGTTTATTTGTTAAGGTGTGAAATATATAGACGAACGTAAAATATATATATATGTTGTATATTTAGTTTTCGAATAATGAGGTGCATTTGTGTGTCGCGTATAAAAATAATGCAAATGAAGTTTTATAAAAATATTGAAAAGAGTTTGTTAGTAACTTACGACACCAAAATGGTGGTTAAAACAAGACGTAGAGTCGAGAAGTGAGTGAGATGAGTACGTAGTGTGTATGTGTGCTCGACCAAGGTTCACAAACAATATCTTGTTCCTCCTAAACCCACACGAATCCCTTGAATTTCCTACCCAAGCTATTCGACCCAAGAACTAGACTAGAGACTTAATATTTTTGGTGAGTTTTTGGTTGCATGTAAATGAGAAATGAAGGCTTGCATGCATGGCTATATATATATGATTTTTGGAGTGTACTAGTGTCTATAGTTTATGTGAAGTGATTGTTGCTTGTTTATTCAAAAGTCATGAGGAAGAGTAGAAGCAATCTTTCTCTCCTTTTGTTGCTTAGCATGTCGACATCTCAATCATCAAAAGAAAAAAAAAACGTGGCTTTTGAAATCATACAAACGTATGGTACTTGACATATATGTTATAAAAAGATTTTTGGTACCTTCTTTAGTGAATAAAATAGGGTAGAGTGTGCCTGATTTAGGGGAGTACAAGTTTGGTTTTGGAAATACATGTCGACCATATTTATTTTGTGAAACGATTTGAAATTTTGGCTAGGCTTGGTGATGGTCGATCAATTGTAATATTTAGACTTGAAATTGTGTTTAGAAATGGTTTTAGGACTTAATAGAAACAAACGGGGGTTTAAAACGGTTTAGTTTTGGATTAGATGAGATTTTATGAAATCGTTTTTGGGACATATGCTTTGCCTAGTAAAACGTACCTAGACTCGACGTGGGGAACCTAAAAATAGACACTCTAAATGTTGGCTAGGGGAGGAACGAGGGTGTGTAAAAATATGTGTGTGTCGTGTGTAGTATTTGAGCATACGAGGCTCGTTTCTTACTTGTCCTAGTCGAGTGGAATGAAAAACAAAAGAAAGAAGAATGGGCTTAATTTGGTTTGGGCCGTGAATAGTAACATGCCAAAAATGACGTTGGGCTTAGGGTGAGATTTAGGGTCCGTTTAGGTGTATTTTAGGATTAGTAAAATCTTAATTATGATTAGTGATAAGTTTAGAAATTAATTAGTGAGACGTTTACGTGAGTCCGAGAGTGAATAGTATTTTATGAATAGTAAAAATTTTGAAAAACACCTCAATATCACTAACCGACTCCAAAAACGATGAATAGTAAAATGATGAATAGTGTTTTGTGAATAGTAACCGATGAATAGTAATTTTTGAAAAATGTCTCGAAGATGCAGGTTTGTAACGAATAAAGAAAATTTTAATATTCTCGCGATTTTAGACTATAGTAGTACATGTGTGAGCATCGTTCCAAGCAAACAGGGTTCATAAATATTGTAGTGATTTTTAAGTAACATAGCATATTTGATACAAATAAAATAATAAAAAAAAATTGTTATTGGTAAAAACGTTAATAATTAACAAGATGATATATTAGTCTTTGATTTACTTTTATTATTTATAGGGAAATTTACGGGGGATTACAACAATAGTAATCAAATATGGAACTACCAACAAAGCTACAATCCTTGGGGTATACTACCACCTTTCATGCATCCTAGTCAAATGTTAAACATGTTTGGACCAAACAACTTTGGACCAAAGAGACAATGGGGATCGAATGGCTAGATGAACATTCCTTGAGGCAATCTTGAAGTTTCTCTCAACATAGACTTTTTCAAAATCTATATATCATCTTGATGATTTTGAAGATTTTTTTGAAGACCACCGGGTATGCCATTCTTTCATAACTCTTTGCCATGCTTAGATAAATATGCTTTAGTTGATTACATTGTTTGCATAGATATAGCTTGCCTTCTTCTCTGTACTTGTTCGATCATATGTATACTTGTATATATATATATATATATATATATATATATATATATATATATATATAGTGAAGCGTTCAAATGAGAAGTCATATTTTTGTGAGAAGGTGAGAAGGGATCCTAGCTACTCATTTTATATTTCTTTAATTTTGATCTAATGCCTAATACTAGTTAGCCAATTTTTCTGAAAATTTCAAAAAAAATTTCAAAAAAAAATTTCAAAAAAATTTCAAAAAATTTTCGATTTTTTTCCGTCATTTTTCACATGTGAGAAAAAAAAAATTCCGAAAAAATTTTTCCGAAATTTTTTTTTTTGAAAATTGTTTTTCCGAATTTTTTTTTTCGAAATTTTTTTTCGTGACATGTCAAAAAAATTTCACATGTGAAAATTTTCAATTTTCACATGTGAAAAAAATGAAAAAAAATTTTCACATGTGAAAAAAAGTTTCACATGAGAAAATTTTCAATTTTCACATGTGAAAAAAATGAAAAAAAAAATTACATGTGAATTTTTTTTTCACATGTGAAAATTTTCAATTTTCACATTTGAAAAAAATGAAAAAAAATTTCACATGTGAAAATCGAAATTTTTTTTTCGAAAATATTTTTTTCCGAAATTTTTTTTTTCGATTTTTTTTTTTTTTTCACATGTGAAATTTTTTTTTTCAAAACTAAAGAAGGATAAAATGAGTGGCTAAGATTAGTTCTCACATTCTCACAAAAATTAGATTGATCACATGAATGGCCCCCTATATATATATATATATATATATATATATATATATATATATATATATATATATATATATATATATATATATATATATATAATTGCTTGCACATAACCTAGATACGTCATTAGTTGACTTTCTAGAATTCCAGAAAATTGTTCTTTATCGAACCCTTTCCTTCCCCCCTCGCGTTATTTTATTAATTCCTCTTTTAGGAGACTCATGATGATGAAGGGATATGAGTCAAGTGGACTTTTATCATGCAAGAACGCCTTCGCACGTGAACACTATGGATGAAACAAACTCCTCTCGCCGACGTTATCCTATCTCCGCTACTATCTTTCAAACCTCACCCATCAACCCATTTTTCACTCACACTTATACTTTTATATATATATATATATATATATATATATATATATATATATATATATATATATATATATATATACACTTATTCACATATTCCCGAACACACCTCAAACCCTTCATCAACTTAACACTTTGATCATTTTATCCAAAATTGTCAAAGGTATATTTTAATTATCGAAACGGTAACTAAAAATTGTTAAGAATTTTATCATCGTGCCAATAAACGTTTCCGTATTTTTTGAAATATTATAAATCTAATTATATACGTATAAATATTTTTGTTCCAGAAACTAATTCCGCGAAATTTGGAAAATTTCAAAGGCGGCCCCCTTAATAATTAAGGGGACCGGCTTGTTATCGAGGGCGGTCCCCTTAATGTTTAAGGGGACCGGCCATCTGACACTTCTAAATCCGTTTTCCTCCTTAATTCCATTCCCAAACACTCCATTTACTCATTCACTTCTTCCCCACTGCTGCTGAGTACGAACCAAAACACCCAAAACCATCAAAATCCTCCATCATATCACCAATCCGGGGTTGTTTTGCAAGGGGCAAACATCAACCAAACATATAATAACATCTTTTGTAAGTTTTCCAACATGCATTTCATCACATTTCATTCAATTTGGTGTCTAATCAATTATTATGCATTTTATTAAAATTTATTTTAATTCGAATTTAAGTGCAATAGAAGCTAGAAATTGAACTACCAAATGCTTCCCATAGGATTAGAATGATGTATTGCAACTCAAATTTAGTATAACATATCATTTTGTCAAAATCATTAATCGCCCATAAACCCTTGTTAAATTTTATTTTTTAAGAGGCACATTGTTGATATAACTCTCAAAAACCACTTAAAACTTACTACATTACATTGTTTTAACGTCCTAAATAATCAAAATATACTTTTCAATTTATTATAAAATGGTTCATGAAGACAACATGGGCGTTTGGTTCATGAACAAACTATAACTATATGTAGTTATTTGAAACTTAAAACTTGTTCATAAAACTTGTTAATACTACTAAAATCAATAGACGTCATCAAGATATATAATCAATATATATATTGATGTTTTAGGATGTTTTTATCTAGTTAAGGGAGCGTTTGGTTTATCTCGAAAATGATATTTTTGAAAACTAAAATTCGCATTTTAATCTTTTAAACAAGCTTATGTTGTGTCAAACTCTTACGAAATGGAAGATATATAATCTAATATATATTTAGCCTTATTTCGAAATGAATTATGATATCATACTCTTTGATATTATATATTCTAAACGAGTTTAAAATCAAAATAAAAGGAACATTATGAAACTACTTCATTGAATATTTTTTGTGTCGAAGTAGAATTTCGTTCCACATATATTGCATATAATTATATATACATATATATATAACATATGCATGATAGTTGTATATTAATTCTATTTTTGTTATTATATTGTTTAGGTGAAAATGCCTAAGACCACGGTTGGTGATGTATCCAAAACCAAACAATACATTCCAAATGTTTCTTCTACTCCTGGCATGTCTCCTTCAGTTGCATGTTTCTATCGTCCTATTGAAAATAGAAACATTCACGAAGGAAGAATTGTCGATCCATCTTTCTATGAATCTGATGACACCGAACGAATGTTCTCCAATATTCGTTTTGAATATCTTTTCCAAATCAACGAACCTATCATTCCTCGCTTTATCCTCGACTTCTATAGCCAAGCGACGGTGCAAACCAATCCCTATGGTCATCTCCTCATTTCCTTCATGATTCAAAATCAATTCATTACTCTTACTCTTGCTGAATTTGGACAAATTCTTAAAATCCCATTCAACGGCCAAGCCGTTTTCTCAAATGAATGGGATCTCTCCACTCTTGAAAGAAATCGTCCTCAAGATGGCCCCTACTATTATGAGATTCCTAGTCCTGAAGACATTCATCGAATGCTTGAACTAGAACGTCGTACGACTAGTCGAGTAATCAAGTCGAAGAATGTCGATATTCATGCCAATCAAATCCTACTCAAAGAGCTAAGCCAAGATATGAAGAAGTGGGAAGAACTCATTCGAGAGAATGCGTTTGGTACTGGTGGTCACCGTGATCATGTCACGGCGAGCATTGCCCACATGTTTTATTGTGTTATTGCTGAAGAGCAATACAATTTGGCTTATCTTTTTGTTCATCAAATCATGTCCGCCAAAAACACCCCAAATGCCAATCTTCCTTACGGTATGTTTCTCACACGACTTTATCGTTATGTGATGGAACATTACCCACATCTTCAAAGAGACTACTACGTTCATATCCTTCCTACTTTGAACCAACTTACTCGTGTTCGTACTCGTCGTCCTCGTAGTGACAAAGGAAAATCTCGTGTTCCTTTGTACTCTAGGCCTCGTAGTTCTACATCTCATCGTGATGACGATGATGAGGAGGAGGAAAACACCTCACGTGTTAGTACTCCATTCCCCACGACCTTTGTTGAAGATCTTTCCGATATTGATGATACCGAGTATCAAATTCCTCTTCCTCATGAACGTACCGATGAGCTTCTCTTCACTCGTCAAACGTCTATCATCAATCGTAAAAAACAAATGCATGAAGAACTTCGAGGAGGATTCAAATCCGTTGAAAAGATGTTTAGGAAGATGCTTGGAAAGAAAAAGAAGTAGAAGATATTGACGTGTTGCTACTTGTTATTACATGTTTCTTTTAGACATTTGTATGATTTGCTATTTGTCCGATTTATTCGGAAATACTTGTGTTATTTCTTGTGTTATTTGGAATGATGTTTAGACTTTTATTATTATCATGCTTCTATCTTAATGTTATGCCATGCTTCTTTTCAAAATGGATTATAATATGTTAATTTACATGCAAAATTTGATTATATATATATGTTTATATATCATCATTCCTAGAGTATGTACTTCTAATAGAGCTTGCTAGAAAAACACACTTGAAAAATCACCAAATTTTGCAAATTTTGGGTTTCTGGTCGTCTGGGAAAACACCAGGTGGGCGGCCCCCTTAATTCCCTAGGCGATCCCCTTAATTATTAAGGGGGCCGACATACAATTAAGGGGACCGGCCATCTGGAACTGGATTCACTGTTTTCTTTTGCATCTTGTGAACCCTTTCTCTAGTTTCAGCTACCATTTCCCATTTTAACCCAACTGATTTTAGAATCTCATTCAACCATTTCAAATACATACCTAAATCAACCATTTCCATACTATAAATTCCCTCCACAATCACCATTCTTCATCTCATCATTCACCATCTTAATCATCATGACTCCACCAAGCACCTCACACTCCAAAACCTCCAAGAAACAAAAACTTGTGGTCATCCCCCCAAAACAACTCTTCATTGACTTAACAAATGAAGACAACAAAACACCATCACTTCCACCCAAATGCTCATCCCCAAGTGCACCCAATGCACCATCTAAAACACCTTCCACTCATGGAACTTCCTCATCCTCCATACCCTCAACCTCATCAATCAATGACTACATCAACTCACACTTGTCACCACAAGTATCATCACCACCTCCTACACAAGAACCCATGTCCACCCATCTTACCATCTCACTTTCACCAATAACACCACTTGATGCTCATCTCTCATCTCCACCAATTACACCACCATTCTTTGCCAATCTCGTGCCTTGGAGGCTACTTGAATCTCATGGGGATACTTGTCTTTGTTGCATCCACAACCGCACGGTCATCTTTGGCCTTAGAGATGAAATTCAATATATGTTTTCATATATTGAACATTTGCTTACCAACCCACCACCACCACCAACTCCGCCATCCTCTCCAATAATTCCTCCACCACAATTCTCACCCATTCCTTCACCATCACCATCATGCTCTCCTAATTAAGCATCTCATATGCTTAATAAATAAAGCCTCTACCACCCTTTTGCTTGCAAGCTCTATGAAGACCATGTACTTTTTGCATGATGATGTATTTTCCTAGTTGCTTATTTGTGAACTAGCTTTTCTACTTGTAATTCAAATTGCTACTTGTATGTTGTGTCTTGACACAACCACTTATTTAATATGAATGCTTTCTTTTCAAACATGCTTTATTTATTTTTTTATCACCTTATACATGTTTGCATGCATATACTTGTGCTTCTAATATTTTTTTTTGCAAAGCATTCCATAGCTCGTTCTCTTGGTGCCCCCAAACGAGGGGGAGTACACACCAAGGGGGAGTTTCTACCCGTCAATTTTTCACGTTTGAAAATTGTCGGCAAAACATTTTTAATTCTACAAAAAGGGGGAGAAGTAAATATAAACTCACTAAACTACTTGTTTAAAAATTAATTTTTGAGTTAATGAGTTTAAGTTTTGTAATCATCAAAAAGGGGGAGATTGTTGATATAAATAATGCTTAAAAAGGTTATTAATATCTCTCAATAAACCTATGTTTTGATAATCACAAAACTTAAATCAAATTAAGTCAAGATTAAGAAGTAAACAAGTATTTGGTAACAAATATTTACTTCTACATCTAATATCACTTAAGGTATGCATAAACGAAGCATCTTATGCATTACATGATCAAAGGAAACTTTGTCTTAAGACATAACATCTTATAAAATGATATAAATATTTTATATATATATTTGTAAATCATTTTTAGTAATGCTATATTAAACCACAAAGATATGATTTCAAATTTCCAACCAAAAAGGGCAAATTTTATCCAGAAAAACTTTTCCAACGTTCAGGAGGGGCGGCCCTCTTAATTTTACTAGGCGGCCCCCTTAATGATTAAGGGGACCGGCCCCTAATTAAGGTGACCGGCATGCTCCCGAACAGTAAAATCTGGCCCTATAAATATTGGATCATTTCACACATTTTCCTCACCTTTTTGCACTATAAACTTTCTGATCCAACCTCCATTTCTAGATCTAAAATCCTTTGATCATATAATTCATAAGTCTTTGTTTCCAAGTGATCCAAAGCTTCATCCATTCAAGTGCAAGAAGAAGAACATTTCTCTACATCCATCTAATTGTAGTAGTGTTGTGAATAGCTAGTTTCATATTGTAGTTGTGTTAGATATTTGTAAAAGTGTTGTGTAAATTTGTTGATTGTAGAAACTAGGTGTGTTGTAAAGTAGTTTAGTAGTTGTGAATTAGTTGTGCATAGAAGAAGGTGTGAAGTTGTGAAGGTGTGAAGCCTTGAAGAAGTTGTGAAGCTGTGAAGAAGGTGTGAAGCCTTGAAGAAGTCGTGAGATTGGTTCTAGCTACGATTAGAACTCGACATTTAGCTTAGTGTCGTTAACTCGTGTAAGCCAAGGTGTGTAAGGTTTCTCCACCATAAGGAGTTTGTTGACATAGTGAAGAAAACTCTCGAGTGTGGTACTCGGGGAGTGGAGTAGGGCAAGGAAGGTGTCCTTGTAGCCGAACCACTATAAATTCGCGTGTTGTGGTTTGATCTTTCTAACTCTAACTTTTCTTCATTACATTTCAATACTTCCATTATTACATTAGAATTGCTTATATTGGTTGTCATTTGAATTCACTTGAGATCGAATCGAAAGTTTTTAATAAGCTACAAAATATTTTGGTAATAAACTTTTAAAAGGACGTAAAACTATTCAACCCCCCCCCCTTCTAGTTTTCCACACAAATATTGCCCTAAATCGTTCCTTTTGTCATTTTAGGTACTTTTGGAGAGAAATCTGGAAAAGGAAGCATTTTGGACGTTTTTTGAGCATAAAAGTGAAGAAAACGGCAAAGTCTTAATTTTCCTTGCTGGGAACAGTACCTGACGGCGTTACATGTTTCTTAATGACGGCGTCAAGAGCAACAAAAAAAGTGGAAGTGGAAGATACACGTGACGATCCAGAGAGTTTTGTGCATTAGAGATGACGACGTCACCCAAAGCCGTCATGGTCCAAGTAATAGTGACGGCCCAGAAAAATTTTACACATGACGGCATCAAAAGTGGATCTAGGCAATCCGATTTCATTATAGGAGGCGAGTTTATGGCGTCACAGATTCCTTCTTGACGCCGTCACCCTGTATAATCTATATATAGTTTTCCAAATTTCATTCATTAGTGTGCAACTTTGAGGGAAAAACCCTAGGCCGATTTTCACAGCTTTTTCAAGGGTTTTAACCCTTTGAAACTTTCATGTTCTATTGAGATAAGTACTCTTTCAATTCAATCAATATGTCTATGTGTTGTTTGAATATATCATACACTTGTCTTCAATTTAACATGCTCGGCTAAATTACTTTTGTGTTTGCTTAGATGTAGTGAAACCTAGATGTTAATTATGGGTTGATTGTTTGTTTATAGTTGTTACGGATGATTGTATTCGATGTTAGGCTTAAGAAAACTGGCAGACTTCCATTGGTAACTTGCTTGAATGTCTTAAGAAACATGATCGGAGGTGTACTACGTTATTTGGTTGTATTTAATGCGTAGGAGAATTCTAATGATCCCATGTTAGGAGATTCTAATGGCTCGACATAGGAGTGAAGTAGGATCATATAGAGTTAGGGAATATTGTACACGGCCCTACGACTACTATTAAGGAATATGACCCGTCATCCATGCAATTGTAACAAGCTATCAAACTGTAAAGATATCTAGGGAGTAATGAAACCTAAGTAAACACAACTTTCCCCATCATTGTTTACACCACTAGTTTAATTAGTTTCATTTTCATTTCTGTTATTTAATTTTGATTGCATCTTTAGTTATTGGGTTAGTTGGCTAGCAACTAATTCCGCCCACTTTTCCAAAAACTGAGATTTTAATTGCTTTTATAAAACATAAAAATACAAAAATAATAATCCCTCACCTCTAGACTTAGTTTAGGAGACTTTCTAATCCTAGCGACACTATTCCTGAGTTGAACGATCAATCCCCCGGTACTTGTCACTATACTATACTACAACGATCAGGTACACTACCTGGTGGGGGTTGTAAGCTTCTCGAGATCCCTTGAGAGGTAAAGCCTGGTGCGATTCCCACGTATCACTACCCTAGATGAGTGTAATGCCGATTTAGACTCTATGATTTAGACGAGAGTTAATCAAATGTTTGAAGGCATAGAGATGGTTCAAACTAATGTTGAGCTCTTCGTGGGTGTTTGAAGATTTGGGTCCTATGGATGAATTTATTTCTTCATAAGAGGGAACTAGGGAATCAAAGTGTTGAGAATGCGTTTGAGGTGGATTGTGTTGTTGGGCATGATGGTGGTTGCTTGATTCTCCGTAAAGAGGACCATGAATTTCTTTGTACATTGGGTGGAACAACAATGGTTGTGGTTGATCATGTGGAAAGACTGAGGGTCGAGCATATTGATAAGCCAAACGCTCTACTAATGACGGTTGATGATGTTTATGATCTAATGGCTCATTTGGTAGAAACTTTGGTTGTTGTTGGGTTTTCAATTGAGCAATGGTGTCAAAAAGTGGCAATGGTGGTGGATTAGATGATCTTGGTGGTAGATTTTCTAAGGTTTCTAAAAATGGATGTGGTAATGTTTGGTAGAGTTCCATTGGTGTTAAAGTTGGTGATTGAGGTGATGAACCTTTTGAAGGTTGATTTGGTGCCGAAGGTGATGTGGGATCACTAGGTGTTTTAGTTGGTGCTGGAGTAGTGATAATGTTGGTTTTGTAAGATTTTGGAGATGGTGTTGAGGTGACAAGGTTATGGAAGTTTGTATCATGGATGGGTGAGGAGATGTTGAGTGATGAATCACTTGATGATGATGAGCTTAGTTGGATGGTTTTGTTGAAGCAACATGGTTTTACACTAATTCTATTTCTAATGGACTTTGATGATTCGAATGAGGTGTTGGATTTAGTCATTTCAAGGTTTAAGTTATCTAGACTTGAAAGATTAAGATATGTGATGGTGATCACTAGTACAAAAAGTTCTATTGGTCACACATGGTCGATTTTGAAATGTCACACTGTAACATTTATATGTGACTAAATGTACCATAATAAAATAAACAGCCACACTTGATCTGACTTGTGTGACCATTTCGGAATTCTATTGTCACACATTTGAATATTTATGTGACCAGAGGTAACTGGAAAAAGAATTTGGGATTATTTAGTCACTTTTAATTCGGGACGTGTAACAGATACAAATGAGCTCGAAACATTAGTCACACTATAGATATACATATGTGACAAATACATGTCACACAATTTAAAAGTGTGACCAAAATAGATATATGGTCACATGAGGTAATTGTGTATGTGGCTAAATTATATAGTCATGTTAGTCACACATTATCTAAACGTGACTGCTATTCTTTGCTGAATATTTAGCCACATAACGTTTGAAATGTGTGACAACGGAAAAGTAAGTCACATTGTAACTATAGGCTTTACAATAGTCACACCATATCATAAATGTTTATCTAAATGATATTTATGGCCACATTATAAGGGTATTATATGTGACCGATACATTCAAAATAGTCACATTGTGAAATATGCATGTGACTATTATTTATAGCAAAATGTGAAGTCAGTTATCATTAACATTGATATATATTAGTTACATTGAGTTTTTGGCTCTTTCATACATTTTGAAGATCTCATCATCTGAGTATCACTTTAATTGAACAAGCTTCCAACCCTTCATATTGTTTAGATAGTACTCATAGTACTTCCTCTTTTGCTTAACTGTTGGACGACTGAGCACTTTTATCTTCTTTCTTTGATTGAGATAAAATTTCTTCCTCTCAGCTTCATAATTCCTCTTCCATTCATCTTTTTGTTCTTGAGTGTACTCTTACATTTCTTCTTTTATTTGTTTCATCAATGCAATATCAGCATCACCTTTAATCCTTTCTTCATCCCAAGAATCCAAGAGTGCTTTTGTTTTGGCCTCAGCTTCAGCGTGTTTCCTTCTTTGTTCAAGTACCATTTGTTTCTCCTTTGCAAACAAAGCAACCAATTTTCTTGCAGCAGCTCCATCCACTTCAACTTGCTTGTGTTTGGGCCAGTACATAAAAGGAAGATCCTTTAAAGGATCATGCTTAGGCTCTTCAACCATAATACCTTTGCCTTTGCCCTTATAACTTGGCTCTTGTACACTCTTCTTGATTTGTTGAGTTGGTTCTCTAATCACCACACCTTTGACAGGTACTCTTGGTTGTTGTGGTGGTGGTTGTGATTGTTCTATTGGTAGTGGTGATTGTGGCACTGCTTGTTTAAATCGTGGCTTCAATAGAATCATTGCTTCGGCCAAAGTTTCATCATCATCACTAGAAATAGGAACATTTTCTCAGCAGTAGTATCCTCCTTAGCCATTTCTGCACTTGCACCAGCAGTAGAATCTCCCATGCCTTTGATTGCTGCTTCCATAACAACCTCATTACATTGATTATCATCAACCATATACTCATCATCATTCTCAGTAGAATCCACATCCATATCCACAACACGTCATCACTAGCAGCATCACTATCAAAATTTTCCATAGCTTTCCCTGAATCCTTGGTTTCATTCCTCCCCTGTTTGGGATCATCCTCCCCCAAACTTATTCTTTCAAATGAACTAATCCTTTGTCTTGTGCCCACTTTTTTCAGTCTTTTGAATGACCTGGTTCTTGACCTCTTCTGACCTCCCAATTGCTTAACCCTCAGCTTCAAACCTGTAATTACATCCCCCTGAGTATCTGAGATTTGTTGTAGGCCAAGAACCTCTTCTTTAAGTTTGGTATATTTAAACATCAATTCTTTAACAAGTTCCATCTCTTCCTCACCACTTTTATCCTCATCACTTGCATTGTCCCCCTTGGTTTCTTGGCACCTGGGGTTTCCTTCACCTAAATCAGTTCCATTGGAACTTGATTCATTATAAGTTCTTGAACCTTCACCCTTCTTATGTTGACCTAGTTCCAACATTGCTTGAAACAATGGTTTACCTATGACAGGAAAGTCCTTACCCTTTCTCTTCATGTTAGAAAAGACCTTTTTAATATGAGAGTGAACAGGATAAACCTTGTCGTGAACTTTCTTATTTGTAAACTGTTTGTCCATAAGAAGTTGCAAAAATCTTGGATATAAGTAATGTTGGTTTAAAGAATTATCCAAGGCTTTAACCACATGATCAAAAATTAATTTTGAAAATTTTAATTTTTCGTTATTTTTTGCCAAACATATAAGGGTAGAAGCCATGTTACTACTGAACTCATTCCAACCAGTAGTCTTTGGGCTAAGACACTGTAACAAAGTGTGTATTAAGAATTTCCACTGTGGGGGAAAGCCACCTTTATTAAATTTCAAAGAATCATTTTTTCTTACATACCCCATCTCTTGAAGGACTTCAAAAATTGTGGAGTCTGGAAGATTCTCAACTCCATTAACATCTCCTAGATGAAGAACTTCTCTAACAGATGCCTCTGTAACAATAATCTTCTGCCCATCCACACGGGCATGAATCTGTACTTCCTCATCAATAGTTTTGACCTTTGCAGTAGCCCAAAACTGTTTGATGTTGGAAACATATACAGTAGGGTTAACTGTTAATGCATACCTAATATGAGTAGCATTGAGAAAATCAACAACTTCAGTGAACTCTTCATTCTCCTTGGTGGGCTTTTGCAAGAATGCAATCATGTTATGCTTGTTGGAAAAAGACAGAGTCAACATTGTGAAATTTGAAAATTTGTGTAGGGTTTTGCTGGGAATTGCAATTAATTGATAAAATCAAGCAGTGGTTTTATGTTTGATAGAGTTTTTATCGGATAAAAATATTTGTGTGAAACTGTGAATGATTGAAGTGTACAAACCCTTAACCGTTCATATTTCTAAAACAGTACCCTGCACTCTCAAAAATAGCAGAACAACCCTTAGCCGGACTAAGCTAGGCTTAGCAGCACTAAAATATGCCTAGCAACACTAAAATATGCCTAGCAACACTAAGTCAGTTTCCACTCGAAACGGCTTATTTTTCAGGACTCCAGCACTTTTCTCAGCTTATCCTGCAAAATATTAGTCCCAAAAACACAAAACCTAACTCATTACCCGAATCACAATAATCACATCATCAATTACACTTAGCAATACTATTTATAACTAGCAACATTAACACATCATTTCTGGATTTTAACAATTTGACATACTGCTTTTATCCAAGAAACCAAACACACCTTTAACAGTTTGACATCACAAGCAACCATACATGGTCTCAAAATTTTCATTGATATTTTTTAAAAGATACAACCATTCAAAAACGCTGCAAACATAAACATAATTAATTATCCTACCTAAATACTAAAGATACTAGAAACATAAAAACATCATCATTAAAAACTGCTTCACTCCATTTCACACCAACTTGTTAAAACCAGAGCGCTCTACTCCCTGCGTTGCATCCTTTTCCTTTCCAGGAGATATTGAAACTTAATTTCAAGATCGGTAATCCTGTTTTCCAGATTTAACGGGTCTGCAAATGCAAACCCATCTTGTTGACCCCCTTGGTTTTGATGCTCCACCACATTTTGATGCTCCATCACATTTTGCTGCTGATCCTCTTCATTTTGTTCCTCCACCACATTTTGCTGCGCATCCTCTTCATTTTGCTGCTCCACCACATTTTGCTGTGCATCCTGTTGATCCTCCTCATCCTCTTCATCTTCTTCCTCCACCTCCACATCATTCAGTCCCCAACGCTCATCCCAGTAAAAGTCTTGTCTATGCAGCCATTTCAAAATTATTGACCTCATCCACGTATCTACCTGCCTATACGACCCACATTCATTAACGGGATCATACCCGAAATGATTAAACACTGCATCCCATAGCAAACTGTTGTTTAATACCCACTCGTACTCTTCTGCATCATTTTGAAAGTTACCATTTGCTGCCATTGTTGAAGTTTTCTTGGAATGTGTTTGTGTGTGTTATTTGGTATATGTACAATAGAGAGGTATAAATAGGCTGGAGAGGTATATGAACGGTTCCCAACACTTTTGGCGGGAAAAGGGATCGACCAAAGGCGCCTAAATCATACTGTGAATTGAAGATATTTTAAAATTGTTCCTAAAGATAAGGAATTGACTGTCTCCACTTTCCTTTTACCAATTCTTGACTTACCAAGTACAATGAGTTGATGCAATAACTACTTGTATCTCATGCTTTATGAATAATAAACTTCCAAACTCAATATTTCCAACAATGATTTGGGATCGGGTTTTGACCCGAGGGAATAAATGTTTGACCGTGACTTGAAGAAAACTTATGTTATGTTTCTTTGAAGTTTAATGTTTTTGTGTTCAAAGAAAACTTATGTTATGTTTCTTTGTTAATCAAGTTATTGATTACTATATTATGATGCTTTGTTAAATGTCAAACTTGATTGTCATTTGCAAAAGTCAAAGAGTCTCCAAGTGAATTTGGGCAATTCCGGGTAATTACTATCAAAAGATAACTAATAGCCAATCATGATTGTCACTTTGGGTAATTATGGTAGTTTTGTGCCTGTACATTCATTTGCATAAGGTCAAACAGGATAGTCAAATTGTGCCATTTTGGGTAACTACTGCCAAAAGATATTGAGTAGCCGAAAGATCAAGATCAGTTAAATTTACAAGCAAACACTTAACCATTCGCCATAAAGATGGGGTACATGAGCCACTACAAACCACACAATCTAGCCATAAACACTATACTACTTCAGTGCAAGTACCAAAGAAACCACAACTGCAAAAACACAAAGTGTTGACTTCCAAAAACTGACTTTCTTTAAGGCATTTGTCAACTCTGCCTCCAATTCTTCAATCCTTCTTTGATGATTAACTTCAATTTGAACCTCACACCTTTGTTTGGGATTCAGTTTGCTAGACATCTCAAAAAAATGTATCTTGTACCAATCACATTCCTCCTCTGGATCATAACAATCAAATTGTTCACATTTCTTCGTACCCGATTTCTAAAATAAAAAAAACGTAGTATATTAAACATTAAACTTAATAATCTTGAAACTAAACGTATCTGATAACTTACCCATCGATTTTGACAGCAAATGAAACGTCGAGCATGGTTGGATGGTGTCCAAGATGTTACCACCATTGCTGGCCTGTCACATTTGCAGTTATCTTCAAAAAGATAAGACGACATGAGATTAGTTTGATTTTGATTTGGGATTTGTTATGATTTTTTAGAGTGTGTTAAATTAGGGTTTATGTGAAAGGGATTTGATTTGCATACTTTATAAATTGATTGGGACACTCCATCTGTGCATTAAATACTTGTATAGTATTAAACACTCTGCTTCAACCGCTTGTACATTGAGTTTGTAAATAACTTTTTTGAGTGTGCAAATCGTTAGCCGTATGTATAACAGAAGATCAAAAATTGACGGCCATTAATCCTTATTCGGGTCAATCGGGCCGACCCTGTACCCGAGTTAGCCAAATATTTTCAACCCGATACAGGACCCTATTTAGTATTTGGGTTACTCGGGTTGACCCGAATCACCCAAATAAAAAGGAGAAGGACGTATGGAAATGAAAAAATCGTACAAAAACGTAATAAACGTTTCATAACGTTTTAATACAGAGGAAAACATTCATAAAAGCTTAGAACATATGAAAACGAGCGAAAATTGCCGAAAACATTCAAAATGGATAAATCGGTCGATAAGGGTCGCAATCGGTCGTAGTCGGACTAAAACGGTCTAAATCCGTCGAAATCTGTCGAAAATTGTCAACGTCGGTCGAAAACTAGCGACATCGATCAAAATCAATTGAAAACGGTCAAAAAGGGATCAAAATGGTTACAAACGGATTAAAACATAAAAAAAAAATACAAAACGTATAAAATGTTGTATAGTATTTGTCTTATTTAACAAAATCCAATGCACATGACCCATGACCCATGTTAATTACCCATTGTCGATCACCAATCATGTATTGGTCGATAACATATGTGACATGTCACTACAACCCAATATTAATGCACATGACCCGTTACCTATGTTAATTGCCCAATGATCAACAGTCATGGATATGACCAGTGATAACCTAATGCATATGACCCATATGATATCAAATACCCATTATTGAATGTGACCAGTGATAACCTAATGCATATGACCCATAACCCATGTGAATTAGCCATTATCACTGGTCATGCATGGGTTGCACCGGCTTGGTGTAGCTGTATAGTAGTTATATATAGTGTGAATTGAATGTTAAATGAATTTTTGTATTTGAAGTTATTAAAGGCGGTCATGCATGGGTTACACCTGCTTGGTAGGTGTATACCGTTTGTCACAGAAACTAATCAGAAGCAAGTATACAAGGACCTCCCGATCATGTTATCCAGGATTGAGAAAGTTTGAACTCGGTTTGAGCTTGATCACTCGAAAAACTCGGTTTATTTGTAAAGGTGTGTGTCTTACACAAATTAAAGTTGAAATATAATCTAATAATCGAATTCGGTTCACATTCGGCTCAAAAATCTCGATACCAAGGTTTTCAAGATCGGGATCATATCCTACTTAGGATCGATTTTGTCTTTGCAAGATCGAGATCGTAAGATCGGATCGGGATCTTAAGATCCTACCATAATGCATTTTTTAAGTATCCTTTGTAATATTATACAAATTTATAAATTATTATATACATAAACACAAAATTTTATAAATGTTTCATAGAAATGTTGTCCTAAATTATGGTTATGAAATGTATAAGAAGATTATAACATGTTGTTTTTTCAATTTTACAAAACACAATTCATAAATTTGTAGTTTTTTAGTTTGCTAGTTCGAGAAAAGTAAGATCGGATCAGATTAGATCCTAAGATGCTATGGTCAGGATCGGGTTCCTATACGATCTTAAGCTTTCAAAGATCCTACATAAGATCCGGATCGTTTTTGCTTTGCAGTATCGTAAAATCGTAAGATCCTAAGATCAAAATCGGGATCCTGACAACCATGCTCGATACATTTATAATTAACTATTTACACTTAGTACGCTTACATACAGTATATATATATATATATATATATATATATATATATATATATATATATATATATATATATATATATATATATATATATATATATATATATATATATATATATATATATATATATATAACATATGCTATATCACTTACAAGCTCGAAAACTAAACAATAACTCGAGTCGAACTTTTATAAGGTTGAGCTCAACTCATTAAATATTTAACTTCATTTGACAGGCTTGAGCTTGAATACTCCATCCCAAATTTTAACTTTTCCCCAACACGCTTAAACTTTTCCCCAAATTTAAATTGCCCTCCAACCAAATATTTCATTGATCGGCCCATGTTTTTCATTACTCGTTCCCAATTACTATCCATAAAATCTAGATCTGGTCTTCTTGTATCTCCTCAACACTCTCCTCACCAACGCCACCGCTCGCACCAAGACCACCGCTAAGGCCCGATCCAATGACATGTTTGGCGGTCCAGTCCGGCTCGATATTCAGCTCACTATCTTTGGCGGTCCAATCCGGCTCGGTATTCAGCTCACCGGTTTGGTTGATCCTAATTACTGGCGAGGAACACTCCAACTTTGCCCTGTTCTTGATTGGTACTTTGCTTTTACATGGTTATTGAGCTACGTGGTTCAAGCTCCTTGATTTTGATTATACTAAAGCTATATGTAATGTGTGCAGATATTAAATCGGGTTGATGATGCTGTCAATGAAGCTTTGAAACAATCTCAAGGTTCATATACCGCCTTGCTATCTTATTGGATCTCGAACGGTCAACTAAGTTTCCCAGGTGATGGTCAACCTAGTCAAACGTCTAAAACCAACTAACCAAGGAGTACAGTGTATTCCCGGGTCGTTATGTCCCAGCGAGGTAAGCAATTGTATTCAAGAACGTTTAAAGTGATCGGGTGATTTAACAGGAGGATCAGAAATTTGATTTGAGTGATTATACTACGAGATTATGATTGAGAATGGCTTATAAACACTATTGAAACAATTACTGATGATCAGATTATCTAGAAACGCAAGTTAACCTAAAAACGCGCGTTTGAATTAAAAATAACGCGAACGCGCAAAAATAAAAGTGAAACGGGAGTAAACAAAGTCCTACAAACGTGAAATTTATACTTTTACAATCTTAATGACTTAAGAAAATTTTTAGAAAAAGAAAAATAATTTTTACACTATTTAATTAATTGCTATTAATTAATTACTATTTATTAATTACTTTTTAATTAACTAAATTATCCTAAATTACAAATAATTATGAAAATTAACTAGAAAAATGAAAATAAAATTTAGAAAAATCTAAAATAATATAAAACAAATTTTGAAATAGAAAAACTATTTTTCCTAACTTTTAATTAATTATTACTAATTAAAAACTATTTAATTAATTAATTTAAATTAAACTAAATTATAAAAAATACTAAATGATTACAGAAAAATCTGAAAAAATTCCTAAAAATCTATTTTGATACCAGAAGCCTAAGAAAAATTTAAAAATAGCTTTTGCTTATAAATAAGCCAAAGTGGCTTAAATAGAAGCTATCACTTCTAATTTTTTTGTCTTTTTCTATTTTTTATTTTTCACAACTGATAAACTACTGAAAACTAACACTTTTTGTGAAGGAACTTCTTATGAATCTTGAAAATGAGCTCTGAGCACCTAAATAAGCAAGTCAGCCAAGCTTATAAGCTTATTTGGATTTATTTTGTGAACAAGCTGTCAATAAACTAAGTACTTGATAACCAGAGGTACAATAAGCTACCACCCACTGAGATGCACACTCAATAAGTGGGAAAGACTAAAAAAAATAGGGAGAAAGACAGAGAGGGCAAATAAGCACTCTTAGACCCAACTGAACCAAACAGGCTCAGGGTGGTAAGTGCAGGCCTATTTTGAGCCAAGCAACTGAGCTTAATAGCCAAAAAGGAACCTGAGATTGGGGAGCTAGTGCTACTAACTTTCTAAAAATTCAAACCCCAAGGCAAAATACCAAACAACCAGCTCACAATGAGCTTATGAAACCCACTGTGAAGCCTGGAAAGTTACAGAAGTGAGAGATGAGCATTCACCACAATCAAGCACAAAAGCAAGCTAAGCTATCTATAAACCAATCATTGTAACTAGTGACCCTTTTTGAGCTTAAGATAACAACTAACAATCTAAGCACAATTTAAATCACACAAGCTCAGGGGATGAGCATGATATGCTCAAACAAGCAATTGGGTCAAAACAACAAATCTGGGCCAACCAAGTCCTAGGGTTAAATAAACTTACACAATTGAACAAACAACAACACCTAACACTAAGATCAACAACTCCAAACAACACACATTTAACTGACAGTCTCAGATCATCAAACTAAAACAAGAAAAAAATAGCAGCAGACCACAACAATTAAGCCAAAAGAATGCTTATCATTAAGCAGTAGATAAGCAATAAGGGCCAAACCAAAAGCACTTCTAACAATTACACCTAGTGGGATTTCTAAATCAATAAGAATCTCAACCTCAAGCTCAGATTTGAACAACTTATATCAAAATGAAATCTTGCAAAAACCTGGGAGCAGGGGAAGTATGCAATCAGACAGTCAACTTCCACCCCATTTTTCTTTGTCCAAATCACTTTTAAATCACAAAGTTATTTTTGAAAAAGGTTAACAAGCTGGGTGAGATTTCAAATCAACTCAGTTTGTGGATTTCCAATAATTAACCAATCCTAGAATCTATTTTGAAGTCTGCTATAAAACTTAGTATGCAGTTTTTACTTTTCAAGAAACAAGGCACATGTTGACTTTTGTGAGATTTAAGTGATCACAACTGTTCACTTGATGTTTGTTTGGACTGAAACAAACCAATTTTACCTATCTAAACTCACTTAGAAGTGATTTTCAAACTTTGAGAACTCAATTCCACCACAGTTAAGCTGTGGGAGGGAATCTATGTGATTATGACTTTTACCTTGATTCAACCTAAAGTTAATGCTAAAACCGACTTATAAGGCCCTAAGAATAATAAACAAACAAACTTAAACCCTTAGTTCAAACCTTAATGCACCTAAAAACATTTATCCAAACACCCCTATACTAAGCTGTTTTGATTATTTTACAAAGCAGATGATTAAATTCCCTAGTTACCTTGATTAATTAACTTTTATTAATCCAAAATAAACTTAAGTAAACAAGATTCAACACTAGAAAGTACAAATTATTACTAATGCATAATATGAGAAACTTAGAATGAAATTGTTACTTGTCATCCGAAGGTTGAGGAGTCAAAAGAGAATCAGAACCAAAACCATGTGAACCACCTAGGTGCTCCCATGAGCTCTAAACCCATCCAACTTCCATGCTCTTCCTTGTCTGAATCAGCAATCCAGCTCTTCCTTTTTCTCTTCTGATTTGTATTTTTTTTCTTTTCTGCTTATATATATATATATATATATATATATATATATATATATATATATATATATATATATATATATATATATATATATATTTGTTTTTGTTTTCTTGTTAACTGCTGAGAACTAATGTGAGGATTTAATAAACACAAACCAAGAACAAGTTTTTATTAAAACTGAAAAATGCCAGTAACCACTTGGAATTTAGAGAACTGAAAAATGCTTATATTGATTGATAAAAAGATTACATGACAAACTACTTGCTGAATTGAGAAATTTCAATTATGAAAACTACTACTTGACTAACTATTTTTCTACTTAACTAACTGCCTTCTCAGGCTTACAATATCAATCTTAAATACTAAAAAAATACAATAAAAAGTAAACATTGAACCAGGCTGTCTTTTCTTCCATTTTCTCTTTTGTCTCTGCTTGTCTGGTGTCTTTTGAGTTGTCCTTGTACCATGGAAAACATCACAACCAATTATGTGTTTTGCTTCTTCATCTCAGCCCTTAGATATGTTGGTGATATAAGATGGGCGTGTGGGGGTAATTATTATGTTGGGAGTTGACTTTGGTTGAAGTGGTGGAGTAGGGAGGCTGGTAGGATGGTGGAGAGTGGAGGGGGGGGGGGACAAGTTTGTTGGAGTAGCAGAGGTAATGGGGGGCTGTGTGTTTGGTTATGGCGGGCAAGAAAGGTTAGGGGTGAGGGTTGACCAAGGCTTTGACCCCGTAGGTTTTATTTTAATAAAAAGGGGTGGTGGGTGGGCTGTGGTGGGCTGGGAATAAAAATGGGCTTGGGGGTTTTGTTTTGGATTGGGTTGGTTTTGGTTTAGGAAGAAATACAAAGGGTCCGTTTGTTTGTTTAGTTATAACAACACAAGGACCAAAATTGTATTAGCTGAAAATTAAGGGACCCAATTTGCATATCCTCTAAAGTTAATCCAAGGACCAAACATGTTACATTCCCAAAAGATGAAGGTTACAAAAGTGTATTTTCCATTTAAAATTCCCAGGGACTGATTTCGTCAGTTTCCCAAACTACAGGGACCAAAAGTGTAAATTTTCCAAAGTTTTTACCTAAGGACAATATTTGATAAATTTTGATTTCTAAATGCCTTAGGCTGACTTTTCTTTCAAAACAAATGCGTAGGGACTAGTTTTGTAAATTTTTGAAAGTCGGGGGACTAAAACTGCCAATTGTGTAAACTTTGTTCGTTTTTCATTATTTTTGCTCATTTTGCATTAGAAACGTATAAAATACAATCCCTGGGATATTTTTAGTATTTTGATGCATTTCTGAGCGTTTTCAGATGTTTTGGCAGTTTAAATACGATGAAAATGATGAGTGTTTGAGCACTCATCAATCCCCCACACTAAACTATTGCTAGTCCCTAGCAATATTTTTGGAAAACTTGATGGATTTTAAACTCTTTACCAAAAGCCATCACTTCTGGAGTAGCCAGGTGTAAGAACTGTGGCACACCTGATAACCGTGTGATTTTGAGCAAACCACCAGCTTTCAACGGATTTGATTTGTCTTTACCAAGAGCCGTTTGCTCCTGGACTAGCCAGCTCTTGATAGAATAGTCAACATCTTGGTGAGCTGATTACCAATTATGGTTTTTCCACGGCCTTTACCACAAGCCATAATCTTGCGGGCTAGCCAATTCATTTGTTTTCGGGGAGTTGAGGAACCATACAATTTTGGGCAAATTGCAAGCCGTCAACGGATTTGAGATGTCTTTACCAAGAGCCGTTTGCTCCTGGACTAGCCAATCCCTTTTGTCATTTAGACACGGCGGACTGATTACCACAAAAATTTTGAAATAAAGTGAAAAAAATTTTGAAAATTTTGGGCCAAAATGGGGGTACTTGAAAGTATTTTGCGATAAAATTCGCTAGAATTTCCCCCCCACACTTAGAAATGAATATTGTCCTCAATATTCAAAGTCTCGGCTATTATACCGAACCTAAGAACGTAAAAAGATAATATTCGAAGCTAACTGTGGAAATATTGTTTTGTATTTTTCACTTTATTTGTCTGTACATACAATCACTTTTTTTTTTTTTTTTTTTTTTTTTTTATTTTTTTTTTGGATGAAACCTTATATATATACATTTTTCAAACAGCGGGGGGTTGGCCATTCCCCCACACTAGGGTGGTAGAAAGTAGAAAGAAGTCAGAAATACGGGTGAAAACCCATATATGTTGCTAATTTTTGTTCACCGAGTCGCTAGCTTGACTCGATCCCCGAATTTAATTGTCCTTGGGGAACATTTGGAGATCCGGGACAACCATGGATGGTATGTCCTCTCCAAAGTAGTGTTTCAACCGATGTCCATTCACTTTGAAATTAGGACCGTCATTTTGAGATAATTCGACGGTGCCATAAGGGTAAACTTTTGTGATAGTGAATGGACCAGTCCATCGGGTTTTGAGCTTTCTCGAGAAGATCTTGAGTCTAGAATTGAAAAGAAGGACTCGATCACCAACGTTGAAAACGCGGTTCTTGATTTTTGAGTCATGAATCTTCTTTGTCTTTTCCTTATAGATCAAAGAGTTCTCGTAAGCTTGATCACGAAGTTCATTTAATTCATTTAGTTGAACTTTCCTGTGCTCACCCGCTGTTTTTAGGTCAAAATTGGCATGCTTGAGGGCCCAATAGGCTTTATGCTCAAGCTCGATCGGAAGATGGCACGCTTTCCCGTACACAAGCTTATATGGCGTACACCCGATGGGTGTTTTATACGCCGTGCGGAAAGCCCAGAGTGCATCATCTAATTTGTCCGACCAAGATGCACGATTTTCACCAACGGTTCTTTCCAATATTCTCTTAATGTCTCGATTGGAAACTTCTACTTGTCCACTTGTTTGAGGGTGGTACGCAGTAGAAAGACGGTGAGTTACACAATACTTTTGCATGACTTTATCAAATTTGTCATTGCAAAAATGCGTACCACGATCACTAATTATAGCACGTGGAGTTCCAAATCGAGCAAAAAGAGCTTTCAAAAACTTCACAACAACTCGGGCGTCATTAGTGGGTAAAGCTTTCGCTTCAACCCATTTTGACAAATAGTCAACAGCCACGAGTATGTACTTATTTCCATGAGATGACGGAAATGGCCCCATAAAGTCGATGCCCCACACGTCAAATATTTCACAAACTTGGATTGCATTTTGTGGCATTCCATTCTTTTGTGAAATATTCCCGTGACGTTGACAAGCGTCACAGGATTTGACTAATTCCTGGGCATCCTTGTAAATTGTGGGCCAAAAGAAACCGGAATCAAACACCTTTTTGGCGGTGTAGTTTAAATTATGGTGGCCCCCCGTGGGACCAGCATGGCAAGCCTTTAGAATTTTAGAGGCTTCTTGGCCATAAACACACTGCCGGATGACTTGATCCGCACAGATTTTAAACAAGTAGGGGTCGTCCCGGAAATAATGTTTGACATCCTTGAAGAATTTATTCTTCTGTTGTGACGACATCCCTTTCACAATAAAGTTACCCGCAAGGTAGTTTGCAAAATCGGCAAACCATGGGGTAACAGAATCTCCCCGAAAGGCAACCGCATTGAGTGTCTCGAGAGGGAAGGTTTCATTAATTTCCCTTTTTTCGGAGACATCTTGATGGGGGTTCTCCAATCGGGAGAGATGATCAGCAGCTAGGTTCTCAGCTCCTTTTTTTTATCACGAATAATGATATCAAATTCCTGTAGGAGGAGAACCCAACGAAGAAGTCTCGGCTTTGCATCTTGTTTTGCAAAAAGGTACTTCAAAGCCGAGTGATCCGTATACACTATGCTTTTGGTCAAGATCAAATATGACCGGAATTTTTCAAAGGCATACACCACAGCTAGTAATTCTTTTTCAGTGGTGGTGTAATGACTTTGAGCCTCGGTCATCGTTTTGCTTGCATAGTGTATAGGCTGAAAGTGTTTAGACTTGCGTTGCCCCAAGACTGCCCCTATAGCATAATCTCTAGCATCACACATAAGTTCAAAGGGCAAGTCCCAATCGGGGGCAACAAGAATAGGTGCCTCAGTAAGCTTTTTCTTAAGAGTTTCAAAAGCTTCTACGCACTCAGGTGAGAAGATAAAAGGAGCATCCTTTTCGAGGAGATGGGTCATAGGCCGGGCGATTTTAGAAAAATCTTGAATAAACCTACGGTAAAAACCGGCATGACCCAAAAAGCTCCTAATACCTTTGACGGTAGTGGGATGAGGTAATTTTGCAATGACATCAATTTTGGCTTTGTCAACCTCAATCCCATTCTTTGAAATTTTATGGCCGAGGACAATGCCCTCTTTGACCATAAAGTGACTCTTCTCCCAACTTAGACATAACTTTGTGTCTTCACAACGTTTGAGCATGTCGTCTAAATGGGAGAGGCATGATTGAAACGAATCCCCAATGACCGAAAAATCGTCCATGAAGACCTCCATAGTTTTCCCGATCATGTCGGAAAATATGGACATCATACATCTTTGAAACGTGCCCGGAGCATTACATAAACCAAATGGCATACGTTTATAAGCAAAAGTTCCATAGGGGCACGTGAAAGTGGTCTTCTCTTGATCTTGCGGATCAATGGGAATCTGAAAGTAACCCGAGAAACCATCGAGGAAGCAATAGTACTCATTCCCCGCTAATCTCTCGAGCATCTGATCCATAAAGGGTAGAGGAAAATGATCCTTACGGGTGGCGTCATTTAACTTGCGATAATCAATACAGACACGCCACCCCGTAACCAAACGAGTTGGAATCAACTCATTTTCCTCATTTGTGACAACAGTAATGCCACCCTTTTTTGGAACGCAGTGAATTGGGCTAACCCAAGGACTATCCGAGATAGGGTAAATCAATCCGGCGTCAAGAAGTTTTAAAACTTCTTGTTTGATTACCTCATGAATTTTTGGATTCACCCTTCTTTGTTGTTGGACTGCCGGTTTGAAGTCATCCTCCATTAAAATCTTGTGTGTACAAAATTCAGGGTCAATGCCCTTGATGTCGGAGAGACGCCAAGCAATTGCTTGTTTATGAGACTTCAAAACCTTTATGAGAGCAGCCTTTTCCTCAACACTTAAATTTTTAGCAATTATGACGGGTAATTTATCATCACCCTCCAGAAATGCATACTCAAGGTGAGGCGGTAAGTCCTTAAGTTCAACCACAGGAAAGTCATCAGTTATTTCAACATTTTTGACTTCCTCTTTATGAAGTACTTTTGGAGGAAGAGGGGGAGATGGATCTTCGTTTAACAATTTTTCTAGCAAAAGAATATCCCCCTCAGGATCAAGATAGTCCTCATCAAATTTACCCGAAATTGAACTATCTTGGGCAAGAAAAGCCTCGACCTCTTCCAAAAGGAAGTCACTTCCCTCAAAAGGAGTGAGGGAAGGGGAAGAGTCGGATATGATAGGCTCAGTAGATGGAGTGGGACTGCCACTCGGTAAGTAACCAAGAAGTTCTTGAGAGTACTCCTCAGACGCAACATCTATGACATCAATTCGGTTAACCGATTCAGCGTCATAATTAGAGGAGTACCTCAAAGTTTGATCGAGGTTAAACGTTACAGCTTCATTACCAACACGAAGAGTTATTTCCTCTTCGTGCACATCGATTAACGCACGACCCGTCCTTAAGAATCCTCTCCTAAGAATGAGAGGAACTCGCGGGTCAGCATCGAAATCGACAATCACAAAATCTGCCGGAAAGTGGAAGTTCCCCACCTTAACAAATACATCCTCGGCAATGCCGAGGGGACGAGATGTTGAGCGGTCTGCAAGCTCGAGAGTCATGCAGGTGGTGGTGAGTTCCGGAAGAGAGAGCTTTTTCCATATTGAATAAGGCATCAAGTTGATGCTTGCACCTAGATCGGCCAAGGCGAAGCACTCAACCATTCCGGGGAAAACACATGGAATGAGAAATTTTCCCGGATCTCCTAGCTTCTCGGGAAGCTGTTTCAAAAGAACTGCAGAGCAGTTCTCATTGAGTGGAGTTCGTGCCACTTTGAATAGCTTCTCTTTATTGTTCAACAGATTTTTGATTGTCGATGCAAATTTAGGCATCAAAAGGAGAGCATCCGCGAAGCTGATATCAAAATGAATATCTCGGAAAATTTGAAAAAACTTTTCCATTTGATGATTTGCTTTTTCGCGGAGCTTTTGGTCTTGTAACCGAGATGGATATGGTAGTGAAGGTTTGGATTTAGGGTTCTCTTCAGGAGTTGTTGGTGGTTCAAAGACAACTCCTGGTTTTGGTGCGGTTTCTGGTACAACCTGAGGGTGGACATGTGCGGTACTTCGTGGGCTAGTAAATTGCACCTTGTCCTTTGTCGCCTCAGGCTCACTTTCTACTACCTTAGGAAGAGAAGAAGAGGTAGTAGGAGCTTTGGGTCCATCATAGGAAACACCACTTCTCGTTGTGATTGCTTTAACATCGCCCCTCGGATTAGCGATCGTGTTGCTAGGTAAAGTAATACCTGAGCCCGAGGGTCGATCATTTAAAGACTTCTTAAGGTCTGCGATCTGAGTCATCATTACCCTATTCATTTCCTCCTGAGATTTCATGAATTGTCTCAACAACTCATCAGATGATGGGCCAGTTGGAACAATTGCTTGATTATGGTTAGGAGGAGCTTGGTTAGGGTAATTCTGAGTAGCGGGAGTGATGGCTTGATTTTGATTGGGAAAATTTTGAGCACGGTTATTTTGATGAGAACCGTGGTTTTGAAAATTTCCCTGATGTTGGTTGCCATGTCCATGAGAATTGTTTCCATGATGATAGTTGTTTTGACCTTGGTTTCGATTGTAGTTTCCATGATTTTGGAAACCTTGGTTTTGGTTATGATGGAAACCTTGGTTTTGGGTTTGATTGACATTTCCTTGGTTTTGGTAACCTTGGTTTGTTCGATTCTGATTTTGGTTCTGGTTACGGTTTGGGACATTAGGGTTTTGATTGAATCCGGGAGGTCCAAGGAAATTGTTAGAACGATAGCTAAGAAGATTGCGGTCCCCTTGCGGCTGGTAGTTACTACCTCCCGAATTATAGGAACCTTGAGCAGCATATACGTCCTCATGAGGGTAGCCACTAGTGGCTGGACACTCGGAATATGAATGTGGACCTCCACAAGTTTCACAACTTTGACTAACGGCTTTGGCTTGTTGATTTTGGACTTGTTGATTTTGGATACTTTGGTTCATCCTTAACATAGCCGTAGCGAAATCATCCATCTTTTTAGTAAGGATCGCTATTTCAGAAGATGCTGGAGTGACAGACTTACATGACTCTTCCCTCTCAGCTGAGGAATCCCAAAAATTATGGTGGGCAGTCATGTTCTCAATGAGATCATAGCACTCTTCGGGGCGCCTTTTCATAAAAGTCCCACCAGCAGCAGCATTGAGAATATCACGGTGTCTCAAGGTCAACCCGTTATAGAAAGTATCTATTTGGGTAACGAGTAACATGTTATGGTTAGGACACCGATCAATTGAGAGCTTATAGCGTTCCCATGCCTCAAATAGAGACTCATCGGGATGCTGACGAAAGTTACTAATGTTATTTCGTAACTTGGTAACCATGGATGGTGGAAAGTATTTGGCTAAAAATTTTGTCACCATTTCTTTGAAAGTGTGAATCGAATTCTTAGGAAGTCGATCAAACCATGCAGTGGCATGATGGGTTAGAGAATAGGGGAAAAGAGATAGACGAAGGGCATCATCGGAGACACCATTTTGCTTCATGGTTTGGGTGATGGTAAGAAATTTATCAAGATGCTTATTTGCATCGTCACCAGGTAAGCCATGAAATTGGCACGAATTCTGGACTTGTTGTATCATGTGATGCTTAAGTCCAAAATCAGTGGCAGCAATGTTGAGAGGGGCAATGGGCCCGCCTCTTCCGAGCATTGTGGGTTGACACAACTCCTCCATCGTTCGGAGATCAGGAGCTGCATCATCTATGATGGGTGGGTCAAGTGGATTACCGTCCATTTTCGGAACTGGATCCTCAACAATAGGATGTAACTCAGTTACGTTTTTCAGTTGACGATTTCGTTTCGATTGTGAACGAGTGCGCATGCACTAGGGATAAAAACTTTTTGGACAATATTTTTGTTATCGTTTCGTTTACCAATATCGTATCTCTTCAAGAATCATCTTAAAAGAAACGCGATATAGAAAACGTAACGATATGTTTTGTGTGTTTTTTGATTTTTTTTGGCGTTGTTAACACTTTGGGAAAAGTGTTAATGACGTTTTTGTTTTTATGATTTAAATTTACAAAAAGTGGTGGGTTTATACAGTGACGAATGAAAAATCACTAATCTCAAAGAAACGTTTTAAACACGCAGCTACCTCCCCGGCAGCGGCGCCAAATTTTGATTGGATCTCGAACGGTCAACTAAGTTTCCCAGGTGATGGTCAACCTAGTCAAACGTCTAAAACCAACTAACCAAGGAGTACAGTGTATTCCCGGGTCGTTATGTCCCAGCGAGGTAAGCAATTGTATTCAAGAACGTTTAAAGTGATCGGGTGATTTAACAGGAGGATCAGAAATTTGATTTGAGTGATTATACTACGAGATTATGAATGAGAATGGCTTATAAACACTATTGAAACAATTACTGATAATCAGATTATCTAGAAACGCAAGTTAACCTAAAAACGCGCGTTTGAATTAAAAATAACGCGAACGCGCAAAAATAAAAGTGAAACGGGAGTAAACAAAGTCCTACGAACGTGAAATTTATACTTTTACAATCCTAATGACTTAAGAAAATTTTTAGAAAAAGAAAAATAATTTTTACACTATTTAATTAATTGCTATTAATTAATTACTATTTATTAATTACTTTTTAATTAACTAAATTATCCTAAATTACAAATAATTATGAAAATTAACTAGAAAAATGAAAATAAAATTTAGAAAAATCTAAAATAATATAAAACAAATTTTGAAACAGAAAAACTATTTTTCCTAACTTTTAATTAATTATTACTAATTAAAAACTATTTAATTAATTAATTTAAATTAAACTAAATTATAAAAAATACTAAATGATTACAGAAAAATCTGAAAAAATTCCTAAAAATCTATTTTGATACCAGAAGCCTAAGAAAAATTTAAAAATAGCTTTTGCTTATAAATAAGCCAAAGTGGCTTAAATAGAAGCTATCACTTCTAATTTTTTTGTCTTTTTCTATTTTTTATTTTTCACAACTGATAAACTACTGAAAACTAACACTTTTTGTGAAGGAACTTCTTATGAATCTTGAAAATGAGCTCTGAGCACCTAAATAAGCAAGTCAGCCAAGCTTATAAGCTTATTTGGATTTATTTTGTGAACAAGCTGTCAATAAACTAAGTACTTGATAACCAGAGGTACAATAAGCTACCACCCACTGAGATGCACACTCAATAAGTGGGAAAGACTAAAAAAAATAGGGAGAAAGACAGAGAGGGCAAATAAGCACTCTTAGACCCAACTGAACCAAACAGGCTCAGGGTGGTAAGTGCAGGCCTATTTTGAGCCAAGCAACTGAGCTTAATAGCCAAAAAGGAACCTGAGATTGGGGAGCTAGTGCTACTAACTTTCTAAAAATTCAAACCCCAAGGCAAAATACCAAACAACCAGCTCACAATGAGCTTATGAAACCCACTGTGAGGCCTGGAAAGTTACAGAAGTGAGAGATGAGCAGTCACCACAATCAAGCACAAAAGCAAGCTAAGCTATCTATAAACCAATCATTGTAACTAGTGACCCTTTTTGAGCTTAAGATAACAACTAACAATCTAAGCACAATTTAAATCACACAAGCTCAATGGATGAGCATGATATGCTCAAACAAGCAATTGGGTCAAAACAACAAATCTGGGCCAACCAAGTCCTAGGGTTAAATAAACTTACACAATTGAACAAACAACAACAACACCTATAGGCAACACTAAGATCAACAACTCCAAACAACACACATTTAACTGACAGTCTCAGATCATCAAACTAAAACAAGAAAAAAATAGCAGCAGACCACAGCAATTAAGCCAAAAGAATGCTTATCATTAAGCAGTAGATAAGCAATAAGGGCCAAACCAAAAGCACTTCTAACAATTACACCTAGTGGGATTTCTAAATCAACAAGAATCTCAACCTCAAGCTCAGATTTGAACAACTTATATCAAAATGAAATCTTGCAAAAACCTGGGAGCAGGGGAAGTATGCAATCAGACAGTCAACTTCCACCCCATTTTTCTTTGTCCAAATCACTTTTAAATCACAAAGTTATTTTTGAAAAAGGTTAACAAGCTGGGTGAGATTTCAAATCAACTCAGTTTGTGCATTTCCAATAATTAACCAATCCTAGAATCTATTTTGAAGTCTGCTATAAAACTTAGTATGCAGTTTTTACTTTTCAAGAACAAGGCACATGTTGACTTTTGTGAGATTTAAGTGATCACAACTGTTCACTTGATGTTTGTTTGGACTGAAACAAACCAATTTTACCTATCTAAACTCACTTAGAAGTGATTTTCAAACTTTGAGAACTCAATTCCACCACAGTTAAGCTGTGGGAGGGAATCTATGTGATTATGACTTTTACCTTGATTCAACCTAAAGTTAATGCTAAAACCGACTTATAAGGCCCTAAGAATAATAAACAAACAAACTTAAACCCTTAGTTCAAACCTTAATGCACCTAAAAACATTTATCCAAACACCCCTATACTAAGCTGTTTTGATTATTTTACAAAGCAGATGATTAAATTCCCTAGTTACCTTGATTAATTAACTTTTATTAATCCAAAATAAACTTAATAAACAAGATTCAACACTAGAAAGTACAAATTATTACTAATGCATAATATGAGAAACTTAGAATGAAATTGTTACTTGTCATCCAAAGGTTGAGGAGTCAAAAGAGAATCAGAACTAAAACCATGTGAACCACCTAGGTGCTCCCATGAGCTCTAAACCCATCCAACTTCCATGCTCTTCCTTGTCTGAATCAGCAATCCAGCTCTTCCTTTTTCTCTTCTGATTTGTATTTTTTTTCTTTTCTGCTTATATATATATATATATATATATATATATATATATATATATATATATATATATATATATATATATATATATATATATTTTGTTTTTGTTTTCTTGTTAACTGCTGAGAACTAATGTGAGGATTTAATAAACACAAACCAAGAACAAGTTTTAATTAAAACTGAAAAATGCCAGTAACCACTTGGAATTTAGAGAACTGAAAAATGCTTATATTGATTGATAAAAAGATTACATGACAAACTACTTGCTGAATTGAGAAATTTCAATTATGAAAACTACTACTTGACTAACTATTTTTCTACTTAACTAACTGCCTTCTCAGGCTTACAATATCAATCTTAAATACTAAAAAAAAAAATACAATAAAAAGTAAACATTGAACCAGGCTGTCTTTTCTTCCTTTTTCTCTTTTGTCTCTGCTTGTCTGGTGTCTTTTGAGTTGTCCTTGTACCATGGAAAACATCACAACCATTGATGTGTTTTGCTTCTTCATCTCAGCCCTTAGATATGTTGGTGATATAAGATGGGCGTGTGGGGGTAATTATTATGTTGGGAGTTGACTTTGGTTGAAGTGGTGGAGTAGGGAGGCTGGTAGGATGGTGGAGAGTGGAGGGGGGGGACAAGTTTGTTGGAGTAGCAGAGGTAATGGGGGGCTGTGTGTTTGGTTATGGCGGGCAAGAAAGGTTAGGGGTGAGGGTTGACCAAGGCTTTGACCCCGTAGGTTTTATTTTAATAAAAAGGGGTGGTGGGTGGGTTGTGGTGGGCTGGGAATAAAAATGGGCTTGGGGGTTTTGTTTTGGATTGGGTTGGTTTTGGTTTAGGAAGAAATACAACGGGTCCGTTTGTTTGTTTAGTTATAACAACACAAGGACCAAAATTGTATTAGCTGAAAATTAAGGGACCCAATTTGCATATCCTCCAAAGTTAATCCAAGGACCAAACATGTTACATTCCCAAAAGATGAAGGTTACAAAAGTGTATTTTCCATTTAAATTTCCCAGGGACTGATTTCGTCAGTTTCCCAAACTACAGGGACCAAAAGTGTAAATTTTCCAAAGTTTTTACCTAAGGACAATATTTGATAAATTTTGATTTCTAAATGCCTTAGGCTGACTTTTCTTTCAAAACAAATGCGTAGGGACTAGTTTTGTAAATTTTTGAAAGTCGGGGGACTAAAACTACCAATTGTGTAAACTTTGTTCGTTTTCATTATTTTTGCTCATTTTGCATTAGAAACGTATAAAATACAATCCCTGGGATATTTTTAGTATTTTGATGCATTTCTGAGCGTTTTCGGATGTTTTGGCAGTTTAAATACGATGAAAATGATGAGTGTTTGAGCACTCATCACTATCTTATAATGACAAGATTTTTTGTGAATACCTGATTACACACTTCTGATGCATTCAGGCATCTTTATCTGGTGCATATCTTAGTCCTTAATTTATTAATACATCATCAGGTTGCAAAACAACTCGAAATGTCTTTCATGACATGTTACCCAGCCCGCCATTTTATGTGGTATTATCTTTTATTATTTTTGAAAGTGCATTCACATCTGAAATGGTTATTTATCCTTAAATTCATGTTTTAGATGTTTTTAAGCACCCATTATGCGGGGACTGATTTAAAAACTAGATTGACCATAACCAAACTGGCCAAAAGCAAATGCTACCTTGGAATCTTTACTTTTTTATAGTTTGAAAAAAATAATCTGAAATGTATATAGCTTTGGAAGGTTGAATAAAAGTTATAAATAAAAGATGCAGAATCGATTGTAAGAAAGCCTCTGACTATCAAAAAATATAGTTGTTTCTAATCAGGTAGTTGCGTTGGTCTATTTTATATTTTAGCTTATCTTTTCCATTTTTAATTGGGTGGTTGGGACAAAGTTACTTGTACCTTTTCAAACCATTCCTAGAGTTTAATCTATACCTTATTTTTAATTGAGTGGTTGGGACAAAGTTACAAGATCTGATATGCGTTTTATTCCTATCGTGTTTGCGCAGATAGTTGAACCAGTGGCGCATCAAGCGACTCAAAACCACCAAAGCAAATAGTTGAACCAGTGGCGCATCAAGCGACTCAAAACCACCAAAGCAAATAGTTGAATCAGTGGCGAATCAAGCGACTCAAAACCACAAAAACAGCAGATATTTGAACTAGTGGCGCCTAACAAACTAGATGCACCTGACAAAAGACCAGGCAATAGTGTGTCTGTCAAATGTCAAGAAATAGATGCACCCGTCAACAATATATATAACCACATACTTTTTACAGAGGAAGGTTTTCTAGCATCTAATCAAGAACTTTATTCCAGTATGCTCATCTAGTTCTGTTATGTTGTGAGCTTTGACATGTTCTAGTTTTGCTCTAATCCTGATGTGGTTATTGTTGATATGCAGCAGCCTACGTTTTCAAGGCTTTTATATCCAGATGATGAGATTAGATCAATGGTAGAAAAACTTGTAAGTTTAACTTCAAATTTTATTATTATGTTCATTGTTTTGGATTAAAAGTCTTCATGATGTTGTTTGAATTACTGCTGATCATGTTTGTGTTAATATTGCTTAGATGTATTTAGTTCTACTCATGAACCTCAAAGAAGATGTGCAAAAGTAATTACTACTGCTAGTACAAAAGTTACTACTGCTAGTGAAAGTTGGTACTGCTCAGAGATTAAGACCGCTCAAAGTTGCTAGTTGCTTATGGAGAAGATTATAGATACTTAGAAAACTATTGTAAGCCGACTATGACTCCTTGGTGTATAAAAGGATGTCCAATTTTATATTTGATTCAGTTATATACATTCCAATTTTATTGTATTTGAATTTGTTTTGATATATATTGATTTTTAAATGTGACTAAAAGATGCATATAGTCACACTTATTAACACTTTAGTCACTGTTTTCTTAGTCCATTGTGTGACTAAATATTACAAAAGGCCACGCAAACATAAACTTCATGTGGCCATTGGATGATCAATAGTCACACAAAATACACATTTCTTCACTTTAAACAGCATATGGTCACACTTATTAACACTTTTGGCCACTGTTTGCTTAATGGCATGTGACTAAATACCCAAAACAAACATGCATTGTGTGACTAAATATTACAAAAGGCCACGCAAACATAAACTTCATGTGGCCATTGGATGATCAATAGTCACACAAAATACACATTTCTTCACTTTAAACAGCATATGGTCACACTTATTCAGACTTTTGGCCACTGTTTGCTTAATGGTATGTGACTAAATACCCAAAACAAACATGCTTTGTGTGACTAAATATTACAAAAGGCCACGCAAACATAAACTTCATGTGGGCATTGGATGATCAATAGTCACAAAAAATACACATTTCTTCACTTTAAACAGCATATGGTCACACTTATTCACAATTTTGGCCACTTTGTGTTAAATTGTATGTGACTAACTCCAAAAAAATAACACCCATTGTGTGACTAAATCATCACAAACATCACATTTATTGTATATTCATGTGGCCATTGGATTATCAATAGTCACATAAAATACACATTTACTTGAATATATAATCTCAAATGTCACATGTATTATATATTTATGTGGCCAAAGGACGAACAATAGTCACTCTCAAAAAACATTCGTGTGACTATAAGATGTTTACGATCACTGATAATGACTAGTCCAACAAAACTTGTGCCTAATTTGTCAAACATATTCGAGGTTTTGGTCACTCTTTATCGATGGAAAAGGCCACGAACTCAACAATGTGACCATATGCCACCTACGGTGGCGGGACCTTTAGTAACACACAACGAAAAAAACGTGTGTGACTATATGCATATCGTCACACATTTTTGGCGTGACCAATACAACTTTTTGTACCAGTGGATGGTGTGAATTGGAAATGTGAATGTTAGTCAATTTATAGGAAGAACATGTTATGGAAAGGAGTGTTTGGATTTGATATTGTGCCATACAATTTGTAAGAGTTATGAAGGTTGTCAAATCATTGGAAGTCAATCCAATGAAGGTGATAGAGTAAAAAGACCAAGATTTGCACTAAATGCTTAGTTGTCTTGTCATGGTGTTTTGACTCAGATTTCTCACGGATACCAAGGAACCTTTTGTTGGGTTCCTTGCCTTATGGGTGAGGGTTCCTTGGGTTAATTATGGTTAAATTTGAATTTTAGCGGGAAATGGGTTAAAACTGGTAACTATGTATTAGGCATGAGTTTCTAATCTTATAAAATGATTTGGCGGAATGTGGAAATCGAAATTTGAAAATTCTAAGAAAAATTTCCAGGCCGACTGGCGGAACCCTGGGAATACATGGGCGGAACCCTTGTTTGGGTTCCGCCAGTTCCGTTGGACCAACCTGGGTTTACCCAGAATTCCTACTGGCGAAAACCAATTTTCGGTTCTGCCAGATCCGAGAGTGCCCAGATTTTACACATACCACATTTTTAAGGGTCGAGACGAAATCAGCGATTTCCAAAAACTCTTGGGACAAAAACTTAAAGCAATATCTAGTTAGGAAATGCAAAAAATGAATATGGAAACACTCTTACCGTTAGACTTTGACGGGGGGGCTACCGAATTTCACTATACTTAGTGAAATTTTTCATATACTTGAAAATTTGACAACATTCTAAATGTCGTCAATTCTGCATAAGAGTTAGTTCAATACATTTTCCAACCATAGTAATAGAGTATAAAAGTACAAAACAACATAAGTCACAAAGTTCAACGATATCAAAGTTCTAAAACTTAGTTGTGTCAAACGCTCCTTACAAATATAATTCACAAGCGGTCCAACTTCTTCTTAATCTTTCCCAAGTACCTTCCAAATCACTTCCACATCCCTTTAGTTTGTTTGAATTCTTCAGACTCATTCTCAATAGCGGGGAGTTCTTGAAGTTAGTTGAGAGGGGTTAGCTTAGAGTTGGGAAGATCATCATTTTCACTCATTGATGAGGATGAGGATGAAGGAGAAGGAGAACGACGATGTTTCCCTTGAGTCTTAAAGACTCTCTTACCGCTAAGAGGAATAAAGGTGTGAGGAATGAGGGAGTAATCAAGACAAATACCTCTATCATTTGGTGGAATGGGTGAGATGGCTCTAAAAAGACGGGTGAGAAGCATTCCATATGGAAGAGTGGTTTTTTCCATTTAGAGGTATATCGGTCATTCTTTGTGCCATGTAGTAAGCCAAATTGAAAGGTTGTCTAGTGGAGATACTATAGAGCATATAGCTTAGGCATGTTCTCACATGGTCTCTATTCCCTACGGAACTTATGACATTAGCTTTAAGAACCTCTTCCCACCTCCTAAATTAAGGTTTAAGTTCATTAAGTTCCATTCCAAACGGATCTTTGTCCACTTCACTACCCGAGCGATTTTTCCTAGTGATGGAAGTTCTAATGAAGAGATGGTCACGAATCACTTCCTTGCTAACAAGAGGAGTAGAGTAAGTAGGATGACGCTCATCGGTGTCCAGAGAAGAAAGTGGCTATTTGTCTGTGCAAAGACAAGTCCCGTTGTTTGGAACACCAAGGATTTTTGCAAACTCATCGAAAGATAGGATAGTTTCATTTTGATTCATAGAAAATTTTATGGATATCTCACCATCTTCATCGCTTGTGAGCACAACGGTAGCATAGAATTCTAGAATAAATCTAGGACAAATCAGCTCATCAATATCTAGGAGACAATCAAAGTTGATCGTAGCTAAGTTTTGACTGATGGAGTTTCCTTCTAGGAAGGATGGGTGATGCGTGGGAATTGCACCAGGCTTTACCTCTCGAGGGATCTCGAGAAGCTTACAACCCCTGATGAGTGCTCAAACACTCATCATTTTGTCGTATTTAAACTGCCAAAACATCCGAAAATGCTCATAAATGCATCAAAATACTTAAAATATCCCAGTGATTGTATTTTATACGTTTCAGATGCAAAATGAGCAAAAACAATGAAAAACGAGCAAAGTTTACACAATTGGCAGTTTTAGTCCCCCGACTTTCAAAAATTTACAAAACTAGTCCCCGAGCATTTGTTTTTGAAAGGAAAAGTCAACCTAAGGCATTTACAAGTCAAAACTTATCAAATTTAATCCTTAGGTAAAAACTTTGGAAAAATGACACTTTTGGTCCCTGCAGTTTGGAATTTGGCGAAATTAATCCCTGGGAATTTTTAAAAGTGAAAAATGTCTTTTGTGGCCCTTGTGTTATTGTAATATGGCAAAATCAGTCCCTTGGAATACTTTAGAAGTTTGACAGATTCAGTCCTCCAAAAATACAGAAAATACACTTTGGTCCTTGGGCTTACTTAAATTACTTAACCTTATGGACCCTTGTATTTTTGGTAAGCCCAATCAACACCATCCAATCCCCAGCCCAATGACCCCAGCCCACCCACCATCCCTTTCTAATAAAAATAAACAGCCGGGTCAAACATGAAAGTCAACTCCCCATTTGCTTCTTTTCTTCTCTCCCGCCAAAACATAAGCACAATCCCAGACAACCTAGCCTCCACAACCTGCAACCCCAACAGTATTGTCCCCCCTCCCCTCTCCTACCAGCCACCCTAATCCACCCCTCACCAATGTCAACCCCCAAACCTAATTATTACCCCTCCTCCCCTCCAACACAGAAAATCAATATAATTGGTGCCTAAATTGAGCCGAGGGGACAATACAAAGCTGTCTCACACCAGACAACAAAGAAGCAGAAGACATGGATGACAAAGGGTACAAAAGTGCAAAAAGAAGACAAAGCCTGGTTCAAGTATTTTATTTTTATTTTTATTAGTATAAGTATATTTCACTTGTAAGCCTGGTAGTTAGTTAGAAAGGTAGTCAATTAGTTTTCTTAATGTAATTTGTAATTCAGTAGCCTTGTAAACATTTTTTAGTATTAATTCAAGTATTCAGTTTTCTTTAAAAATTCAAAGTTCATCATTTGCAGTTTCATCATTCCCTTGAATTCTCTTATTATTTACTCAAGGTTGTTATTGATTTGAGGTCCCATAAACTTACTTCTGCTATCAGTAGTCAAACAAGAAAACAAAAACAAAAAAAATATATATATAAGCAGAAAAGAAAAAAAATATATATACAAAACAAAAGAGAAAATGGAAGAGGTGGATTGCTGATGCAGAAGAGAAAGGCATGGAAGTTGGATATGGTTTAGTGTTCATGGGAACATTAGGACAATGGTTTAGTTCTGGTTCACTTTAGCTTGTACTCTGGATCACTTGTAAGCTTGTTTTTCAGTATATACATTTTACTGTTCAATTGCTTATATTGTGCTTATCTTGTATGCTACTGCTTATTTAGTGAATGTGAGTAGGTTTGGGATCATTGTAAGCCTATTTGTTAATTAGAACTATCTGTCTTTCTTTATTTCAAAGCTTGCCGTAAAAAATTAGTGATATCTAGCATATGTGTAATTTCTGCTTCAAAATAGTACATCTCAGCTTAAACATAGTTTACTTAGCTTATATAATTAGTTTAGCCTCAAATATCCTTTTAGAACAGTCAATACCATTGAAAACTCAAAATCAGTTTTACAAAAGGGGTGTTTGGAATTGTTGAATGCACTGTGTTGTTGAGTGTTTCAAGTTTGGTTTTTGTTTAGTACTTATCATTTAGGAGTTTGTTAACTCAGAAAAACCAACAAAGTTAGTCCCTATTTGCAAGAAAGTCAAAATCCCATTCAAAGTTGTTTAACAGTCACATTGTGTAGCATTTTCATTTCCAAATTAATTTTTCAAGCTTAGATTATGGTAACTTAAGTCTCTTTAACCTCAACATAAGTTAGAACATCATTTGCAGTCATTAAATCCATTAGAAAGTTCACCAAAGTCAACTCTTTCAAGAGAATAAAAAGTCAAAAATACTAGAAAAGCAGATTTTTCTAAAACTTGGAGTATTTTTCTTGAATTCTCAAGTGAGAATTGGATTCTGAAAATTGTTGTGATTGGATTCTACCATCTAATCTGTTAAAACATACAATCATTTCATTTTTAGGATTTTTTTTATAAAGGATTTACAAGCAAGTTTTTGGACCTGCAGGGCATGCAAACCCCCTGCATCACCACTGACCCAGTTCCTTTGCATTGTTTGTTTGCTCATTTGTTGGCTTATTTCCCTGATGATTGCTGTTTTGGGAAGCAGCCTAGGGTGTAATTTTAGGTGTAAACTCATTTGCCTCTTAAGTGCTTAATGGCTCAGCTTATTGTGTCTTTAAAATCACTTTGGACCCATATAACTGCTGTTACATCAGCAGTCAACTGAGCTTGTTGGTTTATTTGTGTTCCTGCTTAATCCTAGGTTGAGCACTTGTAGAAGTAACTTGTTTAGTGTGAATCATAGTTGTGATTGATCACTTGTGCCACTAAATCAAACTCTTGTGCTTATTTTGCTCACTTAGCTCACTGTTCATACTGATTTGAACCTTTGCCCACTGACCCATCTTCCAGGCCCCCCACCAAGCTCAAATCTTGAGCTTAGACCTTGGTTCTGGGCATTCTGAGAAGTCCTCATAGCAGGCTTCTTGGTTCCACTTTGACCCTATACCTTTGACCAAACCTGTGGACCCCACCTTAGGCTCCAAGTGACCCCTTGGGCCTGTTTGAGTTCTGAGTGATTTTTTTTAAGTGCTTATTTGGTGTGTAAAGCTTATACCTGGTGCTTATTTGGAATTATATTTCTCATTTCAAGTTATTATTCAGTTACCTTGGCTTGTTTGTTCATTTGGAAGTATAATTCTAGCTTTTTCAAATTCACCAAACTCCTAATAAGCTCAAAAACCCACTGTTGAGAACTTGGTCTTGCACACAGCTTATTAATAAGCTTCAACCAAACTTTCTTTGTAAAAAGTGCTTAAAATCAGTTGTAATATAGATTGGAAAAAGAAAAAAATAGAAAAAGACAAAAAAAAATTGAAGTGATAGCTTCTATTTAAGGTAACTTAGCTTATTTTCTGCTTATTTATAAGCAACAATTGTTCTTAAATTTTTCTTAGGTTGCTGTTATCATATTAGATTTTTAGGAATTTTTTCAGATTTTTCTGTAATCATTTAGTATTTTTTATAATTTAGTTTAACTTAAATTAATTAATTAAATAGTTTTTAATTAGTAATAATTAATTAAAAGTTAGGAAAAATAGTTTTTCTGTTTCAAAATTAGTTTTATATTATTTTAGATTTTTATAAATTTTATTTTCATTTTTCTAGTTAATTTTCATAATTCGTTGTAATTTAGGATATTTTAGTTAATTAAAAAGTAATTAATAATTAGTAATTAATTAATAGTAATTAATTAAATAGTGTAAAAATTATTTTTCTTTTTCTAAAAATTTTATTAAGTCATCAGGATTGTAAAAATATAAATTTCACATTCGTAGGACTTTGTTTACTCCAGTTTCACTTTTTTATTTGCGCGTTCGCGTTTATTTGTAATTAAAACGCGCGTTTTTAGGTTAAATTGCGTTTTTAAATCATCTGATCATCAGTAATTGCTAATTAAGTGTTTATAAGTCATTTTCCATCATTATCTCGTAGTGTAACCATAATAATCAAATTCTTGACCTTTCCGATTAATCACCTGATCCTTTAAAACGTTCACAAATACTATTGCACGCCTCGTCGGGACTTAACGACCCGGGGATTCCCTAAACTCCTTGGTTAGTTGGTTTTTGGAGTTTGACTTGGTTGACCATTACCTGGTGAACTTAGTTGACCGTTCAGAACCAATCAAAATTTGGCGCCGCTGCCGGGGAGGCTGCTGCGTATCTGCACACGTTCTTTAAGATTAGTGATTTTTCACACATCACTGTATAAACCCACCCACTTTTTGTAAATCTCAATCATAAAACAAAAACGTCATTAACACTTTTCCTAAAGTGTTAACAACACCAAAAAAAAAACAAACAAACAAAACAGATCGTTACGTTTTCTATATCGGGTTTCTTTTAAGGTGATTCTTAAAGAAATACGATTTTGGTAAACGAAACGATACCAAAAATATTGTCCAAAAGTTTTTTCACCCATTCACAAAAACCCAAAAACATTCGTCTTTTCTTGTGAATAATTCTACATAAAAATAAACCGTCGCAAACCAAGACAGAACACCTACTAACTGGGGGTGTGAACATAATAAGTTCCCAAACGAAAGATTAAAACTTGCCTTTGTATCCATGTAGGTGGTGTACCTTTCTTAAAGAAGCCACTTACTTGCGATTATTGGTTTAAGTTCACTGTGGTTTTGCCTCGACTTTGTTTTGATTGATTTTTGGTTACTAGTGCATGCGCACTCGCTCTTCTAGGTCTACTAGCCCATTACGTGAGCTTGTACGAAAACCTAGAAGACCTCGTAGACGTTCCGCACCAACAGTCGGATCTGAGATCCGTACTGTTTCCACTCCAGTTGTCACCATGGCGGAAGACCGCCCTATGTGTGAGCTTCTCCAAGCACCCATCGAGGGTTACGGAGACGCTATTGTTGTCCCAGCCATCGTGGTTGATAGTTTTGAGCTCAAAACCGGGTTACTTAATCTTGTAACCTCAAGTCAGTTTTACGGTTTTGAGCGGGACGATCCTCATGCTCATATTCGATGGTTCAATAAAATCACATCGACCATCAAGTACAAAAATGTCCCGTGTGAAGCAATTAAGCTTCTTCTCTTCCCATTCTCCCTCGAGGGTCAAGCCCGGATTTGGCTTGAGAAACAACCCCCTCGATCTATTGAGACATGGGAGGATCTGGTAAAAATGTTTGTGAATGAATTCTTCCCACCTTCTAAGACCACGAGTCTTAAAAACGAGATAACCAAGTTCACTCAGAAATATGATGAATCATTTGGTGAAGCGTGGGACCTTTTTAAAGAATTACTTCGCAAGTGTCCACATCATGGTTTCTCCGAGTTGATGCAACTCGATACTTTCTACAATGGCGTGAGCCAAGTTGATCAGGATTCTCTCAATGCCTCCGCGGGAGGTAACTTTTTGAGTAGAACCACCAAAGAAGCCTTAGCAATCATCGAGAACAAGTCTAAGGTCCGCTCTACACGAAGCAAGCCGGTTGTTTCACAAATTAGTGCGGGTCCTTCCACTTCATCTCCTTCGAGTCAGTCTAGCACCGATGCTAAGATTGACAAGCTTACTGAGGCTATTCAAGCTTTGGTTCTCGCCCAGACAAAGAAAGTCTCATTTCCACAACATCCTCCACCTGCTGAGGTTAAGAAAGTGGAAGTCTGTGTAACTTGTGGTGGGCCGCATGCCTACTACAATTGCACAGCTACTGATGGTTCTCCGTTTGAAGCTCATGCTGTAGTCGGGTCATCTAATCAAGGAGGCAATCAATATCGCCCTCCTATGGACCCGAACTACCGTCCTAATCATTATCCTGGACCTCCTGGTTTTCATCAAAACCAAAATGTCCAAAACCGTGGCCACAATCAAAACAGAGGAAACCAAGGTTTTCAAAACCAAGGTCATGGTTTTCAGAATCAAAACCAAGGTTTCCAAAATCAAGGTTTCCAACAACAAAATCAAGGAAACTTTAATAGAAACCAAGGTCAGGGTAATTTCAATCCCGGGTATTTTCATGGAAACAATGATGAGTGCTCAAACACTCATCATTTTTGGTCAAATCTGAACTGCAAAACATACAAAAACACTCAGTAATGCATCAAAATACTGAAAATATTTCAAAATTGTGTTTTATATGTTTTAGATGCAAAATGAGCAAAAACAGATGAAAAACGTATAAAGTTTGCAAAATTGGCAGTTTCAGTCCCCCAACTTTCATAAAATTACAAAACTAGTCCCTGGATATTCAAAATATGGAAAATTATCACCAAAGGTCATTTTGAAATCATAAAATGTCATATTTAGTCCTTTGGTGAAAAATTGGAAAAGTTTTGGAAATTTACAGTTTGGTCCCTGGAGTTACAGATTTTGGCAGATTTGGTCCCTGGTGGGATATTTTTGAAAGGAAAATAATTTTTTGTCCTTGGAAAATCAAAAAGTGACAAAAATGGTCCTTGGAATGAAAGTTTAAAGAAATTGCAATTTAACCCCTCAAGTTTTAACATTTGGCAGTTTTAGTCCCTGGAGGACCAAAAGTGAAAATTTGCAATTTTTATCCTTGGGTATTTGGTACTTGGCAGAAAAGGACCTTGAAACAGGTTTGGAAAAATTACAAAAACAGTCCCTTGATTTTCAGTTTTGTATGAATGGTCCTTGTGATTTTGAAACATGAAAATAAACAAATCAAATCCATTTCCAATCCAATACATCCCTGATCCACAAACTTATCCCTACCCAATCCACCCCATCCTACTCCTTGGCCCAATCACCAAATTCAGCCCACCACTCTTAAAAAACCTTACCCCGTTTTTAATATAAACCACCCCAAGTCAAACCTACTTTGACCATCTCCTCCCCCACCTAGCCTGCTACAACCTGCTCCCCTCACCTCCACATCACCTTCACCACTCCTTGTCCCCCTCCACCTCAGCTAAGCTCCAAGAGGCATTAATTAGTCCTAAAGGCGTCCAAGTTATCTGTCTGACAAGAAAAAGAAAATGGCGCCAAAAATCCATTTTGAAGGCTGAGATTATGTGTAAGCAATCCAATGGCTGAAAACAAAGTGGGATTGAGAGAGAAACTACCCCAAGTCCTTATAAGTCAAGAAAAAACAAAGTAGGTAGCAGTAGAGTAGTATTAGTTTGTAGTTTAAGTTAGCTTATGTAAAATTTGTATAATTTGTCTTTCTAAATTGTAATTTCAAGTTTATTAGTATTCCCTCAACACTTTTGTTATATTTAAAAGTTCTGTAATTCAATTAAAAAGTATCTTAATTTAAATTCAGTTTCTTGCAAAATTTTATTAAATTCTCATTTGTCCTTAAGCTTATGGAAAGATTGTTCTGAGTCCCATTAAGTTCAATTAAGTTTATTTTCATGCTCTTAAGAGTTCACAAACTTGTTAATTCAGTCAAGCTCATGGTTACTAAAAAATGTCAAAAAGCACCAAGAATATGTCATAATTCAAACATAAGTTTGTGTGAAGATACAAGCATGGAGTATGAGTAATTTTGGATTGCTACGGTTTAAAGTCTCATGGGAGACACCTAGGAAGTAACTTGGTACCTTGGTTACATGTTCTCAGACAGTGAATCATTTGTAAGCTTGGTTTTACATCCTTTGGTACTTTTACTATTTCAAAGTTTAAATCAGTGTTATCTAGGATTATATGGTGTATTTAGTGTTATTAAGTTATATCATAGCTATTGTGTTTGCATTATTCCATTAAATCTCATTTTTACTTATTTCATCATTTCACTGCCAAATTTGCATTAGTAGATATAGGGATGTTTTGTTGTTAGTAATTGTACCTTTGTGTTCAAAATGGTTTCATACATCAGTAGGCATGCTTATTAGGTCATTTCATGGTTCAATTCAATCAACTGCTCATAAATTCTCAATATGGTAATCATTTCAGGGGTGTTTGGCATAATATATTTCAAAGTGCTCAGAGGTGTTTTAGTTGTAACCTTCAGCTGAGACATGTCACATTAGGCTTATTTAGGTTAGTAAACTCTTAAAATCCAGTGTTCATATGAGCAAAAGTCAAAATATACTTGTGAATGAATTCTTGAATTAACTGTTGGAGTTTTGGTCCTCATAGGTGTTCATGTTGTTACACATTTGGATAATTTGACTTAAACTAGTCTTACTTTAGTGTAATAGTCCATAATCAGTAATTAGATTAGATCTAAAACTCACATAAGTCAAATCTTAAGTTTTCTTCAAAAGTCAAAGTTCATGTTTTCAGTTTTTTTTTTTCCAAACTTCAAGGATTTATTGTGATTTTTGTGATGAGATTTAGGATTTATGATTTTCACAATTTGTTGTCTACCAGTTGAACTTCATTGTCCCATATCCCTTTTAATTTTGTGATTTTTTTCTTGGGCCCTACATTGGCTCAAACAGCAGCAGCTAGCTGTCTGAGTTTCTGGATCGTGCACTGTAGCAGCAGCAGCTGCCCAACCACACCTGTTCTGTGGGTCCCACAGACCACATAAGTGGGCCCCACACCTTCCCCTTTAGTTCATTAGATCCCCCACCTGGCCCTCTACAGATTTCTAGTAATTTTGTGCCCCCAATCCCCCTGTGGGCCCCCTGATTTAGCTCCAAAATCTGTCCATTTCTCTAGTTCTAGCATGGGTCAAAAGTGAGTCTTTTGACCCATTTGCTTATTCTGAGCTTCAACCTTGTTATTACTAGTTCCAATTTGTCCATTTCAGTAGTTCCAAAATCTGTCCATTTAGGATTTATGATTTTCACAATTTGTTGTCTACCAGTTGAACTTCATTGTCCCATATCCCTTTTAATTTTGTGATTTTTTTTCTTGGGCCCTACATTGGCTCAAACAGCAGCAGCTAGCTGTCTGAGTTTCTGGATCGTGCACTGTAGCAGCAGCAGCTGCCCAACCACACCTGTTCTGTGGGTCCCACAGACCACATAAGTGGGCCCCACACCTTCCCCTTTAGTTCATTAGATCCCCCACCTGGCCCTCTACAGATTTCTAGTAATTTTGTGCCCCCAATCCCCCTGTGGGCCCCCTGATTTAGCTCCAAAATCTGTCCATTTCTCTAGTTCTAGCATGGGTCAAAAGTGAGTCTTTTGACCCATTTGCTTATTCTGAGCTTCAACCTTGTTATTACTAGTTCCAATTTGTCCATTTCAGTAGTTTTTATCAATTTCCACCCCTGTGGGCCCCACAGAGGCTAAAAAGCTAGAAAAAGTCAACTAAAGTCAACTTTTAGCCCTTTTAGTGTCCATTTTACTCATTTTTGAGTTTTGAGAAAGTTGTTTTCATAAAAGTTTGTTGTTTTTATTTGTAAAATAAGTTTCCAAAAGAAAATTCCAAAAATAAGTTAATTTAATTTTTAAGTGATAGTTTCTATTTAATTTTATTTAAATTTTATTTTTCATTTTTAGATTTTAATTAAGTACTTAGCTATTTTATATTTATCTTAAATTACTCATATATTAAAGTATTTATAAAAATTTTTTCAAATTTTTATTTTGTCATTTAGTGTTTATTAGAATTAATCTTAGTTTTATTAATAATTAATTAATATTAAGTTTAAAATAGCATAATTAGTTTTTATTAAGTAAAATCTAGTTTTTATATTTTTTATAGCTTTTATATGTTGTAAAATATTTTTAGAAATTTTCTTAGAATTTTTACTGTTCATTTAGTATTTCTCTTAATTTAAAATAGTTTAATTCGTAATTAGTAATTAATTAGTAATTAATTAATAGAAAAACCACAAAAAGACAAAAATACTTATTTTTAATTTTAAAACTTATTTTTAGTTATTTTATAATTTTAGAAATTTTATTTTCATTTTTCTAAGTGTTTAAATAATATTGTATTGTATTTTAGTTACTTAAGTATTAATAATAAGTATTAATTAGTATTAAATTAATATTAAATAATTAATTAGTGTTAAAAGTTATTTTCTTTTTCTAAAAAGTTTCTTTTACTTTTAAGTTTGTAAAAAAGTCATTTTCACCCCCTGGGTATTTTCAGATTTCCGTTTTCACTTTTTATTTCGTACGTTTACGTTTTATTTAAACGTAACGTACGCGTTTTTAGGTTTAAATCGTTTCTGGTTTTTCCTAGTTTCCCGTCTTATTCATATAGCTTGTGTAAGCTATTTCATTGTAGATTCCTTAGTTCAAATCATTCACAAACCCCTTTTCATCCAAATTCACCCGATCACGAAACCGTTTTATAACAATTCACACCTCGTCGGGACATAACGACCCGGGGAAACCTTATACTTCCACGGAGCATTGATATTGGCTATTTGACTTTGTTGACCATTCCTTGGTCAATATAAGTTAGGTGGTTTAGGCTCAATCAAATTTTGGCGCCGCTGCCGGGGAGGTTGTGTGCGTATCTAAACGGTTTTTCTGATTAGTGTCTTTGGAATTCGTTCCATTGTACATTTATCCATCCTTTGTTCATATTTTCCCATTATCAAAACAAAACCGTTCACGAAAACTTTTTAAACTCAGTTTTCAACGAACACAAAAAACACAAAAACATTTTCTTTATCCTTTGTACAAAATGTATTTCCAAAAATCCAAAAACATTCTCCTTTACCCTTTCCCATCTTTGATTCTTCATCCCTACCCCTCTATACACATTTGATTCTTTCTATGTCTCATCTACACTTTCTGGTTTGCCAATGGTGTGGTAATCCTCATAATGGTGGCAATTGCCACAACTGTGGCATGGTAGAGTCGGGAAACAGGTCTGTCTATAACCAGAATCCTTATTCCTACCATGACACGATTGATTCATTCCATCAGTTACCACACCATGAGACTCAACAGTTTTACTGTTGTGAGTACTGTGGTGGTTCACACTACAGTTATGATTGTCAATCGGGAAACACGCTTGTCTATGAGCAGTTTCCTGATAACGATTATGACTCGAGCACACACAACCCACAGCCACATCAGTTTTACTGTTGTGATTACTGTGGAGGTCCACACTCTAGCTCGGATTGTCAAACAAGGAATCCATTTCCTTGTAACAATTACGACTATTCGTTTTCAGACCCACCTCCACAGTACGATATGATTCACACAACTCTTCAAGAAACCGAGCAAGACCTTTTACTAAAGGCTCTTGATATTTTAAAAGAACTTAAGGAGGAGTTGGTTATTACACCGTTTCGAGACTCTCATGAGAAATCTATGGCAGAATTACTTGCTGAAGAACGAGAGGCTAAAAACGAATTGAGTATGGAGGAATTACTTGTCTTAGAACAAGCAGCTATAACACGTGCCAAATTTCGTCAAGCTGCTCTTCTATACTATGATGATGCTAGTGATAATGACGACACCCTTGATATCCTTCAATTTTATAAGGGTTCTTCAGATTTATCATTTGTGATTCCTCCCACGGAAAATCAGGGAGAAAATAATGAGACGGGGAAATTACTAGCCGTTGAACAAATGGAACTTGAAAATTCCATGAATACTAGCTCCTCTCATCTCCCTCAGTCTGTTGTTATCACACCCGAAGTTCACACTCACTCTCTGAACATGGGGGATGAGCATCTTGACACTATTCCTGCAAAGGAATCGGACGAATTCATAAAGTCTAGTGTTGAGAACCTTGTCCCAATCCCGAGAGAGTCACAGGGAACTTTGGATCATGTGTGTGATTTACCTTTCCCCATTGAGTGTCCTAAAGATCAATTTGAGACTTTCTCAGATTTTAGCGATGATTGTATATCTTATGGAGACATCGAGTATGTTGAGGCATCAGTTCCAAAAACTGATGCTGATCATCTTCTTAAGGAGTTCGCTGATGAACTTGCTCACATCAATCCACTTTCTTTGGAAGGTGATGATGGTCTCCTCGACTTTGAAGCCGATCTGGGAGAAATTGAAAGTCTCCTAAATCATGATCCGTCACTCACTTCTTATCCCGACAATCCAACAGAGAATAATATTCACTTTGTTCCCGAAATATTCAATACGACTCTCACCAATCCTCTATTTGAATTCGATTCTGAATTCACTACGATTTCTAATAATCCAATCTTTGACGAGGATTGTGATGAGTCCACAATGGAACATGAGTCCACAGATTCACATCTTGTGAATGATTCTCTTCATGAGGAGTTCTCCGGTGAACTCGCTCATCAGTTTGATATCCCGGGGGGAGATGCTCTCAATTATGAGAATTTGCAAATTCCCACCCACCCTCCCGGGTTGTTTACGAGCTTACCTTTTGGAATCCAAACTCAGGCTAATGAGCCTGATCTCGAGGAAGAATATCAAATCATGATTTTCATCATGGTTTTCTTCCTTTTCTTCACCTACAAGGTGACTTCTTCTCTTCTTCATTCCTTCGGGAGTGAGGACACTATATTTGATCCCGGCATTTTCATGTATCATTATCTTGAGCCGGATACTTATCTCTTCGGTGTGGAACTTTCACGTGCTTCATATGTTTGTCCAAACATCTTGAATGAAAGTCCGATTGAGATTCTTTCTTCCATATCATGCTTCCCCAAGGACAAATGAATTCGGGGTCGAGTCAAGCTAGCGACTCGGTAAACAAAAACAGTAGCATGCATATAGGGTTTTCACCCTAAGTGTGGGGGAGTCCCCCATGCTATGGTTACAAGAGTGAAAAACAAAATGGTGTTTTCCACGCTTAGCTTGTAATGTTGCCCTTTTACGTTCAAAATGTCGGTATAATAGCCGGGATTTTAAATATTGAGGACAATATTCATGATAAGTGTGGGGGGGTATTCGCTATTCTAGCGAATTTTATCACATTTTACTATATAATACCCCTGTTTTAGCCAAAATTTCAAAAAATTTAAAAATTTTTCACTGGTGCTTCAAAATTTTTGTGGTAATCAGTCCGCCTTGTCTAAACGACAAAAGGGATTGGCTAGTCCAGGAGCAAACGGCTCTTGGTAAAGACATCTCAAATCCGTTTACGGCTGGCAATTTGCCCAAAATTGTATGGTTCCTCAACTCCCCGAAAACAAATGAGTTGGCTAGCCCGCAAGATTATGGCTTGTGTTAAAGGCCGTGGAAAATCCATAATTGGTAATCAGCTCACCAAGATGTTGACTATTCCATCAAGAGCTGGCTAGTCCAGAAGCAAACGGCTTTTGGTAAAGACTACTCAAATCCGTTGACAGCTGGTGGTTTGCTCAAAATCACACGGTTATCAGGTGTGCCACAGTTCTTACACCTGGCTACTCCAGAAGTGATGGCTTTTGGTAAAGAGTTTTTCAAATCCATCAAGTTTTCAAAACAGTATTGCTGAATGCTCAAACACTCATCAAACAACAACCCTAATCAGGGTAATTTTCAAAATCAAGGCCCCAATCAGAACAATCGTGCTCAAAATTTTAACAACCAAAATCAAGCCATTGTTCCTACTGGGCCTTCATCCGACGAGTTGTTAAAACAATTCATGAAGTCCCAAGAAGAAATGAACAAGTTGTTGGTCAGCCAGATTTCTGAAATTAAGAAGTCTTTAAATGAACGACCCTCGGGCTCAGGAACACTTCCGAGCAACACGATCGCTAACCCGAGGGGCGATGCTAAGGCGATCACAACTAGAAGTGGTACTTCTTATGATGAACCCGCGATTCCGACTACCTCTTCTTCCTCTCCTCCAAAGGTAGTGAATCGTGAACCTGAGGTGACCACGGACAAGGTGCAAACTTCAAGCTCATGAAGTACAGCACAGTCCAACCTCAGGTTATTCCAGAAACCAGACGTAAACCTGGAGTTGTCTTTGAACCACCTGAAACTCCAGTGGACAACCCTAAATCCAAAACTTATATCCCTTACCCATCACGTCTCAATGAACAGAAGCTCCGCGAAAAAGCTAGTCACCAAATGGATAAATTTTTCCAAATCTTTCAGGATTTGCATTTTGACATTAGCTTCGCGGATGCTATTCTCTTGATGCCCAAGTTTGCATCAACAATCAAAAATCTGTTAAGTAATAAGGAAAAACACTTTGAGATGGCAAGAACTTCATTGAATGAGCACTGCTCAGCAGTGCTCTTGAAAAAGCTTCCTGAAAAGCTTGGAGACCCCGGAAAGTTTCTCATTCCTTGTATTTTTCCGGGTATGATTGAATGCTTCGCCTTGGCCGATCTTGGTGCTAGCATTAACCTGATGCCATATTCTGTGTGGAAGAAATTATCTCTTCCCGAACTTACTCCCACGTGCATGACATTAGTGCTTGCCGATCGATCGATTTCTCGTCCACTTGGCATAGCCGAGGACGTATTTGTTAGAGTGGGAAAGTTCCATTTTCCAGTAGATTTTGTGATTGTTGACTTTGATGCCGATTCAAGGGTCCCTCTCATTCTTGGAAGGGGATTCCTTAGAACTGGGCGCGCTCTTATCGATGTATTTGAGCATGAGATCACATTGCGTGTTGGAACTGAAGCAATCACCTTTAACCTTGATCAAACATCGAGGTACTCCTCCAATTATGACTCTGAATCGGTAAACCGAATAGATGTCATCGATGTTGCGGCTGAGGAGTACGCTCAAGAGGTTTTAGGTTTCGTTGATGATTCTACGAGTGAAAATTTCACTCCATCTTCTTACCCCATCATTGCTAATTCTGATCCTTCCCTCACTCCGTTTGAGGGAAGTGACTTCATCTTAGAAGAGATTGAGTCCTTTCTTAAAAGTGAGTCGATTCCCGATGGAATCGATAACCAAGAGATTGACCCAGAGAGGGATATCCTTCTCCTTGAGAAATTGTTAAATGAGGATCCCTCTCCTCTTCCCGTTCTACCACAACAACTTCATAATCAGGAAATCAAATATGTTGAGGAAACTGATGATTTTCCTGAGGTCGAGCTTAAGGACTTGCCGCCTCATCTTGAATACGCATTTTTGGAGGGTGATGATAAATTTCCCGTCATAATTGCTAAGGATTTAAGTGATGAGGAAAAGGCTGCTCTAATAAAGGTTTTGAAGTCACATAAACAGGCAATTGCTTGGCGTCTCTCCGACATAAAGGGCATTGACCCTGAATTTTGTACACATAAGATTTTAATGGAGGACGACTTCAAACCGGCAGTCCAACAACAAAGAAGGGTGAATCCAAAAATTCATGAGGTGATTAAACAAGAAGTTTTAAAACTCCTTGATGCCGGATTGATTTACCCTATCTCGGACAGTCCTTGGGTGAGCCCAATTCACTGCGTTCCAAAAAAGGGTGGCATTACTGTTGTCACAAATGAGGAAAATGAGTTGATTCCAACTCGTTTGGTTACGGGGTGGTGTGTCTGTATTGATTATCACAAGTTAAATGACACCACCCGTAAGGATCATTTTCCTCTACCCTTTATGGATCAGATGCTCGAGAGATTAGCGGGGAATGAGTACTATTGCTTCCTCGATGGTTTCTCGGGTTACTTTCAGATTCCCATTGATCTGCAAGATCAAGAAAAGACCACGTTCACGTGCCCCTATGGAACTTTTGCGTATAAATGTATGCCATTTGGCTTATGTAATGCTCCGGGCACGTTTCAACGATGTATGATGGCCATATTTTCCGACATGATCGGGAAAACTATGGAGGTCTTCATGGACGATTTTTCGGTCATTGGGGATTCGTTTCAAACATGTCTCTCCCATTTAGACAACATGCTTAAACGTTGTGAAGACACAAGGTTATGTCTAAATTGGGAGAAAAGTCACTTTATGGTCAAAGAGGGCATTGTCCTCGGCCATAAAATTTCAAAGAGTGGGATTGAGGTCGACAAAGCCAAAGTTGATGTCATAGCAAAATTACCTCATCCCACCACCGTCAAAGGTGTTAGGAGCTTTTTGGGTCATGCCGGTTTTTACCGTAGGTTCATTCAAGATTTTTCTAAAATCGCCCGGCCTATGACCCATCTCCTCGAGAAGGATGCTCCTTTTATCTTCTCTCCCGAGTGCATCGAAGCCTTTGAAACATTAAAGAAAAGGCTTACCGAGGCACCGATTCTTGTTGCCCCCGATTGGGACTTGCCCTTTGAGCTCATGTGTGATGCGAGTGATTATGCTATTGGGGCAACGTAAAACAAAGCACTTTTAGCCTATACACTATGCAAGCAAAACGATGACCGAGGCTCAAAGTCATTACACCACCACTGAAAAAGAATTATTAGCTGTGGTGTATGCCTTTGAGAAATTTCGGCCATACTTGATATTAACCAAAAGCATAGTGTATACGGATCACTCGGCTTTGAAGTACCTCTTTGCAAAACAAGATGCAAAGCCGAGACTACTCCGTTGGGTTCTCCTCCTACAAGAATTTGATATAATAATTCGTGATAAAAAAGGAGCTGAGAACCTAGCTGTTGATCATCTCTCCCGATTGGAGAACCCCCATCAAGATGTCTTCGAGAAGAAGGAAATTAATGAAACCTTCCCTCTCGAGACACTTAATGCGGTTGCCTTTCGTGGAGATTCTATTACCCCATGGTTTGCCGATTTTGCAAACTACCATGCGGGTAATTTTGTGATGAAAGGGATGTCGTCCCAATAGAAGAATAAATTCTTCAAGGATGTCAAACATTATTTCTGGGACGACCCCTACTTGTTTAAAATCTGTGCGGATCAAGTCATCCGGCGGTGTGTTTATGGCCAAGAAGCCTCTGAGATTCTAAAGGCTTGCCATGCTGGTCCCACGGGGGGCCACCATAATCCAAACTACACCGCCAAAAAGGTGTTTGATTCCGGGTTCTACTGGCCCACGATCTATAAGGATGCCCAGGAATTAGTCAAATCCTGTGACGCTTGTCAACGTCACGGGAATATTTCACAAAAGAATGAAATGCCACAAAATGCAATCCAAGTTTGTGAAATCTTTGACGTATGGGGCATCGACTTTATGGGGCCATTTCCATCATCTCATGGAAATAAGTACATACTCGTGGTTGTTGACTATTTGTCAAAATGGGTTGAAGCCAAAGCTTTACCCACTAATGATGCCCGAGTAGTCGTGAAATTTTTGAAAGCTCTTTTTGCTCGATTTGGAACTCCACGTGCTATAATTAGCGATCGTGGTACGCATTTCTGCAATGACAAATTCGACAAAGTCATGCAAAAGTATGGTGTAACTCACCGTCTTTCTACTGCGTACCACCCTCAAACAAGTGGACAAGTAGAAGTTTCCAATCGGGGCATTAAGAGAATATTGGAAAGAACTGTAGGTGAGAATCGTGCATCGTGGTCGGATAAGTTAGATGATGCACTTTGGGCTTTCCGTACGGCGTATAAAACACCCATTGGGTGCACGCCATACAAGCTTGTGTACGGGAAAGCGTGCCATCTACCGATCGAGCTTGAGCATAAAGCCTGTTGGGCCCTCAAGCATGCCAATTTTGACCTAAAAACGGCGGGTGATCACAGGAAAGTTCAACTGAATGAATTAAATGAACTTCGTGATCAAGCTTACGAGAACTCTTTGATCTATAAGGTAAAGACAAAGAAGATTCATGACTCAAAAATCAAAAACCGCGTTTTCAACGTTGGTGATCGAGTCCTTCTTTTCAATTCTAGACTCAAGATCTTCTCGGGAAAGCTCAAAACCCGATGAACTGGTCCATTCACTATCGCAAAAGTTTACCCTTATGGCACCGTCGAATTATCTCAAAATGACGGTCCTAATTTCAAAGTGAATGGACATCGGTTGAAACACTACTTTGGAGAAGACATACCATCCATGGTTGTCCCGGATCTCCAAACATTTCCCAAGGACAATTAAATTCGGGGATCGAGTCAAGCTAGCGACTCGATAAACAAAAACAATAGCAACAATACGGGTTTTCACCCGTATCTCTGATTTCTTTCTACTTTCTACCACCTAAGTGTGGGGGAATGGCCAACCCCCCGCTGTTTGAAAAATGTATATATATATAAGGTTTCATCCAAAAAAAAAAAAAAAAAAAAAAAAAAAAAAAAAAAAATGTGTGATTGTATGTACAGATTAATAAAGTGAAAAATACAAAACGATCTTCCCACAGTTAGTTTTTAATATTATCTTTTTACGTTCAAGGATTCGGCATAATAGCCGGGACTTTGAATATTGAGGACAATATTCAATCCTAAGTGTGGGGGAGGGGAAAATTCTAGTGAATTTTATCACATTATATCCTAGAATCCCCGTTTTTGGCCTAAAATTTTAAAAAAATTTTCACTTTATTTCAAAATTTTTGTGGTAATCAGTCCACCGTGTCTAAACGACAAAAGGGATTGGCTAGTCCAGGAGCAAACGGCTCTTGGTAAAGACATCTCAAATCCGTTGACGGCTTGCAATTTGCCCAAAATTGTATGGTTCCTCAACTCCCCGAAAACAAATGAGTTGGCTAGCCCGCAAGATTATGGCTTGTGGTAAAGGCCGTGGAAAAACCATAATTGGTAATCAGCTCACCAAGATGTTGACTATTCCATCAAGAGCTAGCTAGTCCAGGAGCAAACGGCTCCTGGTAAAGACAAATCAAATCCGTTGAAAGCTGGTGGTTTGCTCAAAATCACACGGTTATCAGGTGTGCCACAGTTCTTACACCTGGCTACTCCAGAAGTGATGGCTTTTGATAAAGAGTTTAAAATCCATCAAGTTTTCCAAAAATATTGCTAGGGACTAGCAATAGTTTAGTGTGGGGGATTGATGAGTGCTCAAACACTCATCATTTTTGTCGTATTTAAATTGCCAAAACATCCGAAAACGCTCAGAAATGCATCAAAATACTTAAAATATCCCAGGGATTGTATTTTATACGTTTCAGATGCAAAATGAGCAAAAACAATGAAAAATGAGCAAAGTTTACACAATTGGCAGTTTTAGTCCCCCGACTTTCAAAAATTTACAAAACTAGTCCTCGATTATTTGTTTTTGAAAGGAAAAGTCAACCTAAGGCATTTACAAGTCAAAACTTATCAAATTTAATCCTTAGGTAAAAACTTTGGAAAAATGACACTTTTGGTCCCTGCAGTTTGGAATTTGGCGAAATTAATCCCTGGGAAATTTTAAAAGTGAAAAATGTCTTTTGTGGCCCTTGTGTTATTGTAATATGGCAAAATCAGTCCCTTGGAATACTTTAGAAGTTTGACAGATTCAATCCTCCAAAAATGCAGAAAATACACTTTGGTCCTTGGGCTTACTTAAATTACTTAACCTTATGGACCCTTGTATTTTTGGTAAGCCCAATCAACACCATCCAATCCCCAGCCCAATGACCCCAGCCCACCCACCATCCCTTTCTAATAAAAATAAACAGCCGGGTCAAACATGAAAGTCAACTCCCCATTTGCTTCTTTTCTTCTCCCCCGCCAAAACATAAGCACAATCCCAGACAACCTAGCCTCCACAACCTGCAACCCCAACACTATTGTCCCCCCTCCCCTCTCCTACCAGCCACCCTAATCCACCCCTCACCAAAGTCAACCCCCAAACCTAATTATTACCCCTCCTCCCCTTCAACTCAGAAAATCAATATAATTGGTGCCTAAATTGAGCCGAGGGGACAAGACAAAGCTGTCTCACACCAGACAACAAAGAAGCAGAAGACATGGATGACAAAGGGTACAAAAGTGCAAAAAGAAGACAAAGCCTGGTTCAAGTATTTTATTTTTATTTTTATTAGTATAAGTATATTTCACTTGTAAGCCTGGTAGTTATTTAGAAAGGTAGTCAATTAGTTTTCTTAATGTAATTTGTAATTCAGTAGCCTTGTAAACATTTTTTAGTATTAATTCAAGTATTCAGTTTTCTTTAAAAATTCAAAGTTCATCATTTGCAGTTTCATCATTCCCTTGAATTCTCTTATTATTTACTCAAGGTTGTTATTGATTTGAGGTCCCATAAACTTACTTCTGCTATCAGTAGTCAAACAAGAAAACAAAAACAAATAAAAAAATATATAAGCAGAAAAGAAAAAAAATATATATACAAAACAGAAGAGAAAATGGAAGAGGCGGATTGCTGATGCAGAAGAGAAAGGCATGGAAGTTGGATATGGTTTAGTGTTCATGGGAACATTAGGACAATGGTTTAGTTCTGGTTCACTTTAGCTTGTACTCTGGATCACTTGTAAGCTTGTTTTTCAGTATATACATTTTACTGTTCAATTGCTTATATTGTGCTTATCTTGTATGCTACTGCTTATTTAGTGAATGTGAGTAGGTTTGGGATCATTGTAAGCCTATTTGTTAATTAGAACTATCTGTCTTTCTTTATTTCAAAGCTTGCCATCAAAAATTAGTGATATCTAGCATAAGTGTAATTTCTGCTTCAAAATAGTACATCTCAGCTTAAACATAGTTTACTTAGCTTATATAATTAGTTTAGCCTCAAATATCCTTTTAGAACAGTCAATACCATTGAAAACTCAAAATCAGTTTTACAAAAGGGGTGTTTGGAATTGTTGAATGCATTGTGTTGTTGAGTGTTTCAAGTTTGGTTTTTGTTTAGTACTTATCATTTAGGAGTTTGTTAACTCAGAAAAACCAACAAAGTTAGTCCATATTTGCAAGAAAGTCAAAATCCCATTCAAAGTTGTTTAACAGTCACATTGTGTAGCATTTTCATTTCCAAATTAATTTTTCAAGCTTAGATTATGGTAACTTAAGTCTCTTTAACCTCAACATAAGTTAGAACATCATTTGCAGTCATTAAATCCATTAGAAAGTTCACCAAAGTCAACTCTTTCAAGAGAATAAAAAGTCAAAAATACTAGAAAAGCAGATTTTTCTAAAACTTGGAGTATTTTTCTTGAATTCTCAAGTGAGAATTGGATTCTGAAAATTGTTGTGATTGGATTCTACCATCTAATCTGTTAAAACATACAATCATTTCATTTTTAGGATTTTTTTTATAAAGGATTTACAAGCAAGTTTTTGGACCTGCAGGGCATGCAAACCCCCTGCATCACCACTGACCCAGTTCCTTTGCATTGTTTGTTTGCTCATTTGTTGGCTTATTTCCCTGATGATTGCTGTTTTGGGAAGCAGCCTAGGGTGTAATTTTAGGTGTAAACTCATTTGCCTCTTAAGTGCTTAATGGCTCGGCTTATTGTGTCTTTAAAATCACTTTGGACCCATATAACTGCTGTTACATCAGCAGTCAACTGAGCTTGTTGGTTTATTTGTGTTCCTGCTTAATCCTAGGTTGAGCACTTGTAGAAGTAACTTGTTTAGTGTGAATCATAGTTGTGATTGATCACTTGTGCCACTAAATCAAACTCTTGTGCTTATTTTGCTCACTTAGCTCACTGTTCATACTGATTTGAACCTTTGCCCACTGACCCATCTTCCAGGCCCCCCACCAAGCTCAAATCTTGAGCTTAGACCTTGGTTCTGGGCATTCTGAGAAGTCCTCATAGCAGGCTTCTTGGTTCCACTTTGACCCTATACCTTTGACCAAACCTGTGGACCCCACCTTAGGCTCCAAGTGACCCCTTGGGCCTGTTTGAGTTCTGAGTGATTTTTTTTAAGTGCTTATTTGGTGTGTAAAGCTTATACCTGGTGCTTATTTGGAATTATATTTCTCATTTCAAGTTATTATTCAGTTACCTTGGCTTGTTTGTTCATTTGGAAGTATAATTCTAGCTTTTTCAAATTCACCAAACTCCTAATAAGCTCAAAAACCCACTGTTGAGAACTTGGTCTTGCACACAGCTTATTAATAAGCTTCAACCAAACTTTCTTTGTAAAAAGTGCTTAAAATCAGTTGTAATATAGATTGGAAAAAGAAAAAATAGAAAAAGACAAAAAAAAAATGAAGTGATAGCTTCTATTTAAGCTAACTTAGCTTATTTTCTGCTTATTTATAAGCAACAATTGTTCTTAAATTTTTCTTAGGTTGCTGTTATCATATTAGATTTTTAGGAATTTTTTCAGATTTTTCTGTAATCATTTAGTATTTTTTGTAATTTTGTTTAATTTAAATTAATTAATTAAATAGTTTTTAATTAGTAATAATTAATTAAAAGTTAGGAAAAATAGTTTTTCTGTTTCAAAATTAGTTTTATATTATTTTAGATTTTTCTAAATTTTATTTTCATTTTTCTAGTTAATTTTCATAATTCGTTGTAATTTAGGATATTTTAGTTAATTAAAAAGTAATTAATAATTAGTAATTAATTAATAGTAATTAATTAAATAGTGTAAAAATTATTTTTCTTTTTCTAAAAATTTTCTTAAGTCATTAGGATTGTAAAAATATAAATTTCACGTTCGTAGGACTTTGTTTACTCCCGTTTCACTTTTTTATTTGCGCGTTCGCGTTTATTTGTAATTAAAACGCGCGTTTTTAGGTTAAATTGCGTTTTTAAATCATCTGATCATCAGTAATTGCTAATTAAGTGTTTATAAGTCATTTTCCATCATTATCTCGTAGTGTAACCATAATAATCAAATTCCTGACCTTTCCGATTAATCACCCGATCCTTTAAAACGTTCACAAATACTATTGCACGCCTCGTCGGGACTTAACGACCCGGGGATTCCCTAAACTCCTTGGTTAGTTGGTTTTTGGAGTTTGACTTGGTTGACCATTACCTGGTGAACTTAGTTGACCGTTCAGAACCAATCAACCCCCACCAGGTAGTGTACCTGATCGATGTAGTATAGTATAATGACAAGTACCGGGGGATTGATCGTTCAGCTAGGAATAGTGTCGCTAGGATTAGAAAACCTAAACACTAGGTCTAGAGATGAGGGATGATTCTTTTTGTATTTTTATATTTTTAGAAAAGCAAGTAAAAATCTCGGGTTTGAAGGATTTGGGCGGAATTAGTTTCTAGCCAACTAACCCAATACTAAGATGCAATCAAAATAAAATACTAAAATGAAAATAAAACTATATTAAACTAAGGTTGTGAGCAATATATGGGAGAAATGTGTTTACTTAGATTTCACTACTCCCTAGATATCTTTTACACGTTAATTACTTATTATAGTTGCGTGGATGACGGATTGTATTCCTTAATACCATTCATGGGGTGGCATACTTACTTCACCAATCCTATGAGTGCCTACTTCACTCCTATGTCGAGCCAGCTAAGAAGTGCCTAACATGGGATCATTAGAATTTACTCATGCATTAAATACAACAAATAAAACCTAGTACACATCGGTTCATGTTTCCTAAGACGTTCAAGCATGTTACACAATGGAGATCTGCCAGTTTTCTTAAGCCTAACATTGAAATCATTCATCCAATACAACCATAAACAAGTAATCAACACATAATTAACATCTAGGTTTCATTAGATCTAAGCAAACACAAGATAGATCTAGCCTAGCATGTTGAAATCAAGACAAGCACAAGAAATAGACAACCAACACATAGACATATTGATTGAATTAAGAGAAGACTTATCTCAATAGCACATGAAAGGATTCAAGGGGTAAAAACCCTTGAATTTACTGTAAAATACGAGCTAGGGTTTACAAAGTTCGGCCCTAGGTTTTCTCCACACAAGTTCCTCCCAATGAATGAACAATAGAAAACTATATATAGATTTTAGAAGGTGACGGCGTCAAGAACAAATGTCTGACGCCATCATCTCGCCACCAAATAGTTCCTCGGACTGCCTAGATCTGGATCTGACGCCGTCATGTGTACACCTTATGCAGGCCGTCATTATTTTAACTCTTGACGCTCTTGTTGTGACGCCTTCAGGTTTCTTCTGGGTCGTCATGCATTTTACTCTTGACGCCGTCAGGAATTTCCTCTTGACGCCGTCGTACACTGTTTCCAGCATGGAAAATTAAGTCTTTGGCGTTTTCTTCACTTTTATGCTCCAAAAACGTTCGAATTGCTTCCTTTTACAGATTTCACTCCCAAAGTACCTAAAATCACAAAAGGAACGATTTAGGGTATTATTTGATCAAATAAATTCAATTCCGGGCTTAAATGACCCCCTAAAAGTGGTTCATTTTTTGCCTCATCGTATACCCTTACACTTGAGATTTGCTTACCCTCAAGAAAATGCGCTTTTATTCTAATCAAAATACAAGTTAGGGGTCATTTAACACTAATATAAAAGTAATTACAATAAATAATCGTTCCACTAAAGACCAAAGACAAGCTCGGAGGTCATACACTAGCACCTCACAAATAGTGTTTAGATACTCACATCTCTCGGATGTAAGAAAATATAAATTACAATATGGAAACAGAAGATATCTCTCACTACCTGTCATAGCAAAATAGATTACCATAGGCTTGGGAAAGGATCAAACCTCCACCACATGGCGTAAACACCTAGGATAAACTATCAAAGAGGTCTTTTAAAGGGTTGTAACGTTAGGTATAGGGATATGAAATACACGGTTTTGTTGGATATAGGCAGTCTTTACTGGTGGCGAGTTAACAATCTTGGTTAATTACATGTACAATATGGCGTTGCTAAGCCAAGACTAGACTCGACTTAAGCTAATAAATGGAAAATAACAAAAACATAAAATGAACATAGAATGAAACGGGATGGTAGTCCGTATGTTTTTCTTTTCTCTTTTTCTATTTTTTTTTTTCTTTTCTTTTTCTTGATTTTTTCGATTTTTTTTTATTATTTTTTTTTTATTTTTTTTTTTTTTTGCATACACTCTTACCCTACCATCCAAAATAATACATCATAGGGGATGAACCTTCCCCTTGCACTTGAATTTTTACATACTTTACAATAAACTAATCTAATGACTCGAATTAAGAAAATCAAAACACTTGGAGTACTTTTAAGATTAACGCACATACGGGGGTAATATATGATGTTCTTCCCCATTACTCCATAAAATAAGTACTTTACCCATGAGTCCCAATCGTCCCAAAATAATATGTACAAGGATATGACTCGACTTAGCAACCATGTAATCAATTAGATAGTTAACTTAGGGTTTAACAAATAACAATAATACACTAAAAATGAGTGCATACACGAAAGGCTAAGGTGATTTGGGTGTACATTTAAGTGGGGTGTAATAAATTCTTCCTTTAAGTAAAATGCTTAAAGTTAGAAACGAAAAGATAGCCTCGGAGGGGTGTACTAGGGGTTTCGTGTACTAAAAATGAGTACAACGCTAAGGTGTGGGAAAAATTAGTTGACTTAACTAGCCAAGTAATATGACTTAAATGGTCAAGTAATTATAATACGGGTTTAACACAAGGGTGATCCTAATGCCTCTTATCATGTAGTAAATCCTACTACACGAATGTAGTCTCACTAGCGGTCTCGGGATGCATCACTAACGCAAGTTCTAGAATCTAAATGCTATCGGTACACTCATAAGCACTAATAGTAAATGTTTTTCCTATCAAATCTAAAGGCGAACCTCACATATTTGGGTGGAAAATTTTTCTGAATGATTCTGTTTTGTGCTAGTCATACAATCTCCTATCCATAAGACTCTTGCTATGGCTAAAGTTTCACTCCTAAATGTTGTAAAAAAAATTAAATCTTGCGCTAAAATTACACTAACAAGTATTTCTAATAGTTTTATTACACATCTACTATCAAACAAACAAACTCAAGCGAAAGTGTATCTGTAAGGTATCATCATTTTACCCTCCCCTTACACTTAGGATGAACATTGTCCCTAATGTTCAAGTAAAGAATGTAAAAGTGAAATAAGTAAAACGAATGAAATCAAATACTCCCCTGATTCGCTCGGTATGGCTAATAAGGTGGCCAGGTTAAATCTTCGTCCAAGAAAATGAACAATCAAAGCTTCCCTTCCAGAATAATAATCATCTTCTTGTCATACATAACCTGTAAATCCTGAGAAAACAGACAAGGCAACCTCGCATAAAATCGGCAGCAATCTACATATGTTACTGAATCCTAGAAAACAAAATAAGATATAATGCTTGTGGAATGATGTTTGCAGATTTCCTGGAGATTATAAAACTAATAATTCAACAAAAACTTTAAAACTCCGTTAGAAAAACAAAACCGGTAAAATTTCCAGATTTTTACACGTGACGCCGTCAAGAGTAAACTCATGACACCGTCAGAAGTGACCTGCAGAAATTCTTATGTTAAGTTTCCGGAAAATTTCTGGAAAAACTTGGTTCTACTTCCTGGAAAATCCTGCAAAACTTCATTATGACTCGATACAAGCATTTGACTCTAACAAATACGAATATACATGTTCATTTAATATTGTGGAGAATCATGATCGGTTTGTTTCTTAAAAACATATTTGGGGTTTCCCCTTACACTTATCTTTTGCAAAAATACCTTTTGGTGAAGTTAAGACTAGGCCAACAACAAAGTAAAGTATTTTCACTTTTTAGTTTAGAAACATGATCTACCAACAATAAAAATAAAGCATGCATACGGAATCAAATAACAAACAAACAAAAATAAAAATCACACAAAGCATGGGTTGCCTCCCAAGAAGCGCTTTTCTTTATTTTACGAGTCTTGTAGCTAGACTTAAGGTCATGGGTTACTACGTGACCTCATCGTTGGTTTCACTCTCTAGGCCGTCTTCTAAACCAGTTTTGTACTCCGGACCTAGTTGCAAGCATTCTTTGTAGAAACCAAGCATCCTATCCTTCACATACTCTACTCCTCTACGTCTATCCTCATCATTCCTATAATAAGCCGCTTGCTTGTGTTCCTTTTCTATATTAGAGAAAAGGCGGTATTGCTCAATTTTGTAGGGCATTTGGTAGGCAATCTCATCATTCTCTTCCTTGAACCTAACTATCCCTAAAGTCGGATCATAACTCATCCTATTGGCCTCAACAAATGGTTTTCCGAATATTACTTGGCTTAGGCAATCATCTATCACCGGACGAGTGTCTTCTACTATCAAAAAATCGATCTCATAAGTGAAATTACCTATAATCACATGCAATCCCTTCACTCTTCCTACAAAATTACTTATCAAATTCTTATTGGGCATAATCCTATAATCAAGTTGTTTTTTCATCACCCGATTGTAATAAGTCCTAGTCATGATGTTTACAGGAGATCTAGGATCGATATAAGCTTTCCATATATGCATATGCCCGATGTTGCATGGTATGTTGATGTTAGAGGGGTCTCCCATTTTGATAAGGGGTGTGCCAAGGATATATGGTCTCTCGGGGCCATCGAATGAATCCTTATGGTATTCCCGTTCTTCCTTGGTGGGCAACTTATCAAAGTGCTTTTCTATAGTCTCTACCTCCTCTAATTCCTCTCCCCTATTAACCTTAACTTCCGTACTTTCATCCCTAGTCTCAGTTTCTACTCCAACTTCATCCTTGTCACTTTCTTCTATCTCCTTATCTATTGGCTTAATGGTGACAACATTGACAAAGTGGATATGTTTGGATGATGAGGGGTCCTTAATTTGGATTCCGTTATTAGTGTCCCTAGTGTCCTTCCTAGGTGTGATTAACGTTTGGTTGCTGAGGGCTTTCAACAAGTTGTCTATCTTGTTGGTCATCTCCGTTTGTTGTTGGTTGAATTCGGTTTCAAACCTAGCTATGCGAGCTTCTTGAGATGCCATGAACTTAGACATCAATCCTTCAAGATTGTTGGTACTACCATAGTTGTTAGAAGGATTGTTGTTGAAAGTACGGTTGGAGGGTGGACTGTTTGGTTGATAACGATTAAGCGGATTGGAAGAATTGGCTTGATTTTGTTTCCACCTAAGGTTTGGGTGATTTTTCCAAGAGGGGTTGTATGAATCACCGTAAGAGTTTGGCTCAGGTTTGAAAGTGTACCACTTATCTCCCGCTTCGTCGGTACGCAAGGATGCGTAGTCCGCAAAAGTTGTTCCGGGGAGTTCCACACAATCACGAGTGTCATGGGGACCACTACATAATTCGCATGAAGAAGTGATTTTGTTTACTTGGCTTGAAGGCTTAGGAGCTTCGTAAGATTTCATGAGAAACTTGACTTGGTCCTCAAGTTCCATGATCCTACGGTCGGGAGTGCTAGAGTTGTTCGAAGGCAAAGATATTGCCTTGACCGTTTTGTTCAAATCACGGGGATCATTCCAACTTTCATTATCATAGAGAGCAAGATCTTCTATGAGTTCCCATGATTGTTCCACACTTAGATCACGTAGCTTACCACCGGCCGATTGGTCAATGGCTCGCCTCGTGGAGAGATCGATATGGTCATAAAAGATTTGGACTTGGAGCCAAAGATCTATGCCATGATGAGGAACCTTTTGGAGTAAGTCCTTGAAACGAGTCCATGCTTCATAGAGAGTTTCATTTTGACGTTGTTGGAACATCAAGATGTCATTTCTAAGCTTAGTAGTTCTTCTCGATGGGAAAAATTGAGCAAGGAAACGAGTGGTGAGATCATCCCATGTGGTGATGGATCCCGTGGGTAAACGTTCAAGCCATTGACTAGCTTGATCACGTAGAGAGAATTGGAATAGGCGTAATCGGGTCGTCTCCCTAGTTACAACATCTAAGTCTATGGAATCTACGATTTTAAGGAAGTCCTTGAGATGTTGATTTGGATCTTCGGAACGAAGTCCATGGAATGCACATCCGCTTTGCACCAACCGGATGGTGTCGGATCGCAAGGGGGTCACATTGGCTCCGGTGAGCTCAATGGTGTTTCGGTAGCCTTGGTGGCTAGGTCGGGAATACTCTCCTAAGGTTTGGGGCCTAAGAGGTTCTAGTGGTGGGTTTTGTTGTGGTGGGATGACGGGTTCAAAGATGTTCCCATCGTCCATGATGTCGGGTGGTGAAAAGTTACGAACAAAAACACGAAGAAATAAGATAGACTAAAGAGAACCTAAAAATAAAAATAAAATCTTACTAGAAAGGAATCTAGCAAGTAGACCTAATAAAAAGAGATTCTAACCTAGACAATAACTATTCCCCGGCAACGGCACCAAAAACTTGATGCGTGGGAATTGCACCAGGCTTTACCTCTCGAGGTATCTCGAGAAGCTTACAACCCCCACCAGGCAGTGTACCTGATCGATGTAGTATAGTATAATGACAAGTACCGGGGGATTGATCGTTCAGCTAGGAATAGTTTCGCTAGGATTAGAAAACCTAAAGACTAGGTCTAGAGATGAGGGATGATTCTTTTTGTATTTTTATATTTTTAGGAAAGCAAGTAAAAATTTCGGGTTTGAAGGATTTGGGCGGAATTAGTTGCTAGTCAACTAACCCAATACTAAGATGCAATCAAAATAAAATACTAAAATGAAAATAAAACTATATTAAACTAAGATTGTGAGCAATATATGGGAGAAATGTGTTTGCTTAGATTTCACTACTCCCTAGATATCTTTTACACGTTAATTACTTGTTATAGTTGCGTGGATGACGGATTGTATTCCTTAATACCATTCATGGGGTGGCGTACTTACTTCCCCAATCCTATGAGTGCCTACTTCACTCCTATGTCGAGCTGGCTAAGAAGCGCCTAACATGGGATCATTAGAATTTACTCACGCATTAAATACAACCAATAAAACCTAGTACACATCGGTTCATGTTTCCTAAGACGTTCAAGCTTGTTACACAATGGAGATCTGCCAGTTTTCTTAAGCCTAACATTGAAATCATTCATCCAATACAACCATAAACAAGTAATCAACACATAATTAACATCTAGGATTCATTAGATCTAAGCAAACACAAGATAGATCTAGCCTAGCATGTTGAAATCAAGACAAGCACAAGATATAGACAACCAACACATAGACATATTGATTGAATTAAGAGAAGACTTATCTCAATAGCACATATAAAAACCCTTGAATTTACTGTAAAATACGAGCTAGGGTTCACAAAGTTCGGCCCTAGGGTTTCTCCACACAAGTTCCTCCCAATGAATGGAAAATAGAAAACTATATATAGATTTTAGAAGGTGACGGCGTCAAGAACAAATGTCTAACGCCGTCATCTCGCCGCCAAATAGTTCCTCGGACTGCCTAGATCTGGATCTGACGCCGTCATGTGTACACCTTATGCAGGCTGTCATGATTTTAACTCTTGACGCTCTTGTTGTGACGCCTTCAGGTTTCTTCTGGGTCGTCATGGATTTTACTCTTGACGCCATCAGGAATTTCCTCTTGACGCCGTCATACACTGTTTCCAGCATGGAAAATTAAGTCTTTGGCGTTTTCTTCACTTTTATGCTCCAAAAACGTCCGAATTGCTTCCTTTTCTAGATTTCACTCCCAAAGTACCTAAAATCACAAAAGGAACGATTTAGGGTAATATTTGATCAAATAAATTCAATTCCGGGCATAAATGACCCCCTAAAAGTGGTTCATTTTTCGCCTCATCAATGGGTCAATGGTTCTACCCTCATGGACATAGCGCTTCTCTAACCTCTTAAAGACATTGACTTTGTGTGGAGTAAGACCTTTGGTCATATGGTGTTTGGGTAAATACTTGAGGGTACCTTTGTGATCGGAGAGAGTTGCGGGAGGCATGTTGGTTCCTAGAAATCATAAAATTTTGGTTAAGATTAATATTTTTGAGAATGATCTAGTATGCGTTTTTATGCAAGCAATGTGAAGATTTGGTTGTCTAAAATGCGTTTAGATGTTCAAAAACATTTTTATGATGCAACTTATTGTTTTGAAACACATTATGATCCTAGTGTTTCTAAATAAATGTATTTCTAAAATGTAACCAAAAACTGTGTATAGGTTTATGCATTTAAATGAAGTTGGCCTAATGTTTTTATTTGTTTTAACAATGTCATGAAGTGTTATGTCCTAATTTTGAATGTGATTATCAAAAATGGTTTTACAAGGGATGTTTGGCTAATTGTGATGTTGTTTAGAGTATGTAAGAACATAATTAAGTGAGGGCATGATTAGTTTAGTTCTCAACTAAGGTTTTACAATTTTTCACAACTAATTACCCAAACCTTAGATTTTAGAGGTTGAATGTGAATGAGAATGCAATGCTTAGATCGAGTATGTAATTAATTAGACAATACTTACAATGTTGCTTGGAATGAAGAATGATTGAAGAGGATACCCAATTTTCGTGTGTGGTGATGTTTTGGTCGTGAATAGTGGCAGTGAATGAATTGTGGTTGTGGATTAGGGGGTGTTTGATTTAAACTAGAGATATGTTTGACTGCAGAGTTGGCGGATCCGGCGGAACCAAAAAGAGGGTTCCGCCCGTTTAGTCGCAGGGTTCCGCCAATTCAGCAGATGTGGAAAATGTCATTATTTGTTTTGATTTTTGTGGTTTTATTCTAATGTTTAAACCAGCAGTATTAGGTTCTATGAGTCCTAAACTAAGTCTAGGAGGGACAAAAAATTTTCTATTCAAGACGTTTTGTGAGAGCGTTGACTATGTGATTTTTGGACGAAGCTATCTTGATTAAGATGTTCCTCAATGAACATTTTTACCAAGGCAATGATTGACGAATCTCAATATGTTTTAGTAAGAGCATATTGGATAATGCTAGGGTCAATGCTTTCATTGTTGTTGCCCTAAGGTGACGTTATGTGAGAATATGACTTTGACGGGAGCCTTCATGATCTAAGGAAGCTTGTTGACATGCTTTTCAGCCTATCTTGGCTCTAGTATGTTAAGGAGCATGAGTCGTTTGTTCCTTGGAGAGTCGTGAGTTGAGACAATGTTCAATTGACATAGTCACCTACAAACTCCAAGATTGTTTAAATTATGGCGTTTATTCCCGTTCCTTTGAGATACCATAACTCTAAAAACGTAGTACTCTTAACAAGCTTCGGTTAGTGACTTCAAGGTTGATTAGGATCTTCTTGAATACAAACACTAAATATAATATCGGGCCTATTTAGCTATTAGGAGTAGACTTTCAATCATGACTCTTTACTAAGAGTTGTCTTTTGATCCAATTTTCTCATTCTTGGTGAGACATAGGACACGTAATAACTTGCGTACTTGTGAGGAACTAGGAATGTCTTCTAAATGATTACTACTAGCCTTTTGGAGCTTTGCGAAAGAAAATCTTTTAAGATATTTTTAGCTTTGCTTACCTATATCCAAGACACTTGACTTATGGCAATGTTTGACATGAGACAACATACGTTAATTCTCGTTTTTGCTTATGTTCTCATTGTTCCTTTTACTGATATTCCTAATGATATTGAACTAGTGAATGATTTTAAAATTTTCTATTTAATAGTTCATCTTACTTGTCATTTCCTAAGCTTTTCTTGTCTTATCATTGTTTGACTTTTCACTAGGTTGTTATTTATCAAGGATGATGTTTCAAAGAAATGTGGTTATTGGTTGAAAGTTTTAATAGATTCTCAATCACTTTGTTTCAAAAGATACAACCTTTGTTATCATAAAATCATCCAAGAGTAATATACTTCATGGAACTTTGAATGAAGTTCTTATGTGCAAGACCTTTAGTGCTTAGAAGATAATGATCTGTACTCTACTACTTTTTGTATGCTTCTCTTGAGGTTTTATTTAAACAAGAGTTTTAGTTAAGATATGTTTAAAAAACCAAGTTTTTGTGTTAAACAATATTTATCTTATAAACAATCGTGAAGTATGGAATTCGCAAGCATCCAAACAACCGTTAGTCATCTTATCAATTAGGAGATTCTTAGTTGCCATACTAGTAGATAATCATTAAGTGAGACTCGCTCAAGAGTCCTAATTTCCTATGTCCGAGAGCCTAATAAATAGACGCACCTTATGTCTCCCGTTAATAGTTGTGTGGAAATCCTTTGACCACAACAAATCCAATTCTCGTTTTAGCTAAGAAAGAACAACCTAGGGTATGAACTACTATCAATACACATAATAAGTCTTATTGCTAACATCATGAGACACAAATAGATAAGATGGAGGAACACATACCTTTTAATTACCATAGAGAAGCAATTAAGAAGATAATCATGAAGTGTTTAATCTTGACTTGTGGGAGAGCTTGGAAACTCAAAAACTCATGAATCCAAGGAGATTAGATAAAGATGTAAACACATAGAACATGATTTTCTTAATCCTTTTGTCATGGATTTCTATTTAGGATTGAGTTTTAAATTTCTCTCCTAGGCTTAACAAATTTTACTTGCTTTGTCTTGCTTGTTGATGGTGCTTTCAAGTTAAATCCTAATCCGGTTTTATCCCTAAACGACTTTTGATTTTTTAGTAATCTTTCAAGAGACTTTGAACTTTCTTTAAATTGAACTAATATTTTTCCCTTTTCCTGTTGTCTTTTAATTTCATGTTTGTGGTTTTGACATATTTTGCATTCTAGATCAATTTCAACATTACTCTTAAGTCTAGACCTTTTATCTTCCAGCATGATTTCTTTTTCCAAATTGTTTTTAATAGATTTTGATGGTTCATTGTCAAAGATTGTTTTAAGGTCCATGTTACCCACAAGTCTAGACTATTTTCTAGTTTAGAAAGTTCTAAGATAAATGTGTCAAAGCAAAAGTGTTTGGTTTCAAGTTTTACCTTGTTTGTAGTTTTATCACATTCATTGCAACAAATCGGATAGTCTTCTTCATCTTCATCTGTGTCGCTCCATGGTTCGTAGGCAAGTCCTTTTTTTATCTTGACACAAGTTTTCATCTTCACTTGTACCTTCATTTAAAACATTTAAACTCGTAGCACATGTATTTATTTCAACTAAATATCTATCTATTAGTTTTTCTAAGACTACCAATTCATATGTAAGATCAAATTGATCATTTTTTATTTGACATATTTCTTGATGAAAATTTAATATATTTTTCCAAATGTCATTACCGTTTGGTTTTTATCAATCCTTGGTAAAGCTTTATAAATAATTATCTTAGCTTTAGTGTTTTTATCATCTTGATTTTTAAAACTTGTTTTTGTTGGTTTAAAATCACCAATAGAAATAATAGACAAAGATCTTGATCAATTGATTTTACATACTTTTCAAATTTACTTTTTCATTCAAGGAAATTTTTTCAAATAGCAGTGGCTTTTACATAGATTTCTCTTCTTTTAGATTTTCAAAACCCATGGATCGATCCAAGTTTTAAAATACAATATATTTAAAGATCTTGAGTAACGTAGCTCTTGATGCCAATTATGGAAAACTAGAAGGGGGTTGAATAGTTTACCGCTTTTTAGTTAATTACCTTTTGAAACTTTACGTTTAATCAAAGATTTAACCTACAAGACAATATATAAAGTGCAAGTATAAAGAAAGAAACGATCAAACCACAACACGATTGTTTATCGTAGTTCGGCTATAAGGACTCTTTTTCCTTACCCTACTCCACGCCTCGAGTTTCCAACTCGAGAGTTTCAAGCACTAATCAACAAGCTCCTTTCACGGGTGGAGAAACCTCTACAACCGTCGCTTACACTTTATCCAGTACAAAGCTAAATACCGGGTCCAAGTTCAAGGTAGAACCAACCTAATGTTGCCTATCCACTATTTCTGACACTAAGTTAGATGTCGAGTTCTTTTACAAGGGTACAACCACTCCCGTCACACTATGTATTTTAAGGCCTAAAATACAAACTGATCACTTCAATACAAGATACAAATGAAGTATAAACTATAAGAGTTTACACAATGCAAAGCTAACAAGTCTTGTAACTTCGCGTTGAATACTTGTAACTTCTCGGATGAACTTGTGAACTTCCTTTCTACATAAGAGAATCACACAAGTGAATTGCTACTGAGTTAGATAAGAATATAGAGAGGATGCATGTATTCTATATCTAAAAGTGATGAGAGATTTCTTGCAAATGACTTGGTATTTATAGCTAACCAAACCAGCAGACTGGCGGTTCCAACAGAACCAAAACAAGGGTTCCGCCCTTGTACCCTGAGGGTTCCGCCAGGTCTGACAGTCAAATACTCCAAGAAATCTTTTTATATCAAGCAATGTCACATCAAGTTTATGTAAGTCAACACACAATGGATTGAGTAGGAAACTATCCAAATGTGTAAGAGATCTTTATGGAAAGTCAACTACTAGATTTAGTAAGCTTTTCATAAAGGCACATGATGTAAGTTATGATGTCATATTATGTTTTCTATATTAAGTAATATAACAAAGTTATGCTTAATATGAAATGTATGAAATGTAAAGTCTAGTTACAATAATACTATAACTAAAATGATGTTTTACTAAAAATTAAAGTTTACACTTTGTTGTTAACGAAACTTAACAAAGATCGTAAAATATAAATAACGTTTTTAGACGATATTTATATTAACATTTTTATTTGAAATTTTCTTTTTCATTTGATCTAACTCTTCAATAAGGTACAAAAACTTTATGCTTTGACTTTTTAAAATGGACCTAAACATGGCAAATATTTTGATTTAATAGATTATCCAACGCTTATCTTCATACCAACATTTAAAGGCGACTATGCATCCCTAATAACAATTCATGTAAGATCACTTGGTAATGTTCTTTGTTTGTTCATGAACGATTAACACGAAAGAATAAGAAATTTAAAAGAAGAAAAAAGACGAATTAAGGTCTTTAAGTTAACACAACCGTAAAAGTGAATCTATCTTATTACAAAGAGTATTTAAAAGTGAATAGTTGGATTTAAGAGAGTAAGTAAATAGATATTACAATATAACTACTAATGCTTTTGAGGTATTGACTAAAGTGGACGAAAAAGTATCAGCTAGTGTGGAGCCTAGTTCTAATTTGAATACATTACCTACAAAGGAAGGCACGACTAGTACGCATGATAAGAATGTGCCTGTTGGTGATGATAGTGAGAGTGATGTGGAAGCATTTCATAGCATGGTGTGTCATTGATTTGGCTGAGTATGAGACTAGAGCTAACTAACTCCGTCAAACAGTAAAATATGGAGCAATTTACTTATTAAAAGCAACTGCAACAAATGGTGTGAATTTGTTCCAACTCAGCTATTATTTCGGATCGTAACTGTTGGGGAAGACAGAAGATATTATACGTTGAGGACTATTTATAAGATTGCTCATGATCATCTAGGGATTCATATGGTTGGGGAGGCTGTTGATGTAGTTGTTAGCTTCAAAATCATTATCCAACGACAATAAATAAATAGAAGCATATATACGTATGATTTCTTATTTTTAATCCAACAAGTAAAAGCATTTAGGACACGTGAATTTATTTGTTTTTTAATATATAATAATACATAATTAAAACTTTTTGAAAAGCCCTCGTGCACGCATGAGTATTATAACTAGTACTTTGTATGTTGAAGGAGTTGAAGGCTTGAAGCGGTGTTAATGATAAATTTCTCAAAGATTAGTACTAGAGGTTTATCTGCATGTGTTGCAAGTTGAAGGGCGGAGCAAACACAGCTGCAGATCAAGGCTATAATTAGATTTTTCTTATTGTTTTTTTATTAGGTTAAAGTTTTATTAGTGCGTAAGTGTTAGGTGTATTGTGTGTGTTAGGGTTTACGGTGTAACTTTTATAAGATCTTGATTTCTCTTTGTATGTTTTGAACTTAAAATATTTCACCAATCTTTGTGATAATAATATTAAAGGGATGGTTGGTCTAATCTATAAAATGTTTGTGTTAAATCTGTGCTAGTTTATAAGTTTTAAGAATATATTACTTTTTCACATTGTATTTAACCGTGAATATTTTGTATGTTTGTGAAATTCATAATAATTTTTTTTTTTTATGACATATTGTTTGAGTGGTTACTTTTTTTTTCTTAATATTCAGATATATTCTAAACAAAACTAACAAATTGCTAGGTAAAAATTACTAGATATTTATACAAGAATTGATTAAATTGTTAATCAAATTATACCACATTGGTTTTACTCTTTTAATCCTATACGAAATTAAGTGCAGTTTCTTCAAGAATATCATTCTTTGCAGGATTGTTTTACTCTTTTACTCCTATACCAAATTAAGCTGTGTGGATCGAGTCCTTAAAGAAGGGGGGCTTATGGGATTTGTGCTCTATCATCTAACATTCTAACGTACTAAATAATGCCTCCCGTAAGGCCCATCATGTGAATGGGCTCATTTCAAAATAGAAAAGGAACTAAAGATTAAAGAACATATAAGCTAACCAGATTCATAATTTCATAGCAGCAGCGGGGACTGTAATTATATGGCTAACTTTACAAGGTGCATTCTATATTTCTATTGTATTTTCTTGGATTAATGGTCGGTGAAGATCATTCGCTCAGTTTGGTTGTTTAGATCGTTGTAGAACAGTTACAAGTACATTGTGACAGTTTATTTATTTATTTATTTTTAAATTCAAACCCAGACACACACTACACCACATATAAACTAAAGAACAACGAGTTTGGTTTTGTTGGCGTTTGTTTACTTTTTCCTAGCTCTCGCTAGGCCGCATTGTGTTTTGACATAGCTCTTTGTTGTTGATTTTTTTAAAGCCTTATTGCTAATTCAGTCTATGCCTATAAAGGGTGAATGATATTGTTGAAAAGTTAAAAAGACTTCAAACCGAATAATATTAGTGGACTATTATGCCTTTTATTAAAAATGTAAAGTAACAACGTATATCACTCGATTAATATTTTTAATATTGATTAATCCTTAAATTTTTATTATTTTTTATTTTTAACTCATACACTTTTTTCTCCTCATAACTCCAAATTGAAAACTAGAATCACAATTTCGCAAGTACAATTATTTTCCGCTATATACTGTCACTTTACACGGGTATTCGTCTAGTATATTTAGTGCATAAAATTAACTAAGAGAATTGGAATTTTTTATATATGAATATTTCTCATTTTAAGTGATCCTTACTATTGTTTTTTTTTCAGATTTTTTTAAGCACTTTTTTTTATTTTGATTATAAGTTCTACCTTGATATTAACTATATTATTAGTTCTACCGTGATATTAACGATTTTACTTAAAAGGTTACTTTGATATTTAGTAAAAACTTCATATCACTGTTTTTTATTACAATATTAAGAAAAGTTATGGTGATATTAAGAAAATTAACTTTTGATATTAAGAAAACATGTAAAAAGTAACTGTGATATTAACAATTTTACTTAAAAAGTTACTTTGATATTAGTAAAAACTTAATATCACTGTTTTTTTATTACGATATTAAGAAAAGTTACGGTGATATAAAAAAAGAATTAACTTTGATATTAAGAGAAGCATGATTATTACGATGATATTAACAAAAAAAGTGATATTAGTTAAAAAATATATATATCTAAAAAAATTTCAGAAGATAGTAGAAGTAAAATAAATAAGAATCGCTGAAAAAATTTTCAAAAAATAATGTTTTACATGTAAAAAAGTACTGTGATATTAATGATTTTATTAAAAAAGACGTGATATTTATGATATTGCTACTCCGCCTTTTTCAGATGGTTGACTAGATGGATGACTCAGATTCGTCCGTACATCTCAACAAATATAACTTGGTAGCTTTTGCTGGTAAAACAAGTTTTCATATTTCATATTAGCACAAATCTAAAAGTTCAGGTATCGGAAGTAGTTTTGTCAATACACGTACCATAACAGGACATTCGAAAAAGTATGTGTCCATTGTACTAATTAAACCATTGTATTAATATAGAACATGTATATTTAGGGGGTGTTTGACAAAAATAGCAATAGTAGTTAGTAGGACTCTCCCTAACATCCAAATGGCGGCGATCCCTCTTCCCAGGTAAGATCTAATCCTTCTAATCACCAATCATTGAATAATGTGTGATTAGTGTGGTGGAATCATCCTTAGTGTTTTCCCCTGTTCGCTTTTATATTGTGATTGGGCTTTGGTTTTCGATTTTTGATTGATCCTTAATCCTATTGTTCATATAATTCCCGTGGGGGGGTTTTCTATTGTTGGGTGGATTTTCTTCTGTAATGGCGGCTAAGTTTCGTAGTAATAGTGATTACACTCGTATGATTTCCAAATCCATTTTTGTGACGAACTTCCCTGATAATACTACGCCCAAAGACTTATGGAATCTGTGCCAAGGATATGGAACCGTGGTGGATGTGTACATCCCTAATCGGTTGTCGAAAGCAGGGAAACGATTTGCGTTTGTTCGTTTTATTAAGGTTGATAATGTTGATAGGCTCGTTGGTAATCTTTGTACCTTGTGGATTGGACGCATGCATCTACACGCAAATGTCGTTCGTTTTGATCGACCATATTCTCAACCGTCTCAACCAGAGCACCCTTCTAAACCTGTTAATTCTGGTACTTCCACCTTTGCCTCGGCTTTAAAAGGTACAACAAATTTTTCTTCGCATATTACCCCTTCACCTGCTTTAGTGCTTGATGATTCGTGTGTGGTGTCATGAGATCTTGACAATTACGTAATGGGTGAAGTTAAACAGTTCTCCTGTATCAACAATTTATGTGTCTTGTTGTCGAACGAGGGTTTTCCTAATGTGAAGCTGGCATATTTAGGTGGTTTGTGGGTAATGGTAGAGTTTGAATCCCTTAAGTCTAAGACGATGTTCATGCAGCATGTAGGTGTTGCTTCGTGGTTCCTACGGTTATGTAACGCTCAATCGAATTTTGTCTCTAGGGAGAGGATGGTATGGTGTGACATAGAGGGTATCCCTTTACACGTTTGGTCGCGTGCAACTTTCCATAAGATTGGTTCTAAGTGGGGTGAGGTTATGGAGCTTGAAGAATGCATGGATGACTGTTTTGGCCGTAAACGTATTTGTATCAAGACGAATCAGGAGGATAATATTCTTGAAAAATTCAAGATCATTATCCGCGGGAAAATCTTTGTGGTTAGAGCCAAAGAACTGTTTGGTTGGTCTCCAGTCTTCAATGAAGTTAAAGAAGCTGTTTATTGTACGAATAATGAGTCCGTTAAGGAGGGAGATGAGAATAATGGTGTAGGTAGTAGGCAAGTGAATTCGATCAAAGAGAGTGATGTTGAAGGAGTGCCTGAATCTTACTTTGGCGACTTGGATGACAAACCTGTTAATGATTACAACCAGGCTCACCCTACGAATGATAAGGAAGTGTCTTCTGACCCTTTTAGCATTAATAAATTACTTAAGAAGCGTGACGAAGGAGTGATTAATTCTGGGGCTGATTTGAGTATTCCTTTCCCTCCCGGTTTCACACCAAACAAAGATAATAATTCTCTCGATAAACAGGAGGTGAATGATACAGTTTCATCTAAATCTCATAGGCGGTCAGACATTTTTTGTTCGCGTGTTGTTGAGAATGTGCAAGATGTTGATGAATGTCACTATTCTGATACAAGTACTTTTAGGAAAAAGGTAAATTCATGAGGCTCAATTTTGGAAGTCTTGGATGAAATGATTAATGCCAGTCACACCATGGGTTACTCTATGGAAGGATGTATTAACGATATGGAGAAAATTATTGGGTTGCAAGGAGGACATGACGGTTTCCAATGAATTGTCTATCCTTGAATATTCAAGGCTTAGGATCCAAGGCTAAGAAAGATTGGGTCAGGGAGTTAAATTCTAAACACAAGGTGAGTTTTTTAACTCTTCAAGAAATTAAAATGGAGAGTATCTCGGCAATAGACGTTAAAATTTTATGGGGTAATTATTGTTTTGAACATCTCATTAGTGGAGCTGTAGGTAATTCTGGCGGTATTCTATGTGTGTAGGATCCCAATACGTTCCATAAGGACCAGCATATTATCTTGGACAATTTTGTCGCCTTGTATGGGACTTGGAAACCTACCAAGTCTAAGCTGAAACTGATGTCGGTTTATGCTCCGCAATCTATTACCGATAAACATTTGTTATGGAGTTATTTTACCTTTCTCATTACGCGGTGGGATGGTGATTGTATCATTATGGGGGATTTTAATGAAGTTAGATATGTGGAAGAGCGCATGGGTTCGGTTTTTAATATGCAAGGGGCGAATGAATTTAATAATTTTATCTCTAACTCGGGGTTAGTTGACGTACACTTAGAAGGCTACTCCTTTACATGGTCTCATTCATCGGTGTCTAAAATGAGCAAATTAGATCGGCTCCTTGTTACTAAAGGTTTAGTTTCTCTATTCCCCAACATCTCTGCCATATGTCTTGATAGACATTTGTCGGACCATAGACCTATTTTGCTTCGTGACGTTATTTCTGATTACGGAGCCACTCCATTTCGATTTTATCATTCTTGGCTTCAATTACACGGGTTTGATCAAATGGTTACGAGCACTTGGAGTTCCACTATTTTAGATGATCGGAATGGGATGATTCGATTCAAAAAGAAATTGCAGATTTTGAAAAAGGAGATTCGAACATGGGTTGCGGATTACAAGAGGAGTCAGTCGCAACGTGTTATCAAGATCAAATCCAAGCTGCACGACATTGACAAATTATTTGATCAAGGTGGAGTTAATGATGATCTTCTCCTTTCTCGAAAGGACTTGATAAAACAAATCCATGACATTAAGTCTTCTGAAGCTCGTGATTGTATTCAAAAAGCCAAGATTCAATGGGCCATCGAGGGATGAAAATACAAAATTCTTCCATGGTATTATTAATAGAAAACGTGCTAACTTATCTATTAACGGTATTATGGTTGATGGTGAATGGGTCGATGACCCTAACCGAGTCAAAGAAGAGTTTCGTTCACATTTCGCTATGAGGTTCCAAAAGCCCACTGCTAATCGTTGTAGACTAAATTTTTGATTTCCGAATTGTTTAAGTCCAGACCAAGCTACTGATCTGGAGAGCCCCATTACTCGAGATGAATTTCGGAACTCTATATGGGGCTGTGGTGAAGATAAATCCCCTGGTCCCGATGGGTTTACATTCGAATTCTTTCAAAAATTTTGGAACATCATTGGTCCTGATTTTTGTGTTGCAGTCGAATGGTTTTTTCAGCATAGCTTTTTCTCTAAAGGATGTAACTCTTCGTTTATCACATTAATCCCGAAAACTAATGATCCAAGGTTTGTAAGTGATTATCGTCCTATTAGTTTGATTGGGAGTCTCTACAAGGTGGTTACTAAAGTGCTTGCTACTCGTTTGTCGTTGGTTATTTCAGCTCTTATTTCAGATGTTTAAACAGCATTTCTCCCAAATAGGCAAATCCTTGATGATCCTTTTATTATTAATGAGCTTCTCTCTTGGTGTAATCATAAAAAGCAGCAGGCCATGTTGTTTAAAGTTGATTTCGCTAAAGCTTATGACTCTGTAAGGTGGGATTATCTTGATGATGTTCTTAGCTCTTTCGGGTTTGGTTCAAAATAGCGATCTTGGATATCTGGTAGCTTGTTATCGGGTATGGCTTCTATTTTAGTTAATGGTAGTCCGACATTCGAATTCCAATTTCATTGTGGGTTAAAACAAGGTGATCCTTTGGCCCCTTATCTCTTTATTCTCATTATAGAATCTCTCCACTTGTCTTTCTCAAGAGTAGTCAATGCGGGTTTGTTCAAGGGCATTCAGATCGATCCTTCCCTTATGATTTCTCATCTTTTCTATGCGGATGATGCGGTTTTCATTGGGGAGTGGTCAGATAACAATCTTACGCACATCATGCATATCCTAAATTGTTTCTCGCTTTCATCCGGATTGAAAATTAATATAAAAAAAAAAAGTCACCTTCTAGGCGTGGGTGTTCCTCGTGAGGTTATTAATACCGCGGCTATGACCCTTGGCTGTTCAGTTATGACAACTCCTTTCAAGTATTTAGGAGTAATGGTAGGTGGTAATATGTTGTTGGTTAAGGCTTGGGACGAAATAATTTTTAACCTTAACTCTCGGTTATCGAAGTGGAAACTCTCTTCTCTCTCAATTGGGGGGCGACTTACTTTACTTAAATCAGTTCTTGGCTCCACTCCAATATATACCATGTCCTTATACAAGGTTCCTAAATCTGTTTTACATATGATGGAAGCTATTCGTCGGAAGTTCTTTTATGGTATTCATGGTGATGACAATAAGATCTCATGGGTGAGTTGGTCTAAGGTGCTTGCGGCTAAGAAGAATGGCGGGTTAGGTGTTTCTAGTTATTACGCTTTAAATCGGGCTCTTCTTTTCTAGTGGGTATGGCGATTTATTTCCCAATATAACTCTCTTTGGTTTCGTGTTATTTCTTGCATTCATGGTGCTCAAATTTCGCACCTGTCTTCTTTCCGCTCATCGCTGTGGAATAATATTATTCGGGAAGTTCAAGCTCTTAAGTCTCAAGGAGTCGACATGATCTCTCATTGTCGGATACGTGTGGGGAATGGTAATCGAACGAGGTTCTGGAGTGAAAAATGGATAGGTGATTACCAACTTCGCCATCTTTTCCCGCGTGTGTATGCCTTGGAGAATAACAAAGAATGTTCTGTGGCTGAGAAGATAAATGGATCTGTTTCTGATTCTTTTCGTCGTCCGGCTAGAGGTGGGATTGAAGATCATCAACTTGCTTAACTTCGTCTCCTTATTGAACCGTCTATTCTTTCTAATTCAAAAGATAGATGGGTGTGGGATTTAAATGGTGATGGAGTTTTTCATGTTAAGGATGTTCGGAGTTGTTTGGACGAGTTCTTTCTCCCAAAGGATAATGATGCTACTCATTGGATTAAGTATGTCCCGATAAAAATTAACGTGTTCGCTTGGAAGGTTTGTTTAGATCGGCTTCCTACTCGTACGAATTTACTTCGAAGAAATGTCTCGGTGCCTTCTCTGCTTTGTCCGATATGTGCTAGTTCGTCTGAAGATAATTCCCACTTGTTTTTTAAATGTGCTTTGGCAGTTGATGTTTTTCGTCTCGTTTGACGCTGGTGGGATTTGGCATGGTCTCCCCTACATTCGTATTCAGAGTGGCTTGTTTGGTTCAAGTCTATTCGTTTGAATTCTAAGATTAAAGGCTTGTTGGAAGGCGTTTTCTACGTTTCATGGTGGAGCATATGGAACTTCAGGAATAATCTATTGTTCGCGGCTCAAACTCCTCGGAAAGATGTTATTTTTGATGATATTGTCATTCGTTCTTTTACGTGGTGTCACTCTAGATGTAATAGTTCTTTTAGCTGGGCTAGTTGGCTTCAACACCCTCATTTGATCTCTTTGTAATTTCTCTAGCTCCTTGCTAGTGGTTTTCTAAAAAAAGTTGCCGTTCAAAAATAAAGTAGTTAGTAGTAGCAGTGAGCAATAGCTGTAGGCAATACGAGTGAGCACTAGCAGTTTTTAACGTAGCTAGGTGTAATCATAATTTGTAAAATAGCTTTTAAATGTTCATCGCTCCTAAATGCTACTTTATTGAGCGTTGAAAAATGAGCATTATGAAAAAAAAATAGATAAATCTACTTCGCGCTTGCCAAACGAGCATTAAAGATCACAACGTTCAACGCCTAGCGCTTTTAAATACTCATAAATGCTCCGCACCAAACACACCCTCATATAAGAAGTCCATGTCCAAGGCTTTTAAAACTGTCAATAATGGTAAGCATGTGATTCTTATCAAACAGAAGATGCTTTTGGTCTATGCCTCTATGGTAATACTGATCTAAATCGTGCATGCAAAAGCCAACATGTTTAACTTCTACATGCAATAGAGTCAGGGACGGACCTAGGATTTTTGAAAGGGTGTTGCACAATTTTTTTTTTTATGACCATGAATACTACAGTTGCTCGATAAAGAATTTATTAGATAAAATTGAGTGTTGCACGAACCCAGAAAAAACATATTTTATCAAAAATTTACACTTTGTGACCTAAAATTAGGTGTGGCCCGTGCCACACCCGGCTCTCATGTGAGTCCATCCATGAATAGAGTTCTTAAACTTATAAGCTACTCCCTCCGTCCCAAAATTATAGTCCCCTTTTGACTTTTTCGGTCTTTATTTTTCAACTTTGACCTTAAATATTTTTGTTTATATTACATAATACTTGATGCAAAATATATGAATGAATTGAGTTCTAAATGTATTTTTCATTGGTATAATTTTCATCAACTATTGTATAACACAAACAAAAATATTTAAAGTCAAAGTTGAGAAAGAAAGACCGAAAAAGTCAAAAGGGGACTATAATTTTGGGACGGAGGTAGTATAAAATAAACTCAAAACACATCTCTCACAAACAAACAAATGCCCAAAAGTACACAGGTTGCAGGAATTCAATTTCTCAAGCAATGATACGGAGTACTAAAAAAACAACTTCATTAGATTATAATCAAGAAACTTACAAAGAAAATAAGAGCAACCACCCAAATGAGGCTGCAACACTTCTAATTCATCATTTTTCGCACCATATCATTAGATAAATTAAAAAAGATAAACCACAGAACCAGTCTGCAACATATCAGTGCATTGCACTTGGATCAATATCAATAGGAATTATAAACAAAAACAATCCTAAAAAATAACTAAAAAGTCTTCTATTTTTAAAACCATTAAAAGGCAAAATGTTTATCTCTAAAAGTTCGAGTAACAAAAAAATAAAAAATAAATAAATAAATAAATAATCTTCAACCACTCAAGCTAATCCTATCGTTATAACTAATATTCCTTAAATACAACATTACCAAAATGTTTTTTTAGTTACATTTTTAATGGAACTTGAATCGCAATATTGCACCTTTACGTTTGTAAATTCACAGTGTTGATAAAATATAGCCACACATATTGAAAAATGACAACTAATCATACTATAAAATGTCGATAAAATGGTGTGGACATAATTTTCAGTTTTCAGCAACAATATATGAGTTATCATTTGGGTAAATAATTTAGTACACAAAACTCAATGCCAAATTTAAGACCTGGATATTACTTACTAAGGCTACCTACAGTGGTGACATATATTGTATCATCTTTCCGGCTGCCACTTCAGCATTCTCTCTCCTCAACCCATATTCATCTATCTTATCACAGTGACAACCCATATTGTATCATCATCTTTTTTTTTTTTTTTTAATATACAAACGGTTACAAGTGGGAAAGTGTTTGAAGAATCGGTCGAAAACTCGAACGATATGCAAGTTTTCATCCGGCAACCTATATTCGCCACAATGGCAACAACCGATTTCGAAATCGGTCGAACGATTCATACGAACGATATTTTACGGCCCATTGCTAGCCGCCTAAAGGATTGGATATTATGATTTATGAACACTAAAAAAATAAGTTATTAGAACAAAGGATCATTTATTTAAGGAGAAACAGGGCATACATGATTAAATATACTAAAGCGACGAACATTGTCTTTTTAAGAAAAGCTAATTACACTACCAAAGCAGCGTTTCAAAGATCCAAATTTTATTTCTATGATTGCTATGAGCCTATGATGAAAAAAAGGAATTCATTAATAAGTCACACCACTCCTAAGAAGTTACAGAGATGATTTATTATTTGTGTCATGAGTAAAATTCAATCTAAAAGTTACTAATTCAACCCAAAAAGAGTTTTTAAACATTTGATCAAACACGAACACTTGGTGTTCAACAAAGAAATATCACCTTCATATCCACATAAGTCATAACTTCATATTGAATACTAAAAGGTTATGAAGTTAGCAATCCAAAACTTATGCAAGCACCTGTTAGAAATAAACCAATTGTTTGAAAATAGAAAATGATACAAAACTAAATTTAAGACCTAAACAAACAAAGTATAATTATAGCGTACCAGTAGGAGAAAAAAAATTAGCGATAGAACCCGTGTTTCATATTTAATCGGCAAAATCATATATGTATCGAGATGAGATATTCGAAGTTACGAGATAAGATCAATATATATCACATATTTGCCATAGAACCAATGAACCAATCATAGCAATTCATTTTTATTTTTCACATTTTTTTTTAAAACAAAATATCTTGCAAACGGTAAATCTTCAAGCCACAAAAAAAATACCATCGCGATGAGAATTAAATCATCTTTCTATAGATATGCATTGTTATATACTTTCGGTAAACTTTTTTCTTTCAAAATTTCTGCCCAGAAAAATCATATATGATTTGTAAAAATCATATATGATTTGTAAAAATCATATATGATTCGTTAAAATCAAATCATATATGATTCTTACGAATCATATATGATTTTTACAAATCATATATGATTTTTCTAGGCAGAAATTTTGAAAAAAAAAAAGTTCGTCGAAAGTATATAACAATGCATTTCTATAAAAAGATAATTTAATTCTCGTCGTGATGGTATTTTTTTTTGTAGCTTGACGATTTACGGCTTGCGAGATATTTAAGTTTTAAAAAAAGAGTGAGTTTATTTTTTTTAATTTGATAAAAAAATGAGTGACTAAGATTGATTGATAGGTTCTGTGGTAAAAATTGGATCTATAAAGAACTTTTGGCCTATCTACATAAAGAAAAAGTTAGAATCAACTCCAGCTTTACTATCGATAGAACGTGTTTGCAAAAAGGGGGTCGTTATGGATGAAGTTAAAACAAATTTGAATTTCATATTCATTTGAGTTTTCAGGGTCTCAGTAAATGTATTGCCTCAAAGTTTCACCAACCATATGAAATGTATCTGCATGCATGAAAAGTTGGGAAAATATTTGATTTTCAAATTAAAAATTCTTTAAAAAGCTTTTAAGTAACTTTTTAAAATAAGCTATACATTTTAAAAAAGTAACTAAATACAAAGATGACATTAGGGATGACATCCGTGGGCAATGGGCATCAGTACCAATAATCCATCACTCGCCCACGTAGTTTTTTTCTCACCCATCACTCACCCGTCACCCACCAATGGGTATAAATTTCTACCCATGCCCTTACCCGCGGGTATTTGTTGCCCATGGGTAAACTCGTGGGTTAGTGTTATGCAACAAAATTACAAAACGATGAAATGAAAACTAACTATGAAACTACGTAATAATATACCAATCAATTTGTCAAATACAACTTTGATTATTTGATCTTTCATACTCTCTTTTTAGTCTTGAAACTCAAACAAACTTTTAGATTAATGTGTTTTTTTGAGACATGGTGGTAACTGTTAAATGTATATCTGCAACATTATAAATATTTTAATTAGTATAATTAATTTTAACATGGGTTTATGGGTACACCTACGGGTATTTTGACGGGTATACTCGTGGGTATTTTAAATGGGTGTCATGGGTTTACCGATGGGTATGCCTCACCCGTCACCCACCCGCCACCCACTGATGGGTAAAGATTTTCACCCACGACCCACCCGTGAGTAAAAATTGACGCGTTTACCTCACCCATTTATGGCGGGTACCCGCGAGTTGCGGGTTTCTCGCCCATTGCCATCCCTAGATGACATCATCCATTTCTATAATTGTCCAATTACATTAGTCAATTTTAGCATTGTCTAATCTAGGGATGAGCACGGTACCGGTACCGTACCGAATTAGAGGTACCGAATTTTTCCCGAGCATAAATTAGGGTACCGGTACCGTACCGAACCGGGAAATCGGGATTTTCCCGTTTTTTTTTCGGGAATTTCCCGATTTGGTACCGGTACCGTACCGAATTAGTGGTACCGAATTTTTTTCCTCCTTATTTCGTAGTACCGGTACCGTACCGTATTTCGTGATCGGTACCGTTTCGGTACGGTACCGGTACGGTTCCGGTTCGGTTCCGGTATTCGGTACGAAATGCTCATCCCTAGTCTAATCGAATTAGCTTAAGTGACCTCGGGTACAACTATATACACCAAACCAATTTTTAAACATTAAATATTGTGTTACTTCTTTTCTCATAATTTTCAAAAAAAGTAATAATTAGGTGGTCATAGCCCGCATAAGACTCATTATAGAGGTATTTCTTTTCATTTTTAATATTAAATATATCTACAATCCTTTTATTCTTTTTATTTTTTCGCTGTTACTTGATTTCATTGATTTTTAACGTTAAAACTAGTGTTACATTGCTATGTCTTGTAGCTGAAGATAATGTAATAATATTCTTTCCGTGTTACTAAATAATAAATTATCAATTTCTAATTTTACTCTTGCATAAAAAGTTTATCCAAAGTTTTTAAAAAATTAGTAGTACGAGTTCTTTTAAGAGTAAAAAGAAAAAGAAAAAAGAAGTATCATACTTCAAATTTATTTAAATTTTATGTACTCAACTTTTGTATCCTCAATTTTAGGTACTCAATGTATATGACAAAAGTAAAAAATAACTATTAAAATAAATAAGCAAGATAAAAGATAAAGAAAATTGTAAAAATAAATAATTATTACTAATAATAACAAAATAACAAAAAGATAAAAGATAAAGAAAATTTTAATTATTTATTTTCATTGTAACTTTTTTATATTGTATTTTTAATTATTTATTTTCAATAAATGTTGTATTACTTCTTCACTTATAAATATTGTATTATTTGTTTACTTGTTCACTTGTAAAAAATAATTATATAACAAAAATAAATAAATAAAATATAATGAGTATTACTTTATGCATATTTAATGAGTACTACTTTATGCACAATTAATGAGTACACATAAGCTACTTTATTCTCCATTTTAAAAGACCCATGTAAAATAGTCAATGATTGAATAATCATATTGGTATATTTAGAATATTTTAAGGGTACAACTATATACACCAAACCAATTTTTAAACATTAAATATTGTGTTACTTCTTTTCTCATAATTTTCAAGAAAATAATAATTAGGTGATCATAGCCCGCATAAGACTCATTATAGAGGTATTTCTTTTCATTTTTAATATTAAATATATCTACAATCCTTTTATTCTTTTTATTTTTTCGCTGTTACTTGGTTTCATTGATTTTTAACGTTAAAACTAGTGTTACATTGCTATGTCTTGTAGCTGAAGATAATGTAATAATATTCTTTCCGTGTTACTAAATAATAAATTATCAATTTCTAATTTTACTCTTGCAGAAAAAGTTTATCCAAAGTTTTTAAAAAATTAGTAGTACGAGTTCTTTTAAGAGTAAAAAAAAAAAAAAAAAAAAAAAAAAAAAAAAAAAAAAAAAAAGTATCATACTTCAAATTTATTTAAATTTTATGTACTCAACTTTTGTATCCTCAATCTCACGTACTCAATGTATATGACAAAAGTAAAAAATAACTATTAAAATAAGAATATTTCTAGATCCACTCATACTTTACAAAAAAAAAACCCACTCGCTGACGTGTCAGGGAGCTGATTGGTTGGTTTTTTGTGGGCCACAAAAAACCAACCAATCAGCTCGCTGACACGTCAGCGAGTGGGTTTTTTTTTGTAAACTATGAGTGGGTGTAGCACACCTCTTAAAATAAACAAACATAACCACATATAGCAGGTGTACTGCATTTATCACCTACAAGTCCTAACCACACATATACATTTTCTTGAATATATATTTTTGCTTTTTATCGTAGGCATGTCACAATGGACCTATCTCAACTTATTTAATTTATGTCGAACGAGTTTCTTGAAATTGTTAACAAATAATCACATATAAACATTATTTAATTTCTATTTAACAATTTCTATACGTTTGTTAATTACAAATATAAAAACATATTAAATAAAAGTTTACGTAAACATGGTTTTGACGTAGTAATCCTTTGTCGCAAATCATTTAAGGTTTGAATATGAATTTTTAAACTAGCTTAATGATCAAAGATATTTTAATCATACATAATGCATCAAAATTCTTGCACAATTTTATAAAACTTTGCATCATTTGATAAACACTTATATCAATTTTATTTACTTTAGTCTAAATAAAATGCTTTATCTACAAAATGTATAGATTGACGGGGACACCTTAACCTCATATGTCTTTTGACACTAGCCATTTTTTCACCTAGAAAGAATCTTCCACTTAAGGAAGTGATTCAAATCTTATTATGTATTGAAAGATGGATTAGTCATACTTGCAATAATCCAAAACAAAAAAAGAAGACATCAAATGCCCTTTCGGAAAAATATGAGAAAATGCTTAAGTTAGGAAAAACTGAGACCGCTATTGTTCAAAATAAGTTGCCTAAAAAATTAGATGATCCGGGCGTATTTGTTTTACCATGTAAAATCGGGAATTCCGAAGCTTTTGACACATTAGCCGATCTTTTATCAAGCCTCAACTGTCTTTCCTTATCCCTCTACACCATTCTTAAGATATTGAAGATTTGTACCTGACGGTGTTAGGTGCATTTGTATTGAGGCCGTCTGGCTTTGAGATTACACGAGACGGCCCAGAAGAGTTAACAAGTGACGACGTCAGAACTTTGTTTGGGCGATATGAAACCCTAAAACGCGGCGTTCTAACGGCGTCAGAACCTATAACCTGACGCTGACAGTTTGTAAAATCCATATATAGTTTTGGAATTTTCATTCATTAGTGTGGTATAACTTTGTGCAAAACCCTAGAAACGAATTTCCAGATATTTCAAGGGTTCCCAAATCCTCTTTTCTCTCATGTTTCATTGAAGATAAGTAATCTTTTAATCATTCATCATGTTTATCTGTTGTTTGATTTCTTGTTTAGCTTTTCATTCTTTTAACATGTTAGCTTAGGTTGTTTTGTGTATACAAAAATCTAATGAAACCTAGTTATTAATTGTTTGTGAATTGTTTATTATTAGGTTGATTGATTCGCGTTAGGCTTAAGAAAACTGGATAATCTCCTATACGGTAACAAGCCTAAACGCCTTAAGAAACGTAATCGGATGTGCACTACGGTTTTATTGGTTGTATTTAATGCATGAGTAGATGTTAATTATTCTATGATAAGGTACTAAACGTGTCGCCATAAGAAGAAATAGATATTCATAGAGTTGGGAAGGATGTACACACCCCACGACTGGTATTAAGGAATACAACCCTTCAACTAAACAATTGCACTGTGACAATCAACTAACCAACAAGAGATAACTAGGAAGTAAGGAAATCTAAGTAAACACATTTGTCTCATATACATAGTTCACCACATTTACTTTTCTTGTTATTTTTATTTTATTGTTTTTAGTTTAATTCTTAGTTTTGGGTTAGTCAACTAGCAACTAATTCCGCCCACTATTCTAATACCTGAGATTTTAATTGCTTTTATAAAACATAAAAAAAATACAAAAAGAATCATCTCTCACCTTTAGACCTAGTTGACCTACACTTCAATCCTAACAACACTATTCCACTAGAGAACAATTAATCTTCCGGACCTACCATATACTACACTACAACGGTCAGGTACACTGCCTGGAGGATTGCAAGCTTCTCAAGATCCCTTGAGAAGTAAAACCTTTTGCAAGGTTGCAAAATCCCGCATCACATACCAAGATCGTTAGTAGAGGAGGTAAACATCCGTTGTGCTAATAAATTGTATGGTTATTTTATTGGCAAGAGGTTGGCGTTTCTTGTTGTTCAAAACTTTGCTAGAATCATACGGGATAAATATGGACTCCAACGTATCATGATTAACTAGCAAGGGTTCTTATTCTTTAAATTCTCATCTAAGGAGAGCTTAGAGTCTGTCGTTCTTAATGGTCATTGGATGATTCAAATGGTACCTATTATTCTCAAAAATTGGTTGACAAGTGTTTGTTTCTCTAAAGAGGATTTGAAAAAGATTCCAGTGTGGGTGAGGCTTCATGATGTCCCTATGGCTGTTTACACTAGTAATGGACCAAGTATGATTGCACCGAGTCTAGGTACTCCAGTGCTTCCTGATTCATATACGAATATAATGTGTGAGGAATCATGGGGTAGGAATAGTTATGTTAGGGTCCTTTTTGAACTGGATTATGAAATAGACTTCAAGGAACATCTAGTGGCTGCTATCCCATTTCTTGCGAAACCTGGTTAGCTTATAATGACCATTAGTGTTGAGTATGAGTGGACACCCCCTCGTTATGATCAATATAAGATCTTTGGTCATAATACTACTCAATGTTCAAAGAATGCTATAGTTCCTCCTAAGGTAGCACCAAATAGGGACCAAAATGATGGGTTTACCAAAGTTAAATGATGAGTGTGTAAATACTCATCATTTCTGTTACATTTAAACTGCAAAAACTTATGAAAACACACAGGAATGCTTTAAAATACATAAAATTATCCCTGAATTGTGTTTTTATGCAAAAGGATTGAAAAACTGATGAAAAACAAAACATTTTACATAATTTACAGTTTCAGTCCCTGAACTTTGGAAAATTGGCAAAACTAGTCCCTGGTAAATCAAAACATGCAAAATATCATCAAAGGTCCTTAGGGATTCATAAGTTGTCAAGAAAAGTCCTTTAAAGTTTAAAATTTGCAAAATGGCAACTTTGGTCCCTCAAGTTTGAAAAGTGTCAAAATTAGTCCCTAAGGTTTTAAAAATAAGAAAATAATAAAAATAAACCTTATACTATTCTAAATTGACAAAATTGGTCCTTATGATAACATTTGAGAAATTACAAGTTTAACCCTTCAAAAATCAGAAAATTACAGGTTTGGTCCCTGGAGTTTGTGGAATTGGCAGAAAAGGTCCCCGAAAATAATAAAATGGAAAATATACATTTATGGTCCTTGGGGTATTCAAGTATGGCATTTATGGTCCCTTGGATGAAGTTTGAAAAGTTGTCACAGCAAGTCCCTTAACTTTGGCCGAATTACACAATTGGTCCTTGTTGTTCATTATTAACCAACCGGACCCCCATTTTTATTAATAATCCAAATCCAAACACAACTAAACCCAGCCCACCCTTCCAAGCCCAAAACCCCACAGCCCAGTCCACCCTTTTTTATTTAAAACGGGTGTTGACCCCGGTCAAACCCAGGCACTGTTCACCATCCCTCCCAATACCACCACCACCACACAGACCACCATACCAGGGTGGTATTTGGCCACCTTGCACCTCCACCTCACCAATACAGCTCACCCTCCACCTCTTACACCTATCCCACCTTCATTAAATGCCATCTCCACCCAATTTTCCCTCCAAACTAGTTCACTACCTCTGTTTTCACAATATCACCCCAACTTGGCTTAAAATCCACTCAAACTTATCCCAACTTGTTCCCTATGTCTCTACTACAAGCCAAAGTTCTTTAATTGAATTATATCAGGCTGCAAGCAACCTAGAAGACTTTGGCGCCAAAAACGTTTAAACGGCCAAGATTGGCTTGACCCATCCAACGGTTAAATTGAGATGTGGGAAATGATCAGGAACGTGGGGAGATACTTTAGAGCCAATATATATCAAGAATGGAGCATAGAAGCAAGTATCTAGTTTTAATTTTTAATAATGTATGTCGATTAATTAAGATTTCAATTTCCAGTGTTGTTCTAAGCTTTCAAGTATTGTATTTTGTGTTCTCAGTGATAAATAAATCTTTTTCAAGTTCCAATTTCAATTTCAAGTTCCAATTTCATGTTACGCAAATTTCGTATTAAAAATCCAATATTGTCAAATGATAGTTACAATGGATGTTATGGATTAGATTAGGTCACTTAAGCTCCAATGAAGTTCTATAAAGACTTCTAGTAAGTTAAAACTCAGAATACCTAAAAAATTCAACAAAATCACCATTAGTCAACAAAAGTCAAACTGAGGAGACTTGGTTTTGATTCTGATTCAGAAGTGATTTAAGGAAGGGAAGCAGCTTTGGAATATGGTTAGTGGCTTATGGAAACCTTAGGAATGATCTTGGTACTTGTATCTATGGTTTGAGCAGGATTGCATAAAGTGAGTTTATTCCCAACTTTTCCATTTTCTGATTAGTACTTAATTGCTAAACTATTTGTTGTTATTGTTTTGTCAAGTTTATTTTTAGTTGATTAGTGATAATTTAGATTAAATTTTAGTTGGTAATAGATTAGTTTGAGTTATACTTAAAATTTGTATGTGACTGCCTATTTATTTTTACTTAGTCATCTTTGGTATCTGTGTTTTATTTGAAAGTTTGTAACTGATAAGTGTTAATTGGATCATAAGAGGTCTGTAGAACTTGTTTTCTTAGGATTATAGCAGCTCATTAATAAAAATTCTTCATAACAGTCAAATAAGGATGTGTTTGGCACATGTGTGTTCCTGGTATTCTAGTTGATTTTCTTTGTCAAATTTAGTATAAACAAGTCATTTCAATTAATATTAGGTTGTGGAAAATATAAACTCCAGGCTGTTAGTGAAAGAAAGTCAAAATTACATGAAAACACCTAACACAGTTAACTGTGTTCGGATTTGAGAGGCACAATCACTCACATAAGCTTATCTTTTGTATCTAGGGCCTAAATTAGTTTCACATAAGCTTATTATAACATCTACATTCACCTAGGATCAATCAAACTTCATATTAGTCAACCTAGTTTAAAATTAGTAAAAGTCAAAAAGTGTTTGGTCAGATTTTCACCAAATTAGCAAGAATTTTCATGATTTGTGTGTTATGATTTAGAACCTGAAACTTGTTTTGTGCAAACTCTATTAGCTGAACTTGTGATTTGCACATTCATTTCATTTTTAAGAATTTTTGAATTGGACAAAAATGCCCCTTGAACTGAGCTGCAGGGCAAGGTGATTGCCCTGTCTCAGCAGACCTAAGCCACCCAACCAACTTTTGTGGTGATTTGTGGATCACTCAGTGGGTCCCACACCTTACAATTTGGTTTTCCCAACCCCCTCCTACCAGACTTGAACCCTTGACCCTTGGTTTGACCATTTGACCACTGGGCCCCACCTGAAATCATCTTGGAACTTTGTCCCCATTTTGTCTCAGAATCCTATTAAGCTAAGTGCTTATTTGTGTTTAGTAGCTTATTTAAACTGCTTATTTATGATTATCTTGTTTCATTTTGTTCATATAACTCATATATATAAGCTTTTGCCCTTGTGGACCCCACATTAGACCATTTGTGCTAAAATCCATCCACAGTCAACAAAAGTCAACTGTGTGGTCTAATAAGCACTCATAGTGCTTATTCTGTGATTATAAATTATTTTCCTTTATTAAAGTTTCATATTTTAAGTATTTTATTAGTTTTATAAAAGAAAAACCAGAAAAAGACAAAATTAATTATAGTGATAGCTTCTATTTAATAGAAATTATCTATTTAATTTTCTTTTTAGCTTATTTATAAGCACTTTTGTTATTTTATATTTTTATTAAATCTCTTATATATTAAAGTAATTTTATAAATTTTTCCAGATTTTTCTTTTGTCATCTAGTGTCATTTAGAATTAATATTAGTTAAATTAATAATTAAATAATAAATAAAAATTAAATAGCATAATTATATTTTACAAAGTACCACATAGTTTTTATAATTTTTAGAGCTTTTATATAAGGTAAAGTAATTTTATAAATTTTTCTAGAATTTATATTGTTAGTTTTCTATTTTTAATAATATAATTAGTTTAATTGATAATTAATTAATAAATAGAATAATAATTAGTAAATTAAATTAAAAGTACATAAAATAAAGTTTTTATAATTTTTTAGGATTCCCATGATGGTTAATTAGGTATATAAAATTTTTCATAATTATCTAAGTCCTTTTAGTATTTATAAATAATTTAAATCAATATAATTAGTTAAATAATAAATAAATAATAAATAATTAATAATAAATAAATAAATAGTGTGAAAAATATAATTTTAATTTTAAAATAAGTTTTATAATATTTTAGATTTTTAGAAATTTTAATTTTAATTTTCGAGACTTATTTTACATTTTCATAATTATTAGTTAATTATTAAATAATTAATAATAGTTATTAAATAAAAATAATTAATTAAATAGTTTTTAATTAATAAATAAATATTTTAAATTTATTTAATTTGCATTTAAGCCCCTAAGGCTTGCAAAATCCTACTATTGTTAAATTTGTTTTTGTTCACGTTTAATTAATAAACGTTTACGTTTTCTGTCCCTTTTTCACTTGTACGTATCTGATTTCACGTATTGATTGATATAGCTTATTAAAGCTATTCACTCTTATTTTTCAGTAGTACAATCACTTAAACCCTTTTCCTGTTCAATTCACCTGATCTCGAAGTCGTTTTATTTCAGATTTCACATCTCGTTGGGATCTAACGATCCGGGGAAACACTAAACTCACCGGTGTATTGGTTTAGGCTGGCTGACTTATTGACCATTACTTGGTTGATATTATCTGACTGTCTGAGGCCAATCAAAATTTGGCGCCGCTGCCGGGGAGGTGTGCTGCGTATTACGACTTTTTGAAATATCTGTGAGTTTGAATTTTCACACTTTGTTATATATCATCTTTTTGTTCATATTTTATTTTCTATTTGTAATTTCCCGTCACTCTAAGGATTCTTAGAGTCGTCTCTAGTGCATGCACACTCGTTCTTCTAGGTCAACAAGCCCTTTACGTGAGCTTGTCAGAATTCCTCGAAGACGCCGTAGACGTTCTGCCCCAACAGCCGTATCTGAGGAACGTGCTGTTTCACCTAAGAAAGTTATCATGGCAGAAGACCGTCCGATGAATGAGCTTCTCCAAGCACCCATTGAGGGTTACGGAGACGCTATTGTTGTCCCAGCCATTGTGGCTGAATACTTTGAGCTCAAAACCGGGTTACTAAATCTAGTAACTTCAAGCCAATTTTATGGTTTTGAGAGGGATGATCCCCATGCTCATATTCGATGGTTTAATAAAATTACTTCAACCATCAAATACAAGAACGTCCCTTCCGAAGCAGTCAAACTTCTTCTTTTCCCATTTTCTCTTGAGGGCGCAGCCCGGATTTGGCTGGAAAAACAACCTCCTCGTTCCATAACATCATGGGAAGATTTAGTTACCAAATTTGTAAACGAATTTTTTTCCCCCGTCCAGAACGACAAGTCTTAAAAATGAAATCATCAAATTTACTCAAAGATTTGATGAATCGTTTGGTGACGCTTGGGATCGTTTCAAAGAATTGCTTCGTCGATGTCCTCATCATGGTTTCACTGAATTAATGCAAATTGACACGTTTTATAATGGTGTGAGTCAATCTGACCAAGATTCTCTCAATGCCTCCGCGGGAGGTAATTTTTTGAGCAAAACCACAAAAGAAGCTTTAGAAATCATTGAAAATAAGTCCAAAGTCCGCACTACACGCACAAAACCATATAACTCCCAAGTGAGTGCTGGTCCTTCTACTTCATCGCCCGTGAGTACTTCTAGCACCGATGCTAAGATAGATAAACTCACGGACGCCATTCAAGCTTTGGTTATCTCAAACCAGAAAAAAGTCACTTTCACACAAAACCCTTCATATGCTGAAGTAAAAAAAGTGGAAGTTTGTGTCACTTGTGGTGGCCCACATGCTTACTACAATTGTACTGCCACTGATGGTAGTCCTTTTGAAGCCAATGCCTTAGCCGGTACTACAAATCAGGGGGGTAATCAATACCGTCCTTAAATTGAACCAAGTTACCGTGCTAACACACATATGGGACCACCCGGGTTTAATCAAAACCCAAATTTGCAAAACAGAAACCAAAACCGACCACGAATGAACCAAGGTTATCAAAACCAAGGGAATTTCCATCCTGGACAGAATCAAGGTTTCCACAATCAAGGAAACTTTAACAGAAAAATTTCAACCCCGGAAATCATTTTCAGGGAAATGGTAATCCAAATCAAGGGAATTTTCAGCCACAACAAGGTTATAATCAAAATAACCGTGTCCAAAATTTCCTTAACCAAACACAAGCCATTCTCCCAGCTCCACAACCATCATCCGATGAGTTGTTAAAGCAGTTCATGAAAACTCAAGAAGAGACAAACAGGTTGTTGGTCAGCCAGATTTCTGAAATCAAGAAATCTTTAAATGAACAACCCTCGGGCTCTGGAAAACTTCCGAGCAACACGATCGCAAACCCGAGGGGCGATGCAAAGGCGATCACGACCAGGAGCGGAGTTTCATATGATGGACCTACTGTTCCCACTACCCCTTCTTCTTCTTCTCCCAAGGTAGTGGAAAATAACGTCGAGGTAAATAAGGACGAAGTACTTCCTACTCATAAGGGAGGTACCCAAGACGTCCCACCTCATGTTGTCCCGAAACCCAAACCAAAACCTAGAGTTGTTTTTGAACCAAATGATATTCCAGTTGAAATACCTCAATCCAAACCTTCTACCTCCTCTATTCCTTACCCCTCACGCTTGAGTGAACAAAAGCTCCGTGAAAAAGCTAGTCACCAGATGGATAAATTCTTTCAAATCTTCCAAGATTTGCATTTTGACATTAGCTTTGCGGATGCTATTATTCTGATGCCCAAATTTGCATCGACAATCAAACACTTGTTAAGCAACAAGGAGAAACTGTTTGAAATGGCAAAGACTCCCTTGAATGAGAACTGCTCAGCAGTTCTTTTAAAGAGGCTTCCCGAGAAGCTGGGAGATCCTGGAAAATTTCTAATACCATGTGTATTTCCGGGAATGGTTGATTGCTATGCCTTGGCCGATCTTGGTGCAAGTATCAACCTAATGCCATATTCAGTTTGGAAGAAACTTTCTCTTCTTGATCTTACTCCTACCTGCATGACTTTAGAGCTTGCAGACCGATCGATATCTCGTCCTCTCGGCATTGCCGAGGACGTGTTTGTGAAGGTAGGAGAATTTCATCTCCCCGCTGACTTTGTAGTGGTTGATTTCGATGCCGATCAAAGGGTCCCTCTCATTGTTGGGAGGGGTTTCCTTAGAACGGGTCGTGCTCTTATCGATGTATTTGAGCAAGAAATCACTCTGCGTGTGGGTAATGAAGCTGTTACATTTAACCTCGATCAAACCTCGAGGTACTCCTCCAATTATGATTCTGAAGCAGTTAATCAAATAGATATCATAGACATTGCTTCGGAGGAGTATTCTCAAGAGTTTCTTGGTTATTCTCATAATTATGTGAGTGGGGATGCCACTCCATCATCTGAACCTATCATTTCCGACTCTTCCCCTTCTCTCACTCCGTTTGAGGGAAGTGATTTTCTTTTGGAAGAGGTCGAGGCTTTTCTCAAAAGTGATTCAGTTCCATCGGGAATTGATAACACTGAGATTGATCTGGAGGGAGATATTATTCTCCTTGAGAGATTGCTAAACCAAGACAATTCTCCTCCACTCCCTCCCGTACAACTTCATAATCAGGAAATCAAATATGTTGAGGAAACTGATGATTTTCCTGAGGTCGAACTCAAGGACTTACCTCTTCATCTTGAATACGCATTCTTGGAGGGTGATGATAAATTACCCGTCATTATTGCTAAAGGTTTAAGTGTTGAGGAGAAGATTGCTCTCATAAAGGTCTTGAAGTCAAACAAGCAAGCAATTGCTTGGAAACTCTCCGATATTAAGGGTATTAACCCAGATTTTTGTACACACAAAATCTTGATGGAGGATGACTTCAAGCCTGCAGTGCAACATCAAAGAAGGGTGAATCCAAAAATCCATGATGTGATTAAACAAGAGGTTCTTAAACTTCTTGATGCAGGATTGATTTACCCTATCTCTGACAGTCCATGGGTTAGTCCCATTCATTGCGTCCCAAAAAAGGGTGGCATTACTGTTGTCACTAATGAGGAAAATGAGTTGATTCCAACTCGGCTGGTTACCGGATGGCGTGTTTGCATTGACTATCGTAAGTTAAATGACGCCACCCGCAAAGACCACTTTCCGCTGCCCTTTATGGACCAAATGCTTGAGAGATTAGCTGGAAACGAGTACTATTGTTTCTTTGATGGTTTCTCAGGATACTTTCAAATCCCCATTGATCCATCGGATCAAGAAAAGACTACCTTTACATGCCCTTATGGAACCTTTGCTTATAAACGTATGCCTTTTGGCTTATGTAATGCTCCAGGTACGTTCCAGAGGTGCATGATGGCTATATTTACCGACATGATCGGTAAAACCATGGGGGTCTTTATGGATGACTTTTCGGTCATTGGGGATTCATTCCAAACAAGTCTCACCAATTTAGAAAAAATGTTGAAAAGGTGTAAAGACACCAATCTATGTCTAAATTGGGAAAAGAGTCACTTTATGGTCAAAGAGGGCATTGTCCTCGGCCATAAGATTTCCAAGAATGGGATTGAGGTTGACAGAGCTAAGGTTGATGTCATTGCAAAACTGCCTCACCCTACTACCGTCAAAGGTATTAGGAGTTTCTTGGGTCATGCCGGTTTCTATCGTCGATTTATACAAGATTTTTCTAAAATCTCACGGCTTATGACTCATCTCCTTGAAAAGGATACTCCTTTTATCTTTTCACCAGAGTGCATCGAAGCTTTTGAAACATTAAAGAAAAAGCTTACTGAGGCACCCATTCTTATTGCCCCCGACTGGGATTTACCCTTCGAGCTTATGTGCGATGCAAGTGATTTTGCTATCGGTGCAGTCTTGGGGCAACGCAAAACGAAACACTTTCAGCCTATCCACTACGCAAGCAAAACTATGAACGAAGCTCAAACACATTACACCACTACAGAAAAAGAATTATTAGCTGTGGTGTATGCTTTTGAGAAATTTCGGACATACTTAATCTTGACTAAAAGCGTAGTGTATACGGATCATTCGGCTCTTAAATATCTATTTGCAAAACAAGATGCAAAGCCGAGATTGCTCCGTTGGGTTCTCCTCCTCCAGGAATTTGATATCATTATTCGTGATAAAAAAGGAGCTGGGAACCTGGCTGCTGATCATTTGTCCCGATTAGAGAACCCTCATCAAAATGTGTATGAGAAAAAGGAAATAAATGAAACATTTCCTCTCGAAACACTTAATGCGGTTACTTTTCGCGGAGATTCCACTACCCCATGGTTTGCCGACTTCGCAAACTACCATGCGGGTAACTTTGTTGTGAAAGGAATGTCAACCCAACAGAAGAATAAATTCTTTAAGGATGTTAAACATTACTTCTGGGATGACCCCTACTTATTTAAAATCTGTGCGGATCAAGTCATCCGACGGTGTGTATATGGACAGGAAGCCACTGAAATTCTTAAGGCTTGCCATGCTGGACCCACTGGGGGACATCATAGTCCTAATTACACCGCCAAAAAGGTGTTTGATTCCGGATTCTTCTGGCCCACTATTTATAAAGATGCCCAGGATCTCATTAAAGCCTGTGACGCTTGTCAGCGTCATGGAAACATTTCACAAAGAAATGAGATGCCACAAAATGCTATTCAAGTATGTGAAATATTTGATATCTGGGGCATTGACTTTATGGGGCCATTTCCATCATCCAGAGGAAACAAGTACATACTTGTGGCAGTTGATTATTTATCAAAGTGGGTTGAAGCAAAAGCTTTACCCACAAATGATGCCCGAGTTGTAGTGAAATTCCTGAAATCTCTTTTTGCCCGTTTTGGAACCCCACGTGCTATCATAAGTGATCGTGGTACGCATTTCTGCAATGACAAATTTGATAAAGTCATGCAAAAGTATGGTGTAACCCACCGTCTTTCTACTGCGTATCACCCACAAACAAGTGGGCAAGTGGAGGTTTCAAACCGTGGTATCAAAAGGATACTTGAGAGGACTGTTGGTGAAAACCGTGCTGCCTGGTCGGATAAATTAGATGACGCACTATGGGCCTTTCGTACAGCTTATAAAACACCCATCGGGTGTACACCTTACAAGCTTGTGTACGGAAAGACATGTCATCTACCGATGGAACTTGAGCACAAAGCCTACTGGGCATTGAAACATGCCAACTTTGACCTCAAAACTGCGGGTGATCACAGAAAAGTTCAAATGAATGAATTAAATGAACTACGTGATCAGGCTTACGAAAACTCTTTAATCTATAAAGAAAAAACAAAGAGAATACATGACTCAAAAATAAAGAACCGCGTTTTTAACGTTGGTGATCGAGTACTTCTCTTTAACTCTAGATTAAAGATCTTCTCGGGTAAATTAAAAACCCGTTGGACTGGTCCATTTACTATCACTAAGGTTTATCCATATGGTACCGTTGAGTTATCTCAAAATGACGGTCCATGTTTTAAAGTAAATGGCCAACGTGTGAAACACTACTTTGGAGAGGACATCCCAAACATGGTTGTCCCGGATCTCCAAACTTTCCCCAAGGACAATTAAATTCGGGGTTGAGTCAAGCTAGCGACTCGGGAATCAAAAACAAGCTACCTCATGGACAAATCAATTCGAGGTCGAGTCAAGCTAGTGACTCGGTAATCAAAAGCGTAGCAATATGGGTTTTCACTCATATTTCTGATTTCTTTCTCTTTTCTACCACCCTAGTGTGGGGGAGATGCCCCACATATTGTATATATGTATATATCTTGAAAAAAAAAAGTTCAAAACAAAAAGAAAAAAGTGAGTTTGTATGTAAATAGCCTAAAATAAAGGTTATTAATATTTCCTTCTTACGTTCTAAGTATTGGTTTAACAACCGGTGTTTTGAATATTGAGGGCAATATTCATTTTCTAAGTGTGGGGGGGGGGGGGGGGATTCTCACGAATTCAAACACATGTTCCATCAAGCACCCTCATTTGATCAAAATTTAAAGTTTTTTCACACTTAGAAATGCAATAAATGGTATCAATCCTCCTTGTCTAACCCACAACAGGATTGGCTAGTCCAGGAGCAAACGGCTCTTGGTAAAGACATCTCAAAACCGTTGATGGCTTGCAATTTGCCAAAAATTGTATGGTTCCTCAACTCCCCGTTATCCTCAAAAGCTAATGAGTTGGCTAGCCCGCAAGATTATGGCTTATGGTAAAGGCAGTGGAAAATCCATAATTGGTATTCAGCTCACCAAGATGTTGACTATTCCATCAAGAGTTGGCTAGTCCAGAAGCAAACGGCTTTTGGTAAAGACAAATCAAATCCGTTGACAGCTGGTGGTTTGCTAAAAATCACACGGTTATCAGGTGTGCCACAGTTCTTACACCAGGCTACTCCAGAAGTGATGGCTTTTGGTAAAGAGTAAAAATCCATTAATTTTTTCTCAAATAGATTGCTAGGGACTAGCAATAGTTTAGTGTGGGGGATTGATGAGTGTGTAAATACTCATCATTTCTGTTACATTTAAACTGCAAAAACTTATGAAAACACACATGAATGCTTTAAAATACATAAAATTATCCATGAATTGTGTTTTTATGCAAAAGGATTGAAAAACTGATGAAAAACAAAACATTTTACATAATTTACAGTTTCAGTCCCTGAACTTTGGAAAATTGGCAAAACTAGTCCCTGGTAAATCAAAACATGCAAAATATCATCAAAGGTCCTTAGGGATTCATAAGTTGTCAAGAAAAGTCCTTTAAAGTTTAAAAATTGCAAAATGGCAACTTTGGTCCCTCAAGTTTGAAAAGTGTCAAAATTAGTCCCTAAGGTTTTAAAAATAAGAAAATAATAAAAATAAACCTTATACTATTCTAAATTGACAAAATTGGTCCTTATGATAACATTTGAGAAATTACAAGTTTAACCCTTCAAAAATCAGAAAATTACAGGTTTGGTCCCTGGAGTTTGTGGAATTGGCAGAAAAGGTCCCCGGAAATAATAAAATGGAAAATATACATTTATGGTCCTTGGGGTATTCAAGTATGGCATTTATGGTCCCTTGGATGAAGTTTGAAAAGTTGTCACAGCAAGTCCCTTAACTTTGGCCGAATTACACAATTGGTCCTTGTTGTTCATTATTAACCAACCGGACCCCCATTTTTATTAATAATCCAAATCCAAACACAAATTAACCCAGCCCACCCTTCCAAGCCCAAAACCCCACAGCCCAGTCCACCCTTTTTTATTTAAAACGGGTGTTGACCCCGGTCAAACCCAGGCACTGTTCACCATCCCTCCCAATACCACCACCACCACACAGACCACCATACCAGGGTGGTATTTGGCCACCTTGCACCTCCACCTCACCAATACAGCTCACCCTCCACCTCTTACACATATCCCACCTTCATTAAATGCCATCTCCACCCAATTTTCCCTCCAAACTAGTTCACTACCTCTGTTTTCACAATATCATCCCAACTTGGCTTAAAATCCACTCAAACTTATCCCAACTTGTTCCCTAAGTCTCTACTACAAGCCAAAGTTCTTTAATTGAATTATATCAGGCTGCAAGCAACCTAGAAGACTTTGGCGCCAAAAACGTTTAAACGGCCAAGATTGGCTTGACCCATCCAACGGTTAAATTGAGATGTGGGAAATGATCAGGAATGTGGGGAGATACTTTAGAGCCAATATATATCAAGAATGGAGCAGAGAAGCAAGTATCTAGTTTTAATTTTTAATAATGTATGTCGATTAATTAAGATTTCAATTTCCAGTGTTGTTCTAAGCTTTCAAGTATTGTATTTTGTGTTCTCAGTGATAAATAAATCTTTTTCAAGTTCCAATTTCAATTTCAAGTTCCAATTTCATGTTATGAAAATTTCGTATTAAAAATCAAATATTGTCAAATGATAGTTACAATGGATGTTATGGATTAGATTAGGTCACTTAAGCTCCAACGAAGTTCTATAAAGACTTCTAATAAGTTAAAACTCAGAATACCTAAAAAATTCAACAAAATCACCATTAGTCAACAAAAGTCAAACTGAGGAGACTTGGTTTTGATTCTGATTCAGAAGTGATTTAAGGAAGGGAAGCAGCTTTGGAATATGGTTAGTGGCTTATGGAAGCCTTAGGAATGATCTTGGTACTTGTATCTATGGTTTGAGCAGGATTGCATAAAGTGAGTTTATTCCCAACTTTTCCATTTTCTGATTAGTACTTAATTGCTAAACTATTTGTTGTTATTGTTTTGTCAAGCTTATTTTTAGTTGATTAGTGATAATTTAGATTAAATTTTAGTTGGTAATAGATTAGTTTGAGTTATACTTAAAATTTGTATGTGACTGCCTATTTATTTTTACTTAGTCATCTTTGGTATCTGTGTTTTATTTGAAAGTTTGTAACTGATAAGTGTTAATTGGATCATAAGAGGTCTGTAGAACTTGTTTTCTTAGGATTATAGCAGCTCATTAATAAAAATTCTTCATAACAGTCAAATAAGGATGTGTTTGGCACATGTGTGTTCCTGGTATTCTAGTTGATTTTCTTTGTCAAATTTAGTCTAAACAAGTCATTTCAGTTAATATTAGGTTGTGGAAAATATAAACTCCAGGCTGTTTGTGAAAGAAAGTCAAAATTACATGAAAACACCTAACACAGTTAACTGTGTTAGGATTTGAGTGGCACAATCACTCACATAAGCTTATCTTTTGTATCTTGGGCCTAAATTAGTTTCACATAAGCTTATTATAACATCTACATTCACCTAGGATCAATCAAACTTCATATTAGTCAACCTAGTTTAAAATTAGTAAAAGTCAAAAAGTGTTTGGTCAGATTTTCACCAAATTAGCAAGAATTTTCATGATTTGTGTGTTATGATTTAGAACCTGAAACTTGTTTTGTGCAAACTCTATTAGCTGAACTTGTGATTTGCACATTCATTTCATTTTTAAGAATTTTTGAATTGGACAAAAATGCCCCTTGAACTGAGCTGCAGGGCAAGGTGATTGCCCTGTCTCAGCAGACCTAAGCCACCCAACTAACTTTTGTGATGATTTGTGGATCACTCAGTGGGTCCCACACCTTACAATTTGGTTTTCCCAACCCCCCTCCTACCAGACTTGAACCCTTGACCCTTGGTTTGACCATTTGACCACTGGGCCCCACCTGAAATCATCTTGGAACTTTGTCCCCATTTTGTCTCAGAATCCTATTAAGCTAAGTGCTTATTTGTGTTTAGTAGCTTATTTAAACTGCTTATTTGTGATTATCTTGTTTCATTTTGTTCATATAACTCATATAGATAAGCTTTTGCCCTTGTGGACCCCACATTAGACCATTTGTGCTAAAATCCATCCACAGTCAACAAAAGTCAACTGTGTGGTCTAATAAGCACTCATAGTGCTTATTCTATGATTATAAATTATTTTCCTTTATTAAAGTTTCATATTTGAAGTATTTTATTAGTTTTATAAAAGAAAAACCAGAAAAAGACAAAATTAATTATAGTGATAGCTTCTATTTAATAGAAATTATCTATTTAATTTTCTTTTTAGCTTATTTATAAGCTCTTTTGTTATTTTATATTTTTATTAAATCTCTTATATATTAAAGTAATTTTATAAATTTTTCCAGATTTTTCTTTTGTCATCTAGTGTCATTTACAATTAATATTAGTTAAATTAATAATTAAATAATAAATAAAAATTAAATAGCATAATTATATTTTACAAAGTACCACATAGTTTTTATAATTTTTAGAGCTTTTATATAAGGTAAAGTAATTTTATAAATTTTTCTAGAATTTATATTGTTAGTTTTCTATTTTTAATAATATAATTAGTTTAATTGATAATTAATTAATAAATAGAATAATAATTAGTAAATTAAATTAAAAATATATAAATTTTTTATAATTTTTTAGGATTCCCATGATGGTTAATTAGATATATAAATTTTTTCATAATTATCTAAGTCCTTTTAGTATTTATAAATAATTTAAATCAGTATAATTAGTTAAATAATAAATAAATAATAAATAATTAATAATAAATAGATAAATAGTGTGAAAAATATAATTTTAATTTTAAAATAAGTTTTATAATATTTTAGATTTTTAGAAATTTTAATTTTAATTTTCTAGACTTATTTTACATTTTCATAATTATTAGTTAATTATTAAATAATTAATAATAGTTATTAAATAAAAATAACTAATTAAATAGTTTTTAATTAATAAATAAATATTTTAAATTTATTTAATTTGCATTTAAGCCCCTAAGGCTTGCAAAATCCTACTATTGTTAAATTTGTTTTTGTTCACGTTTAATTAATAAACGTTTACGTTTTCTGTCCCTTTTTCACTTGTACGTATCTGATTTCACGTATTGATTGATATAGCTTATTAAAGCTATTCACTCTTATTTTTCAGTAGTACAATCACTTAAACCCTTTTCCTGTTCAATTCACCTGATCTCGAAGTCGTTTTATTTCAGATTTCACATCTCGTTGGGATCTAACGATCCGGGGAAACACTAAACTCACCGGAGTATTGGTTTAGGCTGTCTGACTTATTGACCATTACTTGGTTGATATTATCTGACTGTCTGAGGCCAATCATTAAACGCAAAGGTTCTAATCGCAAGAAGTTTTATGGTGTATCTATGGTAAAGAAATTTGAATATCGTCCTGTTGTTAAACCACAAAAGACTAGTAAGGAATCGACTTCAAAGCTTAGTAAAATGGAGGCAAATACATCTAGACAGCCTAATAATAAGAAGGATATTGGAGTGAAAAATAAAAATATTTGAGGTTCTACCCGATTTGGAAGTGGGAAAAATTGCTAATGAGGAGCCTAGTCCTAAACTGAATGCATCAACGAATGTAGACATTCCTATTGTCATAACGAGTGAGGAGCCTAGTGCTTCTATGAAAGGTAATCCTATGTCTACTAATTTGCATGGTAAGTCTGCAGAAGGTATTCCTAAGGGTACGGACATGTTAGGGGCTGAAAAGCAATTGTCTTCCATACCTAGACCTTCTAATGTGGATTCTATAAAGATTGACGATCCGGTTAATTCAGATAGTGATAGTGAAGTGTATGAGGTATACAATGAAATGATCAGTTTTTTGGCAAGTGGTAGCGGAGTGGGTAATAAGAGCTTGTATGAGAAATGGAAGGAGACTTATGATGAAGAGCCATACGATGATGATGATTTTGATGATGTTCATTTGATTGATTCTCAGTTGAAGTTTGCTAATGCTTTTGACATTTGTCTTCGTGGTTAACTTAGATAGCATATGTAGAAGTGTTTCAGAAGTCTAACATTTCATTCTTATGATAGGTTAGGTTTTGAATCATAATTGGTGCATTTATTTTGCATGATTTTGGTAGAGATGTAGGAATCACCTACATCCGCTGTACTAGCTATTCGTGGATTGGTTCAGAAGAATTGCATTTTTTGTCTTTTGGTTTCATACGTACCGGAGTTCTAACATTTGAATTTCTCAAAAAGTCTTTATTACATTGAGATGTCCGATACCATCCTAGAGTATACCCTCCAACTTCTTTTGGGATTAGCGTTACCCACAGCTCTCCGAATCATAGCCAACTGGCGAGTCGCCCGGCTACGTAATTTAACAATTCACAACTATACAGAGAAAGTGGATGAGTAAGTTGCAAATACCATAAAGGAGCAGCTGAGCGTAAGAGTCATAACGTCGCTATTGATGAGTGTGTAAATACTCATCATTTTTACCTTTTCTGAGCTGCCAAAACATCTAAAAACACTCAATATTGAATCAAAATAGTGAAAATATCCCAGAAAAGTGTTTTACATGTTTCAAATGCAAAATAATCAAAAACAGATGAAAAACGCATGAAGTTTGCATAATTGGCAGTTTCAGTCCCTCAACTTTCAAAAGTTATCAAATCTAGTCCCTAGTTATTCTAAAAACTTGAAAAAGTCACCAAAGGACCTTTTAAATCAAAAAGTTATACAATTAGTCCTTTGGTGCAAAGTTTCACAAAATGTCAAGTTTAGTCCCTGAACTTTGAAAATTGTCAAAAATGGTCCCTGGGATATTAAAAACTTTGAGAAAAATAAATTTTGTCCTTGCACTAATCTTTTATGGCAGAATTAGTCCCTGGTGAAATTTAAATGGAAAAGTCAACTTTGGTCCATGTACTATTCACAACTTGGCAAGAAAGACCCCTTGAGTAAACTTTGGAAGAATGCCAAGTTCAACCCCAACTTTCGATAAATTACAAAATTAGTCCTTGTGAAATCTTAAACCAAACCGGACCCTTACTATTACCCAAAATAATAAAAACCAAATCCAATCCATAAATCCCACCCAAGCCCACTTTCCTTTCTTTTTGGCCCAATCTACAACGCAGCCCACCAACACCCCAAATAACACAACCGGGGTCAAACTTTGACCCCCTTGGTCAAAGCCGGTCAAACACCATCATCTTCCCTCTCCAGCCTCCCCCATACCCCCATAACCTGCCAAACTCCACCACCCCTCACTTGCATTAAATGCATCATCACAAACCCACCACCCTCACCCAACTAGGCAACCCACAATTAATGTTTCCCCCACCCCCTACACGCTAAACAGTCCCAATTGCTCCCATTATTTTTTGGCGCGAAAAAATTTCAAAGGCTGAGATTGGTTTAAAGTGATCCAACGGTTCAGATACTTGATGGGAAATGATCAGAGGCTTAAGAGAACCATAATGGACATCTATAAAAGGCAGAAGAAAGCAAGGAAGCAAGTGTGTAGTCATTTTTAGTAAAAATTAGTGTCGAATTAAGTCAAGCTTTCAAATTTAGTGTAATTTTTATAATTCAAGTGTTGTAGTAGCTGTTTTATTGTAATCCAAGTCTTTTTAAGTTATAAAATTCCAAATTTCAGTTCTGTTCTTTGATATTGCAACTTATTCAAATTCTGCATTTCTTATTAAGCTTAGTTGTCACTTATATCAAGAAACATGGACTGAGATAGGATCACTTAGGTTCCTTAAGCTTGTTAAAGCTTATAGAGACAATTAAAACTCAGTATTACTAGAAAAACATCAAAAATATAAAAAAGTCAAAATTATTCAACTGTGTTTGCTTTTGAGTTGTTTTCAGGTATTGAGAAGCATTAGTGGGCAAGATTGGAAGTGGATTTGGCCTATCTAAAGATAGGCATCAGTGGAAAACTCCTTGTTCATGCTAGGAGTGGTTTGTAAGAATTTGCTCATTTAAATTTTCCTCTAAAAACTTAGTTTCTGATTTCTTGCTTGTATCTGATAATCTGTGTTTGATTGTGCTTATTTGAGTTCTGTTTAGTTAATTTGTAGCTTAAAATATTCAACTTGTTCATTAGATCTTGTAGTATTTAAAATCCTAGATTTAACAGTCAAGTTTGCATAAGTAGTATAATTGTGTGTTCTTGGTTGCTCACTATTTCTAAACACTCAATTAGGTCTAATACTTGATAAAAAGTTGAATTGGAACAAGCTCATAAGCTTTGACAGCCCTTAGCTTCTTAAAACACAAAACAGTCTTACTTAAGAGGGTGTTTGGCTTATGTTTGTTCAGGGTACACCAGGGTGATTTCATTGTTGTTTGTTGTTTCTCTCAGTCACATTAGGTATCACTAGGACTAATCAAGCATAAAAAGTGATAGGTTTAATACAAAAAAGTAAAAATCACCCTCACCACCCCATTGTCTGTTAACTGTTGGGACTTAGGCTCCCAAATCCCATCATTTCATTTTAAAAGTTGTTGTTTTTCATTAATTTGGTCTTTTCGTAGCTTATCATAACATATTAAATTAGTTTAGATCATCAGAAATCCATTTAAGTCAAAGTTCAAGTGTTTATCAAAAAGTCAACATTGCACATCTCAGGTTTTCCTAAAAACTCCAAGATTTTTGTATAATTTAGCATTGAGGTTTAAAGGTTGAAACTTGTTCCTAATTGAAGTATACCATCTCATATTTAAGGTCCCATAATCACTTGATTTTTGTGATTTTTTGTGTGGGATCCACACAACCCCAAAGTCACTTGCAGGGAGACTGACCTCCCCTGCACCAGCATACCATCTCACCACCACCACTTTGGTGGTTGACTGTGGCCAACTCAGTGGGCCCCAGTGGTTCATTTTTGGTTTTCCCAACCCCCTCCTACCAGGGATCATAGTTTGACCCTTTGGTTGACCTAGGAACAAGTGGACCCCACCTGGAATCCACCTCAAAGATTGTCCCATTTCTGTGTTAAGTTTCAGTTTGCATAAGTGCTTATTTCATTCCCAATAGCTTATCAGTGATCATTGCTTGTTGTTTTCAGCTTATTTAAGTTTTTTTAGCTTATTTGTACCTAGTTTTACCATTTTGAACCCCACATTCAGCCATTTGTGCTTATTTGCCTACTTGGTCAACAAAAGTCAAACTGCTTAAGTAAAGGGGGTGCATACTGCTTATTTTTAAGCCAAATAAAAAGTTGTTTTACAAAAGTTTCTTGTTTTCATCTTATATTTAGCTGTCTAAAAGAAAAACACCAAAAATCAAAACATAAAAATAGTGATAGCTTCTATTTAATAGAAACTATCTTTTTCATTTTTCATTTTAGCTTATTTATCAGCACTTTTCCATTTTTATAATTTTCTTAATTTCCTAGTACCTTTAAGTAGTTAAAATAATTTTCTTAGATTTTTCCTAATCTGTTTACTATTTATTAGATTTAAAAGTAGTTTAAATAATTAAATAAGTAATAATAGTAATTAATTAGTTTTCTTAAATTTTTAGTAACAACAGTAGGTTTTTATAATTTTTCTAAGTTATATAAATTATTTTAGACTTTTAGAAAATATATTTTTAGTTTCTACTGTTCATTTTCCATTTTTCTTATTTTAATGATTTAAATTAGATTTAAATTAATTAAAAGGTAATTAATTAGTGGATTAGCCTTAAACATAATTTTTAGAAGTTTTTATAATTTTGTAGGATTCCTGTGATGGTTAAATAATTTTTTAAATTTTCTCATAATTTTCTAAGTTAGTTTAGTATTATTTTTAATTTAAAATAGTTTAATTAGTTTAATTAAGTTAAATAGTTTTTAATTAATAAAAAACTCATAAAAAGACAAAAATGTTTATTTTTATTTTTTTATACTTTCTTCAAGTTCAATTTTAAATTTAGAAATTGTTTTTACAAATTTGTAGTTTAATTTGTAATCCTTGTAATTTTTAGCTAATTAAAATTAGATTTAAATTAGATTTAAATTAGTTTAATTAATTAAATAATATTTAAATAGTAAAATAATCATTTTTATAATTTCATTTTTAATTTTCTTTTAATTTTAAGTTTCAATAGTTTCAAAAGCACCCCCTGTAGTTTGTAATTTACCAAATTCCACTTTTCTGTCTGTTACGTATTTTAAATTGTAAATTTGTGCATATATCTGTATATCTGTTATTTGTGAATATTATATATGTGTACAAATACCAAAATATCAGTAGCAAAATCAATTCCATATCATCTGGGCTACTGTTCTCAGTGCCACTCATTCCTAAACGATTTCAAATAACACCATTTCAATCTCGCTGGGACTTAACGACCCGGGGACACACTATACTATCACCAGAGAATTGGAACGAGGCTGTCTTTGACTTATTGACCTTGGTCAATAATATCTGACTGCTTTCGCATCAATCAAAATTTGCCGCCGCTGCCGGGGAGGTTGTTGCGTCTTTTAAAAAATCGTTTTAAATTTAGTGGTTTTCAAAACCCTCCCTGTATAAATTTCACTAAAATTTGTAAAAAGTTTTTGTAAAAATATAATCATATCAAAAAAGTTCATTAACACTTTTCCTAAAGTGTTAAAAAAAAAAAAAAAAAAAAAAAAAAAAACTGTGAAGTTAAATTACTTCGTTTTCTTTAAGATTACAACCTGAAACAGTTAGTTTAAGGTAAGTTTTGACATTAAATTGCGAACTGAAGAGGAAACCTATTTACTTCCTCCCGCTAGCCTGCGAGTAATCTTAAAAGAACGATTTCGATTAACGAATCAGTTCCAAAAATATTTCCCAAGTTTCCTGCACACACACCCATAAGCCTAAAGCAGTTTTTCAAATTAATAAATACATAAAATCTTACCACAGCAAACCAAGGCTGAACACCTACCAACTGGGGGTGTGGACATAATAAGTTCCCAAACTTAAGATTAAAACTTGCCTTTATATCCTTGTGAGTGGTGTACCTTTTTTAAAGAAGCCATTCACTTGTGATAATTGGTTTAAGTTCACTGTGGTTTTGCCTCGATCTTGTTTTGAAAAATTGTTTTTAGTGCATGCGCACTCGGTCACAAACAAAACGTAAACTTCAGAAAAACGTACCCGAGCTACGTTCTGATACACAAGAACCAAAGACCGAAATGGCCGCTGGGCCACCACCACCATTACCACCCCCTAACCCTCCCAGGGATGTGCCAGCTCCCGATCTCCGAACGATGGAGGAGCTGTGCCAGCCTACCATACAAGGTCGGGGTGGGCCTATTGCACCACTCACTATTGAGGCTACGGACTTTGGCCTCAAGCACCACATGATCCAACAAGTCCAGAATTCGTGTCAATTTCACGGATTACCGGGTGACGATGCTAACAAGCATCTTGACAAATATCTTACGGTCACCCAAAGCATGAAACAACATGGTGTCACCGATGATGCCCTCCGGCTGTACCTCTTCCCTTATTCTCTCACTCATCATGCCACTGCATGGTTTGACCGACTTCCAAAGAATTCTATTCGTACCTTTGATGAAATGGTAAGCAAGTTTTTAGCAAAATATTTTCCACCTTCCATGGTTACCAAGTTACGAAATGATATCAGCAACTTCCGGCAACGTCCCGATGAGTCTCTTTTTGAGGCTTGGGAACGTTATAAGCTAGCTATCGGTGCCCTAAGCACAATATGTTACAAGTTACCATCATAGATACCTTCTATAATGGTCTGACATTGAGGCACCGGGATATTCTAAATGCTGCTGCTGGTGGGACCTTTATGAAAAGGCGTCCCAAAGAGTGCTATGACTTGATTGAGAACATGACTGCCCACCATAACTTTTGGGATTCCTCTGCTGAGAAGGATGCGTCATGTAATTCAGTCACTCCTTCATCGTCATCTCCTGAAATAATTGCTCTTACCAAAAAGATGGATGATATTTCTACGGCTGTGTTGAGAATGAACCAAACGATGCAAAATCAGGTTCAAAATCAACAAGTGAAAGCCGTGGCCCGAAGTTGTGAAACTTGTGGGGGCCCACATCTTTATTCCGAGTGTCCAGCTACTGCTGGCTTTCCTCAAGAGAACGTTTATGCTGCTCACGGTTCCTACAACACGGGGGGTAATTCTTACCAACCGCAAGGGGAGCGTAATCTCTTAAGCTATCGTTCCAACAATTTTCTCGGACCTCCCGGTTTTAACCAAAATCAAAACCGTAACTCGAATCAGAATTTTAACCAAGGTCAAAACTCAAATTTCCAAAACCCGAACCAAAATCAAGGCCAGTTTAATCAAAACAATTTTCAAAATGGCAATCAAAACCAAGGTTTTCAAGGAAATTTTCCAAGAAACCAAAATCAAGGAAATTACAATCAGGGTAATTTCAATCAGAGAAACAATTTTCAGGGTAACAACAATCAAAATCAAGGGAATTTTCAAAACAATCGTGTTCAAAATCCTCCTCAAAACGTTGTTCCACCCTCGTCTTCCTCCGATGAAGTGCTAAAACAATTCATGAAAGCACAAGAGGAGACGAATCGTTTATTGATCAGCAAGATCTCTGAGCTTCAGAAGTCTTTAAATGATCGACCCTCGGGCCCGGGTACACTACCGAGCAACACGATCGCTAACCCGAGGGGCGATGTCAAAGCGATCACCACCCAAAGTGGGGTATCATACAATGGACCCGCGATTCCCTCTACCTCTTCTTCTCCTCCTACTAAGGTAGCGGAACGTGAACCTGAGGTTACCACGGACACGGTACTTCCTACTAATAACGGAGGTATCAACAACTTCCACCCTCAAGTTGTCCCGGTCCCGGCTCGTAAGCCGAAAGTTGTATTTGATCCTCCTGTGAGTTCTGATGAAATTCCAAAGAATAATCCTAAGCCTTCAATTCCATATCCTTCACGTATGAATGATCAAAAGAACCGCGAAAAAGCTAACCATCAGATGGAAAAATTTTATCAAATTTTCCAAGAATTACACTTTGATATTAGCTTTGCGAATGCTCTTCTTCTCATGCCCAAGTTTGCTTCGACAATCAAAAATCTGATAAGCAACAAAGAAAAACTCTGTGAGATGGCAAAAACTCCACTTAATGAGCATTGCTCAGCAGTGCTCTTGAAAAAGCTTCCCAAAAAGCTTGGAGATCCCAGGAAATTTCTCATTCCTTGTATTTTCCCAGGGATGGTTGAATGCTTTGCCTTGGCCGATCTTGGCGCAAGCATTAACCTGATGCCTTACACAGTCTGGAAAAGACTCTCTCTTCCTGCTCTCACTCCGACCTGCATGACACTCGAGCTTGCAGACCGTACTATATCCCGTCCTCTCGGCATTGCCGAAGATATCTTCGTGAAAGTAGGAAAGTTCCATTTTCTGGCAGATTTCGTGATTGTTGATTTTGATGCTGACCCAAGAGTTCCTCTCATTCTCGGGAGGGAATTCTTAAGAACGGGTCGTGCTTTAATCGATGTATTCGAAGAAGAAATCACTCTACGTGCTGGTGGCGAAGCCATCACATTCAATCTTGATTAGACTTCAAGATACTCCTCCAACTATGACGCTGAATCGGTTAACCGAATTGACATCATCGATGTTGCGTCTGAGGAGTATTCTCAAGAAGTCCTTGGTTTCTCATCCAGTGGCAGTCTTTCTACTGATCCTATCATTTCTGACCCTTCCCCTTCCCTCACTCCGTTTGAGGGAAGTGACTTCCTTCTGGAAGAGGTCGAGGCTTTTCTTGCTCAGGATAGCTCAATCCCAAGTGGGGTTGATGAAAACTATCTTGACCCGGAGGGGGACATTCTTCTCCTTGAAAGATTGTTAAATGACGATCCTTCACCCTCTCCGTCTCCAAAAATACTTCATAAAGTGGAAGTCAAAAATGTTGAAATAACTGAAGACTTTCCCGAGGTTGAGCTCAAGGACTTGCCTCCTCATCTAGAATATGCATTTCTGGATAGTGATAATAAATTACCCGTCATTATTGCTAAAGACTTAAAAGATGAGGAAAAGGCAACACTTCTAAAGGTTCTTAAAGAAAACAAACAAGTAATTGCTTGGAAACTTTCCGACATTAAAGGCATAAGCCCGGACTTTTGTACACATAAAATCTTAATGAAGGATCACTTTAAGCCAGCAGTGCAACAACAGAGAAGGGTAAATCCCAAAATCCATGAAGTTATCAAACAAGAGGTTCTTAAACTTCTTGATGCGGGATTGATTTATCCTATATCTGATAGTCCTTGGGTTAGCCCAATTCATTGTGTTCCTAAAAAGGGTGGCATTACCGTTGTCACCAACGAGGATAACGAGTTGATTCCAACTCGTTTGGTCACGGGTTGGCGTATATGTATTGACTATCGAAAGTTAAATGAAGCCACCCATAAAGACCATTTTCCTCTCCCTTTTATGGACCAGATGCTCGAAAGACTTGCGGGGAATGAATACTACTGCTTCCTCGATGGTTTTTCGGGTTACTTCCAAATCCCCATTGATCCCCAGGATCAAGAAAAGACTACCTTCACATGCCCCTACGGAACTTTTGCTTACAGACGTATGCCTTTCGGCTTATGTAATGCACCAGGCACGTTCCAGAGGTGCATGATGTCTATCTTTTCCGAAATGATCGGGAAAACCATGGAGGTATTCATGGATGAATTTTCAGTCATCGGGGATTCATTCCAGTCTTGTCTCTCCCACTTGGAACAGATGCTTAAACGTTGCAAAGAAACGAATCTAAGTCTCAACTGGGAGAAGAGCCACTTTATGGTCATGGAGGGCATTGTCCTCGGCCATAAAATTTCAAAAAACGGGATTGAGGTTGACAAAGCCAAAATCGATGTCATTGTTAAATTACCTCATTCCACCACCGTTAAAGGTGTTAGGAGCTTTTTGGGTCATGCCGGCTTCTACCGTAGGTTTATCCAAGATTTCTCTAAGATTGCCCGGCCTATGACCCATCTCCTCAAGAAGGATGCTCCTTTCATCTTCACTCCCGAGTGCATCGAAGCTTTTGAAACATTAAAGAAAAAGCTTACCGAGGCACCAATTCTTGTTCCCCCCGATTGGGACCTACCTTTTGAGCTTATGTGCGATGCTAGTGATTTTGCCATAGGTGCGGTCTTGGGGCAACGTAAAGCAAAATACTTTCAGCCTATACACTACGCAAGCAAAACTATGACCGAGACTCAAGGTCATTACACCACCACTGAAAAAGAACTCCTAGTTGTGGTGTATGCCTTTGAAAAATTCCGGCCATACTTAATCCTGACTAAATGCGTAGTGTATACGGATCACTCGGCTTTGAAGTACCTATTTGCAAAGCAAGATGCAAAGCCGAGACTTCTCCGTTGGGTTCTCCTCCTCCAAGAATTTGATATCATTATCCGTGATAAAAAAAGGAGCTGAGAACCTTGCTGCTGATCATCTCTCACGATTAGAGAACCCTCATCAGGATGTGTTCGAGAAAAAGGAAATAAATGAAACATTTCCTCTCAAAACACTCAATGCGGTTGCTTTTCATGGTGACTCTATTACCCCATGGTTTGCCGACTTTGCAAATTACCATGCGGGTAACTTCATCGTTAAGGGGAGGACGTCCCAACAGAAGAACAAATTCTTCAAAGACGTTAAAAATTACTTTTGGGACGACCCCTTTCTCTTCAAAATCTGTGCCGATCAAGTCATCAGGCGATGTGTATACGGACAGGAAACCGCTGATATTCTCAAGGCTTGCCATGCTGGACCCACCGGGGGCCACCATAGTCCTAACTACACCGCCAAAAAGTTGTTTGATTCCGGTTTCTATTGGCCCACGATCTATAAGGATGCCCACGAGTTAGTCAAAGCTTGTGATGCTTGTCAGCGTCACGGGAATATTTCACAAAAGAACGAAATGCCACAAAATGCCATTCAAGTTTGTGAAATCTTTGACGTCTGGGGCATTGATTTTATGGGGCCATTCCCATCTTCTCGTGGAAACAAATACATTCTCGTGGCTGTTGACTACTTGTCAAAATGGGTTGAGGCTAAGGCCTTACCCACTAACGATGCCCGAGTTGTTGTGAAATTTCTGAAATCCCTCTTTGCTGGTTTTGGAACTCCACGTGCCATCATTAGTGATCGCGGTACTCACTTTTGCAATGATCAATTCGCAAAAGTCATGCTTAAGTACGGTGTTACTCATCGTCTTTCTACCGCGTATCACCCACAAACAAGTGGGCAGGTGGAGGTTTCCAACCGTGGTATAAAACGGATTCTTGAGAGGACAGTAGGTGAAAACTGTGCTTCCTGGTCGGATAAACTAGATGATGCACTCTGGGCCTTCCGTACAGCTTACAAAACACCCATCGGGTGTACTCCATACAAGCTTGTATACGGGAAGGCGTGTCATTTACTGATTGAGCTCGAGCACAAAGCCTACTGGGCCTTGAAACATGCAAACTATGATCTTCATAAAGCGGGTGATCACCATAAGGTTCAACTCAATGAATTAAACGAACTTCGTGATCAAGCCTACGAGAACTCTTTGATCTACAAAGAAAAGACAAAGAAGATTCACGACTCTAAGATTAAGAACCGCGTTTTCAACGTCGGTGACAGAGTCCTTCTTTTCAACTCAAGATTAAAGATCTTCTCGGGAAAATTAAAAACCCGATGGACTGGACCATTCACTATTGCTAAAGTATATCCATACGGGACTGTTGAGTTATCTCAACCCGAAGGTCCCAACTTCAAAGTGAATGGTCATCGATTGAAACATTATTTTGGAGAGGACATACCACCCATGGTTGTCCCGGATCTCCAAACTTTCCTCATGAACCAATGAATTCGGGGATCGAGTCAAGCTAGTGACTCGGTGAACAAAAATTAGCAACATATATGGGGTTTCACCCGTAATTCTGACTTCTTTCTACTTTCTACCACTCTAGTGTGGGGGAGTGGCTGTCCCCCACCTTTTGAAAAGTAAATATGTATATAAGTTTCAATTCAAAAAAAAAAAAAAAAAAAAAAAATTGTGTGATTGTATGTACAGATAAATAAAGTGAAAAATAAAATCGATATTTCCACAGTTAGTTTCGAATATTAGCTTTTGCCGTTCAGAGATTCGGCATAATAGCCGGGACTTTGAATATTGAGGACAATATTCAATTCTAGTGTGGGGGGGAAAATTCTTACGAATTTTATCACAAAACTTTCTAAGTACCCCCATTTTTAGGCCTAAAATTTTACAAAAATTTTTCACTTTATTTCAAAATTTTTGTGGTAATCAGTCCGCCAAAGTCTAAATGACAAATGGATTGGCTAGTCCAAGAGCAAACTGCTCTTGGTAAAGACATCTCAAACCCGTTGATGGCTTGCAATTTGCCAAAAATTGTATGGTTCCTCAACTCCCCATATCCCATAAAGCGAATGAGTTGGCTAGCCCACAAGATTATGGCTTGTGGTAAAGGCCGTGGAAAATCCATAATTGGTAATCAGCTCACCAAGATGTTGACTTTGTCCATCAAGATGCTGGCTAGTCTAGAAGCAAACGGCTTTTGGTAAAGACTAATCAAATCCGTTGACAGCTAGTGGTTCGCTCAAAATCACACGGTTATCAGGTGTGCCACAGTTCTTACACCTGGCTACTACAGAAGTGATGGCTTTTGGTAAAGAGATTTTCAAATCCATCAGGTTTTTCTCAAAAGATTGCTAGGTACTAGCAATGTTTTAGTGTGGGGGATTGATGAGTGTGTAAATACTCATCATTTTTACATTTTCTGAGCTGCCAAAACATCTAAAAACACTCAATATTAAATCAAAATAGTGAAAATATCCCAGAAAAGTGTTTTACATGTTTCAAATGCAAACTAATCAAAAACAGATGAAAAACGCACAAAGTTTGCATAATTGGCAGTTTCAGTCCCTCAACTTTCAAAAGTTGTCAAATCTAGTCCCTAGTTATTCTAAAAACTTGAAAAAGTCACCAAAGGTCCTTTTAAATCAAAAAGTTACACAATTAGTCCTTTGGTGCAAAGTTTCACAAAATGTCAAGTTTAGTCCCTGAACTTTGAAAATTGTCAAAAATGGTCCCTAGGATATTAAAAACTTTGAGAAAAACAAATTTTGTCCTTGCACTAATCTTTTATGGAAGAATTAGTCCCTGGAGAAATTTAAATGGAAAAGTCAACTTTGTTCCATGTACTATTCACAACTTGGCAAGAAAGACCCCTTGAGTAAACTTTGGAAGAATGCCAAGTTCAACCCCAACTTTCGATAAATTACAAAATTAGTCCTTGTGAAATCTTAAACCAAACCGGACCCTTACTATTACCCAAAATAATAAAAACCAAATCCAATCCATAAATCCCACCCAAGCCCACTTTCCTTTCTTTTTGGCCCAATCTACAACGCAGCCCACCAACACCCCAAATAACACAACCGGGGTCAAACTTTGACCCCCTTGGTCAAAGCCGGTCAAACACCATCATCTTCCCCCTCCAGCCTCCCCCACACCCCCACAACCTGCCAAACTCCACCACCCCCACTTGCATTAAATGCATCATCACAAACCCACCACCCTTACCCAACTAGATAACCCACAATTAATGTTCCCCCTACACGCTAAACAGTCCCAATTGCTCCCATTATTTTTTGGCGCGAAAAAATTTCAAAGGCTGAGATTGGTTTAAAGTGATCCAACGGTTCAGATACTTGATGGGAAATGATCAGAGGCTTAAGAGAACCCTAATGGACATCTATAAGAGGCAGAAGAAAGCAAGAAGGTAAGTGTGTAGTCATTTTTAGTAAAAATTAGTGTCGAATTAAGTCAAGCTTTCAAATTTAGTGTAATTTTTATAATTCAAGTGTTGTAGTAGCTGTTTCATTGTAATCCTAGTCTTTTTAAGTTATAAAATTCCAAATTTCAGTTCTGTTATGTGATATTGCAACTTATTCAAATTCTGCATTTCTTATTAAGCTTAGTTGTCACTTATATCAAGAAACATGGACTGAGATAGGATCACTTAGGTTCCTTAAGCTTGTTAAAGCTTATAGAGACAATTAAAACTCAGTATTACTAGAAAAACATCAAAAATATAAAAAGTCAATATTAGTCAACTGTGTTTGCTTTTGAGTTGTTTTCAGGTATTGAGAAGCATTAGTGGGCAAGATTGGAAGTGGATTTGGCCAATCTAAAGATAGGCATCTGTGGAAAACTCCTTGTTCATGCTAGGAGTGGTTTGTAAGAATTTGCTCATTTAAATTTTCCTCTAAAAACTTAGTTTCTGATTTCTTGCTTGTATCTGATAATCTGTGTTTGATTGTGCTTATTTGAGTTCTGTTTAGTTAATTTGTAGCTTAAAATATTCAACTTGTTCATTAGATCTTGTAGTATTTAAAATCCTAGATTTAACAGTCAAGTTTGCATAAGTAGTATAATTGTGTGTTCTTGGTTGCTCACTGTTTCTAAACACTCAATTAGGTCTAATACTTGATAAAAAGTTGAATTGGAACAAGCTCATAAGCTTTCACAGCCCTTAGCTTCTTAAAACACAAAACAGTCTTACTTAAGAGGGTGTTTGGCTTATGTTTGTTCAGGGTACACCAGGGTGATTTCATTGTTGTTTGTTGTTTCTCTCAGTCACATTAGGTATCACTAGGACTAATCAAGCATAAAAAGTGATAGGTTTAATACAAAAAAGTAAAAATCACCCTCACCACCCCATTGTCTGTTAACTGTTGGGACTTAGGCTCCCAAATCCCATCATTTCATTTTAAAAGTTGTTGTTTTTCATTAATTTGGTCTTTTAGTAGCTTATCATAACATATTAAATTAGTTTAGATCATCAGAAATCCATTTAAGTCAAAGTTCAAGTGTTTATCAAAAAGTCAACATTGCACATCTCAGGTTTTCCCAAAAACTCCAAGATTTTTGTATAATTTAGCATTGTGATTTTTTGTGTGGGATCCACACAACCCTAAAGTCACTTGCAGGGGGACTGACCTCCCCTGCACCAGCATACCATCTCACCACCACCACTTTGGTGGTTGACTGTGGCCAACTCAGTGGGCCCCAGTGGTTCATTTTTGGTTTTCCCAACCCCCCTCCTACCAGGGATAATAGTTTGACCCTTTGGTTGACCTAGGAACAAGTGGACCCCACCTGGAATCCACCCCAAAGATTGTCCCATTTCTGTGTTAAGTTTCAGTTTGCATAAGTGCTTATTTCATTCCTAATAGCTTATCAGTGATCATTGCTTGTTGTTTTCAGCTTATTTAAGTTTGTTTAGCTTATTTGTACCTAGTTTTACCATTTTGGACCCCACATTCAGCCATTTGTGCTTATTTGCCTACTTGGTCAACAAAAGTCAAACTGCTTAACTAAAGGGGGTGCATACTGCTTATTTTTAAGCCAAATAAAAGGTTGTTTTACAAAATTTTCTTGTTTTCATCTTATATTTAGCTGTCTAAAAGAAAAACACCAAAAATCCAAACATAAAAATAGTGATAGCTTCTATTTAATAGAAACTATCTTTTTCATTTTTCATTTTAGCTTATTTATAAGCACTTTTCATTTTTATAATTTTCTTAATTTCCTAGTACCTTTAAGTAGTTAAAATAATTTTCTTAGATTTTTCCTAATCTGTTTACTATTTATTAGATTTAAAAGTAGTTTAATTAATTAATTAAGTAATAATAGTAATTAATTAGTTTTCTTAAATTTTTAGTAACAACAGTAGGTTTTTATAATTTTTCTAAGTTTTATAAATAAATTTAGACTTTTAGACAATATTTTTTTAGTTTCTACTGTTCATTTTCAATTTTTCTTATTTTAATTATTTAAATTAGATTTAAATTAATTAAAAGGTAATTAATTAGTGGATTAGCCTTAAACATAATTTTTAGAAGTTTTTATAATTTTGTAGGATTCCTGTGATGGATAAATAATTTTATAAATTTTCTTATAATTTTCTAAGTTAGTTTAGTATTATTTGTAATTTAAAATAGTTTAATTATTTTAATTAAGTTAAATAGTTTTTAATTAATAAAAAACTCATAAAAAGACAAAAATATTTATTTTTATTTTTATACTTTCTTCAAGTTCAATTTTAAATTTAAAAATTGTTTTTGCAAATTTTTAGTTTAATTTGTAATCCTTGTATTTTTTAGTTAATTAAAATTAGATTTAAATTAGATTTTAATTAGTTTAATTAATTAAGTAATATTTAAATAGTAAAATAATCATTTTTATAATTTCATTTTCATTTTCAATTTTCTTTTAATTTTAAGTTTCAAAAGTTTCAAAAGCACCCCCTGTAGTTTGTAATTTACCAAATCCCACTTTTCTGTCTGTTACGTGATCTAAATTGTAAATTTGTGCATATATCTGTATATCTGTTATTTGTGAATATTATATCTGTGTACAAATACCAAAATATCAGTAGTAGAATCAATTCCATATCATCTGGGCTACTGTTCTCAGTGTCACTCATTCCTAAACGATTTCAAATAACACCATTTCAATCTCGCTGGGACTTAACGACCCGGGGACACACTATATTATCACCGGAGAATTGGAACAAGGCTGTCTTTGACTTATTGACCTTAGTCAATAATATCTGACTGCTTTCGCATCAATCAAAATTTGGCGCCGCTGCCGGGGACAACGTGCACTTGCATGCGGCGATGTATCATGACCTGTGTATTTGTTGGTGACTCCTCCCAAACCAACCTCACAGATCAACCAGGAATGGTCAACAGGTCAAACTTGAGTGGGAGTAGTGATCAATTTATGATCCGGTGTAAGCACAGTGTTTTCCCGGGTCGTTATGTCCCGATGAAATTGAAATTGTATTTTGAAAAACGTTTGAGGGATTCAATAATTGAGAAAGTAACAGATAATGATTTGGAGTTGATTAAACTACTGGAATTGAATGGGATTAAGCAAAATAAACAGTATTGACAATTACAGGAAACAGATATATATAAACGTAAACCAAATTTAAATAAACGTAGCTGCGTATAAAGAAAAATGTGAGATTTAAGCAGAAATAAACTACAGGGGGGTGAAAATGACTTTTCTACAAACTTAATATTAAAAGAAAATTGTAATAAAAAGAATTTTTTTTGATTATTTTATTATTTAATATTAATTAAAAACTATTTAATAATTAATTTAAACTAATTTAAATTAAGAAAAATAATTAAATGAGTTAGAAAATTATGAAATTTTTTATAAAACTAATTAACCATCACAGGAATCCTAAAAATTATAAAAACTTTCTAAAAATTATAAATAAGCTAATTTAATAATTATTTACTTATTTATTAATTAAAACATATTTAAATTAATTTAATTATGAAAAATACTGAATCAACAGTAAAAATTATGAATTTTTTTCTAAAAGTACTTTATGATTTATAAAACCTAGGAAAAATATAAAAAGGCACTATTGCTTATAAATCAGCAGAAAGGAAATTAATTTTTTGGTTTTTTAATTAAAACTAATTAAAATTAAATTAATTATTATAAATACTAAATCTATTCAGAAAATTATGAAAATTTTTCTAAAACTATTTTAATATATTAGGAATTTAGTTAAAATATAAAATTGAAAATTGATTTTTGAAAAGCAGAAAAATAAGCCAAATGGTGTAAATACAAGCTATCACTTATTTTATATTTTGGTTTTTCTTATTTTTCTTTTACAAAACTATTTTAATACTAATATTAGGTAACTTTAACAAAGACAAACTTAATGGAGCTAAAAAATAAGCAGTGTGCAACTTAATGGTTTTGACAAATTGCTTAATTAAGGTTTTTGATGGATTTTGAGTGAAATAAGCTACTAACAAGCTACCAAGGACTAACTAGGCTATAACCAAATGATATGAACATAAAATAAGCTAAATCAACTGAATAAGCACACTGAATAAGCCACAGACCACAAATAAGCACTATCCTAAAACCTAAATACAAGTAGGTCAAAATGAAACATTTGCAGCCCTATGTGGGGCCCACAAGTTTGACCATGGGTCCAAAATAAGGATTGGTCAATTAAGTTGGGCTGGGGGGCTATCCAATAAGCCAATAAGGAGACCCAGAGGTCTACAAATAAGCTTGGGGTAGGCTTGTGAAGTTGGCTTGGTCAACTGAGTGTCTCAGTAACTTGGTTGTAGTCGGGTCAACTTGAAGGCTACAATAAGCTATAAGCTAAGTGTCTGAGATCCAAAATAAGCTTTGATATGAAAAGCTAGACTAATGAGCTTTCTAAAAAACCAAATTTCAAGTCCTAAGGTGCACAAATAAGCTCAGGAGGAGCTTTTGAAGTTTAGCTTAAAAGGACAAGTGCCCTGGTGCAGGGTAGTATAGAATATGGATTTTCAAGTTCAGCTGTCAATCTTTAAGTTCCAAAAAGCTCAGGGGCTGATTATGAAAAATGAGATCAGGAAAATTCTTGGAAAAACTGGATTTCTGTCAAACCTAGCAAATTTGACTTTTTGATTCATGAACTAAGGTTGACCAAAATGGATTTTGATTGCTTCCTACTGATTTATGATGATGATTTAAGCTATTGTGAGACTAGATTAAGCAATACAAACAAGTAATGAACTAGTATGCAAGATTAATATACCCAAATCCTAATAGTTGATGAAATATAAGGATTTAAAGTTTATCAAACAAGGCCTGGATTTAATGATCAAACTAAGTTATTATGACCTAAAGAAACTGGCATGAACCAGAACTAACAAACAAATACTCCCTATTAATCACTAAGATCAGCAAATCCAAACACACTGATAAGAACTTTGATTTTTGGTTTTTGAAACAAATGATTGCTTAAGAGTGTAAAACTGATCAACAATGACTTAATATGGTCTAATAAGCTCAAATGAGCATAGAAATACATGTTACAACTACTAATGCCCAAGATGGCATAAAAATACTAAAATGGTAGTTAACTTAGGATTTTTGAGCCCAATGAGAAATAATGAACCAAGACCAAGTTTTAAGCTATATTACTACTAATACGCACCTAATAAGCACAAATCAACAGGAATAAGTACAGATTAAGCAGTTACACAGTAAAAATCAAAAATGAGAATTTGCTTACTAATTGCACTCCTGCTATTAACCAAGAACCAGACACCAAATACACAACCTATAGTCTCCCCTGAGACACTAAACCATGGCCATCCAAAATACACCATGCTCCTTGCAATCCTCCATCTTTAAACCTCATTTTTTATTTTTCATCAATTTTATTTATTTTTTTTGTATTTTTGAATTTTATGAGTAACTTTGGTTTAAATGATTCTAATGAATTATAAAAGCTATTAGATGAAAATATTTGAGCTTATGGATCCTTAAACAACAGCTTTCAACAACATTGAAATTTAAAAAGAGATTTTCAATATGGTAAAAATTGAATTCACGAAGAAAGCGTGGAATTAATGCTTGAAATAAGTCTCAAATACACAGAAAAGCTTGAAATTACAATTTAAAGCTAAGTTTTACACTAAGAATTGGAGATTACATGAAAACGACCTAAAACTATATTAATTAACTAACTGGTCTTCTCTTTGGCTTCTGATGATGTACCCTCCGATTAGCTCGAAGGACACCCCTTCGAGTGTAATCGCAACCTACATAATCGAAGGCTCTGGCTAGCCTCCTAAAACTTTCCTTGGCGTAAAACTAATCATCAATGATCTAGTTACCAAGTGGGAATTCGCCAATAGAAGGATTAAGCCCTTCGGGGTATCTCTCGATAAGTTTTATGGACGGAACAATGCCAAGTCCAATATTGGGAAGACCAAGTCTTACCCACGTCGCCTCTTCCTCTTTAGCACCCCCGCTAAACCCGGAGGAGTGGGGCACTAACCCCTAGCGGTTACCACAAATCATGAGACGCCCCCATGATCTCCATCAAACATGTGATCACTCTCCAGGACCGTTTTCTTCACCTATAAATAGTCCTGGACGATGAAAAATCTGGTATGCAATCTGTCTCACCTTACTTTACTACGCATATACTTAAACTCTCATACCAATCACTCATTCACACGCTGGAGGTGGTTCGCAGGGTCCAACCCCTGCGCAATCACTTAACGCAGTGTTTTAGTATTTCTTATTTCAGGTTATATACAAGCTTGGCGCAATCATAACACCCCTCATTTTCCTTTGATCACCATCAAAGGCCTGGTAGTGCAAAATATTGTACAATCAGCTTCCTTCTTTAATTTATAGAGATGTTTAGGGTTCCAAGTGGTCCTCTGTGTCTTTCCCACCCTTAATCTCAGCCATTGGATGATTAAAATTGATCCTAGCCCTCAATTGGTTTTTGGCAGGAAAATCTGTTTGTCCATTTGCCTACTTAAATTGCAACTAGAAGGGGGTGCATTAATTAGGGAGGTGATGTTAGGTAAGTAGTGGGGTTTGGGTGGTGGAAGTGACATGGATGGTGGGGGGAGGTGGATGGGACTGGGTGTGCAGGTGCAAGTGGAGAAGAAGGAGGGAAAGGGTGATCAAAGGGGGTTTTGCCCCGTTTTTATTAGTAAAAAGGGATGTGGGCTGGTAGGGTGTTGGGCTTAGGTTCTTAGTGGATCCGGCTTGGAGGTTGTGTTTGTTATTGTTTTGGATTGGATTTTTGGACTAATAATAACAAAGGTCCGTTTGGTTTAATGATATAACAAGGACCTATTTTGCAATTTTTGTTTTTTCAAGGACTGGAAATGAAAATTTTCCAATGTTATTCCAAGGGTGAGACTCGCCAAATTTGATAGTACAAGGACCATGAATGATAATTTTCCAAGATTTAATCCCAGGGACCAAAACTGCCAAACTTTAAAAGTTTAGGGACCAAACTTGTAATTTCTTCAAAACTGTAATCCAAGTATGAATTTTTGCTACTTTGTGATATTCCAAGGTCCTTTGTTGTTTAATTCCCAAATTTGAAATTCCGGGGACTAAATCTCCCAAAACTTCAAAGTTCAAGGACTAAACTTGTAATTTCTTTAAACTTTTCACCCAGGGACCAAACTTGATAACTTGTGAATTCCAAAGGACTCTTTTTTTGACTTTTCATCCAAATCCAATGCTCAGGGGCTATTTTTCTCAATTTCCAAACTTGAGGGATCATTTCTGCCAATTTTGCAAACTTTTGTTCAAAGGACTATTTTTGGCATTTTGTGATTCCACAAGTTGTGTTTTGACAATCTGAGCTCAAAAGTGGTAATTTGCTTCCCCGACTCTGGCTTTTGACCCGTTTTCCAAACTCGTGCTCGTTTTTGTCCTTTTTGGCCTGATTTTTGCCAATTTCTGAAATATCCGGTCATGCACGATCACAAACACAAAATCACAATATCTTTGGCAATTATGGTTAGTTTGTGTCTGTTTTGGTCTTAATTTAGCCAGAAAAGGTTGTTAGAATAAGCACACCAGTTGGAATAATAAATTTTGTCGGGGAAACCCTTTACGTTGTATGGTTTTCTTCACCAAGAAGAGAGCTTGCTGATTTAGTGAAGTAACTCTGAGTCGAAAACTCGTAGAGTGTAGTAGGGCGAAAAGAAGTTTTGTGACCAAACCACTATAAATCCTCATGTGTGGTCTAATATTTCTTTTATTTCTTGTCTTAGGTTTATTTAATCATATTATTATAACTTGTTTATAATAAGTTTCAAAACTAAGTCATTATAAAGACCAAAACTAATCAACCTCTTATAGTTTTCAATAAATGATATCAGTGCTACGTTATTAAAGATTTTTAAAATAAATTATTAAAAAAAAAAAAAAAAAAAAAAAAACTTGAATCAATCTATGAAATTAAAAATTTACAAAAAGGGGCAATTTATACAAAGACCATCACTTTTTGAAAGTGATGGCTTTATTAGTTAAAAATAGACTAGAAACTTATGTAGAATCAAAAGACATCGACCTTTGACATATTATCCTTGAGGATGAATGTGAGCCCGTTGTTAGAAACATAATCACACAAAAAGATGAATCACTTCCTTATAATCGTCAAAATGATGACATGAAGACAAGATTGCAAAAAATAACGAGGCTAAAATAGTTCTTTATAAAGTTTAACCTAAAAAGGAACATGAAAAAAAAATTATGCGTAAAACGGCTAAATAACTTGGGAATTCATCGTAGTCCTTCATCAAGGAAATTCCCACGTCAAGGGTCATAACATTTATCTTCGTATTCAACAATAAGAACAATTTTATATCCTTGGAGATGAAAGCACGATAGTGATTTGCTAGATTTAATATTATTATTAACTCTACTCTAAAAGCACTTGATGAAAGTTATTTTTGCAAAAATTATGTTACAAAATTTCTTAGGGCTCTTCATGGAGGTCAAAGGTAACGGCTATTAAAGAATCAAAGGACTTGTCATCACTTCCATTATACGAGATTGTCGGGAATCTTAAAGTATATGAAGTGGAGATGGAAAAAGATTCGAAAATTATCAAGCTCAAGAAATAGAAGCTTAAGTCTCTTGCACTAAAAGCCAAGCACTCCAAGAAGGAGTCACGTAATGATGAAAGCTCCACTACCAATAGTGAGGATGAAGAGTCTACAATGGTGGTTAGAGATCTCAAGAAATTATTTAAGAGGAGAGTAAAGTTTGTAAGATAACCTTACAATGAAAGGAAGACCTTTTAAAGGAATCATGAAGAAAAAGAGAAAGTTCAAAGGTGAAAGAAAAAGGGAATGATATAGATGGAGGGATCCAAACCATCTCATCGGTGAGTGCTCTAAACCACCAAAGAACAAAGATCAAAATGTTACACCCTGAAACCCATTTAGGTATTTTATTATTAAAATGGCTTAATATAAGTTTGACTGTAATATTTATGTGTTTGGAAACCTATTACGATTCATTAGTCAATAAGTTTAAGTGAAGTCAAACTAAAGGTCAAGTGTTAAAGTCATATGGGTATTTAAAGTTATATGTAGCCAAAGTCTCTTTTTTTTTTAAAAAAAAAAAAAGAAAAAAAAGAATACCCTTTAGGGACAAAAAGTTTCATATTGCAATACTTGTACAAGACTGTTACATGATGTCTACCTTATAATTTGCCTGAAATTTCAACAACCTTGCATTTTGTCTATTGTATCATGTGTATGACATGAGTAAGGAAAAAAGGATGGAAGAACAAGTTAGTCTTCATGATCAAATTGGAGGTGATTTAGTATCCCAATTCAAAAAATAAGTGCTTAGCTATCATTTCCCCAAGGTAAGTGTACCTAATCTTTTTGAATTTCACAATTTAAAGTTAGGGCTCATATGTCAAAATTGGGGATTTTGGGTAAACGAGGGGTTTTAGACAAATTCATGAAGTAATGTGTTAGAGATTTAAGTCCCTTTGGGATTTATGGGGTAAATTGATAATCTAATATGTTTGAAAGGATTATGTGCAAACAGCATAACGGGTTTCACATTTGCCTTCACAGAAATGTAGAAGGCTCACACCGGTGTACACTAAGCGAAATTGAGAAACGAGTTATGAAATGAAATGAGAGTAATGAGAAAATGAAATATAGTGGTATTTTCATTTAGGGGTTAACGGTAATTACCCGAAGTATAATATCTATCTAGGATAAATATTTGGGTTAAAAACGAAAAAACCATAAACCCTATAAGGGTTTTGGCGTCGATCAACCCTAGGAGGGGTGAGTTCGACTCCTTTCAAACTTGAATTACTTGTTGGACAAGTATAGAGATTCAAGAATATTCTTTGGTTACTTGTATATACTTATATATACTGATGATGTGTAATTTCATACATATTATTTTTGGTTTGATCTTTCTATTATTTCTTATCTTGCATTTATTTGTTCATATTATTATTACTTATGCATAATAAGCTTCAAACCTAAGTTTTTTTAAAGACCAAAACTATTCAACCCCCTTCTAGTTTTTCATAGTTTTTCATAGAGATAATAAAACAATACGTGTGTTAAAGACTCTAAACTGGTTAAACTTTTTGTATGGTTTAATTATATATTTGAAACGGTAGCAAATCTCATTAGAAGTACTTGTAAATACTCGACCCATCACGCGCATAAGGAGCAAAAAATAGAAAAACAACTTCCAAAATAAACAATGAAAAAAAGTTACTACATGTATGGAAACTTAAATAAAAGAGCAACGTAACAACCATGAGGGCATTGCCCCAGTACTATCACTCCCTCAACGCAAGTGTTAAGTTAACTCGTAAAGGAGGCTTTTATAGAAATTAGTCATGAGTTTATTCCCAACTTCTTAGGCTAGATCATTAAATAGGTGCTTATAAATTGTGTCTACGTTCTTGTGGAAGGGTCAGTGTGTATAAGCAAAACCGATGCACAATGTCAAGGTTTTCCCGCCAATCTAAATGTTTTAGAGAAAGAGCAACAATTTTTTTCTAAGTGATGATTGAATAAAAAAACTAGCGAGGAGATATACAATAAAAGACTAATGTGGATCTATAAAATAAAAGACTATTGCGGAGTCCAACTTAATAAGATTTGTGTTTGTGACCCATTAGTTAAACAAATAAAAAGATGATGTTTTCTATATATTAACCGAAGGCCATAACTTTAACTAATTTGTTAACTAAATTGATTGATGGATTTTCCATCTGTATAAAAATTTACTCCATATAGGTTTATAAAGACCATAGAATGACTCGAAGTAAAAAGAGCCCCAGGGTAGAATGATGATGAAGAAGTATTGTGGCATTTTCTTGTTCATCAACTCTAGATCAAAATGGCGGATCTTCATCTTTAGCGTTCCTTTCAGGGCTTGTGAGATTGGCATCTCCTGAATGGCTTTCACCTTGTCGGGATACATCTCACTCATCTTCTTCACAGGCTACACCATGACCGTTCCTAACAATCGGAATAGTGACACATGGACAGTTTCTTGGGCGCATTACCCAGGAAAAGTAGTTGACTGGCTCATCTTGAAATCAATTAATGACTCTTATTTCTACTTAACGGATCAACCACAAAGCTCCGGGCCAACCCTTACCAGTGATTCTCAGCTCCCCTACCATTCTGTCCTTCCAGGAGGAGATGGATGAATGGAAAGGAAGTAAACATGAGAGCTATTAATAAAAAGGCCATCTTGGACAAGCTTTAGAGGGGTTTTGTGTTGCTTATATTTTACAAGAGATGCTTACTAGAGCTCGCTAGGAAGTACTTGATACTATAATCTTTGGAGGAAGAATACCAACTCTTGAGGATGCTCCAAACTCTTTTTGGTTATTCGTCTGAGAACTACGATCTTTAGCTGAGCAGTCGTTACACCATTCATGCAGGTCGCTACTTATGAGAAAAAGAATTTCGCTACCTTAGGACAGTTAGAGTTACTACCACCATTTACAAAGGCTTCCGTTCATAACTTATAACAATTCTCCTTCCGAATTTCTAGCACCGGGCAGGTGTAAGACTCTATACATCATGTTACCACTTAGCAGAGTCCAGTCTTTTTAATAAACAGTCACTACCCCTGGTATGTGCCGCTTTCCTAATCAAAAGATATGAGAGCACCCCTTCTCCCGAAGTTATGGGGTTATTTTTCCGAGTTCCTTCGACTTGGTTCTCTCAAGCGCCCTAGTATACTCTACTTGTTCACCTGTGTCGGTTTGGGGTACGGTTAGTTCATCGGGTGGATCGCCCTCCCAATTCGAAGATTTTTCCTAAAAGTTTCAACCTTTTTGACTATGACAATAGTCACGACTATAAATAAACTAGTGACTATGTCAGGAGGTATGCTCTGCTCTCTCGCAACCTTACTCTAATAAAAAGACTAAAGGCCCCTACTGATGATTCAAATGGCGATCACTAAAATGAGAAAGGTTTGTAGACTTGTGACGCTGAATGAGACATTCGAAAACTAAAGCGCACATAAGAAAGTGCTTCAAAAAGTGTTAGCAAGTGTGCGAAACAGGAGCCCGACATGTTCGCCCGCTGGGCCGAGTGTTCGCCCACTTCATAGTCTTCGCCTTTAGATAATAAAAAGTGTATGCTCCTTAGGTCGCCAAACTACAACAAAACAGTGGCCCTTCTTCCTTCAATACCCTCGTTTATCAATGTTTTGAAATCTGGGTTCGAAATCGACCCGGTCGAGTCACCGGGCACCGGGTCAACCGGTTGGACCACCGGGTCAACCTGGTTTTCAATTTATTATTTTTTTATTTTTTTGACCGGGTCAACCGGTTCGACCGCCGGGTCAACCGGGTCGACCACCGGGTCAACCCGGGGTTTTATTAAAATTTTTGAAAAAATGAAACCCGGCCGGGTTTCTAGAACCGGGTTGACCCGGGTCACTCAAAACCCGGCGGGTCAAACCGGTTAACCCGGTTTTAGAAACCCGGGTTGGTTTGACCCGTTTTTTCGGCAGGAACCGGTTGAACCGGTTAACCCGGCCGGGTCGACCCGGGTTTCAAAACCTTGTCGTTTATACTTTTGGACCTACTTTCTTACTTTATGTTAGTAGATCATAAACTGGCTTTGCCTTTGCTAAAGCGATGCATACAAAAGAATGGGTTTCATCGGAAAAATCTCTTAAGAGAAGAAAGATCTACTCTAAGAAAAGGAGCGAGAGTCTGTTCCTTAAATTCGTTGTTCCTCAGTAGCTCAGTGGTAGAGCGGTCAACTATCATGTGACTGGTCGTTAGTTCAAATCCTCCGTTCAAATCCTACTTGCGGAGAATTTAGAGTTCTCGCTTTTTTGACCTTGTGCCCCGTGTCCTTCTCCTTAGTTTTCCCTTTTGAAGGAAATTAAAAAAAAAAATGTGAAAATCCCGATTACATTACCGCAGGCCAAAATTCAATTTTGAGATAAACGGAGAGGCGTCTATGTTCACGCTAACCCGGGAAAGTTAAATTTTTTATGCTCTAATGTACAAAGTTCTACCGGTGTTTCCGTTGTCGTTTGATCTGGACTCTTCCCTAGACATCCTAAAATGTTCACCCAACATGGTTTAAACACTGGCCTGTTCTAAGACCTTCGAGGTGACTTACCACTAGGCAACGTTGGAGATGGTTTTCTATATTGTTACTCAAATTATAACATCATGAGTAAATCCATTTTTTCAATAAGATAGATGAGACAATTTTACCAGTGACCATATATAATCGAGCTCTAATTTTTGTGGTTTCTTATTCCTCGGCCATTTGAGAACTTTTCTCCAAAGCTAGATAGCATTATCACCCGAATATAAATACATACGAGATTTCTCTTTCAATTCGTTGCTGCGTACTTGACACACCCAGCCTGACTGATCCAAACTCACTTGCTTTTTAAGTAAGTTTTTCCTTGTCGGCAACTTATATAGAGCGAAGTACATGATGTTGGTTTTCGATGGAATTAATTAGTCTGTTCCTCTGGATTTAACTGATGGTGTAATTATTTTACAAACGCTTGAAAAAAGTTTAATTATAATGAAGAAACAAAATTAGATTCAGAGAATACATATATATACTAAAATAAACATGATCAATACGTCATTTATTTGCTTTCTATTTCACACGAAAACAATATTTGATGATGACTTGATGGGTAATAGTAGATATACTTGTGTTGTTTTGATTTGCATTTGGTATGTACGTAATATGAAGACTATTATTATTCCATGCACAATTCATCCGATTAACAAGAATATGTCGACAATTTCAGATACAAAAGGTATGAAGAATAATTGATATTGAAAACATAATAACTGCTAGTTAAACCATAAAGTTGTTCAATCAACAACAATAAATCACATATAGGAAACTTGTATACCAGGAACCGTACACTTATTCAATTCTGACCTTTGAACATTTAGTTGCACGAGAGTGTACATTGTGCTATAGGTGGGATAGCTGAAAATATATGTATGCAACCGTATTCATCTCTTTGATTATTTAAATTCACGGTGCCTTAGACCAGGAAGATGTATTTTCTGGAAGTAGTCAGTCCAATTGATTGCCCTTGGATCAAAGTAGAAGATATTCTCCTCATCCCCCATTTCTCTAACCGCTCTACGTAGCTTTTCAGTATTGATATCATCATAGCTGCCACAGATTAAGTACATTTTGTAGCATTAGTCGACAAATTAAGAAGTCTTATGAACGGAACTCAGCTGAGTTTAAAAATTGGTAATCGATCAGTAACCATTTTTCTTTGATCTAAGTGTTAAAGATACTTACAAGCTTTTTGTGAACAGATAGGGTTTGTAAAGGTCCACTAGCCGCAGCACAAAGGTGATCTTTCGCTTAAGATTCTTATATGTTCCCGCAAAAGCTTGACAAGATATGAAATTAACAAACTGAAGTACCTAAAGCACACAAGACGTACAAAATCTTGTTAGTAGGGAGTTGAAATAAAATGTAATGGAAAGAAATAATAGAGGACAAACCTGCAGCGGAAGCAAGTAACGAAGAGCAATGTATCTATGGAAGCTTGCCATCGAGTTCAGTACCTTAACGTCACCAACTATGACAGCCTTACCGTCCTTTCCAATCCATGGATGCTCTGTAAAATACAAGTAGCCACATCGTTGGAGTGTGGTGAACTGCACAGGGTTTGATACTGATGATCCCACATGGTAAATTGTTTCACTAGAAGTTTGATTTGCATGAGCCGCTATTGATGTGATCATAGCATTCACCACCATGTCAGCCGGCACCTACAATTTTTATTCCCCTTCATTAGTTGGTCTATAAATGAGGGATGCTCGAAATGTGGTTGTATAAGCGAATTTGTTGCTTGAATATTGTGTTGAATGAACAATCTTTGAGTTATTTTAACTAAAAAACTCACAACATCATATACAGCTTCAGGATCTCCAAGGAAACACGTTAACTTGCCTTTTCCATAGCCAAGAGCCAAGCTATCAATCGTCCTGAAAAATGCGAAAACAAATAATGATAAACCTAAGGCATTTGGTCTAAATGGTATATGAGTTACTCACCAACCTAGAGGCTGTGGGTTCAAGCATCACTGAAAATATTTGTGAGATACATTGTATGATACTAGTTATAATACCCGTGCACGCGCGGGTTTTAAAATTTTTTTTAATGATATATTTTTATTTCTTAAAAAACAAATAATTTAATTTTTTTTGTTTGATTTATGATTTTTAAATATATTCATTTTATTATTAAAGATAATCATTTAAAAATTTTAATTTTGTTGTTAGTTACATCTTACCTATATTTTTTTGTATATATCTTCTACTTGTGTAGTATTGCATCTTATCTATATTTTTTTGTATTTATCTTGTACTTGTGTAGTATATCAACAAAACAAATTTTTAAAATTTTAAATTAAAAAATAATGATTAAAATATAATCTAATAAGGAAATATTTTTTTTCCGAAATACAAAAGTACAAATTAAGGGTTTTGTTTTATTATATAAAAGATAGGGTGTGAAAAAATTGACGTTAATAAAATATATATAATGATGATTTTCTTCTTTTCTTCTTTACTTGTAGGTTTTGTTTAAAAAAATATATGATTGACCATGCTTTTAATTTTGGTCAAACGGGTACCTATCAAGTCTTATAAATCATGTCGCTAAAAATAATGACTCTTCCGATATTGAGGACCGTTTATATTCCAGTCATAATCAAGTTTTACTATTTTAAAAAAGGGGAATTACATGTATACTCAATAAAATTTGTATATTTTGCTAAAATACAATTTTAATACATAAAATATAATAGTGTTCAAATACTTCTGAGCAAATATGCAAATATGTAAGTTTTAATAAATATATATGTAATTGCCCCATTAAAAAAAAAAAAAAAAAAAAATTGTAAGAATCGAAGGAAAAAAAACATTTTTTTTTTCTTTTTTAAATTCAACTCAGGTTATTTACAAATATATTTTTATTAACCACTACAAAAATATTGTCTTTTGGTAACACAAAAGTAAAAAATATGTAAGTTTTAATTAACCACTACAAAAATATAGTGACACGCAAAAATGTGAGGATACATGATTTAACTTTTAAGACACATTTTGTACATAAAAGGTGTCATTAAATTTCAAAATTTTAAGCTTTTAACATTTAAAGATAAGATATAGTGACACTTTTTGTGTCGCTAAAACTTTTGTCACATAGGTCTAATTTCTTGTAGAACGACATTAATATCTTATACAGTTGTCATATACGGTCATACGGGATTCAAACCGTTACCACTTGATTGGGAGCATTTCACAGGTCGCATTACATTACATGCCTTTTGGTAGATAAATTGCTTTCACATTCTTGGACTAGAAATAGAAATAGGATACCGATTCTTGATGGGATTGATTGAATCAGGGATCCAATATTGTGTTGTAGCAACTTTTTGCTATCTTTCTTTTGTAGCTTATTGCTAAGTTTCAATATATATATTTTGTTGTTCCAGAAAAAGGTTTATACTCCTAACGTTACAAGTAGCGGAAATTTACCTAATACCTTCGACCCAGCCTGGGAAGGGTTCTTTGTAAGTACTAGTGACTATGGTGGGACGAATAATTACAACTGGCATATCTCCCTTCAAGTGCCCGATAAGCATCTCCCCTAGTGCCTTGGTAAAAACATATGTATTCGGCCAGCCATAGTGATTTGACCTACAATAAAACTCTTATTTTTATCCAAAAACCCATTGGATGCAAAGAATGTAAAATAAATTAAAGTTAAAGATTTTGCAAAAAGAACAATTAATTAAATTAGAAGCAATTTAATACCTTTGCATTCCTAAATTCTTCATAGCTATTTTAATCGATTTATCGTTAACATTTTGATCGGAATTGACCTCTTTCAGTTTATCTTCGACGATCTTTCTCTCTTCATCGATGTCTAGACCACTTGTTCCATTGAGTGACTCTCCCAAGTGGTATGGAATTTCAAGCATTAATCCTGGCTTCTCACCTGAGACATAGGCTGAATACACATCTATCTACTTAGATATTTTTGGAACACACACATAAATAATAATTAACTATTTTTTTTTGTTACTCAACATCAATAGGGTTTTAACTATAACTTTTTGTTGTATGAATTATGTTGAGTAAGATGCTGTTGAACCCAATTAAGTGATTATAACTTAAAAACTATGTTAAATCACTTATCATGCAAACAAATGTTGTGTTTAAAACACTTTAATTCAATAATACATAAAGCAGTTTAAACACAATCACACAATATAATTTTCAACATTTAAAATTCTTATTTGAATAAATCATAGAATTTGACAGAGATTGTTTGTAGAATAACAATCATAGCTTAATCGTTTCGCCGATACTTTATTAAATAGTACAAGACACAAGGAAGCCAATTCGTACACGACACAAGGTAGCCCACATGAGGTAGAATGACATACGGAGCACGAAGAGAGAGGAGACTTAGTGGGAGCACTAAGGAATGGGGATCCACCAGGAGCAAGGAGTATGATGGGCGATGTTGAGAAGACATAGAGTACAAAGAAACCTTCAACCTTGTGTCATGTTTTAACCCTCAGGAAAATGAACCAAGTTTATTCCCGAAGTGGCTCTCAGGATCAACACTAGATAATGGCTCGACTGTGTCAAATGTGATTTATTATGTCTAATATGCATGCTATATTGTAGATAATATGACCAACATGTACTATTTGTAGTCATAATAAAACTGGGCATCTCTGCTAGTCAAGAGAATAGGGTGTACTTAAGCACTTGGTCTCTGACAGCGAGATCATGTAATAAAATTGTAATATCTATGAAATTTAGTATGAACCTAACTAAAAAATGTTTGGGGTGGGTAACCTGAGTTTAGACACCTTTTATTACAAACTGATTTGTTTTAGAAATTAACAAATCGTGGTATGAATTCTTGCATAGTTCATAAGTAAAATGATTTTTATAAAGAAAATTGTTTTATTACCGGATATAAAAAGAAAATTGTTTTATTTCTGTGAGTGAGGTACTTCAATGTCTTCCTCGGACATCTTGGTACAATGAAATAGATTCCTATGTTGCTATATTTGCATAAGTGGGAGTCTGAAGGGTTTTTGTGCAAACAACATAACGGCTTTCACACTTGCCTTCACATAAATGCCAAAGGGTCACATCGGTGCACACCAAACAGAACATGCAAGCGAAAATAAGAAACAAGTTATGAAATAAATTGGAAACGAAGTTTCGTTAGTATTTTCATTCGGGGTTAAACGGTAATTACCCAAAATATAATATTTATCCAGCATGAATATTAAAGGGAACTTATTCTTTGGATCTTGTGCTTCAATCATTGAACTGTCTCAACTTTGAAGTGAAGACTCTTTGTCTTCAAGAACTCTGAAGGAGCTAGTGGTGAACTTGTATTCAACGTTTCCTTATACTTTGTCTATTTTATGTTCAAATCTTATTGGAGACTAAAGTGCACTAAATTTACCAAAAAAATCTATTAACAATCCATCTAATAATATTGATATGTATGAATGAGCTAACCTGTGGAAACATGGAGAAGCAACTTTATGTTGACACATTTTTTAGCGAAGTTCAAAACGTATTTAGCCCCATAAGTGTTAAGAGCTAGGGCAACGTCATATCTACAACAAACCAATAACACATCAATAATTTAACAAATCTGGAAACACCGTTACCAAATATTTCAAATTATTTAGCATAGTAAATTTTGTCAATGCATGTACTATTAGTTATCAATTTTGGGCCTTTTCGATCCAGCTAGTTTAAACAATTATTCAGAATTTGTTCACCCGACAAAATCTTTCATTTTAAGAGCTAAACATATTTTATTTAGTCTACGTATGTAGCAAGTATTTAACCTTTCATCAAAGTTGGTGGTGGCAGCGATATTAACAACAACATCAATGTCTCTCAACATTTCTGCTTTCAAACTGGGGTCTTGTAATCCTAAATCCTCAAAAGTGATATCCCCGGCCACAGGAGTAACTTTTTCCGACAAAAACTTTTGCAGGTTTGTACCATGTTTCTCTTTTAGGACCTTAAACAAATCCTTTGCCACCGCCTGTAAAGCAAGACGAATTAAATACATCAACATGCAAACAACATCGGTTTAGTGTAGCCACTACAAGAAATAAAACTTTTAGGTTTAAATGATTTAAAAAAGTGTCACTAAATCTATTCTTATAGTGACATTTTTTACAAAGTGTAAGGCTTAAAATTTGGTATTTAGTGACATTTTTATAAACAAAGTGTGTTATAAAACGCAAAAACTATATACTCACACTTTTTTGTTTCACTATAAATACACTTTAACCTACTTTACATCTAGCTACACTTTTTTTAGTGCGGGAGAAGCATATAATATTTTTAAGTGACACTCCTTTGTATTTTTATGGACATTTAGTGACATTTTTTTTCTTTTGATGACACTTTAATTATTTGTCACTAGATTACAATTTTTTTCTACAGAGCGAACACATTACCCATATCATGAGAAAGGTTATCAGTTCGAGTCTCATAAATACATATTTGGCATTAAAAAAAAAAAAAAATTAGAAGATTTGTGACTATTAACCACTCGGGGTGTCTAGTGGCAAAAGGACTTGTGAGTATCACTGAAATCTTGTTATTCAAGTTCAATTTGTTATTATTAACAACCCTGAAGTTGGTATGACAACCTCCTGAAAAGGGAAGGTTTACCTTGTTTGAGTTTGCGTGGCGGTACGTTCAAACCCCGTGAATTAGTCGGCCAAAAAGTTAGAAACTCAGAGTTAAAAAAGAAAAAAAAAAAAAAAAAAAAAAAAAAAAAAAAAAAAAATTGGTAAACTCCAAGTCAAGAGTTCACCTCGGTGTTAAAGCGTTTCAAGGCAGCCGTAGCATCAGGGGCTCTAACGAGAAGATAAAGCTTCTTCACATTTGGTTGAACTCTCAATATCTTCTCCACAAAAACTGCAAGAATAGTTAAGACACAAATTAATGTATAAGATTTCATATATCTAAAAGTTTACATACAACATCGATAACTTTTAATATATGCATTCAGCATTCCAAAAGACAACTTCTGTGAAGTTGGTAATAATGTTAATATTTAGGTGATGCACAACTTCGAATAGCTCAAGAAAAATTTATCCCGTCTATTTGCACAACGAGTTATGAACAGTAATGTTATAAAACACATCTACGAATGTAGTTTTCAAAAGAGTTAGATTTACAATCCAAAAAGGATTAGCGGTGCAGCTTGTTGCTCGTTTGCCTTCAACAACAATGTAAATTCTATTTTGGTGAAATAAAATCTTCTGTTTATTTGCTTACGTGATTCTAACATATATATGATTAATCAAGTTATGGACGTACGTATACACCTCACGCGGATTCATTTGTGTGGCCTAGTGACACTTGTAACGTTATTTCACCTTGTTCGTAGTTTCTACTTTCTCGTTTTTGCCAGCTTCTTTCTTTCGTTCAAAATAAAAATTCATGCATGAGAGAGAGAGAGAGAGAGAGAGAGAGAGAGAGAGAGAGAGAGAGAGAGAGAGAGAGAGAGAGAGAGAGATGTTACTTTTGGCAAGAAAACCAGTGGCACCGGTGATCAAGATGACTTTGTTCTCAAGAAAATCAACTATGCTACCGAACTCCATCGAACAACTAGATAACGATCAATATAAACTCAGGTCCAGTCAAAATTGCCGGTTATCAGCTGTTTGCAAGAATATAGACTCTTGGATAAGCTCTATATTCCTTCTTCTACAGAGTTCTATTTGTACATGTCTTTATATGTGTGCGCCCTAGAGAGAGAGAGAGAGAGAAAGGGTGCGAAGTTCACAAGAAGAAGCAAGTGCATGATTATGGGTGAAGCATATGCAGATGATATAAAGGTTACAAGTAGCATGTCTGGCCCTCAAAAATATTTTTAAAATATAAAGGGTGAAGCGGTGAATTTTGATAGAGTACACGAAACTAAACTTTTCTCCACTTGTTCGATTGTCCAACATATTTATTTTATATATAATATAGAGATTGTAGACCCACTTGATATTTTATATTTACGGCTGTTTAATTAGTTCCGATCAACGTTAACATATCATCATACAACTTTATAATACGTCACAACTATATTAAATATGATTGGTTTCAAAATGTAATTACTCCGAAGAATTTTCTTTACATTTATCACGGATCTATGCATGACATCAGGAGTACCGCATTTATCACCTTCAAGTCCTAAACCACATATACGTTTTCTAGAAGGGAGGTGATATTCTCTAGGCTAACCTATAGATTCAAGGCAATTAGAGTGAGATTACAATAACGCCCTCACAAATTTGTGCCCACCATTTTTTACGGAAGGCGATTTGCACTTTCCACGAGTTGATTGTCACACTCTAATTAAGTGCGTATTTTCATTTATAACTTTATAGGGGTGAAGAGAAGTACAAATGATGTAAGAGTATAAATGACAATACACACTAAATTGAAGTATGTCATTCAATTTGTAAATTATGCAAATCACCTACTATTTTTTACACCCAATTGTACGTGATCTTACAAATACTGTAGTTGATTCAGTGGCGTGATCTTGTCAAAAGTAATCATAATATTCTGTTAACTCTATAACTTATATCAAAGTTGGTAGAATATGTTGGTACGTAACTAATGATCGTGTCTCATGTATATGCAGTAGATGATGTTTGTGTGTTGTAATTTACAAATGGTTATCTGCATGTCTATATGGTTTTCTGACTTTTCCCTCGTATATATAGTTTGTTTGTCTCATTAAGATTAATATATAACAGCTAAAAATTCTATATTATCAAGCAAGAAATGATACACAATAATTGTGCCATGAATTTATTAAATAGAGGCCACGGGAGTAAAATAGTTTATGTACTGAATTAACGGAAATGACGACTAAATAACCGTACGTGCGTCTAGACTCACATCTAACTTTATATAAAATTATTATGGTTTAATAATAATAATAATAATAATAATAATAATAATAATAATAACATCACCTAAATTTGATTTGTAAGATCCATATATTAATTCTCTATACCTCCCTTTCTAGAAGATAAATTTTTTAGAGTAAATTGCATAAATCGTGCCTAAACTTTGGCCAAATTGCAAGTTTCGTCCCAACCATTTCGAAAGTGCAGAAATCGTCCCTGTGGAAAACCTTCGAGTAAATTTTCGTCCCTAAACTTTGGCAAGATTGCATGTTTCGTCCCAACCAAATTGCATGTTTCGTTCCAATCAGGGACGAAAATTTACTCAAAGGTTTTCCACAGGGACGATTTCTGCACTTTCGAAATGGTTGGGACGAAACTTGCAATCTGACCAAAGTTTAGGGACGATTTATGCAATTTACTCAATTTTTTATTTTTATCTTAGGCATTTCACAATGAAACTATCTCAACTTATCTCGCTTAATTGATATGTGGACGTAAACTTGTAGATTCAAAAATGGGCCTAACAATATTAAAGTAACACATGTAGTTTAACTCAAAATTCCAAACAACCTATTAAAAGAACTGATATGGACCTAAATTTGTAAACCTAAAAAAGTGGCTAACAATATTAGAGTGGGTACAGGATCCTTTTAAAAAGTCGCATCACTTTTGCACAGTGTAAAAGGTCATCTTCACCGTTACACTAGGCACAATGGTAACTTATATTGCACTATTTTTTCGGCTGTCAACTCAGCTTTCTCTTTTCTCAACCAATATTCATCTCTCTCATCACAGTGGCAACCCATATTGCATCATCTTATTTTCTTTTAAACTAAAAAAAAAAAACCATTTTTAATACAAACACAAATTTTATTAATAAAACGTAAACATTACATAAGCGAAACATACGGAATTAAACAACTAAAAATTAAACGTAAACATTACATGACAACACATAACATAAAACACGATACGGAAAAGAAATAAAACACGATACGAAAATACTTAACATAAAACACCATTACTCATCGTCTCTGTCCCATGCATCTGTGTTTCTCAGAATGAACCACACATGTTGATAATTTAACCCTCTCCCATGGCATTCATGATAAATTCGGTTTGCATTGCTGAGACGACAAGGGTCTTGACTTGTACGCAGCAACTCTTTGTAAATATCATTATATGTTGATTCTATTCCATTGAGCCGTAATACTATATCTACGACATTCAAGGTTGATTATATTCCATTGAGCCGTAATATTATTTTTATTACGGTGTTCACCAACAGTCTGATCGTTGAACCTTTGTGTAACTTCATTCCAAAAAGAACGTCCATTCACAAGGTCTCTAGAATCGTGAACTTCAAGCCATACGTTAGCTAGCAAGTATTTTTCTTCCATGGACCAACGATTATTCATTGTGAAATGCTTTAGGAGTGTGTGAAGAATAGTATTGTATGGTGTGTTATTTATAGGGGATAATATAAGAAGCGGGATATTTTTATATTCAAAATTCAAACAGAAGGCGGGATACATTTTAAATTCAAAATTAAAATAGAAGGCATGATACATATTTAAATTCAAAATTCAAATAGAAGGCGGGATACCTTTTAACACAAACTTAACTTTTTATTAATAAAAACATAAACTTTACATAAACAGAAATTAAAACATTACAATACTAAATTAAAAACTTAAACTTCAATTATAATCTGTGTAATCCCAGGTTTGAGAGTTGTTGGAGTCGTAACCGTCGTCGTAAGGATCAAAGCTCGCAAACCTCTCTTGTTCGATCTGAGCTTCCAACCTGCTCAGCTCCTGCTCATCCTCAGAGTTCCAACCATCATCAGGAGCTTTCACATTTTCCTCAAAACTTAGCTGAAAGTGATCAAGATGATGTTGCTGTTGTTACGGCTCAACAACTCTTGGTGCAGATGAACTTGATGCACCTTGCTCAAATTGTTGTTGTTGTTGTGGTGCATCAGCAACTGCCACATTTTCCTCAAAACTCCAACGTATCTTGTTGGATTTTTCGTTCTCTATCTTCTACACATAACCCCACAATGTTTCAACAACATCAGCGTCTTTGCGAATCTCATTGTACAAAAACTGGTCGATCACATATTTTCTGTCGACAGAGATATCTTTGCATTCTGTGTATCGTGTTCTCAGGCGTTGTTTGCGTAACTTCGCCAGCTCAAACTTCTTAATGACTTCGATAATTGCATCTTGGCGTTCCTTGTCGTCTATTTCGACTTGTTTTTTGACATAGTTTTGAACTTGTTTGACAGTGTGGGGAAGTTTGCAAACCATTTTTTGTGTTTGATTTGTTGTTTGAATTATGTTTGAAAGTGTGTGTTTGAAAATGGGTTTGATTTGGGTATTTATAGGATGAAAGTGGTAAAAAATAAAAGAATAAAAAAGTTTCTTTTTAATGGAAGAAACGTTCACATTTTAATCGGTCGGCAAACCAACCGATAGCCAAAGTTTTCGTCCCTCGACCGATGTTGAAAGTACACTCCACATTGGAGTCGACCGATCTCCCAGTCGGTCGTTGGTGTGCTCAACCGATTTTCATCCGGCCCTCTGTGGGCAGCCTATAAAATCTAGTTAACCATTTTTTTTTCTTTTTTGGTTAATTATTTTTTGTCAAAGGGGTATATTAGTATTTTGAACCGTTTTAATTTCACCATTAAACTTTAAACGCACATAACTCTTAAATGATAAATTAAATTTTTTTTTACCTAATTTCTAAAATGTAATCATCTTTAATTTGGTATAAATCTTGTTAAATATTTCAATTTTTTTTCCGCATATTTATTAAGTTTTGATTTTCTTTATTTATTAGGCCAAAATGCCTTTTACTATCCTGAATTTGATCAACTGGAACTCCAACTACCCGAAAGTATTATTGGTACCTTATAGTACTCATATTTAGTTTTTTGGTTCATATACTACCCTAGCCCTAATTAATATAGTCACATGACTTTCACATATCATACTACCATTAGTTTTTAATGGAGGAAATTGTATTTGAGATTTAGCTAGTGACACTTGTTTCTTTCTTTTTTCCAAGGTTGCAAAAATCGTTAGGCGAAAGCGTGGCGACCAGGTACAGCCTAGCGATTAATCGGTTAGGCGTGGATTAATCGGATTGGATTTTTTATATATAAAATAAAATAAAAAATTGAAACTATATGCTAGATTTGGCCGATCTAACCGATTTTTTTTCTGATTTGGCCGATTTTTATCCGTAACTGAGTTGACCGATTTATCCAATTTTTGTCCGATTTTGCCGATTTATGCTCGATTTGGCCGATTTTATCCAATTAGTCGGTATGGGGACCGATTCTTTTACCAAACCGATTAATAAGACCAATTAGTGAAAATTGTGGCGGTTAATCCCCGCCTAGCGATTAATCGCTGATTAATCGACCGCCAAGGCCGGTTTTTGCAACACTGCATTTTTCAACAATTTTTTTCTTGTATGTCTTTGAGGATTATTACACACTTCTTCAATATTGATCATGGAACGGATTATTACTTTTGAAAAAGTGTTGCATAACTTTTTTTATTATCTTAAGTACTAAAGTGGCACCACAAAAAAAGATTTGGTCAAAAAATAAAATTTTTTGTCAAATGAAATTTGCACCATAAAGATCAGAGGTAAAGCTAAAGATACGCAACATATTTTTTTTTAAATAAACACTAGTACGCAACGTACTTTGTAAACTGTCAAAGATACGCAACATATTTTCAAATATTCTTCGATCTAGCTAATATGACCGGCTGGTAATAGGTTACCCAAGATTAAAAGTTAAACTGTTGGTCCCTAAACTGGACAAAATTCGCGTATTTGATCTTATTTTAGTAACTCTCGTTAAAAAAATAAAATAATAATAATAATAATAATAATAATAATAATAATAATAATAATAATAATAATAATAATAATAGTAAATAACTTTTTAACAATTTTTTTGAAATCTAGATAAAATCTTTTTTTTAATTAAAATTTAGAAAAAATAATTAAAAATTTTAAAATAAAAAAAAATAAAAAAATAATATTTAAAAAAAAATTAAAATGTATTAAAAAAGTAAAAAAATTTTAAAACAATAATTTTATAAAAAAGTTAAAATTTTTTCAAAAATTAAAATTTTTAAAAAAAGTAAAAAAATTAAAAAAAAATTTAAATAATTTTTTTGAAAAGTTAAAATTTTTTTAAAAAATTACAATTTTAAAAAAATTAATAGTTGTGAAAAAAAATTAAAAAAATATATATTTTTTTAAATTATCTTTTTAAAATTTTAACTTCTTTTTAAAATTTTAACTGTTTTAAAAAAAATATTTTTTTTTAAATATTTTAACTGTTTTAAAAAAATTTAAATTTTTGTAATTTTTTTTTCTAAATTTTAACTTTTTTTTTTTAATTTATTATTTTTTTAATTTTTTTATAAATATGGATTAAAAACTTTTTTTTTAACTTTTAAGAAAAATATGAACGAAAGAAAAGTAACGAGCATTACCTAAATAGGACCAAATACGTAATTAACGACCGTTATCAACATAAGATCAAATACGTGAGAAATGAGACAGTTTGGGTACCAAAGGTGTAACTTATTTGTTAGTAGCGACATGGTAACCTTGTTAGCATTAAAATATGTAATAGAAAAGTGATGGTCATTCTCATTTATAAGAACTTTGTGTCGTGGGTTATCATACGTAATAGATTAGTCATTGGGATTTGGACTTGGTAAGCTAATATGTTAAGTGTTATGTTATATAAGCCTATTATAATACATGTAATCCAAGTCCAAGCACAAGCCCATAGAAAAGCCTTTAGGGCATCTTATCTCAAGTACTATATAAGCCACCTTATGCCTCATTTGCAAGGTGTGCTTGTGTGTATTGTGTGTGTGTTTTTAATAAAAGTTCTCTTCATCTTATACTCTCTTTATAATAGTTTACGCCACACATATATAACATCAAGTCACCATCTTTACTTCATATACTTGTCATATTTGTGTTAAAGTTGATAGATTTAAGGTCCTACAAGTGGTATCATTCGCCTAACAATGATTTAGGAGGGTGTGGAAATCGTTTTTTATCAAGTTTTGGTTAAAAAGTTGCGTATTTTTCTTATATACGTGCACTTTTTCATCAAAAAGCTTTGATCTTTACAAGTTTTGGTGTTCAAGCTGTTGTTTTTATTGAAGTTTTAGTGATTCTAAGTGTTTTGGGAAAGATTTGAACAAAAGAAACAAGTGAAAAAAGTGTTTTTGGTTGAAAAAATCGGATTTTTAGCTGTTTGGGTCATCTTACGCGTAAGTTTTACGTACTGCCCAAGTTTATAGCTGTCAATAGTACTTTTTGGTACTTTTACGCGTAAGTTTTGGCATATAACCCTCTTCCTACGCCTAAGTTACTTTCCTACGCGTAAGTTTTAGCTCAAAACCCTTTTTCTACGCAAAAGTCTAATTTCCTACACATAAGTGAGGTTCCTACGCTTAAGTTTTACGCAAAAGTGTTCTTACGCGGAAGTTTTACGCAGAAGTTCCTACGTAGAAGTTGTACTCAATACTTCCCTGACTTGGATACGTTTGTGAAATACTTCGACTTGGGATATCTTACTCACTTGGATAAGTGTGAAAGATTTGGTTACATACCTTTCGCGTAAAAATCTTACGCATAAGCTAAACCTTACGCGTAACATAAATCTTACGCATAAACACATAGTTTACGCATAAACAACTAATTTTACGCTTAAGTGTTTTCTTACGTATAAGATTACTGTTTACGCATAACTTTATGTTTACGCCTAACATTTGCTTTACGCCTAAGATTCACTGTGTACGCATAAGTTCAAGGTTTACGCTTAAGAATTTGACTTTTTGACAACCAAACTTCAAACGGCCATAACTTTTAAACCGTAACTCCGTTTTCGACGAATCAGCTGTCAAAACGACCGCGAGACAGAGAAGAAGGACAGGATGAGTCATCCAAAGATCATTCAACCCAAGTTTCGAGGCCCAAATCCACTCCGAACGAAAGTTATTGAGGTTTTAAGGTTTCAGATCAAAATTTTCACCATAAAAACTTGCATCAACTTACACTAATCACAACTCCTACTTCGTTGAATCGATCCAAGATCAACTTTATCATTTATCAATGGCAACTCAGCAAGACATTCATGCAGCCGGTGCAGAAAACCGACCTCCCATGTTGTCAAATGGTTGTTACTCACAATGGGCTAGTCGTATGATGCGCTATCTTAAGAGCAAACCAAATGGAAAACTTCTTATCAAATCCATTGTGGAAGGACCCTTCAAACCAAGACAAGTACTAGACCCTGGTGATCCAAATGGAACCCCCCAGTACAACCATACTATAGAGATCAGAATGAGACTGAGTACACTGGGGAAGATAGACAACAGATTGCAGCTGATGATCAAGCATTTCATCTCGTTGTTCTTGGTCTACCTGAAACCAATTATGCAACTGTTGACAGTGAAGGAAGTGCTCATGTAGTCTGGGAAAGAGTCAAGAGGTTAATGTATGGGACAGATATCGAGAAACAGGAAATGGAAACACAATTGCTCAAGGAACTTCACAAGTTTACTTCAATTCCTGGTGAATCCATAGAGTCGTACTATCTCAGGTTCTGTAAGATCATGAATGATTTATCGAGACACAACCTCAGTCAGACAAACATTGCTAACAACACCAATTTTTTGAATGAGTTATAACCAGAATGGGGAAGATACGTCACTATTGGTTATCAAACAAAGAATTTGCATGAAGTGACTTATGATCAGTTGTACGACTTCTTGAAGCAAAATCAAGCTGAGGCTAATGAAGTAAGGGCCGAATTACTTGCTAAAAAGCGTGATCCTCTAGCATTAATGGCTAATACACCAACACCTTTACCAGTAAACACACAACAACCATCATCATCTTCTACTCACAAGTACATGCAACCATCCTACATTCAACAACCAACACCTGTCTACCAACAACAATTCTACCCACAACAACAACATGTTATTCCACAACAGCAATACCCACAATTCCAAGAACCAGAATTCACTGACAATGATGAAGCTACTGCAGCCTTGACACAAGCGTTTGCTTTTCTGACAAAGGCATTCCAAGGACGCTATTCTACACAAACTAACAACAACCAAAGGATTTCATCGAACACTCGCAACAAGCAAATTGCTCAGCCGAGTTTCAATATGGGCAACGGAGGCCAAATGGTTGGAGTTTATGGAAATCAGCAGGGATATGCTACTGGATTTAATAGGGTAATCAGAATGTGCAGAATGCAGGGAATCAGAATGCAGGGAATCAGTATGGTCAGTATGCAGGGAATCAGATGGGTCAGTTTGTTGGAAATCAGAGAGGTCAGAATGTTGGAAATCAGGCAATGGGTAATCAGATTAGGAATGTGGCAGCTCCAGTTGTTGGGATTAATTGAAATGTGAATCAGGGTAATCCGGTAAAGTGTTTCAACTGTCAGGGTGTAGGTCATATGGCAAGAAACTGTCCTACTAAGCCGAACAAGAAAGATCTAGAGTACTTACAGAAAGCAGTGATGTTGGCACAAAAGGAAAAGGCAGGGTTTCAGTTGAATGCAGAGGAAAATGATTTTATGGCTCTGATGGATGACATGGAAGAATGAGAGGATATCGATGCGAACTGCATATTCATGGCAAATCTTCAGGAAGCTAAGTATGACACGGATTCTGACACACTTCCTGTTTATGACACCAATGCACCATCTGAGGTATCAAACTTCAACACATGTCACAATAATGATATATTTGATATGTCTCCTCATAAGGAACAACATTCTGAGAAGCTAGCACCCACTTATGATACATATCTGGACACGCCAAGTAGTAGCACTACTTCTTCAGCAACTCCAGATGTGAATCATAATGGAGGCTTCGTTTCACAGCATGCTGAGAATGATGAGGAAACACGTGCTTTATTTGAATCATTATTAAATAATTGTGGTATTGAAATCGAGAAAGTGAAAATGGTCAATCGCGATGTTAAGGCCGCGAATGAGAAATTGACCACTGAGCTTGAGAGATACAAGGAAAATGCAAAAAGTTTCAAATTCTCAAAGAACGCGAGTCAGAACTTGAAATTGGTTATAAGAAGTTACTTGTTAAAGATAGGGAATGGAAAAACAAGTTTGCTAATCTTGAAATAAGTTCAACAAAAACCACTAACTCTTTAAAACAAGAAATTTCTGAGTTAACAAACCAACTTTCAAAACAAAAAACAGCTTATACCAATCTTGAAAAAGAAAATGATGAGTTGAAAAAGGACTTTGCAAAGAAAGAAGATAAACTTTTGGACAAAATCATAGAGTCAGAACACATGATTGCACATCTAGAAGAATTAGTGGGTAAGTCGGGTCAGTCAGGTCAAACAATGAAAATGATTTCAAATCAAACTAATCCGATTTACCATACAAAACATAAAATAGCTCTTGGTAATACAAATCCTTGTAATCTCAAGAAAGCTCAGCAAGAACAGAATGTTTTGTATAATGGTAATGTGATTTACACCAAACATGATCCTCCTGTCATTCGGAATTCTGTGGAAACGATGGAACTTGTCGAAGAGAGCATCACTAAAATGAAATAAAAGGATTTGAAACCCATTGATTACAACAAATTGAACAAACTTTCGGGAATTACTTTTGTTCCACAAAAAGAACCATCAGTGTTTTCCATAAAACGACCATTCTCAAAAATGTTTTCTAAGAATGTAGTTGCTTCCAAATCGATTTATAACATGGAACAGATTTCCTCAAACAACACTTTTAACACAAGTGTTGCAAGGGGATATCTTGATGATATTAAAACCAGAGTTGGGCAACTTAAAACGACTTTAGAATCTAAAACGAGACTTAATGAGATCAACTGGAATTCCACGGTTCATTTACAGCTTAAAAAGATTCTTGAAAGTGATTTTGCTCCTCAAATTAATAACATTCATGCTCGTGCAATTCATTTTGAACAAGCATTTTTGAAAGATATAGCTGACTTTGTCACAGATCACAAATCCCTGATAAAGAAGGCTAATGAATCTTTTGAGCAAATCAATGTTTTGGAAAACCTAAATGATTCTCTCTTCGAAGCCGTTATGACTACTGATATTATGTCCATCATTCTACAAACATAGTCTGTTCAAGACGATGAACGATTGAGAGCTGAGACCTCCGAACTTGTTTCAAAATATGAAAATGCTCTTATAAAGATTGAAAAAGAAAATGTGTCATATTTTAAACAACTTGAACGAAAAAGAGAAGAATGCAAGTATGACAAACTGTCGTATGAGCGTGCCTTCAAGAACATGAAAGAGCAAAATGATCTTTTGAGGGTTCAGCTTGAAAGTCAAAAAGGAAAGGGTGAGGAAACTAAGTTTGCAAAACCATCGACTTTGGAGAAACCAAATGTTTCAAACACGGTTCAAAAACCAAAAATGTCAATTTCACGGTTTGCTCCAAAAGTCGATGAGAAAAAGGATTTGACAAAACCAGTCACTCTAATACCCTTGCCCAAGCAATGTGATAATGAAAAGATTGATAAAGGAAAAGCGGTTGTCGAAACACCAAAAGTGATAGCACCTGGCTTTTTTAGGATTAGTCCCACTAGTGCGTCTGCCTCAACATCTAAGACAAATGCGTGCAAAAAGGATAATTCTAAAGAGTCTAGTGATGCTAAAAAGGACAACAATATAAATCCTAACGCGTGTGCCTTACCTTCTACAGGATTAGAAAGCACCTCTAGGAGCAGCAGACTAAAGCCTAAGAGCAATACAAGGAACAATAAAGTCTCGTCTGCCTCTACGAGTAGTAGCAAGAATAAATTTGAAGAAGTAGAAGAACACCCTAGGAATTTATCGGTTTGTAATAAGAAACATGATTCATCTGAATGTAATGTCATAAGTACTGGTTCTAATGCATGTAATGACTCTGTTTGTTTAATATGCAAGAAATGTTTAATTAATGATGTTCATGATGAATGTGTTTCTAAGAATGTGAATGTTATGCCTGAAGAGAAGTATGTTCCAAAGGGAACTAGTGCTAGATCTAGATCTATAGAAAGATTAGTTGCACGCTTTAGGTCTACCACTAGTAGTCGAATGCCTAGGTACTACCTTAAGTTTTGTATGTGGATACCAACGGGTAGAGTTCATTCTTCAGAATGGCAAATTGGAAGTTGTTCAAAATAAACATGTAGCAACCTTTGATGTGTGTGATTCGGAATTTACTCCTAACCCCATGGAATCAAATTTAAAACGGTTTCCAAATACAAACTCTTCTGTTCTTGGCAGGTTATTGAAATATGTCTTTGGATCGTCGACTCGGGTTACTCCAAGCACATGACCTGGAATTTAAAGCTGCTGATCAATTTCGTCTGGAAATTCATGGGAACTGTACGCTTTGGAAATGATCATGTAGCAGCTATTCAGGGTTATGGAGATCTTCGGTTTGGGAATTTTTTAATCACTCGAGTTTATTACGTCGAAGGGTTGGGACACAATTTGTTTTCAGTTGGGCAGTTTTGTGATGCAGATTTAGAAGTTGCATTTAGGAGAAACACGGTTTTTATTAGAAATTTGGTTGGTGACGATCTCTTAACTGGTAATCGCGGTACAAACTTGTATGCTATCGACATCAACCAAATGGCTTCTACATTACCAATTTGTCTTATGACAAGGGCAACCGAAACTAAGTCCTGGCTGTGGCATAGAAGATTATCCCATCTCAATTTCGACACGATCAACAAATTAGCCAAAGACAACATCGTCACCGGACTTCCTAAGTTCAAATACACCAAGGATCATCTATGTCCATCATGCGAACAAGGAAAAAGCAAAAGAGCATCATATAAACCCAAAACCATACCTAGTTCGGAAGCAAAGTTACATATGTTGCACATTGTAACAATTCGCATTTTCAGATTAATTGCTATTTCCGGAAAAATTTACTATTCACTTTTACTATTCATTTTACCGAAATTTTTCCGAAAGTTGATTTTTATTTCATATTATCGAGTGATAAATCATTTCCATGGCAAATTAAATGTTTGACATTCGTTAGATCATTTTCGTGAAAGTTATTAAGGAATTACACGGAATTATACGTTTTAGGGTAAAACGTCATTCAAAAATTCTACGCACAACGAAATTCGGTCGCGTTAATTTTCCCCGTATCAGAAAAATGTTTGACACACTCATGATAGAAAAACATGACCAAAATAAACCTCGGCCGTGAAAAACTGGAATTTTCAGTTTTAAGCATTTTTACTCAGCCGTAACCTTAGCCTATACCTGCACCGCATTTCTAAGACGATTTGAGTTTTCAACTTATTAGAAAAAGTCAACATATTTTTCCCTCCTCCTTTGACCAAAAATCATTCCTTGATTTTATAAGTCATTCCTTGATTTTTAGGCTTGCGGTTTTAGGTCTAAAAGACATTTAACACCAACCGACACTAGACTGAGCCCAGCCTAGACATTATAAGTCATTTTAAGTCATTATTAACCTATTAGAAAAGTTACATTTTACTTTTCTCAATTTTACGCAACTTTCGTACGTTTTACGTATTACGCGTTTTAGACATGTGTTTCCAGTTTTTAGCAGGGTTTTAGCACCCGATAGAACCTACCACTCATTTTATATTTTATTATGGACTATATTGACATGTTTAACAATACTTTCAAGTTTCATATTTTTACGATACCCGGTTTTACGTTTTGAGGCTTAATCATTTACGGTTAGCAATTTACGGGGTCAAAACTAGTCACATAAGTAGGATAATATCATCAAAAGTCCACACCTTGTCCTCCAAGCTTATGAACCGACCTAGGGGGGGGGGGGAATTCAGCCCTTGTGTGTCTTAATCTCATGACAATAGCCTTAGGATGATTACATGTGTTCACCTTGGCCTCCAAGGTTGGACTAGTCAACTAAACTAACCTCCTCAAGGCCATATAAATACCCCCCTCCCCTCTTATGAATGTCCGTCATCACCCCCCAAAACATCTTCACACTTAACTAATTCATTCCTAGTTTTATGCAAGATTCAAGTACTTCTTCAAGATAGAAACCCTAGTTTCTTTTAGGTAACCAAAACATTTCCATAACCTCATAGACTTTGGTGATCCTCTTGAGTTTAGATCCACTCAAGTCACCTAAACCTTCATCACAAATCATTCAAGAATAAAAGGGTAGAAGGGTTACTAAAGTGGAGGAAAGCTTATTCAATCAAAGTCCTAGTTCTTGTCCTAGTTTCCCTTTTTCATTAAAGCCAAAAGTTGTAAGCAAACCCTAACATACTTTCTTGCTTAATTATCATTTACATGCTCTTTGTGTTCCTTTCATACTATATATGTTCTTGTTATTGTGTTCATGATGTTTAAAAATGGATAAAACAAGTATTGGTATACATATGTTAACTTATGACAAGTAAACAAGCAAACTAGTGATTTTTAAGGAGAACCACGACCAAAATAGTATAACTTTGATATTTGACACTTACTTAATGTTAAAGAGGACTTAAAAAGGAAAACATAGCAATTTGAATCACCCAAAACGAGTACCCGAGTCAAAAGTTATGGCCATTTGAAGTTAGCGAAACCAAAACGGCAAAACTGCCTAAATAGCATTCTGATCAAATTTTGATTTTGAAAGTCACCCTTCTGGTCCGATTCATCAAAAAGTTAAAACACGAAAGTTGTCCGGAACGACGTTTTCGTTCAGGAACAAAGAAGCTCGAGCCCTGAAAACGCTTTTCGAGTGATAATTTTCTTCAAAATCTTAAACAGCCCATTTTAGACCAAAGTCACTATAATATAGTTATGATTTACCAAGACCAAGAGGTCTAATGACCTAAAGCCGAGACCACAACCATGGCTAAAGCCAAGGATGAGTCTCAAGACCATGGAAAAATGACCAAGGTCACGGCGAAGCCATGACTAAATGACCATATAAACTTACTTAGGCGAAAACATGAAACAAGGAGTTGACGATAACTTGAACAAACAATTTGGATCTACTCCACCTAAAGAACCATGAGATACAAGTTATAATAAACTTACCCTAATAACAATCTTCATGTACAAATAGACTTTCCTAAGTTTATTCAAATATTGGACATGTAACTTTTCGGATCAAAACTTATACATTTGTTATCAAATACTACAATAGTAGGGAGCCTCATGTGAGGAGTTCATTAAGTAAGCCGTCGAGATGAGTTGTGGATTTACGAGTTAAAGTGTCCTGGCTCCTCGAACGTTTACTCCATGACTTCTGAATTATGTCGGCCCGAACGGTAGTAAGAGATATACAACTTATACAAGTTTCATAAACCATTTATATTCAAAGACTTACACTATATACTAAGTACTACATCATGAACATTATGCAAGACATATATAGGTAATTCTTCGTATTCTTAGACGTTACTCCAACCCTAAGTCGCAACGTTCTATTATAGGCTGCTCTTAGTGACTTTCACGATTCGACTACCACTTTGATTTCACATCACTTAAGCTTAAGGTGAGTCATAGCCCCTACTCTTTTTATACTTGTTTCAACTCTTTGGGGGGGATACATGCTCAACTACTTGCTTACTTGTACAAATACTCTTAAACATTTATACTTGTTATACTTGATTGGCATTATACTTGATTGCGTTATACATACTTGTTACACTATACTTGCTTAATTTAAATACAAGATTCGTATTTACGTGCATACATAATACTCTATTCTGTCGGAGAGGTATTGGTAGTACTCATGGGAAGATGCCCCCTACCCTTGTGTCTATACTTGACCTTGGATGACGTAGTACTATTTGGGAAGATGCCCCCGCCCTTGTGTCTATTCTTGACCTTGGGTGAATATAATCTGGTGCATTGTATAAACTAACTTTTAGCAGTGGGCTGTGGACACACAGGTTGCAAGTCTCTTATGGCGGGACTTGCAACTGAGTGGATTCTCAATGCCTTTGCTGTGTGAACATTCTTTTGAGGCTTTTTCAACTATTTTAAGACAAACTCTATGAACTCACCAACCATTGTGTTGACACTTTAGCATGTTTATCTCAGGTCTGTAAGGTGATAGCTGTTGCATGGAGCATAGAGTCGCTTGGCATGTTTTGAAGACTTATGCTTTTATCTTTACCATTCGAAATGTCTTAAAACTCTTATGTATTGTATTATGGAACTCAAGTTTGTAACTCAGAATTTATTAATCGAATGATAACTTTTCAAAACGTCTCATTTAGAGTTTGTTTTCTATACCTTGTACTTTGTATTATGAAGTAGCACCCCTATGACACAGTCTTCCGCTGCGGTATTTTGGGGGTGTTACAGATTGGTACCAGAGCCTTGGTTATAGAGAACTAGGTTGCATTTAGTGCCTAGACTATAACTGCTATAAACATTAAGACTCTTCTCTTTATTTTGCCTTACACACACTTCATGCGCATATGCTTATTGCTAATTGTTTGTTTAGGAGAAACCCCAGACAATAGTCAAGTCATCAAAAATTTAGAGCTAAGTAATAATTGTTTAATTAACTTAATCTTATGACAGTTCTTGTTTGATAAGACATAAGATTAAGTTAAATAAAGGTTATTAGTTTCCTGTAGAGATTTGATGATTTGCCTTATACTTACTTTATATGATTCTAATACCTAGAAGTGGTTCATATGTCCTAGTACGACACTCAAACCTTTCTACAAGCGCGGCTAGTCCTTTTCGTCATATCACCTTCTCTAGATACCTACACTACATTACCCTTTCACAACTTAAGAGCAGATGATAGAAAGTCTACCCAATTATGTAGTACCAATTGTTGAGTTATGTGTGCCTGGTAAATATGTATACGTGTGAAAGGAAGCAATTATAATTATGGTGGCCAACATAATTATAAATGCGTCACGACTCACGTAGACATATGTGACCATGCTTACATTAATCGACGATTAACTCAAAATTGACAAGATTTAAGACTAAAGTAGTCTAGGAATATCACCTCATATCTGACGTCGACAAAATATCCCTCCTTGTAGATATCATGGCACCAAAGAGAGTAACTCGTAGCACTAGCCGAGGTGGTGCAACACCAAGAGGTGGAAGAACTGGTGGTCGTGGAGGTAGAGGAGCTGCTCATGACACTAGTAACCCTAGTAATGATAGTGGAAGAACTGGTGGACGTGGAGGTAGAGGAGATGCTCACGACACTAGTAACCCTAGTAACGATGGTGGAAATCCAGATGTCTCCACTATTATTGCCCAACAACTACAAAACCTACTTCCCACCATAGTCACACAAGTTGGCAATCACATGAACAATTCGGGAAACCATGGAAGCATAAATGACGCTACAAATGATGGAGGAAGGAATGGTAACAACAACAATAACAACAACAACAACAACAACAACCATAGGACTGGATGTACGTATAAGGAATTTACGTCATGCAAACCAATTGAGTTTAATGGTAAAGGAGGTGCATTAGCATATACACGATGGGTCGAGAAGATGGAGTCAGTGATCGATATCAGTAACTGTGCAATCCACCAGAGAGTGAAATATTCTGCATGCTTGCTATCAGAAAAGGCATTGACATGGTGGAACATGCAGATTCAAGCAAGGACTAGAGAAGCAGCTGTAGGCATGACATGGGACGACTTTAAGGGACTACTGAAGGAAGAATACTGCCCGGTTAATGAAATGCAAAAACTAGAAGACGAGTTTTGGCATCACTCTATGGTAGGGGCTGGTCATGCAACCTACACAGATCGGTTTCATGAACTAGCTAAACTAGTTCCTCATCTGGTTACCCCTGAATCCAAGAGGATTGAGAGGTACATCTATGGCCTTGTTCCCGAGATTCGTGGGATGGTGAAAACAACCGAACCTCCCACAATTCAGAGTGCAATATTAAGAGCAGGGACCCTAACAGATGAGATGGTTAGGAATGGAACTTTGAAGATTAGTGACAAAAGGAAAGGAGCAGGTGAATCAAGCGAGCAAAAGGGTACAATGGTTGATAATAAGAGAGCAAGAGGATTTGCGGCAACAGTTTATGATCAGGGAAAGTATGAAGGTCCACATCCTAAGTGTAATAAATGTGCTTATCATCATCAGAAGTCTGAGCCATGCCGAGTGTGTACAAAATGCAAACAGTTGGGTCATTATGCAAATAGGTGTGGAGCACCGGTGAATGCGAGCAATATAAGAAATAACCAAAAGACATGCTTTGAGTGCAACAGCCCAAACCACTTCCGAGATACTTGTCCTAAGTTAAATAGGGCACAGGGACAAGTGCTGGATAACCCGACTCTAGCAGTAATGCTTGAAGAAAATAACCCAAACCGTGGATACAATGTTAGTCCACCTCGGGGTCGAGCATACTATTTGGGTGCTAAGGAAGCCCGCAATGCGTAACGGGTACGTACCTTATACTACCATATTATTCTATTCTAAACCTAGCTTTATTATACCGCTATTAAGATAAGAGACCTAGACACACTAAACTTCGGGACGAAGTTTCCTGAAGGGGTAGAGACTGTAACAATTCGCATTTTCAGATTAATTGCTATTTTCGGAAAAATTTACTATTCACTTTTACTATTCATTTTTACTATTCATTTTCCCGAAATTTTTCCGAAAGTTGATTTTTATTTCATATTATCGAGTGATAAATCATTTCCATGGCAAATTAAATGTTTGACATTCGTTAGATCATTTTCGTGAAAGTTATTAAGGAATTACACGGAATTATACGTTTTAGGGTAAAACGTCATTCAAAAATTCTACGCACAACGAAATTCGGTCGCGTTAATTTTCCCCGTATCAGAAAAATGTTTGACACACTCATGATTTATTTGAGAATAAATCATGACTGAGAAAAACATGACCAAAATAAACCTCGGCCGTGAAAAGCTGGAATTTTCATTTTTAAGCATTTTTACTCAGCCGTAACCTTAGCCTATACCTGCACCGCATTTCTAAGACGATTTGAGTTTTCAACTTATTAGAAAAAGTCAACATATTTTTCCCTCCTCCTTTGACCAAAAATCATTCCTTGATTTTATAAGTCATTCCTTGATTTTTAGGCTTGCGGTTTTAGGTCTAAAAGACATTTAACACCAACCGACACTAGACTGAGCCCAGCCTAGACATTATAAGTCATTTTAAGTCATTATTAACCTATTAGAAAAGTTACATTTTACTTTTCTCAATTTTACACAACTTTCGTACGTTTTACGTATTACGCGTTTTAGACCTGTGTTTCCAGTTTTTAGCAGGGTTTTAGCACCTGATAGAACCTACCACTCATTTTATATTTTATTATGGACTATATTGACATGTTTAACAATACTTTCAAGTTTCATATTTTTACGATACCCGGTTTTACGTTTTGAGGCTTAATCATTTACGGTTAGCAATTTACGGGGTCAAAACTAGTCACATAAGTAGGATAATATCATCAAAAGTCCACACCTTGTCCTCCAAGCTTATGAACCGACCTAGGGGGGGGGGGGGAATTCAGCCCTTGTGTGTCTTAATCTCATGACAATAGCCTTAGGATGATTACATGTGTTCACCTTGGCCTCCAAGGTTGGACTAGTCAACTAAACTAACCTCCTCAAGGCCATATAAATACCCCCCCTCCCCTCTTATGAACGTCCATCATCACCCCCCAAAACATCTTCACACTTAACTAATTCATTCCTAGTTTTATGCAAGATTCAAGTACTTCTTCAAGATAGAAACCCTAGTTTCTTTTAGGTAACCAAAACATTTCCATAACCTCATAGACTTTGGTGATCCTCTTGAGTTTAGATCCACTCAAGTCACCTAAACCTTCATCACAAATCATTCAAGAATACAAGGGTAGAAGGGTTACTAAAGTGGAGGAAAGCTTATTCAATCAAAGTCCTAGTTCTTGTCCCAGTTTCCCTTTTTCATTAAAGCCAAAAGTTGTAAGCAAACCCTAACATACTTTCTTGCTTAATTATCATTTACATGCTCTTTGTGTTCCTTTCATACTATATATGTTCTTGTTATTGTGTTCATGATGTTTAAAAATGGATAAAACAAGTATTGGTATACATATGTTAACTTATGACAAGTAAACAAGCAAACTAGTGATTTTTAGGGAGACCACGACCAAAATAGTATAACTTTGATATTTGACACTTACTTACTGTTAAAGAGGACTTAAAAAGGAAAACATAGCAATTTGAATCACCCAAAACGAGTACCCGAGTCAAAAGTTATGGCCATTTGAAGTTAGCGAAACCAAAACGGCAAAACTGCCTAAATAGCATTCTGATCAAATTTTGATTTTGAAAGTCACCCTTCTGGTCCGATTCATCAAAAAGTTAAAACACGAAAGTTGTCCGGAACGACGTTTTCGTTCAGGAACAAAGAAGCTCGAGCCCTGAAAACGCTTTCCGAGTGATAATTTTCTTCAAAATCTTAAACAGCCCATTTTAGACCAAAGTCACTATAATATAGTTATGATTTACCAAGACCAAGAGGTCTAATGACCTAAAGCCGAGACCACAACCATGGCTAAAGCCAAGGATGAGTCTCAAGACCATGGAAAAATGACCAAGGTCACGGCGAAGCCATGACTAAATGACCATATAAACTTACTTAGGCGAAAACATGAAACAAGGAGTTGACGATAACTTGAACAAACAATTTGGATCTACTCCACCTAAAGAACCATGAGATACAAGTTATAATAAACTTACCCTAATAACAATCTTCATGTACAAATAGACTTTCCTAAGTTTATTCAAATATTGGACATGTAACTTTTCGGATCAAAACTTATACATTTGTTATCAAATACTACAATAGTAGGGAGCCTCATGTGAGGAGTTCATTAAGTAAGCCGTCGAGATGAGTTGTGGATTTACGAGTTAAAGTGTCCTGGCTCCTCGAACGTTTACTCCATGACTTCTGAATTATGTCGGCCCGAACGGTAGTAAGAGATATACAACTTATACAAGTTTCATAAACCATTTATATTCAAAGACTTACACTATATACTAAGTACTACATCATGAACATTATGCAAGACATATATAGGTAATTCTTCGTATTCTTAGACGTTACTCCAACCCTAAGTCGCAACGTTCTATTATAGGCTGCTCTTAGTGACTTTCACGATTCGACTACCACTTTGATTTCACATCACTTAAGCTTAAGGTGAGTCATAGCCCCTACTCTTTTTATACTTGTTTCAACTCTTTGGGGGGGATACATGCTCAACTACTTGCTTACTTGTACAAATACTCTTAAACATTTATACTTGTTATACTTGATTGGCATTATACTTGATTGCGTTATACATACTTGTTACACTATACTTGCTTAATTTAAATACAAGATTCGTATTTACGTGCATACATAATACTCTATTCTGTCGGAGAGGTATTGGTAGTACTCATGGGAAGATGCCCCCTACCCTTGTGTCTATACTTGACCTTGGATGACGTAGTACTATTTGGGAAGATGCCCCCGCCCTTGTGTCTATTCTTGACCTTGGGTGAATATAATCCGGTGCATTGTATAAACTAACTTTTAGCAGTGGGCTGTGGACACACAGGTTGCAAGTCTCTTATGGCGGGACTTGCAACTGAGTGGATTCTCAATGCCTTTGCTGTGTGAACATTCTTTTGAGGCTTTTTCAACTATTTTAAGACAAACTCTATGAACTCACCAACCATTGTGTTAACACTTTAGCATGTTTATCTCAGGTCTGTAAGGTGATAGCTGTTGCATGGAGCATAGAGTCGCTTGGCATGTTTTGAAGACTTATGCTTTTATCTTTATCATTCGAAATGTCTTAAAACTCTTATGTATTGTATTATGGAACTCAAGTTTGTAACTCGGAATTTATTAATCGAATGGTAACTTTTCAAAACGTCTCATTTAGAGTTCGTTTTCTATACCTTGTACTTTGTATTATGAAGTAGCACCCCTATGACACAGTCTTCCGTTGCGGTATTTTGGGGGTGTTACACACATGGACTTATGTGGCCCAATGATAGTTGAAAGCATTAATGGAAAGAAGTATATTCTTGTTATTGTTGATGATTATTCAAGATATACATGGGTAAAGTTTCTGAGGTCAAAAGACGAAGGACCAGGTACCATCATCACCTTTCTGAAGCGTATCCAAGTTCTACTTCAAGCTCCAGTAAGGATTGTAAGAACAGATAATGGCACAGAATTTACAAATCAGGAGTTAAGAACCTACTTTGAAGATGTTGGAATCACACACCAAACATCAGTTGTTAGAACTCCACAACAGAATGGGGTAGTTGAAAGAAGAAACTGAACTCTTGTGGAAGCTGCTCGCACAATGCAAATTTATTCTAGTGCACCACTATTCTTTTGGGCTGATGCTGTTGCCACTATTTGTTTCAGTCAAAACCGATCCCTAGTACATCCAAGATTCAATAAAACCCCATATGAGCTAGTGAACCATCGTGAACCTGACATCTCTTACCTTCACCTGTTTGGCGCTTTGTGCTATCCGACGAATGACAGAGAAGATCTAGGGAAGTTAAAAGCTAAGGGTGATATTGGAATCTTCATTGGATATTTAGAAAACTCAAGGGCATTCAGGGTGTATAATAGAAGAACTAAAAGGATAATGAAGGCGATGAGTGTGAAGTTTGATGAGATTTTACAAATGGCTTCTGAGAGATACGCTCTAGAACCCGCGCTTAATCCGATGGCTTCTAATCATAATGGATTAGGACCCGCACCAAACATGTAGACTTCTGGACACATCAGTTCAAGACTCGTGCTTCAAGGAGCTCATTCAACAAACACGGACAAACCTTCAGAACAAGAACTGGAAAATTTCTTCGAGTTAATGTTTGATGAATACTATGGTGGAACTTTGACAAATGAATCTCAACTAGATTCCGCTGCACCCGCTCAAAATCATCTACTACCACCACAAGATGCATCTACAACAGTCAAAGCTGAAGCACCAACTACCTCAACATCATCTACATCTACTCCAGCAACTCCAGTTCTTGAAACTGTTCTACCAAGAGTTGATGAGCAAAATCAAAACACTAATTTTCAAGAAGAACATACAAATAATTCAAACGATGTTGCATTAGAAGAAGAAGAAGTATTTGAAAACCCGTTTGCAACAGACTCTGCTGAATCTTCTTCAAGGTTACAAGAACCATCTAACACCCATTCGTTAAACCCAAGGTACCCTTCTACGTTTCAATGGACAAAAGACCATCCAATAGAACAAGTTATTGGTGAACCATCAAGGCCAGTTCAGACAAGGAGACAACTTGCCACTGATCTCGAATTGTGCATTTACATTTGCTCAATCAGCCTCAAAGAACCAAAAAACATTCGGGAAGCAATGGCAGAAAACCCTTGGATAGAAGCAATGCAGGAGGAAATTCTTCAATACTAGTTACATGATAGTTGGGAACTTGTTGAACGACCACTTGATATACGTGTTCTTGATCTCAAGTGGTTGTGGAAGAACAAACTGGATGAGGAAATGACTGTTATTCGCAACAAAGCTCGTCTCATGGCTAAAGGTTATCCACAAGAAGAAGGGATAGATTTCAAAGAATCATTCGCGCCTGTAGCTAAACTTGAAGCAGTCCGGATTTTCTTAGCATATGCAGCTCACAAAAACATCACAGTCTATCAGATGGACATTAAGATAGCTTTCTTGAATGGAACTCTAAAAGAAGAAGTGTATGTGAGTCAGCCAGAAGGTTTCGTTGACAAAGAACATCCAGACTACGTCTACAAGCTTAAGAAAGCCATTTATGGTTTAAAACAAGCTCCAAGAGCGTGGTATGACGAACTATCATCTTTCTTGCTCAAAAACAATTTCACCAAAGGAACAGTTGATGACACCTTGTTTATCAAAAAATTCAAAGATGATATTTTGATTGTTCAAATTTACGTGGACGACATTATTTTTGGATCAACCAATCCTTACCATTCAAAATTTTTTGAAAATCTCATGAAAAGCAAATTTGAAATGTCCATGATGGGGGAACTAAAATTCTTTCTTGGTCTACAAATACATCAATCCCCTCGTGGTATTTTTATCAATCAAGCTAAATATACAATAGAGATTTTGAAAAAACATGGAATGGAAAACTGTGATTCTGTTGGTACACCAATGGTCACTTCACCAAAAATAGGTGCTGATTTGTCTGGGAAACCCATCGATCCGAAGAAATATTGAAGCATGATCGGTTCTCTCATGTACCTAACTGCTAGTCGACCCGATATTCAATTTGCTGTTTGTTTGTTAGCACGGTTTCAGGAAAAGCCTACCGAACTACACCTCAAAGAGGTTAAACGGATCTTTCGGTACCTACGAAGCACCATTAACATGGGACTTTGGTATCCGAAGGATTCGGGGTTTAATCTAACAGCATTTTCAGATGCCGACCATGCCGGTGATCAAGTTTCAGCAAAGAGTACATCTGGTGGAGCACAATTTTTGGGTGAAAAGCTAGTAAGCTAGTCATCAAAGAAACAAGATTGTACTGCGCTATGAACCGCCGAAGCCGAGTATGTGTCTCTATCTGCGTGTTGTGCCCAAGTTCTTTGGATGAGGACACAACTCACAGATTATGGCTTTACTTTTCACAGAATACCTATGTATTGTGACTCAAAAAGTGCCATAGCCATCTCGTGCAATCCTGTACACCACTCAAAGACGAAGCATATCAAAGTCCGCTACCATTTCATCAAAGAACATGTAAAAGAGGGTACTGTTGAATTATTTTTCATTAAGACTGATTACCAACTCGCTGATCTATTTACTAAAGCCCTTCCAAAAGAACGGTTTGACTATTTAGTTCGAAGAATTGGCATGCGAAGCCTAACTCCTGAGGAGATAGAACGTCTTCTCGAATCTTCTTGAAAAATGTTTTCAAAATCGTTTCGCTGTAAATAGTTTTGAGAAAACAAAATACAAAATTTGAAAAACCAACAAAACCAAAATACAAAAATATAAAATTTAAAAAAAATACAAAAACAATATAAAATCAAAAAATCTAAAAATATTCTTCTTACGGCATGTCTCTCGCATAAATCAATATTCTGTACGTTTCTAGAAATGTCATTCAACAATGATACGGACATGTACAGATGCTTGAACGGGAGTTCTTTAAATGTTTTTCTAAAATATGTCGTTCCTCAAAAGTTTCTTCACAATGGCTTTCGTATACTTCAGTACGAAACCCGTGCTTCAAAGTGAAATCTTTTCAAAACATGGGTCCGAGTATAATAACTCGAAAAGATTTCAAATAAGGACCCTAACGATGACTCCTGATTATTTTCAAATCAAGGACTCGTACGTTCAAAGACGGAATCTTTTTCAAAAAGTTCGAGTCTAAACAAACGAAAAAGACTTCAAACAAAAACTCATTTTCAAACAGAATTCTTGAGCACTTTTTCAAGATTGTTTAAAAGATTTCTCAAAATCTCTCAAAATGAGTGCTCAAGATAACTCCCTCAAAACCCTTAATTGATTTTAAACTATGCTATCATTAAGGGGGAGTACAAAAACAAAATTGTTCCAAATTCATGCAAAATGAAATCTGTCTTTCTCTCCAAAAAGCTTTTTCTTAATCACTTGATATCAAAAATATCATGATATGTTATTTTTGATGGGGAGAAGACATGATTAAAATGTGATCAAATATGTTTAAAGTTTGTGACTAAATCTCAGAAGAGCTCGACTCAGTAAGTACCAATGAATTGACGAAGCTTAAAATGTCAGTAATCGAAAAGACTTGTCCTGGACGGGTAATAATTTCAAGCTAGTCTAACTAGTGATGTAAGCGTGTCTCGAATAGGACTTGTCTGAGTAGAATGTACCGTATCGAGAGATGTTGATATAAATAATGGATAAAAACGTTATTAATATCTTTCGATATCCTTAAGTTTTGACGATCACAAAATATAAGAACATTAAACGCAAAGTTAATACGTAAACAAGTTTTAAGCAAGTTTATATCATCTCATCCAACATAATCACTTAAGGTATGAATAAACAAGTGACTAATATATTTTATAATCAAAGGGATGTTTATTTAAATAATACAAAGTTTATAAAACTAAATAAACTTATTATATATTTTTGAAAAACATTTTTGGTAATAAAAGAAAATGTTTTATTCATAATAAACTTTCCCCAGAAAAAGACAAGAAAACTGCAGTTTTCGTCTGGGTGACCCCCTTAATTTTAAGGGGGCCGGCACACAATTAAGGGGACCGGCCACGCTCCCCTGTCAGATTCTGTCAGAAATTTTTCCCTATAAATATCACCTTAAATCTGGAATTTTTCCCTACCTCTTGCACGAAAATTTTCAAATCCAAATCTCTCTAAACATCCTCCTAAAAACGCTTTGATCATATAATTGTTAATCCTTGTTTCAAGTGATTCATTCCCTCACCTCTCATCTCTCAAAGTGCAAGAGAAGAACACTCATTCAACATCAAGTTGTGAAGTATTGTAGATTTGTGTATATAGTCTAGTTGTTGTGTACATTCATTGTAAAGGTGTGATAGTATTGTAACTAGATAGATCTAAGAGTAGAAGTTGTGAATACAAGTAGTGAGATATAAGTAGTTTGTTGTGAAGAAGAAGAGCTAGGAAGTAGATAGTTGTGAAGAAGATTGTTGTGAAGTAGATAGTTGTGAAGCTAGATAGGTGTGAAGAAGTAGTGTTGTGATTAAGTAATGACTAGGTGTAAAGAAGGTGTGAATAAGTTGTGACGAAGTTGTGGTGTGTATATTGGTGTGTAAGGTTTTCTCCGCCATAAGGGAGCTTGTTGACATAGTGAAGAAAACTCTCGAGTAGGTGACTCGAGGAGTGGAGTAGGGCAAGGAAGGTGTCCTTGTAGCCGAACCACTATAAATCCTTTGTCTCGCGGTTAGATCTTTCCATATCTTACTTATTATCTTGTTTATATCGTTATTACTTTTGTAGACGTAGAAGTATATATATATTTGCTCATATAGTGCTAGTATTGATTTTACTTAAAGATCAAACGAAAGTTTCATTCACAAAACAAAGTTTTTTACAATCAAACTAAAAAGGTAACTTACATATAATTGATCATTTCTATCAAGTATAGTTTTCATTCAAAATATAACTAAGGATTATAAAATAAACTTTTACTTACTTGTCTCTCGTATATAGCTATAATTGTTTATATTATGCATGTGTTGATTTCACATACTTAGCTTACATTATTATTATTGTTCATACTTAGATATAGTTGTTCATATTGTTCAAGATTTGAGTTCACATAAGATAGAATCAAAGTTTTTAAAAGCAAACAAGACTTTAAAACTAAACTAAGTTTTCATAATAAAATTAAAAAGACGTAAAACTATTCAAACCCCCCTTCTAGTTTTCCACAAGAGACTTTCTTTGGACTTGACCAGGACGGGTAATAATTTCAAGCTAGTCTACCTAGTGATGTAAGCGTGTCTCGAATCGGTCATGTTCACTGAAAGTGGATCAATTCAAAAAGTGCAAACTCCTCCCGCATGTGCAAATTTCTTAAATATACATGAGCACATGTGAAGGGGGAGTCCTTCAAAAGAAACCAAAACTCTCATAGTGTCAACAAATATGCTTCATAATCATAAACACTTTGAGAGATTTTCTAATGAATGGTTTTATGGCAACAATAGGATAGTCATGAAGATATAAGGTGACTAAGGTTAGGAAAAACCGTCCTATGATCCGCCAGAGCCGGAGGGATCTACCCAAGGACAATTCCAATAGTTAGAATTAGAAGTCCTTAGGTATGATTGAAAAAAGGAGAAAATGAGAAAGGAGAAAGAAGGGGTTGAAGAATTAAAAAGAAAAGTTATGAAAAAGGGTGAAAAGAAATAGCCCTCCATATGTTCAACCTTAGGGTAGACACCGGGTTCAACTCATATGCTACTGGTTGTTACCAAGGTGACACCGGTATTGAAGACAAAGACATCATGGACTCAGTGACGCAGTGCACTAAACCTTCTTTACCACTCAAGTTCTCTTAAAAGAGCTTGTTTCATTCTCACGGAGAACTGGTGTAATCTATCGATCTGTCTCTTAGAGATGGTTGATATTGAAGCAGGAGACCTCTCCCTAATCTCCGCATAGGAAACCTAATGTGCACTTATCGAGTCTAGAGCCTCGAGATTCATCAAAAGTTCTCATAGGAACACATGATATTTCTACACTGGTTGTTCATCATTAAGGACGCCAGATGTAAACTTTAGAGTCCTACGCAGATCTTAGCAATCTGCCAGAACATTTATGAGAGGATTCACATTTGTGATTCTCAATGATTGAATGGAAATTCCTGCCAGGGTCAACATCAAGCAGCCCTGACAACAGGTCACTTCGGTAATTCTTTTTGGGTTACGCTTAGTGTTCGCGGTGGTTTCAAATGGTTTACAGTCGTGGTGTGATCCCCAACAACTCACCCATTCGTTGAGCTACTTAGTAGGTCTCGTGAGCTCCCTCAGGAGTATCCGAATTGGGAACGGCCTTGGTAAGGATTAGAAGGAGTCTTCACACTATGCTGTTGACGATCTCTAATTCTAAACCTGTAAGTACCGATTGTTTCTTGCTAACTGTTTACCTGCAGCTACACATCACCTCCATGGCGATATATTCCACATGCTCATACTTACGTCACAAAGTCAATGAAAGCTCCCTCAAAGATCTAAGCAACACAAAGTTCAAAGAAAGATTCTAAGCCATAAAGAAGAATCTACAAAGTAAAGAGACAAAGATCAAAGTGAAAGAAAGGGAACTGCTAACTTGTGAATCTCAAAGTTTAAAGACGTATGAGCATGTTGGAATGGCGGACAACCACCAAAGACTAAGAAGTGACGAAAGGCAGACAAAGAATGATGAAAAGTCAATCATCAAAGATCACAAAGCATGAAGGAACAAAGACTAAAGACTATTCTACAATGACACACAAAGTTCAAAACAAAGAACACGGAAGACCTAATCACGTGGAGCATCATTCGAATGACCACCCCTTAGGGGGAGCTTGTTAGCATTAAAAATATGTAATAGAAAAGTGATGGTCATTCTCATTTATAAGAACTTTGTGTCGTGGGTTATCATATGTAATAGATTAGTCATTGGGCTTTGGACTTGGTAAGCTAATATGTTAAGTGTTATGTTATATAAGCCTATTATAATACATGTAATCCAAGCCCAAACCCAAGCCCATAGAAAAGCCTTTAGGGAATCTTATCTCAAGTACTATATAAGCCACCTTATGCCTCATTTGCAAGGTGTGCTTGTGTGTGTATTGTGTATGTTTTTAATAAAAGTTCTCTTCATCTTATACTCTCTTTATAATAGTTAACGCCACACATATATAACATTAAGTCACCATCTTTAGTTCATATACTTGTCATATTTGTGTTAAAGTTGATAGATTTAAGGTCCTACAAACCTTATACCAGCCGGTCGTATTAGCTAGATCTAAGAATATTTGAAAATATGTTATAACAATGACTCATTAAATTGTTATTTAAAATATATATATGAATATCCATAAAAACATTTTAAAACCTTTACTAAGCATATTTTAACTTCATTAACCCTAATTACGGTTAAAAACATTATACAAAGCAAATTATCAAAAAAAAAAAAAAAAAAAAAAAAAAAAAAAAAAAAAAACATGGTTTAGATAGTCATTGTTTAATTTAGAAGGTATTTCTTTAAATTATATATAAAAAGAAATGCACACATCACAATCCTTATTTGATAACAATCACATTCGAAATCAAAAAATGAAAAACTACGTAGGTGATAACCTAATTGATGTGATGTTTCATCAAAAAAAAGAAAAAGAAAAGAAAAAAAGAACGTAATAGTTGGCCGTTGTAAAAGAATTAAAGTATGTACTTAAGAATTATTAAGCAAGCATATATAGTTTTTAATCAGGTTATTTCGTTACTATACTGCGATAATGTTATTGAGTTGGTAATCACGGATTTGAGATACAACCATTCTTCTATACTTATGATTTATGTGTTAACCTCTTTTCGCTTCTTGATAGAATCTTAAAGAGACCTCAACAGAACTATGGCTTATACCTTATCTAGCGGATAGTTTTTAGTAACATTTTTTATGGTTTAACTTTTTTGTTATACACAACAACTTTTTTTTTAATGTTTTATTGAAAACTTATACACTTAATATTTGTGTTTTTACTATAAACACACTAAGCTATGATAGAATTAGTTGTGAGTTCAGAGGTTTTGTACTAAGCTTCTCAAAAAAGCTTATAACTTTATTATAAACTTATTGTGTTATGGTAATTGAATAAACCAATAAGCACTTTTAATAAGCATAACCAAACACCCCTTTAGTTCTAATCTAAAGTTTTCTTATTTGATGTTATAACTAACTTTGTTGTTATTCTCACTATAATACAACATGTAAGTGGTTTTTGTAGCTTTATGATCTTATCACACACACTAAAGTGTAATACAATTTGTTGTGTGTGTTTTTAAAGGAGGATTAAGTATCAACACATGATTGTCATAGAACGATTTTCTACGTCTGCTCAAGGTATGAATGTATAATTAAGTTGAGTAGCTAATTTAGATAATAAATGAATGTATTTTATTGTACCAAAGATGTATTTTAGGGCCTATATGGGGAATTTTATGGTAGAAATTCTTAGCAGGTGTCATTGAATGAGTTAATGAAACTTAGTATGTGTTTGTTGTCATTGATAACACTATAGGTGTCAACCAACAGTCTAAAATATGGGTGTCTTTTACCTTGATGATCTAGGCCAATTGTAAAGAAAGTTGCACTAAAGTGAAAGGTCGGTAAGGATTTAAACAATCCTAAAAGACTTGTGAATGTACTCTTTGTCATTTTTTTTCATGAATTTATAATTTACTTATACAAGTAATTATAATTTCCTTATATAGTTCGGTTTTAGAGAAAAATTATTTTTATACATTATACATAAACATAAGATTAAATTTGAGTTCTACCCATTACATCTTTTTTTGTTTCTTTTTATGTAATAAAGAAGCTATAGTATAAGCATCTATGTTAATTTGGTAATTTTATGATCAAACATGAGAAGTAAATAGCACAAACTTATGAAAATGCAATTTTCGAAACAAAAATGTACATTAGTAAACAGGTATGATAGTTATTCATAATCAAGGAAATGAATCAATCTTCAAAACTATCAAAATATGCTACATATTTTAACGAAAGTATAAGTCAAATAAATACCACAATTACAAAACACATCATAAATTGATAGTATGGGTTTGCAAAACTAAAAGCATATATCAGTAACATCTCATGCAAGTCAAGTATCATCATGTGATTTTGCTTGAATAATAAAATATAATTTTTAATCCAAAAGCATTCTCTTAAAACAATAGGTAGATTATGAAATTTTATTTTTAGTCCACCAAGTAAAACCAATTAAAACATGTTAAGTGATTCATTTCTAAATCGATAATAATATATAGTCAAAACGAAATTTTAAAAACTCTGTGCGTGCACAAGTATTATAACTAGTATAATAACAAATTAGCTTTTACTAATTAGCTTCATCAATTTATTTTTATTTATTTTTTTTGGCCAATTTGAATTTAAACGTAATATTAAGTCACACGTACGGTTCGTTTTCCATTTTGAATCATGGTCTAAAAGCATTTACGGGTCAAAACCAATAGTCAACGGTCCCGTAAGTCCAAATTCACATCAAACCAAATATAGGCAAACCAAGGTTTCTCTGTGACCACAAGGTCTCGGCTAAACCTTGTCGCGGCCAGAACATCACAAAGTCCAATCCAATCCAAAATTACCTTTGTCCAAATAAGCTAGTCTAAACGGAAATAAGCCGGATATAAGCTAATTAAACACCACCGAGACCATTGAGTCTCTGCTCAACTCTAAACTAACAGATTCAAATCAACACACAATAATTTTGCAACTCGACCAAATGGTAACAAATCTAAATCTAGCTATACCAAGACCATAATGTCTCGGCTTGAGACCCAAAAAGGCTCGACCTCAAACTATGTCGCACCATACGGACTAACGAAAACAATCTGAATCCAAAACAATTAAAATGGGTCGCGGCCCATTATTCAATCCAAACCCAAACAATACAAAATAGGCCAAACAAAATTTTTAGCTGTAACTCAATAAAAATAATCTCATAAGCGAATGAAAATAATCCGGAAAATGAAATAAGCTCTTGCGACCTTGTCGAGGATTTGACACATAATGTTTAAAGGTCGAAGGCACTAGACCCAAAAATGATGCCACTCGTTTTAACATAAATCCGCTTCATAGTCTCGTTTTATTTCAAAAACCCATTTCACAAAACCCGTTTTATATCAAAACCGATTCGCACCACAAGTGTGAATCGTTATTTTAATCAAAATTTTTACCTCACACACGTTTTATAGCTTTAACAAGAAGAAAGGAAGAAGAGATAAGGCGAAAAAATGATTCACGGACCAAAATCCAACAAATCTCTCACGATCTAAACCTTAGAGTCTTCAAAACAACAAGATCTACACAAGATAAAGGGTAGGAGATGATGGTGGTGGTGTTTAGTTGCGACGATGGCGGCATCATGGTGATCGGCGGCAGGAAAGAGAGGAAAGAGGGGTGTATTAACTTTAGTGTTAGGGTTGGAGTGAGACAACCAAAACTATATGAGTCGAGTTATTTAAAAAACCAAACATTCCTGAGGGACTCATCCCCATCATTTATCTAAAAACAAATCAATAGTTGAGATTAAAAGCATTTTAATATTTCACCCATTTTTTATAATTTAAATATCTCTTAAACCGTTAATCGTTAAGTGAAAATAATTACATCATCGCAACGAGCATTTAATTATCTTTCTATAGATAAACTATTTGATATATTTTCGACAATTTTTTTTCTTGTTTTTTTTCACTTTTTTTTTTCATGGCCGAAAAAATCATATATGATATATCATATATGATATTAAATATCATATATATCATATATGATATGTAATATCATATATGATTTTTTCAGCTATGAAAAAAAACGTGAAAAAAAAAACTTTGTCGCAAATATATCAAATAGCCTATCTGTAGAAAGATAATTAAATGCTCATCGTAACGGTATATTTTTTTTCGCTTAACGATTAACGGTTTGAAAGATATTAATATTTGAAAAAAAAATGATGAAAGTGGGTTTTTTAAATTGTTGGGATTAATCTCATCTATTAGATCAAATAAAAATGGAGAGAAGATGGATGATGGAGATTAATCCCTTGATATATAAAAAATATTTGGTCGTCAAATGATTTTATATCAAACTATATAATCAACCTTGTGCCAAAACTGACAATCCTTTAGGAGGAGTGCGTATGGAAATTTCAAACGTAGGGGCTAAAAGTTTATTTTTTACTATCTTTTGGCATAATAAAGATTCGGGCTTGTTTAAGCTAGATAAAATGTTATCGGGACTTTGAAACTTGCGCAAATATTTTTAAAATCTATTTTTATTGAAAATGACTATTTATACAGCTATCCTTGCTCAAAACATCACAAATCAAATAAATACACGCATTTTAGGTCTAGACTCGTGCAATTATAAGTTGTGCTCTATCTCATATCTTATGGGGAAACTTCTCACATCCCATATAAATATTCCCAAATAAAATCCCATATATTCCAAAAATAGTTCTCAATTCTTAAATATTTATTTTTAAACGTAATGCGGTATTAATTTATTTTCGAAAATTAACGGTTGTCACAAATTAATGCATTTAACTCAATTTTAACACTAAAAATATATGCTAGACATTTCATCAAAAACCTTGTATGCAACAAATATGACTAAGACGTCATCTTTAATGTGCGACCTCTCACTATATCATATTATATTTGAGAGATTCAAATTTTTGAGTAAAGAGTTGACAAAAAACTACAACTTTTGTATTTTAAGTTTTGCATAATTTGGTCTTTAAGCTAGACAAAATTAGATCGAAAAATGCTGAAAATTTAAAAAAAATCAATACCAATTTAAAAAGTTGGAAAGAAAATGTTGTTATTCATATATCAAAATGCATATCATATTAAAGAGAATCAAATTCTGAAAATTATAGTGAAATCGGTTTTTCGTAAATGTTTATCGTTTGAAAGTTATAACAATTTGAATTTCGGATATAACGTTCAATTATTCTTGTTTTCAGGTTTCACGCTACTTTGTGCGAATCAACTACACATCTACATAATTTAATTCTTTATAAGACTTGATGTTGGTTATAGCTTGATATTGTTGACAACTCCTCATTATTTTATTCGCTCATGACCACTAAATTCTTTCTCCTCATTGATGTCGCGTATTTCTTTCTCATGCATTAATCTATCTATCTATTTTATATAATAAACGATAGTTTTTTACAAGTCATCTAAGCTTCATGCATTAAAAATCCAATTAATGTAATGATGTGGAATTCCATAATTAGAATCAATGTACAACTCCTTTAAACACACATTTTTCTACAATACATTCTTAAAGGTCAACATATACACGGTTTTGTAAAGCATTAAATGCATTAATTATATACACTCCTCTTCAACAATCCATTTTTCAGTTACCAGTCTCACTAATGTAATTTTATAAAGCATTAAACACATTCATTGTATACGCTCCTCTTCTTCTACACTAAACGTATTCAAAAAGTTATCCACAAAATAAAATCTTCTAAAAACGTTTTTGAGTCAATCGCAATTGTATCTTTTTTGGGTAAAGGGATTATACCCGGTGAAGTATCAATCGTAATTGTATCATTGGTAATGATATGCGTTTCTATGGTGTTGGCAGTAATATGTGAGTTTTATAATTTTTTTCAATAATTTTGTTACTTATTTATTTTGAATTGCTTATAATGTTATAAAGTATTCTTGAATCACATAGTACATGTATTTTGATGAATTAGTTTTGTTTCAATTGAATTCAATATATTTGATTTGATTTAGTCCAGTTCAATTGTGTGGATGCAAAACCCTAAAAAATTGGGGGAATAATCACTTTTTTTTTTTTTTCCGATTTTATTCTGCTGTAGCAAAACCTTAGAAAAAATATGGGAGAATTAATTGCATGAATTAGTTTTTTATAAATTGGGGGAAAACTGTAGTCAATTGTTATTTTTTATCATATCAGATTTTAGTTTTTATAAAGTGTAGGTTTTTCTTGATATATAGGAACTATATATTGCGGTTCTATAATTTGTTCTTATTCTTCTAAAGTTTACCATTCATTGCTTTTGTTAAGAAAAGTATGTAGGAAGAATTGAGAACAAATGTTTGGTTTGAGTTTTTTTTTGTAATAGCATTCTTGGTGGTGGTGGGACGTTATGTATATGAAAAAAGTATTGTAAGATTATTTAATGTTATTGCCCGAAAGAACTTTTGTACTGTGTTTTTTATGTAGTAAAAACATATCATTAAGGGTGATGAGGTGGTTCTTTCATTCTTATTGCAAAATAAGTATCTGAATCAAGTTTGTTAATAAGTGAACCTGATGTTTATTATTTATGTGAGCAGGTGAAGATGAAGCTTAAAGACCATAACAAATGGATACCATGTCTTGCTTTCTCTAATGTGCTTAACGTCCTTATGTCTTCTGTTGCTGATTCTCAAGTAAGAGAAATTAGATGATCTTTTGTGTTTCATTTGTTAATATTTTCTAAACTAAATTTAGCTATACTTAATGAAGCAGAATTGATGGTATTTCAGTTGAGACACAATTGATGGTATTTTGAAAGTTCCTGATTGATACTTTCGTAGTTTTGTTTTTGAATATGCAAGGTGAATCGAGAGTTGAAAATTAGAAATTTAGCTCCAAGCGTATGTTTGCTATGATTAATCAGTTTAAGTTAGGAAGCCGATAGTTTTGAGTATCAACAATTTCTGCTTTCAATGGAACCCGTTAGAACTCATAACAAGGTAATCATCAACCATTTGTTATTTAGACAATTTTGTTATAACATTTGACCTGCCGATTGTGTTGTCTCTAGGGTAAAGATTTAATAAAGGAAAGTGGGATTCCACTAACCGGGGAATCTGCAGGAGCCTCAAATTTGGTAAAGGAGACAGTATCATGGTATACTATATAACTAAACGGGTCATAAGAACCACCTCTAAATTTCAGGAATACGTAGTGTAACGATAAATGGCACTATATAGTTATTATATACTTATATCTTTTCATATCACAAGGGCCACCAACTATTAACATTACAAATATTAGTGAAGTAAAGAGAGAAAAAAATGATGTCATCAAGTGTAAAATGATTATCAGGTTGTTAATCTTTTTTCCAGTTATACTTGCACTAAATATGGACAGTTGTATTGTTCTCAGGCCATATCATGACTTGAACAGCTCTAATCAAAAGGGTAAGACTTATCTAAATAATTGTTCTTATTGTTCGGAATACTTGTGAGGTAATCCTTAATGTATTATGTTTGTGTAGTTGTCATTTGTAGGAAAAAATGGACCAGATCTGAATCCTCATAACTAAGGGATGATGTTGTACAATGGGTAGGTGACTAATTCTAATCTTCTGGCATTGTGGTTATTGCTAATTAAATGTTCTTTATTGCTTATAAAGGGTTGTTTTGGATGTTCCTTATTTAACTGATCTGTGGAGTTTGTTAGACTCCATGGACCGTTTAGAGCATCTAGGGTTAACAATAACATAGACAATATGCAGCGGAATTAAGAGTAAATCATATGTTATTGACAACAAGGTTTTCCCAATCACCTCCAATATGTATTTGATCAGAATACAACGTATTACCTAAGTGTAATAGGGATCTAAGAACTCTCAGATCTTGGAGGAATACGAATACAAACTAACTCTAGTCTAGGCGTTTACAATGAACCACGCCCTAGACACACACACACACTTTTCTAGTCGACTACATTGTGAAAGACATAATAAAACCTATACCCTACGTCTCTTTATATAGAGAGATATTAGGGTTTACAAAGAGATAAGTATAAAACTAAATACAGAATATTATCAAAATCGTTTCTTCATAATAGAATATTTCCTGTATCTTGATATCTTTGAAGCTTTCTCTCTTTGTCACTTTAGCCCTTCATGTTTCATTCTTATATTTATTTTGTCACATCAAATCAAGAATCCCAACATGATCTTTCATGGCTTTCTTGGCTAAATCATACTCCTCTCCATACACTAAAAAAGAAAGCAACTAATAGTGGTTTTTTATTTCAGTTGACCTGAAAAAGAAGAGAGGTAAAGCTATTGATGATGATAATTAAGATACATCGGAGCATTTTGAGGTATATACCATTAAAAGGAGTAGAACCTAAATGTTGTTTATGTGCTTCCATGTCATATGGTTTACCAAGTTAGTGGCTAAATGGATGAGTCTAATAGGTAAAATTGATTTTTATTTTTGCTATGGTAGAATTTTAGTGTACAGAAACTTGATTTTGAGAACCGTGTCAGTCTTAAATTACTGATGTTTAGGTAGATGGGTCGAAATTGCAACCTCTGGTGATGACACCACACACATGAGACTAAAATGTAATCCAAAAGTTTTTCTTTATTAATAAGTCACATGTTAAGATACAATCTTGATATTAATATTTCTAAAGTTCACATTATTTTGTTTGAAATGTGGTTCGCCTGTATTGGAATATTTGCTTAGGAATAAATTATGTGGGTCTTTAAACCTTCGAGATTGAGCTTTTAAAGTAAAACGTGTTTTGGGAACTTTTACGGCCTTTTTTGTGTCATGATCACAGTCTTTATTCATGTAAGTGTGAGCAGTAGTTTCACAGATCAGTTAGCATTACATGTTACCCAGATTTAAAATGTTTGCATAGTTATTTTATATAATGATCTTAGGAGGTTGTAAACAGACGGATACATATTGAGCGACTTATGGCTTGACATGATCTATACGTTTGGCCTGTTTTATATGTTTAGCAGCTTCTAAGACCTGTTCATATTGTTGTTAGTAAAAATCCAATTAGATACATCATAAATGGGTCAACACCACTGCTTCGGTTTATAATGTAGTCTTAGAATATATAAGTGGATTAAGTGGCATCTACTCTTCGTTTGAGTAAATATATATTTTTATGGAACCCATTGCAGTTAGATTACATTTTTTAGGTAGTTCTATACTTATCTATGATAAATTTGGTGTTAAATATGCAAAAACCTGATGCAGTCCATTGTCCAACCTACACAAAAACATAATCTTACACTACCATCTGCAGCTCAACAACCCATGTTGTCATGTTTTATCAATAAATACTTAATGAGCTTTTTTTCTTCTATGTATCAGTTTATGCAAATGGAAGTATATGCTTGGACATTTATCAAAATCAGTGGAGTTCAATTTATGATGTTGCTGCTATCCTGATATCAATTCAGGTGTGTTTTTTTGATGTAGTATAATGCGTTGAACCTACTATTTGTAAGATATTAAAATTTTTACTCATAGTTATGTTGCTCTACATATTTGTTTTGTTGTAATTTTAGTTGGGTTTGTTGGCTTTTGGGGGGTATTCTCTTGAAATGATTGAAACTTTGTCGACAGGGTTTTGGTTCTGATGAGTTCATTATCTTTTATTGTCTAAAGTAGCGAGATTTCTTATTTTACTAATATTATAAACATGCTTTAAGAATCGTCACGAAATTTTCAAATACAACTTTCATTGCTTACCAATCATAGCAACCGTTATGCAGATTGCGTAATGGAGATAAAGTTATGGCTTTTGAATGATGTTTAAAAAACAATAGTTAGTTGCTATGCTCAGTAAAAGAAAAATGGAAGTATGTTGCTTAGTTATTATATATGTATTGAATGGGGACGACAAGCACACAAGAAGTGCATAATTCGTTTCCGACTTGGTTAACATTCTACTACATTTGTTCTTCCATTTTTAGTTTATTAAATTTACTAATGTAAAGTCATATAACCACAAAAATCAACAAAAGTATAATTTGATATAACAATTTTATTTAATAGTTTGTCCTTAAGAATTGGCATATAGGGACCTTTGTCACTTATATATGTCATGTGATGTGCGAATAATGTATGTGAATGTTATTAGGACATATTAAGGAAACCTTTTATTATAATTAACATGCTTTTGATATTTGAATGTGAACGGTGGAAGGTTTATTGAAGTTGATGAAAGATGAATATGTTGGGATTTCAGTCATGGAAAATATGCTTAATTCAGTATGCTCGAACTTGCTCAGGTATCATTCTTGTATTTCTTAATTTGTAGTTTTATACCATACCATGAATACTTAATTTCCCTCTTTTAGGACTTTAATATGCTTCCTCACATGATATAACACTGCTATTAAAATTGCATGACTTATGAAGGTATATTTGAAGAATGAGCAAGTATAAGGTGATTGAAAGCGTAAACATATGTTATAATCTGACTTATCGCATGACATATTATTTTTTTGATAACTACTTATTAGTTATTAGTTAAATATATCAAATAGCACACTAATGACCTTATTAGTTAAATATATCAAACAGGTTACTAAAGTTCAATTTTACTACATACTGTCTCTTGAATCGTTTTATTTAAAGATTTTGGTTACTTTGTTTATTTGTATAATGAGGGTGTTTGGATATGTGATGACGTGTTGTTGCAAGTAAGTTGATATGTGTGTATATGGATATGTGTTTTCAAAGTATTAATCTTCAGACATGGTTGTAGCAATTGTGTGTTTGGGTATTCATCAAAAATATTTTGCATATTAGGGGTGTTTGGATTTTCATTGGTCCAAGTTATAAACTACACTTTAAGCGAATGTAATCGTTCTTTCAAGACTGCAGAAACCCACACTGTGAAAAACACATAGAAGTCACTGATACTTTGACTACTTTCAATGTGTTTCTTATGAATATATCTATATAGGTCTATTTAAATAGTTGTATGACTCTGCACATATAAGAAAACAAAAATTCAAATGATAATGTAGCATGCTTTGTTGCAACTTTTTGAAATTTTAAGTATTATATGATAAAGTACATCTTTGACATTCAGATTCACTCTTCTTGGGTTACGAATGTTTTATAGTGGGTAAGTTAGATATGTAGAATAACTTTTCAAAAAATACAATGGCTGAAAAAGTTTCCAAATTCTTGCAATAGATATTCTTTCATATAACTTAAAGGTTCTTTTGATATTTCCAAAGCCAGTACCTCAAAAAAGGTAATCTACCCCATGTAGATTGAGGTAAAAAAAGTAGTATCGCATCCTTCAAATTGTCATCGTGAATATCATCTCTTTTTGTTTGATAATCTACAAAAGCAGATGCACTTGACATGAATGGAAATATCACATTTAAGTGGGATATTATTAGTTGGAGCTTTGATGACTACATTGTAAGTATCATAAAAGCTTTTTTGCATTCAAAAGTTCATAATCACAAATGGTACACATGCATTTAAGATCTCTGATGTTGATAACAACTTATATGTGATTTATAGTTTATCCCATTCTAAATTGTGAATAGTTTATGTATGCCGTAACTATTTATGGACTGTTTGTGATTGCTTACTACATAAATTAATTTTAAGGGATATCTGGGACTGCTTATTGGAACTGATTATAGGGACCGTTTTAGATTGCTTATGGAAAGCGTAATTATATGGGCTGCTTGGTATGGCTGATTATATTAATAACTTATGTGCGAATAAGCTTACATGTTTGTATTTACTTTATTTTTTTATTTTATAGCCTTATCTTCATGAATCTCAACATGAGCATGCTATGAGAACAGTAACGGGTTATGCACGTTGCAAGTTAAGTGCATGTGGTCCGACCAAGTGGTTTTATTTAGATGGTAAGGTGTTAACATTCAGCCAATGGTTGATAATTTTATTCTAAATCTTGATGTAGGAAGCAACATAGATGACGGGTTGAGTGCAATTGTTCCTCATATTGGTAAGTTATGATCATTCTAACCAACTTAACAATATTATATATTGAGTTTTAATATAAGATGCTACAGACTAATGCCTTAACATGTTAGGCTATTTAATAAACGTTTTGGTGAAATTGGCCAACAGTTTGTGTCCTCTTGGTGTAGTTTAGGTTTTTCAAATTCCTATTGGCCAGTATGGTGAACTTTCATTAAGATAGTAGATAACTTGTGCTAAATCACTAATGCATATCACAATATGTCAATGTGTACTACATGTTATCTACGAAGAAGTACTTAAATATTCATGATCAATGTTAAATAGCTATATACAACTACAAATTAAATATTTATGATCAATGTTAAATAGGTATCAACTACAAAAATGACATGTTTTTAATCATTTTTTAACTTTACAAATTCTCTTTATCAACAAAATTTTTTTAGTTTGACTTTTTTTTCTTTCTTTTTTTTAGGTGTTCACGGGGATGAACATTGGTATTTGAAGTTGACTGCATACCTTTGCGCTTCAAGACTATCGAAGTTGGAGAAGACGATACACGTTTATTATTTTAATAGCTACATACCAAATTGTTTATCGTATCATTGACTTACTCCGTACTACTTATTATTCCTTTATACAAATAATGGAATCTGTTTACTTTCTACAAATAATGAATCATTTTTTTTTAAAACCCGTGAATCTCGTGGTCTATAAGCTATATTATTATATACCCATGTGATAGATCTCTTCATATAAGTTGTTATGTTCCAATTGATTACGTGCCAAAATGAAAACTTTACTTTCAGATGCTACTGTTACAAACATGATTTCTTAATTCTTTACATAGTCTTGGACTGATAATGTAATTAGCATCATAACTATGACTTAGAGATGTACAAATAAAATTTTAAAGTAATGAGTAATAATTCTTTTGAAATGGGTGGGTCTGTTGCGAAATATAGTCCAAGCAAATGGTTCATGTAACGGGACAAGACTGCAAGTTGTTAAATTAACACAAAATTTCATTCAAGCGCAAATCATTAACGGGACCAACTTTGGAAAACAAGTGACAATACCAAGGTTTACTCTGCCAGATAAACGTTTGCCTCTTAATATTGTCCGAAAACAATATCCAATTTCAGTTTCATTTGCCATGACAATCAACGAAAGCCAAGGTCAATCGCTTTCAAAAGTTGGTTTGTACTTGACGCGTCCCATTTTCACACATGGACAAATGTATGTTGTTGTTTCACGAGTAAAAAGCAAAAAAGGTTTGAACGTTGTCGTTTGTGATCAAGACGGTAATCTCTCTAAAAGTACAACAAATGTCGTGTACAAAGAAGTACTGCAAGGTCTATGATCAAACTATAAGAGGTATTCGCTTTTTTTTCTTTCCAAATTTTGAATTATACTGTAGTATCAATCAAAATGCCTTTACTTATATATTCTATGGAATTTTAGGTGTCCACGGCATGGGCATTGGGTATTAAATCGAGTAGTGCTCGCACAATCATTTGCTATTAAAGACAATCAATTTTGGACACGCCAACACGTGGATGTTTATTACTTTAATTGTAGCAAACTCAATTGCTTATTCAATTATTGACGTATTATCTCATTCTTTCTTTGATATATTAATCGAACATGTTTACGTTTTACTTTTCTTATCATCTCATTTTCTCTGTCTCTCTAAAAAATTACCCGGTGTCAACGGGTCTATAAGCTAGTAATTATGATATAAGGCCAACTAAAGTATACGGTTATTTGTTCTTCTCGTTCTACTGTTCGTGATAATTTTTCGCTACTATTGCTTGTAATTTTTGCTGTCGTCGTGAGTGTGTAGTTATGATGCTAAACTCGGGGTTTTTGGAGTCGAGTGGAGGAGGAGGAAAGAGGTAAAAGAAAAAAAAGATGATGATGTGATTGGTGCTTATTCTGGTCCTTCGTCGTTGGAGGCTGATCTCCCTTCGTTGAGTGATGTTGCTGTTGGGTGTAATCGGGGATATGAGTCAGCCTGATTCTTTTGAGCCTACTGTTGGTGGTAATGAGGATACTAATCATGTTCGTAATGATGTTGTTGGTAATGAGACTAACGGCAGTGTTAATGCTAATACTCCTACACACCGATCCAAAATTTGGTACGAATGTGACTATGGATTCTATTACCAAAGTTGCGGGTACGAGTTTTGAATAGGTAATGTGTGGTGTTTCTAATGCTAATGCTTCCATACCTTCAAATGATAATGTGGGTAAAACACTTGCGACTAATTCTAATATGGAGGCCCCCTCGACTTATGCTTCTAAAATCAACCCTTTGTCTTCTGAGAAAGCTTATTTCGATTCATTGATGAGTCGGTACCTAAGGATGTTGATTATGACGAGGGTTTACCTATTGGTTCAGTTAAGGAGGTTAATGAGCGGATGAAAAATTCGCTTTATGGGTATTTTATTAGGAAACGACTTACATTTCCTGTGGGTGAATGGTTCGTACGTAATAATTAGGGTAAATATGGTCTTCAGAAAGTTACAATGAACGTGAACAATTTCTTCTTATTCTTCAAGTTCTCGTCTCTAAACGATGTTGAGGCTATTCTTAGGGATGGACCTTGGATGACTCGTGGAATTCCCATCTTTCTCAACAAGTGTTCTCCATCGGTAAGTCTTCTTAAGGAAGATTTTTCCTATGTTTCGGTATGGGTGAAGTTCCATGATGTCCTTATTGGTTGAGTTTGATTGCTTCTAAAATTGTTATTCCTATGATGATTGATTCTTATACTAATACCATGTGTAGTCATGGGGACGTAGTAGTTATGCGAGAGCTTTGATTGAAATCAATGCTTCCAAAGATTTCCAAGACAATTTAGTTTTGGTTATTCCTAAACTCATAGGGGAAGGGTATACTAAGGAAACTATTCACATTGAATACGAGTGGGAACCACCTCGATGTGGTACAGTTTGCTTTATGGTCATTTGAATGATGATTGCCTGAAAGTCGCTCCTAAACGTGTAGTTAATGGGACGGGTAATAAAGGCAAACGTCCGATTTTGGGAGCTACTAAGGAGATGTCAAATGATGGGTTTACTACTTTCAAACGAAAGGGTCCCACTTATAAGCGGGTTTTGGGGGTCTCTAAGACCAAGAAAATGGAGTATCGACCGGTTGCTCCTACGAATATAAAGGCTTCTCCGCTTACAGACTCTATTAAGGAGGTGTCTACGTCTATAAAACCAAATAAGGATGCTAAAGTGATTAAAACGTCTAATGCTTTTGATTCTCTTGGGAATTTGGATGAGGATCCTATTATTAGTAAACATTTCGATTTTGAAAATGGATTTCGGAACATGGATAAATAGGAAAGTACTACACCTCTTATTGAAAAGATTTATAAGTTTGAAAGTCAAATAATTGAGGCGAAGCTTGTGTTTTTGGATGATGATGGGAAGCCGCTTCCTATGCAAAAGGTTAATGTGGAAAACTATGCAAGCATCCCAAGTTCGTCCAATGCGCCTCCTCCTTGTATTTCGAAGAACACTCCTGACATGGTTAAAGAAGGAAAAAAAGGCAGGCAATCTATTTTATAAGGTTGGTGATTTAGTTATCTTAGACGGTGATGTTGATGAAGTCCTTAAGGACTTCATTGAGACCTCTAGTTTTATGGCATTTTAAGGTTCTAAAGGTGGTAGTGGAATGAGCATGTGGAGCTTATTGGAGAAATGGAAGGAAGATATCCATGACCAGAACCTTTATGATGATGATGAGTTTGATGATTGTTTTTTGGCCGATGCTCAATTGAAGTTTGATAATGCTTATGCCATTAGTGTCCATGGTCACATTAGACAGGTTGTTGTTTTTATTCTGTTTTGCATAAGTATGAATCTCATTTCTTGTGCTTGTTTAGGTCTTAAAGCACTGTATGCGCTTTTGGTTTGCCTTCCTTGAGCTGAGGTGTGGGATTCACCTACATCCGTTGTACTTAATTGTTTTTTTGGAGTAATAGTATTTTGCCAGGGGTAACTCATTTACCCAAAAAAAAATCGAGGGTAAAACAAAAAAAAGAGGGTCAAAAGACCGTTTTGCCCTTGGTCAAACGGGAAAAAAAGCCTACTGGGATATATTTCAATCTTAGACGTAGGATGATTTTGGAGGGATTAGATGAATATCTAGCGATGCACAATACTTTTTACACTTTGTAAAAAATGCTCACTTTCCATTCGATCGCATCTCTATTAGAGTGAACCTCGTAGTTTAATTCAAATTTTCAATCAACTAATTCACCAGGTATAAATCATTTACCAAAAAAAAATCAACTTTTTACTATGCCTATCTTAAAGAAATTCGAGTTTAATTAATCTCATTGTCTTCTATTTATGTTGGAACAATTTTTGATTTCTCATGTATAGGTTGCTTCTTTTCCATAAATATTTTCTAAATTTTAGTAAATACAACGTAACATAATTACTGTACCCTTTTATTTGAAAAGCATGTCACTGGTTATCTCTATAAAAACACTTTGTTAGTTTGTTATATGATCAAGGGCCCATGAGATAAAAACATTACGCGTGAATTAGAGATCTAATGTCACACTGGCTTCTTGTCTGAAAATCCTCCACAAAGATTTTCTGTAGATCTAAGAAGAAGTAAAAAGGCGTACATATATCTTTTTCGAGTACAGGGTTTTAAATGGCAATAATGGGATGGTGACAAGATCTTCCAAAAATAGTTAAACATATTGGTTCACAGACCTCCTAAAGTTGTGATGGGAGGTGGCAAGAGAGATTGGAACAACTATGACTTTGGGTATGTTTAGTGAAACGAGCGGTTTTAGTTAGCAGTTAGCAGTTTGCAAAAGTAGTTAGCAGTGGCTGCTTGTTTTACTAAAACGTGTTTGGTAGTGTAGATGTAATTATAAAAGTAGCAGTTAAACAAAACAAAAATACTAAATATTTGCTTAAGAAGTGAGCATTTAGAAAAATAGCATTTAAAAAAACGGTTATTGCCAAACAAGCTTTAATAGTCAAATGATAAATGCTAAATGATAAAATATGCTCTAAAAAGCCTGTCGCCAATTATACCCTCTATGAGAGAAGAGGAGATAACTAAATTATTTAAAGTTTAAAGGGTATATTCGGTATAAAATAAGATATTGGTTGAATGTATCTGATTATAACACGTATCAGCATGGTATTCTTAGGCCTACAATTATGTCTAATTAATTAGGCTTGTTTATCTTTTTTCTAAATAAATAAAATGTGTTTTAAAGACTACACTTGTAGGAACTTTTTATATGGTTTAAGTATATATTTTAAACATCAGCAAATTTAATTAGAAATAGGTGTAAACACTCGACCAATCAAGCCGATGAGGAGCAAAAATTAGAAAAACAAAAGGCAAAATAAATCTTGAACAAAAGTCACTACCTTGATGGAAACTCAACTAAAAGAACAACATAACATCCATTAGGGCATTGCACCAGTACTATCACTCCCTCAACACTCATGTTAAGTTGGCTTGTAATGGAGGTTTTTAAAGAAATAAGTAATGAGTTTAATCCCAAATCGTTAGACTAGATCACTAAATAGGTGCTTATCGCTTGTGGCTATGTTCTTTTGAAAGGGTCAATGAGTACAACCAAAAATGATGCACATGGTCAAGGTTTCCGTTAATTTAAACCTTTTAGTGAAGAGAGCAACAATTTTTTCTAAAGGACGGATTGTTTAAAAAACTAGCAAAGAGATATACAATAAAAGACTATCGAGGAGTACAACTTCATTAGGCTTGTATTTGAAACCCATTAGGGAAACAAATCAATATTTGTTGTTTTCTATATATTAATTGAAGTCCATATAACTTTAAGTAATTGGTTAACCAAATTGATTGATGGGTTTTCCATGTATATGACCATCTACTCCATATAGGTTCATAAAGACCGTAAAGTGACTCGAAGTAAAAAAGGTAAACGGAGAGACGTCTATTTTTAGGCTACCTCCCGAAAGTTAAATTTTTTATGCTTGAATGTACACAGCTTAACCGGTCTTTCCGTTGTCATTTAATCTAGACTCTTCCCTAGACATCCTAAGATGTTCACCTAACGAGATTTAAACATAAGCCTCTTCTAAGATCTTCAAGATAACTTACCATTAGGCAACGTTGGAGACGGTTTTCTATTGTCATTCAAATTATAACATCTGTTGATGCATAATCTGGCGCGGGCTGGATTTGATGACTCTCCTTGGGCCGTTCGTCATCTTCTCAAGCCCTGAGTAGACCTGTCAACAAAGAGAACCCGTTAGGAGTGGACCCGAGGCCGTAGCCCCGTGATCCACCTCCGACGGTCAAGTTAGTATATCGTTGCGATATGGCTTATGAGAGTTAGGTTTAGAGTAACCTGTTGTATTCTATTGTGTTCTGAAGAGATTCCCAGCCCTATATTTATAAGGCATGGACTAGGGTTTAAGCGTAGAGTGGGCCGCTGTCTGCCGGGCCTGACCCATTCCTGGCCCAGTCCGGACTATACGTCCAAAAGCCCCCTAAGTCTAGTGTGACATAGTGCATGGCTATGTTAGGCTAGACTTAAGTTCTGTTCATGGCCACGTAGGCCCAATCAACCATGACGGCATGGCTCATGTGTGCGCAACTTGTGTGCACATGGGACGGACCATACTGTGCAGCCCACATGCGACAGTGCGCACTGGGATTGCGATTGTGATTGTCTCACAATGGTGAAGGTGGATCTCGTATGCTGCATCCTGGGTAAGAGCGTACCTTTTGTACCAGTAGCGATGCAGCATGGTGCGACAGAAGACGTACTTCTTGTGGCCGAAGTGCGCGCTATGCGCGACAAGGATGTGCGTTGTGCGTGACAAGGATGCGCACTGTACGTGACAAGGATGCACGCTGTGTGTGAACAATACATTCGTCTTTACAACCGACAGAGGACGTCTCCCCTGCGGCAAGATGGTGCGAATATTTAAATCCGTCTTTGTACCGGGCTTGGAATACCTCTTACGTAGGATCTGCTTCCAAATATGCCTGAGTGACTTGTACGGAAACAATGGTATTATATACCCTGGTAGCCCCTCAAGTTTGATGGTGCTACTCGTGTAGGAGCATTTAACTTAGTTATTCAAATCCTGAAAAACACTTAATGCAAATATTTGAAGTATATGCCGCGAATCGCAACATATAAAACCTAATGAAATAAAAGATTAGCGTGAAGCAATATATAGCACATAGCATGTGAAATTAACATATAAGAGAAGTAGCAGTGTGAATTACACCTATCGTGAGGTTTTACAAACTATATAAGAGAAGTAGCACGTAGCTAATCTACGAACGCAGTACGCTCATGGCGATTGATTCATATTTTTCTTTTTTATTATAATAAAAAAAATGGCGCGGATGGACACACTGTGACCGCGACTAATAGTTTCAATCGCACGTACAGACGCAGATGGATGTATCGTGACCGCATAGACTCTAACGTTTGTGGATGATCACAGATGACCACAGCTTTTGTCCAGTGCGCTCATGGCGATTGACTAACATCGTGGTGCCTGTACGTGACAGTGCGCTCATGGCGCTAATTTGCGAAGATGTCCGAACGCACGGCCTAACGCGGGTAGATTTATCGTGACTGCGTTGTTCGCGGCTAAAAGATAAAATAGGTCCGATCGTGTGGACTTAGTGTGGTTATAGGTAAAATCGTGTTTACCAAGTTTAAAAGATTTACATAAAATCTTCTGAATATATAAAAGATATCTTATCTTACTGATTTAAAAGATACGTTTGATTATATATATTAAAAAAAATTACAGTAACAAAGGAAACAAGAATTAATGAATTATTGTCTTGTAGTCACTTTAACGTTTGGAAAAAGTCAAAGCAATTCCAATTCTAGTTTACTGTTGATCGATTGGACCAAAGAGAAGAAAGCAGTACGTAGTGTACTTTTGGTTTTAAATTGTGCCATGTATATCTTGTGTGTCGTGCACTAGCAGACAGGTACGCGATCAAAAAAAATATATTGGTAAAGAGGTACCGGTTTTTGAACTCAATGGTTGCTTTCCGGTGATGTGAGAGCACAAAACTTGTCGTGGTCCCACGGATGGCGCCAACTTGTTGATGTATAGTCTGGCGCAGGCTGGATTTGACGACTCTCCTTGGGCCGTTCGTCGTCTTCTCAAGCCCTGAGTAGACCTGTCAACAAAGAGAACCCGTTAGGCATGCAATATACATCTTAAATAGTGTTCCTACAAAAGCACTAGAAGACATTACCCTATATGAGGCTATTAAACGAAGAAAGCCAAACTTAGAAAATTTAAGAGTTTTTGGCTGCATAGCATATGCGAAGGTACCATCACAACGCTTAACTAAGCTTGATGATAGAAGCAACAAGATGGTATACTTAGGAAACGAACAAGGATCAAAGCTTATCGACTATTTGATCCAACAACACAAAGGATTTGTGTTAGTAGAGATGTGAAGTTAAAGAGGATGAAGCGTGGGATTGGGAAGATTACATGAGTGAACATACCAATGATGAACCTGAATGGATTGGCTTCAAAATAGAAAACCTTGAAGCCACAAATGAACATCGTGATCAAGAAACCCAACCAAATGACGAGGACCATGATTACCTTAATAATGATGATGATGAACTTACAACATTCACCCTCACACTTACAAATACCTCGCACACCATCAACAATTTCATCACGAGAAATTCCTCAAGTTACACCAATCAACTCAATACAATCAACCTATCAAAGTGATAGTGGTTCAAATTCAACCACATATTCACATTCACACTTTGATCATACACCGTTGGAGGTTTTAGAACCTTAAATGACATATACGAGGACACCTAGGAATTATTACTTGCTGAATATGAACCAAAGAATTACAAGGGAGAATCAAACGATCAAAAATGGATCGAAGCGATGAAGGTCGAGTTAGATTCTATCAATAGGAATAACATATGGGAACTAACCACTTTACCCAAAGGACATAAAGCAATTGGCTTAAAATGGGTATTCAAGACCAAGAAAGATGCTAATGGAAACATGGTCAAGCATAAAGCAAGACTAGTAGCAAAAGGCTACATTCAAGAATATGGCATAGACTTTGAAGAAGTTTTCACACCTGTAGCAAGGATGGAAACTATTAGATTATTACTCGCCATAGCTGCTAATAACAGATGGGAAGTACACCATCTTGATATAAAATCTGCATTTCTACATGGAGATTTAAAAGAAGAAGTATATGTTTCACAACCAGAAGGTTTCATAAAGAGAGAGAATTCTGGAAAAGTCTATAGACTTATTAAAGCTCTATACGGACTAAGACAAGCACCACGTGCATGGAACATAAAGCTAGACAATACCTTGAAGTCCTTAGATTTCAAGAAATGTGCATTAGAACAAGCGATCTATACAAAGGCAACAAAAGACTCAATTCTACTTATAGGAGTCTATGTTGATGATTTAATCATCACTGGCACACCAAAGAATGAGATCGACAAGTTTAAAGCTCAAATGGAAGACAAGTTTGAAATGAGTGACCTAGGATATTAGCTTACTATCTAGGGATAGAAGTCACACAAACTAGAGGTGACATATCAATAAAGCAATCTGCATACGCAACCAAGATCCTAAAGGAAGTTGGAATGACAGACTGCAATGAAACCCTAATACCTATGGATCCAGGAACAAGATTGACAAAGAATACTGAAGGAACAATGGTCAACTCAACTGAATATAGAAGCTTAATTGGATGTTTAAGATATCGGCTTCACACAAGACTTGACTTAAGTTATCCTATAGGATTACTTAGTCGTTTTATGCAAGAACCAAAAGAGCAACACATGAAAGCCATAAGGCAAGTACTGCGTTATGTTAAAGGAACAAAGAATTATGGAATCACCTACAAACATAATGGAGGAAACAAGATACAAGGTTTCAGCGACAGTAGTTATGGAGTCAACACTCAAGAAGGAAAAGGAACTACTGGAATCATTTTCTACTATGGAGATTCACCAATTAGCTAGAGCATACAAAAGCAAGCCACTGTGGCATTCTCATCATGCGAATTTGAATTTATTGCAGCAACTGCAGCAGCAACACAAGCATTATGGTTGAAAAGACTACTAAGCATGCCTACACACTCAAAGGAAGAAAAGGTAACTATTATGGTTGATAACAAATCAGCTATAGAACTAATGAAGAACCCTGTTTTTCACGGAAGAAGTAAACACATTGATACGAAGTACCACTTCCACTACAACAAACAGGACGACGGGCGACTAGACTTTTGGCGGGGACGCCCTTGTCCCCGCCGAAAGTCACTAAATGACAAAAAACATGCTGAGCTGGCACACTATATCGCTGCCCGTTTACTAAATTTTCAACGCTTACTTTTGGCGGGGACATGTCCCCGCCGAAAGTATTTTTGGTATTTTTGCAACTTTGACCAAAATAGTTGTGCTTAATTGTTCCCGCATATTATTCCCACCTATACATTTGGCGGGGACATGTCCCCGCCGAGAACGATTACCGTGGTAGAGCATAAACTTTTAGCGGAGACATGTCCCCGCTAAAAGTTTAGGCACCAAATTTCCCCCCAAACTGCAACTTTTTTCCCCAAACTTTTAATATATATTATAACATACACATAACACATATTCACTATCATAAATTCAGCAAAAAATACAAAACACACATAACCATGGATGGTTTAACACCGGAACAGGAGTGGGCAAAGGCTTTATCACACGAGCTCCTGTATAATGAAATTATAAATCATTGGGGCTGGGAAATTTTTGATGAATATGGTTGATAAGGCGAAAAGTGTACCGCTTTTGGGGGGTCATTTAAGCCCGAATTCGTAATTAATTGATCAAATATTTCCCTAAATCGTTACTTTTGTCATTTTAGGTACTTTTGGAGAGAAATATGGAAAAGAAAGCATTTTGGACGTTTTTGAAGCATAAAAGTGAAGAAAACGACAAAGTCTCAAATTCTTGCTGGGAACAGTACCTGACAGCGTCAAGGCTCTACAAGTGACGGCGTCAAGCTTGGCAAAAGAGGTGGATATGGCAAATACACATGACGGCCCAGAACTATTTCAAGGCAATTTGGCCTGACGGCGTCACCAAGGCCGTCAGTCAGATTACACGTGACGGCCCAGAGTAAATTTACACATGACAGCGTCAGGATTTAACCTGACGACGTCAGATGATATAGAGTGACGACGTCAGGAAGAAGGCTTACTCAAGAAGAAACCTTAGTGAAACGGTCACAAGATGATCGAGACAATCACAACTTGCGCGCGGAGTAGCTGACACTGTTTTGGCCATAACTTTTGCATACGAACTCGGATTTGAACGATTCAAAAAAGGAAACGATCGGGAAGAAAAAATATTTGATTTGGTGAAAAAATGGTCGTGACACCGTCACTCCTTTCGGGCTGACGCCGTCAAGATAGGCCAGGCAGAAAAGTGCGTATAAATATAACATCATAACTTCACTTTTTGTAGGCCCTAAACCCTAAGGTCGATTCCTGGGTTTAGGTAGGTGTTTTCCAGCAACTTAGAGGGTTTAAATCACTCCATAAACATCTTATATTGGTTTGTTGATTCTATCTTAATTATGTTTTCCATTATCATTGTTGTTTGCTCTTCTTTGATGATGTTTTTCTAATTCACCTTGTGTCTACTTATGTTTACGTGAAACTTGTATATAATTGATTAGATCTTATTGATTCCTTGTTGATGTTTATGTCTATCTTCATCAATTAAGGCGTGACACTTCAATAGGTCTAGTTGATTTAGCTTATAATTCTTGTTTCCTATTGTCACTTGTTTAATTGAATGATATCGATGTTAGGCTTAAGAAAACTGGCAGACTTCCAATTGGTAACTTGCTTGAACGCCTTAAGAAACATGACCGGAGGTGTACTACAATTTTTGGTTGTATTTAATGCATAAGTGAATTCTAATGATCCCATGTTAGGAGCTTTTAACGGCTCGACATAGGAGTGAAGTAGGATCTTATAGAGTTAGGGAAGATCGTACACGGACCTACGAATGGTATTAAGGAATACAACCTGTCAATTAAAACAAGGTGTGACAATTCAATAGGTAGAATTGGATAGCTAGCAAGGAGTAACATATCATAGGTAGACATGCTTCACTTACCTTGTAGAACTCTAGTTTGTTTATCTACACATTAGTTTAAGTAGTAGCTTTTGGGTTAGTTGATTAACAACTAATTTCGCCCCTTTTTCCAAAACCCGGGATTTTTACTTGCTTTTCATAAAATATAAAAACACAAAAAGAATCATCCTTCACCTTTAGACCTAGTTAGATTAATTTCAATCCTAACGATACTATTCTTGAGTTGAACGATCAATCCCCCGGTACTTGTCACTATACTATACTACAACGATCAGGTACACTGCCTGGTGGGGGTTGTAAGCTTCTCAAGATCCCTTGAGAGGTAAAACATGTTGTGAGGGCGCACGATGCGTGGGAATTGCACCAGGCTTTACCTCTCGAGGGATCTTGAGAAGCTTACAACCCCCACCAGGCAGTGTACCTGATCGTTGTTGTATAGTATAGTGACAAGTACCGGGGGATTGATTGTTTAACTTAGGAATAGTGTCGCTAGGATTAGAAAACCTAAAAACTAAGTCTAGAGGTGAGAGATGATTCTTTTGGTATTTTTATATTTTTTATAAAAGCAATAAAAATCTCGGGTTTTGGAAGAGTGGGCGGAATTAGTTGCTAGTCAACTAACCCAATAACTAAGATGCAATCAAAATAAAATAACAAAAATGAAAATAAACTAAATTAAACTAGTGGTGTGAGCAATATGTGGGAAAATGGTGTTTACTTAGATTTCACTACTCCCTAGATATCTTTTACAGGTTAATTACTTGTTACAGTTGCGTGGATGACGGATTGTATTCCTTAATACCATTCATGGGGTGGCGTACTTACTTCCCCAATTTTATAAGCTCCTACTTCACTCCTATGTCGAGCCGGCTAAGAAGCTCCTAACATGGGATCACTAGAACTCGCTCATGCATTAAATACAACCATAAAAACCTAGTACACATCGGTTCATGTTTCTTAAGACGTTCAAGCAAGTTACACAATGGAGATCTGCCGGTTTTCTTAAGCCTAACATTGAAATCATTCATCCATTACAACTATAAACAAGCAATCACCCTATAATCAACATCTAGGTTTCATTACATCTAAGCAAATACACAATAGATCTAGCCTAACATGTTAAAATCAAGACAAGCATAAGATATATTCAAACAACACATAGACATATTGAATGAATTGAAAGAGGACTTATCTTAATTGAACATGAAGGGTTTCAAGGGGTGAAAACCCTTGAAAATACTGTTACAAACGACCTAGGGTTTATTAGGTTTGGCCCCAGTATTCTCCACACAAGTTCCTCCTTTAATGAATGAAAAATAGAAAAGTATATATAGATTTTGTGAGGTGACGGCGTCAAGAGGAAAAATCTGACGCCGTCATCTCGCCGCCAATAAAGTTCTCGGACTGCCTAGATCTGGAGCTGACGCCATCATGTGTAATTCTTCTTCAGGCAGTCACCAAAATAACTCTTGACGCCCTACTTCTGACGCCGTCACGTTTTCTCTTGGTCGTCATGCATGTTTCTCCTGACGCCGTCACATTTTCCTTCTTGACGCCGTCAGGTACTGTTCCCAGCATGGAAAATTAAGTCTTTGCCGTTTTCTTCACTTTTATGCTCTAAAAACGTCCAAAATGCTTCCTTTTCCAGAATTCACTCCCAAAGTACCTAAAATCACAAAAGGAACGATTTAGGGTAATATTTGATCAAATAAATTCCAATTCCGGCTTAAATGACCCCCTAAAAACGGTTCATTTTTCGCCTCATCATATACCCTTACACTTGAGATTTGCTTATCCTCAAGCAAATGCGCTTTTATTCTAGTGAAAATACAAGTTAGGGGTCATTTAACACTAATATAAAAGTAATTACAACAAATAATCGTTCCACTAAAGACCAAAGACAAGCACGGAGGTCATACACTAGCACCTCACAAATAGTGTTTAGATACCCACATCTCTCGGGTGTAATAAAGTAATATCACAATATGGAAATGGAAAACATCTCTCACTACCTGTCATAGCAAAATAGATTACCATAGGCTTGGGAAAGGATCAAACCTCCATCACATGGCGTAAGCACCTAGGATAAACTATCAAAGAGGTCTTTATAAAGGGTTGTAACGTTAGGTGTAGGGATATAGAATACACAGTTTTTTTAGATATAGGCAATCTTTACTGGTGGCGAGTTAATAATCTTGGTTAATTACATGTACAATATGGCGTTGCTAAGCCAAGACTAGACTCGACTTAAGCTAATAAATGAAAAATAACAAAAACATAAAATAAATATTGAATGAAACGGGATGGTAGTCCGTATGTTTTTTCTCTTTTCTTTTTCTATTTTTTTTTTTTTTTTTTTTTTTTTTTTTTTTTTTTTTGCATACACTCTTACCCTACCATCCAAAATAATACATCATAGGGAATAAACATTCCCCTTACACTTGAATTTTTACATACTTTACAATAAACTAATCTAATGACTCGAATTAAGATAATCAAAACACTTGGAGTACTTTTAAGATTAATGCACATATGGGGGTAATAATAGATGTTCTTCCCCATTACTCCCTAACATAAGTACTTTACCCATGAGTCCTAATCGTCCCAAAACAATATGTACAAGGATATGACTCGACTTAGCAACCATGTAATCAAATAGATAATTAACTAAGGGTTTAAACAAATGACAATAATGCACTAAAAATGAGTGCATACACGGAAGGCTAAGGCAATTTGGGTCTACATTTAAGTGAGGTGTAACAAATTCTTCCTTTAAGTAAGATGTTTAAAGTTAGAAACGAAAAGATAGGCTTGGAGGGGTGTACTAGGGGTTTCGTGTACTAAAAATGAGTACAACGCTAATGGTGTGGGAAAAATTAATTGACTTTACTAGCCAAATAATATGACTTAAATGGTCAAGTAATTATGATACGGGTTTAACACAAGGGTGATCCTAATGCCTCTTATCATGTAGTAAATCCTACTACACGAATGTAGTCTCACTAGCGGTCTCGGGATGCATCACTAACGCAAGTTCTAGAATCTAAATGCTACCGGTACACTCATAAGCAGTAATAGTAAATGCTTTTCCTATCAAATCTAAAGGCGAACCTCACATATTTGGGTGCAAAATTTTTCTGAATAGTACGGTTTTGTGCTAGTCATACAACTCCTATCCATGAGACGCTTGCTATGGCTAAAGTTTCACTCCTTAATGTTGTAAAAATTTTAAATTTGGTGCTAAAATTACACTAACAAGTATTTCTCATAGTTTTATTACACATCTAGCATCAAACAAACAAACTCAAGCGAAAGTGTTTCCTATGAGGTATCATTATTTTACCCTCCCCTTACACTTAGGATGAACATTGTCCCCAATGTTCAAGTAAAGAAAGTAAAAGTGAAATAAGTAAAAGAATGAAATCAAATACTCCCCTGATTCGCTCGGTATGGATAATAAGGTAATGAGGTTAGATCTTCCTCCAAGAAAATGAACAATCAAAGCTTCCCTTCCAGAATATAAATCATCTTCTTGTCAAACATAACTTGTTAAACCTGAGAAAACAAACAAGGCAACCTTGCATAAAATCGGCGGCAATCTATATATGCTAACAAATCCTAGAAAACAAAGTAAGATATAATGCTTGTGGAATGATGTTTGCAGATTTCCTGGAGATTATAAAACTAAAGAATTAGCAAAAACTTTAAGATTCCGTTAGAAAAACAAAACTGGTAAAATTTCCAGAATTTTACACGTGACGCCGTCAGGAATTTCTTCCTGACGCCGTCAGAAGTGACCTGCAGAAATTCTTATGTTAAGTTTCCGGAAAATTTCTGGAAAAACTTGGTCCTACTTCCTGGAAAATCATGCAAAACATCATTATGACTCGATACAAGCATTTGACTCTAACAAATACGAATATACATGTTCATTTAATATTGTGGAGAATCATGATCGGTTTTGTTTCTTAAAAACATATTTGGGGTTTCCCCTTACACTTATCTTTTGCGAAATACCTTTGGATGAAGTTAAGACTAAGCCAAACAACAAAATAAAGTATTTTCATCATTCTAGTTTGAAACATGATCTACCAACAATAAAAATAAAGCATGCATACGGAAATAAATAACAATCAAACAAAATAAAAATCACACAAAGCATGGGTTGCCTCCCAAGAAGCGCTTTTCTTTATTGACGAGTCTTGTAGCTAGACTCAAGGTCATGGGTTACTACGTGACCTCATCATCAAATGTTACATCCTCCTCACTAATCATTTCATTATTGTTTTCTTGATAATGTTTTACACGTTGTATGTTGACAGTAAATTCTCTACCTTCATCGTCTAGTAACACAACAGCTCCAGTTTTAGAGGAACTTTTCACCGTAAATGGCCCATACTATCTAGACTTGAGTTTCCCTCGAATTAACCTTAACCGAGGGTTATACAATAGGACTTTGTCCCCTTCCGAAAATTCCTTGGGTTTCTTAATTCGTTGGTCATGCCATCTTTTTGCCCTCTCTTTATATGTAATGAAGGACTCATACGCTTCTAACCTAAGCTCATCAAGCTCGTGTAATTGCAAGAACCTATTGGTTCCAGCAATTGTATAATCCAAATTACATGCCTTAAGCGCCCAATAAGCCTTATGTTCTAATTCTACCGGAAGGTGGCATGCCTTACCATACACCATGCGGAACGGGGTCGTTCCAATAGGTGTTTTATACGCAGTTCGGAATGCCTATAGGGCCTCATCGAGTTTAAACGACCAGTCTTTTCTACTTTGACTAACCATTTTTTCTAGTATTCTTTTAATAGCCCTGTTCGTGTTTTCGACTTGGCCATTGGTTTGTGGATGATAGGCGGTGGAAAATCGATGGGACACCCCGTATCTCCTCATGACCTTTTCCATTTGCGCATTGCAAAAGTGGTCACTGATAAGAGCTTTAGGAATCCCGAATCTAGTGAAAAGCTTTTTCAGGAAATGAATAACCACCCGGGCATCGTTGGTCCTAAGGGCTTGTGCCTCTACCCATTTTGAAACATAATCGATGGAAACTAAAATGTATTCATTCCCTCATGAAGATGGAAAGGGTCCCATGTAGTCAATTCCCCAGACATAGAAAACCTCACATACTTGTATAAAATTCTGAGGTGCTTCATCCCTACTTGATATGTTCCCAGCCCGTTGACATACATCGCATGCTTGTACCATTTCTTTGACATCACGGAAAATTATAGGCCAATAGAACCCTGCGTCGAAAATCTTTCGGGCGGTGGTGCTTATCCCATGATGGCCTCCAGAGGGGCCAGAGTGGCATTCTCTCATAATTTTTACTGCCTTACTTTCCGAGATACAACGTCTGATTATTTGATCAGGACACCTCCGGAATAAAAACGGTTCATCCCAGAAGTAGCATTTTAGTTGGGAAAAGAACCTTTTTCTTTCGTATCTAGTCATGTGTTCTGGAATGAGTCTGCTTGCGAGATAGTTGGCAAAATCAGCGTACCAGGGTTCAGAATCTTTCATTGACATGAGTTGTTCGTCAGGAAATGAATCTCGAATCTCACTTCTATCGTGCTCATCAAGGGGATTTTCAAGACGAGATAGGTGATCAGCGGCCAAATTTTCTACCCCCCTTTTATCAGGGATTTCAACGTCAAATTCTTGTAACAACAAGATCCACCAAATGAGTCGTGGCTTAGCATCTTGCTTAGCAAAAAGATATCGGAGAGCCGATTGATCGGTGAAAACGACTGTCTTTGAAAGGACAAGATATTGACGGAATTTGTCGAATGCGAACACCACGGCTAATAATTCTTTTTCGGTGGTAGAGTAATTCTCTTGAGCACGATTCATGGTTTTGCTAGCGTAGTAAATAGGTTGGAATAGCTTGTCGCTGGCCTAATACAGCCCCGACAGCAAAATCGCTAGCGTCGCACATGATTTCAAACGGTAACTCCCAGTTGCGTGTAACCAAGATTGGAGCTTGCGTGAGCTCCTGTTTTAGGAGATCGAATGCATCCTTGCATTCTTGAGAGAAATCGAAAGGAGCATTTGTTGATATAAATAATGTCTAAAAACGTTATTAACATATATCGATATCTCTATGTTTTGATAATCACAAAACGTAAACTCATTGAACTACAAATTATGACGTAAACAAGTATTTAGTCGTAAATATTTGCTTTAGCATCCATATCACTTAAGGTATGAATAAACAAAGTGTCTAATGCATTTTATGATCAAAGGAATTTTTATTTTTTCAAACCTTACATTTTATTAAAGTGGGACAAACATTTTTAAACTTATACAAAACAATTTTGTATTTATAAGAAATGTTTTATTCAAAATAAATAGTTTGAATTCAAATTTCAACCCAAAAAACGGCTACATTCTTCAGGAAAAACCTCCCCCACAAAAAGACAAAAAATCTGAAGAAAAAATATTTTTTTATTAGGCGGCCCCCTTAATTATACTAGGCGGTCCCCTTAATTATTAAGGGGACTGGCCACGCTCCCAAACAGTATTTTTTCCCTTATAAATACTGGTTCATTCCACAGATTTTTCTCACCTTTTGCACCCCAAAACTTTCTGTTCTAGATCTCATTTCTATTCTTTAAAATCCTTTGATCATACATACATAAATCTTTGTTTCAAAGTGATCCAAACCTCTACCTTTCAAGTGCAAGAGAAGAATACTTCAATCCTTCAAGAGAAGAAGTATTACAACTTGTTGTGACCTCCACATCCATTATATCTATTTCTTTGTGTAACTAGTTGTGAATATTTGATAGAAGATAGATTAGTAAGGTGTGTAGATAGAGTGAGTGTGTAGTAGATAGTTATGAAGTAGAGAAGTTGGGAAGTAGATAGTTGTGAAGAATATTGTTGTGAAGTAAATAGTTGTGAAGATAGATAGGTGTGAAGAAGTAGTGACGAGGTGTGAAGAAGTAGTGTTGTGATTAAGTAGTGACTAGGTGTGAAGAAGTTGTGTAGAAGGTGTGAATAAGTTGTGATGAAGTTGTGGTATGTATATTGGTGTGTAAGGTTTTCTCCGCCATAAGGGAGCTTGTTGACATAGTGAAGAAAACTCTTGAGTAGGTGACTCGAGGAGTGGAGTAGGGCAAGGAAGGTATCCTTGTAGCCGAACCACTATAAATCCTTTGTCTCGCGGTTAGATCTTTCTATATCTTACTTATTATCTTGCTTATATCGTTATTACTTTTGTAGACGTAGACGTATATATATATATATATATATATATATATATATATATATATATATATATATATATATATATATATATATATTTGCTCATATAGTGCTAGTATTGATTTTACTTAAAGATCAAACGAAAGTTTCATTCACAAAACAAAGTTTTTACAATCAAACTAAAAAGGTAACATACATATAATTGATCATTTCGATCAAGTAAAGTTTTCATACAAAATATAACTAAGGATTATAAAATAAACAATTACTTACTTATCTCTCGTATATAGCTATAATTGGTTATATTGTGCATGTGTTGATTTCACATACTTAGCTTATATTATTATTGTTCATACTTAGATATAGTTGTTCATATTGTTCAAGATTTGAGTTCACATAAGATTGAATCAAAGTTTTAAAAGCAAACAAGGTTTTAAAACTAAACTAAGTTTTCATAATAAAATTAAAAAAACGTAAAACTATTCAACCCCCCCATCTAGTTTTCCACATTTCGGAAAATAGTTTTTCAAATAACTATCCCACTTTTAAATAACATGTTTTCACTATCAATATCCACAATTTTGTTTTGATCAAAACTAAAGATTGGGAAAATATTTTTTACCGTTCATTCACACATTTTGTAGTAAAAACCCAATCTATTTTATTCAAATAACTCTCACATCTAAGTGAAAACTTACTTTCAAACATTGTTGAATAATGCTAAAAACGTCTCTTTTAAAATCATGCATGGTGATCTCATATTTGTCATCTATATTTATATAAATGACACTTATAAGTGAACTAAATCACATCAAGAGGACCATGGTTTGTTCATTAAGACTTTGTTTGTAACAAGTCTAGAAATCCATGCTATCATAACTACCCACTTATTGCACATTGATACACATTAGGATTAATCCTCCTAGTTATGTAGTTATGAAATACTTGATGTTGCTTATTGTTTCCTAGCACTTATATTTTACTTGCTTGATGAGTATGTTTGCATGCTAGATGAAATTGCTTGTTTACTTAATCTCTTTGATTAACATGCTTTGGCTAAATAATTGCCTACATAATTAGTATATGCTTAATTGCCTCAAAAAGTTGGACTTGTTTGAAACCAAAAACACAACCTTTCTGCAATTCACTACCAAAAACCCTTTTCTGGCAATCTGGGAATCACCAGATGGGCGGCCCCCTTAATTATTAAGGGGACCGGCCTCCAATTAAGGGGACCGGCCATCTGATGGTCGAAGGTGTTGTTTCTTTTTTCTACTTTTTAGCCCATTTCATCCTACACTTCCCAAAAATTCATAAACCTATTTTATCCGAAACCTTCTATCAAAATTTATACATCCTTAATCCCACCAATCCTACATTATAAACACTCTCATTCCTCTCAATCTATACTCATCTCTTCATGACCTCTCCCATTAAACCAAAACCACCAAATAACCCTTTTGGAGAAGAAAGCCTAACTTCCATTAAAAGCCAGTCAAACCAAATGATGTTGTCAAACATCCAACACCAAATTTCTCCTATGTCTTCAACATTACATACCTAACACCTCACTCTCCTTCTCACCAACATTACATATCAAAAACCTTTACTCACCCATATCCTTCTACATTACACTCAAACCTCATAATCTTTCACAACTCAAGTGATGTTGTTCATAATCAACCAACACCTAAACCTCACTCTCACACAAATGATCCATTTAACAACAAATCATCCATTCGTGCTTCCACTAATGCTCCTTCTTATGATGAGCATGCACAATCCCAAAACAATAATCCCAACCTCATTACCAACACTTTACATGTTGCTCATTCAACAAAAACACCATCCACTCATGAAGCATCTCTTCCACCCATATCATGTTTTCATGATTACCCAAGCTCAAACATGTCTCCACCACCAAGAGTATCACCACCACATCCTACAACTTCACATGCCATTTCTATGTTGCATGTTCAAACCCTCACCCAAGACAACTATCATGCTCCACCACCATCACCTTCCTCCGAACACTTAATGTTCGTTGAGGCACTAAAAGAATCCCATGAGCTTAGTGCTCTTTTAGCCTTACATCTTGCCCAACGCAATTTGGATCCACCTTCATCTAGAAAACCCTCATCACCACACAACATAAATCAACTTGAGAAGCATGTCAAAAATTGACCTTGTTGCATCTTTCTCCTAAAAACCATTGCATTCAATGAACACTTCACTTGGATTGAATATCTTCTCACTAGATCACATCCAATACCCTCACTTGAACAACATCCAAAACCTTAATCAACCTCTTCCGCTACAAACTCTCCACAACCAAACTCTCCAACATTCATGACCCAAACATATACCTCCATTAATCCAACAACCTTACCCTAACTCAACCATCTTCATTCCAAACACTCCATCATCAACCATCTAAGCATACTATATGCTTATGATTTTCACTTTCAAATACGAATCAACCAACCTTTTGTTACAAGCAAGTCCGAAGGCTCTCTTTGGTAAATTAGGATCTTTAACATAATCTCTTTGAATTAATTGTTATGTATCCTTAATATTTGTTTGCTATGCTTATTATTTGCATATTGCATATTCTTCTATATATGCTTGTGCTTCTAATATTTTTCTTGCGAGCATTCCATATTTTGATCCCTTGGTACCATCGAACGAGGGGGAGCACACATCAAGGGGGAGCTTTCATCCCGTCTAACTTCATTTATGAAGCTAGCTGGCATAACCTTTTTGATTCTACAAAAAGGGGGGAGAAGTGAATATAAACTCACTAAGTACTTGTCTTAAAAATAATAATAATAATAAAAAAAAAATAAATAAATAAAATAAAAATTTAGACTTAATGAGTTTAGGTTTTGTAATCATCAAAAATGGGGAGATTGTTGATATAAATAATGCCTAAAAACATTATTAACATATATCGATATCTCTATGTTTTGATAATCACAAAACGTAAACTCATTGAACTAAAAATTATGATGTAAACAAGTATTTAGTCGTAAATATTTACTTTAGCATCCATATCACTTAACGTATGAATAAACAAAGTGTCTAATGCATTTTATGATCAAAGGAATTTTTATTTTTACAAACCTTACATTTTATTAAAGTGGGACAAACATTTTTAAACTTATACAAAATAATTTTGTATTTATAAGAAATGTTTTATTCAAAATAAATAGTTTGAATTCAAATTTCAACCCAAAAAACGGCTACATTCTTTAGGAAAAACCTCCCCCACAAAAAGACAAAAAATCTGAAGAAAAAATATTTTTTTATTAGGCGGCCCCCTTAATTATACTAGGCAGTCCCCTTAATTATTAAGGGGACCGGCCATGCTCCCAAACAGTATTTTTCCCCTTATAAATACTGGTTCATTCCACAGATTTTTCTCACATTTTGCACCCTAAAACTTTCTGTTCTAGATCTCATTTCTATTCTCTAAAATCCTTTGATCATACATACATAAATCTTTGTTTCAAAGTGATCCAAACCTCTACCTTTCAAGTGCAAGAGAAGAATACTTCAATCCTTCAAGAGAAGAAGTATTACAACTTGTTGTGACATCCACATCCAAGTTATTAGAGCATCATCCATTATATCTATTTCTTTGTGTAACTAGTTGTGAATATTTGATAGAAGATAGATTAGCAACGTGTGTAGATAGAGTGAGTGTGTAGTAGATAGTTGTGAAGTAGAGAAGTTGGGAAGTAGATAGTTGTGAAGAAGATTGTTGTGAAGTAGATAGTTGTGAAGATAGATAGGTGTGAAGAAGTAGTGTTGTGATTAAGTAGTGACTAGGTGTGAAGAAGTAGTGTTGTGATTAAGTAGTGACTAGGTGTGAAGAAGTTGTGTAGAAGGTGTGAATAAGTTGTGACGAAGTTGTGGTGTGTATATTGGTGTGTAAGGTTTTCTCCGCCATAAGGGAGCTTGTTGACATAGTGAAGAAAACTCTCGAGTAGGTGACTCGAGGAGTGGAGTAGGGCAAGGAAGGTGTCCTTGTAGCCGAACCACTATAAATCCTTTGTCTCGTGGTTAGATCTTCCCATATCTTACTTATTATCTTGGTTATATCGTTATTACTTTTGTAGACGTAGACGTATATATATATATATATATATATATATATATATATATATATATATATATATATATATATATATATATATATATATATATATATATATATATTTGCTCATATAGTGCTAGTATTGATTTTACTTGAAGATCAAACGAAAGTTTCATTCACAAAACAAAGTTTTTACAATCAAACTAAAAAGGTAACATACATATAATTGATCATTTCGATCAAGTAAAGTTTTCATACAAAATATAACTAAGGATTATAAAATAAACAATTACTTACTTATCTCTCGTATATAGCTATAATTGTTTATATTGTGCATGTGTTGATTTCACATACTTAGCTTATATTATTATTGTTCATACTTAGATATAGTTGTTCATATTGTTCAAGATTTGAGTTCACATAAGATTGAATCAAAGTTTTAAAAGCAAACAAGGTTTTAAAACTAAACTAAGTTTTCATAATAAAATTAAAAAGAAAAACTATTCAACCCCCCCCCCCCTTCTAGTTTTCCACATCATCCTTCATTAGCAATTGAGTCATTGGTCGAGCTATTTTGGAGAAATCTTTGATGAATCTCTGATAGAACCCGACGTGGCCCAAGAAGCTGCGTATAGCTTTAACAGTCGTGGGATAAGGTAACTTAGATATAGCTTCCACTTTAGCTTGGTCCACCTCAATCCCATTCCCTGAGACCTTATGTCCTAACACAATCCCTTCTTTTACCATTAAATGACATTTTTCCCAGTTTAATACCAAGTTGGTTTCCTCACAGCGTTTGAGCATTTTTCTAGATTAGCAAGACAGCAGTCGAAAGAGTTCCCGAAGACTGAAAAGTCATCCATGAAAGCTTCCATGCTGTCTTCCATAAGTTCGTGAAAGATTGCGGTCATGCACCGCTGAAAAGTGGTGGGGGCGTTACACAGCCCAAAAGGCATTCTTTTGTAGGCGAACGTTCCATAAGGACAAGTAAACGTGGTTTTTTCTTGGTCCTCATGTGCTACGGGGATTTGGAAATATCCTGAGAATCCATCCAAGAAACAATAGTACTCGTGCCCAGACAATCTCTCCAACATTTGGTCAATGAATGGTAAGGGAAAGTGATCTTTCCTTGTGGCATCATTGAGCTTTCTATAATCGATACATACCCGCTAGCCAGTAACCGTTCTCTGGGGTACCATCTCACCCTTGTCGTTCTTCACCACAGTCATTCCTCCCTTCTTTGGTACGACTTGTACAGGACTAACCCACGGGCTATCCGAGATTGGGTAAATTAATCCTGCATCCAGAAGTTTGATGACTTCTTTCTTCACAACTTCTTTAATATTGGGATTCACCCACCTCTGGGGTTGCATGGTAGGTTTATAATTTTCTTCCATAAGAATCTTATGCGTGTAAAAAGTCGAGTCAATCCCCTTAATGTCGGCTACACTCCATGCAAGCACTCCCTTATATTTCTTTAGGACCTCTAAGAGCTTACCTTTTTGTTCATGTTCGAGGGAAGAGTTTATGATTACCGGTAGTTGGTCCTCTCCCTGAAGGAAGGCATACTCTAAATGGTTAGGGAGTTCCTTAAGATCTAGCGTAGGGGGTTCGATAATAGAAGACTTAAGCTTATTTTCGGGTTTTCGGAGTTCAAGATGTTCAATGGCCTCCGGTCTACGGTAGAAGGAGACTGCTCCAACATCCTCCATCTTTTCTACCTCCAACAAGGGGAGAAAACTCTCATCCCGTAACCAGCCTTCCTCGATCTGTTCATCAACACAGTCATCAATGACATCCATGAGTTCATCGACCTCTCCAATGAAATAGAGCCGGTTAGTTGCTTCGAGAGAGAGGTCCATAGTGTCTTTAATGTCGAAGGTTAAGCTATCGGTTCCTACTCGTAAGGTTAACTTTCCGTCATGAACATCGATGACTGCACGAGCGGTAGCAAGAAATGGTCTCCCTAACATGATGGGCACCAAGTCATCCTCCTCCATCTCCAAGATTACGAAGTCAACCGGGAATTTGAATTTTCCAACCTTGACTAGCACATTCTCGCATATCCCTACGGGGTGTTTGACTGATCTGTCGGCTAGTTGGATGTTCATACGGGTAGACTTTAATCCGGAGTATCCTAGTTTAAGGAACAAGGAGTAAGGCATGAGGTTGATACTCGTCCCTAAATCGGCAAGAGCATTCTTTATCGATAGTGATCCTATGAAGCAGGGCAAGGTGAAGCTGCTTGGATCGTCTACCTTTTTTGGTAACCCTCAATGGGTCACCACCGAACATTCTTCCCCTAGAGTCACAAGACCCTCGAGTTTCTTTCGGTTAGCGAGTAATTTTTTAAAGTATGTGCTATACTTTGGCATGTGATAGCAAGCATCAAGGAGGGGTATGGTGATCACTGAGTCTTTTAGATATGACAAGAATCTATTATTATCATTCTCAGTTTTCTGGTTTTTTAGTCGGGATGGGAATGGGACTCTTGCAGGTTGGTTAGGCGGGGTTGATAGGGATGGCATTGCCAAGGGAGGTTGTTCGGGAGCCTCGCTGCTCACATCACCCTCCTCTTCGCGAGGCTTGGTTGGATCGGAGGTGATAGGGTGCGAGCTCAGGTAAGGGGGTCCTTGGTTGTTGTTCCAGCTCAAGTGGTTATCGCGAGCATGGGGTCTTTTTGGCTTACTGACGGCATGTCTAGGTTATCGAGGGTGGAGTTAAGCTTGTTGAACCATTCTCCGATGTCATTCTGTTGCTCATCGACAAGTTCATCAAGTCCTTTTAATTGTAAGCCATTTTCTTGAGTGAAGTGACCAATGTCATCTTCAAAAGTGCTCCTGATTTCAAATTCAGGGCCTTCCTCTTCTTCTTTCCTCTTCACTAGATTTCCCCAGAGGGTGTAATCATCGTTTTGGTAAAAAGGCAAAAGGGAGGGATCAACATAGATGTCACGTCCTGACAAGCACGCATGTTCAGTCGTTGGTTCTCCTCTGCATTCCTCTACCTCGTGCGGGCCCCCACAGTAGTCGCAGATTAAGTAAGGATTTGAAAGTTGTTTTGGTAATTGCGACCCAGCTAGGTATTCCACTCTTTTGTGAATTTTTCTTTGCCAATCTGAAGATGTTGAGGTGTTTTCGGTCATGCTAGTAGTCAACTCAGGTTCATCCCAAGTGTCATCCTTGACTTGACCATATTCCTCAATCCTATTCCATCCTTCCTCGGTACTAAGATTAGCTAATTTCCCTTTTCTAGAATTGTTGATCCCGTTCCAATCATTTAAGGAGACATTGTCGTAGAAGATTTGGACCAAAAGCCAGAGTTCGATGCCATGATGGGGAACTTGTCTTATTAAATCCTTGAATCTGATCCACGATTTATGGAAGGGTTCGTCCTTCTCTTTTCGGAAGCGGAGGATCCTATCTCTAAATGCTGAAGTTTTCCCAGCTGGAAAGAACTTCTCATAAAATTTGGATATGAGTTGCTCCCATGTGAAAATAGATTCGGACGGAAGCTTATCATACCACTCTTTGGCTTTTTCGTAGAGGGTGAAAGGGAAGAATCGTAATCGGGACGTGTTTCTAGTAGCCCCATCCATATGGAGGGTGTCTACTATGTTTAAGAAGTCCTTGATGTGTTGTATCGGGTCATCATCATCTAACCCACAAAACTTGCACACACTTTGGACAAGCCAAACATCGATCGCATGCAAGACCTCATTGGTGTGTTCGTTTGGGTAGACAATGGCGTTTGAGAAGCCACGAGGGTTTGGGGAGGAGTAGTCCTTAAGGCGCTTAGGAGTGGGAGTTGCGGGGGTACTCATCTCGTTGTTGGAGTGGGAGCTAGGGGTTGTAAGGTGATTTCCTGAATTTTCTTCAGAAAGGGGTGCATCAAAATCGATGACTATGCTGGATGGTTCAGGTGTTGAGTAAGATCGTCTTAACCTACGCATTTCTCTATCAGGTTCTTCATAGGGCAAAACAAGGTTTCTAGCGGAACTACGACTCCTAGTGATTCTAAGGTTAGAGAATTCGTCGGTTGCCATGATGGCGAATGGTGGAGATTATGAACAAAGGCACGAAGAAATAGATAGACTAAAGAAAACCTAAAAATAAAAATAAAAATCTTACTAGAAAGGAATCTAGCAAGTAGACTTAATAAAAAGAAATCCTAACCTAGACAATAACTATTCCCCGGGCTGCGACGCCAAAAACTCGATGCGTGGGAATTGCACCGGGCTTTACCTCTAGAGGGATCTCGAGAAGCTTACAACCCCCACCAGGCAATGTACCTGATCGTTGTAGTATAGTATAGTGACAAGTACTGGGGGATTGATCGTTCAACTCAGGAATAGTGTCGCTAGGATTAGAAAACCTAAAAACTAAGTCTAGAGGTGAGAGATGATTCTTTTTGTATTTTTATATTTTTTTATAAAAGCAAGTAAAATCTCGGGTTTTGGAAGAGTGGGGGGAATTAGTTGCTAGTCAACTAACCCAATAACTAAGATGCAATCAAAATAAAATAACAAAAATGAAAATAAACTAAATTAAACTAGTGGTGTGAGCAATATGTGGGAAAATGGTGTTTACTTAGATTTCACTACTCCCTAGATATCTTTTACAGGTTAATTACTTGTTACAGTTGCGTGGATGACGGATTGTATTCCTTAATACCATACATGGGGTGGCGTACTTACGTCCCCAATTCTATAAGCTCCTACTTCACTCCTATGTCGAGCCGGCAAAGAAGCTCCTAACATGGGATCACTAGAATTCGCTCATGCATTAAATACAACCATAAAAACCTAGTACACATCGGTTCATATTTCTTAAGATGTTCAAGCAAGTTACACAATGGAGATCTGCCAGTTTTCTTAAGCCTAACATTGAAATCATTCATCCATTACAACTATAAACAAGCAATCACCCTATAATCAACATCTAGGTTTCATTACATCTAAGCAAACACACAATAGATCTAGCCTAACATGTTAAAATCAAGACAAGCATAAGATATATTCAAACAACACATAGACATATTGAATGAATTGAAAAAGGACTTATCTTAATTGAACATGAAGGGTTTCAAGGGGTGAAAACCCTTGAAAATAATATTACAAACGACCTAGGGTTTATTACGTTCGGCCCTAGTATTCTCCACACAAGTTCCTCCTTTAATGAATGAAAAATAGAAAAGTATATATAGATTTTATAAGGTGACGGCGTCAAGAGAAAAAATCTGACGCCGTCATCTCACTGCCAATAAAGTTCTCGGACTACGTAGATCTGGAGCTGACGCCGTCATGTGTAATTCTTCTTCAGGCCGTCACCAAAATAACTCTTGACGCCCTACTACTGACGCCGTCACGTTTTTTCTGGGTCGTCATGCATGTTGCTCCTGACGCCGTCACATTTTCCTTCTTGACGCCGTCAGGTACTGTTCCCAGCATGGAAAATTAAGTCTTTGCCGTTTTCTTCACTTTTATGCTCCAAAAACGTCCAAAATGCTTTCTTTTCCAGAATTCACTCCCAAAGTACCTAAAATCACAAAAGGAACGATTTAGGGTAATATTTGATCAAATAAATTCCAATTCCGGCTTAAATGACCCCTTAAAAACAATTCATTTTTTGCCTCATCAGCGCAATTCCCACGTATCAAGTTTTTGGCACTGCAGCCCGGGGAATAGTTATTGCTTATGTTGGAATTTATTTTTAATTAGGTCGACTAATTAGATTCATATCGAGTGAGATTTTTATTTTCTTTTTATTAGCTTTCTTGTAGTCTATCTTTTTCTTTGTGCCCTTTGTTTGTAAAACCATTTTCATTTGTCACTATGCGGATGAAATTCCATTTAGATCATTGACAATGGAGGAACAATTATATTTCACTAATAGATTTGTTTCCTATCATTCCAATGAATTTTTTCGTGATTTTAGAAATATCTAAGAGGATTTGGGGGTAAAGTTAGATGGGTTTGATGAATTTTATGCATGTCTGATTTCTATTAGACGATCATTATCAGGATCAATTCCTTTTAGTGAGACCCTTTGGATGAATTTTGAGGAAAGCTCCGCAACTATGGGCCATAAGTATAACGAATTGGTAGATTCGTATGAGCAAGAACTCCTAGTTTCTAAGAACATGGACTTAGAATCAAACCAAGATCATGAGATGGTTAGTGTTGAACTACCTAGTTGCATGAGCGGGATAGATTTCACCAAAACATACGACACACACGAGGTTAGAGTTGAGCCACCTAGTTGCATGTCCTGGTTAGGCACTACCATAATACAAGATGAACACATAGGTGATATTGATGTGATGGAAGAGATAGTAGAAAACCCAAGCCCACTAAGTACCCCACAAGTCCTACCATCATTTGAGGCATACACACCGCCCGTGACTTACCCGGAAGAAGTAGAAGAGACTATAGGAACCCCAATTGAGGTAGAACCCTTGGACCAAGCACCACTAGAGGATATAGGTTTGAATACTTGTAACCTTACTCTTAGTTCTAGGGAATTTCCTAGTGTTGATGAACCGGAACCTCAATTTTACACAACTTTCCATCCTTAGATGTACATCTAGGAGACAAAAGAGGAACCGGCCCACCCATCAACCAATATTATCCGGGTAGTTTTAGGATGAAGGAAGCCATTCACTCACCCCCTTCACCTCACGTGGCATATTCCCACCCTAAGGGTGTGTATCGCTACTTTCACCCGCACTTAATCCTAGGTGTAGGGAAAACCTCCCTTATTTCTGTTAAATAAGGGTAGAGTCAGGCTCGTGAGTCGAACAAAAACAAGCACTTATTGGGAGGCAACCCAAGCTTTATTTATTTGTTTGTTTATTTGATTTTATTCGTTTCCGTATGCATGTTTTAGTTTTATTGTTTGTGGCTCATGTTTCAAAGTAAATTGTGAAAATGCTTTATTTTGTTTTTAACTTCGTCTTAATTGCATATAAAGGTATTTTGCAAAAGATAAGTGTAAGGGAGATCCAAATTTGTTTATAAGAACAAAATTAAGCATGAACCACAACAATATTAAATGAACATGTGTATTAGTAATTATTTGAGTCAAATGCTTGTATCGAGTCATAATGATGTTTTGCGGGATTTTCCAGGAAGCAAGGCATAAGTTTTTTCATAAATTTTCCGGAAACTTAACATGAGATTTTTGCAGGAACATTCTGACGGCGTCAGGAGTTATAACCTGACGGCATCAGGTACAAAGATTCTGAAAAATTTTGCGAGTTTTGTTTATACCGGAGTCTTAAAGTTTTTGTTGATTCTTTAATTTTATAAACTCCAGGAAATCTGCAAACATTCATTCCAGAAGCATTATATCTTTAATTGTTTTGTTTTTATTCGTAAGTCTGGAATTACATCTAGTTGTGAGTTTTCTTTGTTCGGATAGATGCTTTGGGTTTTTGTGATTGTTTTCTCAGGTTTAACAGGTTATATTGGACAAGAAGATGATTTATATTTCTGGAGAGAAGCTTTCAACGTTCATTTTCTTGGAGGAAGACTTAACCTTGTTAGCACACTATCCACATCGAACGAATCAGGAGAGTATTTGTTTTCATTCTTTTACCTATTTTACTCTTACATTCTTTAATTGAAAATTGGGGACAATGTTCATCCTAAGTGTAAGGGGAGGGTAAATGATGATACCTTATAGGATACAATTGCACTTGAGTTTGTTTGTTCGATGGTAGGTGTGTAATAAAACTAAGAGAAATACTTGTTAGTGTAATTTTAGCGCCAAATTTAAAATTTTTTACAACATTTAGGAGTGAAACTTTAGCCTTAACAAGCGTCTCATGGATAGGAGTTGTATGACTAGCACAAAACCGTTTCATTCGGAAAAATTTTCCACCCAAATATGTGAGGTTCGCCATTAGATTTGATAGGAAAAGCATTCATTATTAGTGCATATGAGTGTACCGGTAGTATTTAGATTCTAGAACTTGCATTAGTGATGCATCCCGAGACCGCTAGTGAGACTACATTATTTTAGTAGGATTTACTACATGATAAGAGGCATTAGGATCACACTTGTGTTTAAACCCGTATCATAACTACTTGACCATTTAAGTCATATTAGTTGACTAGTAAAGTCAATTAATTTTTCCCACACCTTAGCGTTGTACTCATTTTTGGTACACGAAACCCCTAGTACACCCCTCCGAGCCTATCCTTTCGTTTCTAACTTTAAGCATATTACTTAAAGGAAGAATTTGTTACAACCCACCCACATGTGCAACCAAATCGCCTTAGCCTTCTGTGTATACACTCATCTTTAGTGCATTATTGTTACATGTTTAAACCCTTAGTTAATTATCTAATTGATTACCTAGTTGCTAAGTCGAGTCATATCTTGTACATATTATTTTGGGACGATTGGGACTCATGGGTAAAGTACTAGTGTTTTGGAGTAATGTGGAAGAACATCATATATTACCCCCATATGTGCATTAATCTTAAAAAGTACTCCAAGTGTTTTAATTATCTTCATTCGAGTCATTAGAGTAGTTTATTGTAAAGTATGTAAAAATTCAAGTGTAACGGAATGTACATTCCCTATGATGTATTATTTTGGATGGTAGGGTAAGAGGGTATGCAAAAAAAAAAAAAAAAAAAAAAAAAAAATTGAAAAAAGAAAGAAAAAGAAATAGAAAAAGAAAAGAGAAAAAACATACGGACTACCATCCCGTTTCATTCTATGTTTATATTAAGTTTTTGTTATTTTTGATTTATTAGCTTAAGTTTAGTCGAGTCTTAGCTTAGCAACGCCATATTGTACATGTAATTAACCAAGATGATTAACTCGCCACCAGTAATTATTGCCTTTATCCAACAAAACCGTGTTTTCCATATCCCTACACCTAATGTTATAACCCTTTAAAAGACCTCTTTGATAGTTTATCCTAGGTGCTTACGCCAAGTGGTGGAGGTTTGATCCTTTCCCAAGCCTATGGTAATCTATTTGCTATAACAGGTAGTGAGAGATGTTTTCCCTTTCCTTATTGTGATATATACTTTATTACACCCGAGAGTTGTGAGTATCTAAATACTATTTGTGAGGTGCTAGTATATGACCTCCGTGCTTGTTATTGGTTAGTGGAACGATTATTTGTTGTAATTACTTTTATATTAGTGTTAAACAACCCCTCACTTGTATTTTGATTAGAATAAAAGCGCATTTGCTTGAGGACAAGCAAATCTCAAGTGTAAGGGTATTTGATAAGGCGAAAAGTGTACCGCTTTTGGGGGGTCATTTAAGCCCGAATTCGTAATTAGTTGATCAAATATTGCCCTAAATCGTTCCTTTTGTCATTTTAGGTACTTTTGGAGAGAAATCTAGAAAAGGAAGCAGTTTGGACGTTTTTGGAGCATAAAAGTGAAGAAAACGACAACGTCTCAAATTCTTGCTGGAAACAGTAACTGACGGCGTCAAGGCTCTACAAGTGACGGCGTCAAGATTGGAAAATGAGGTGGATATGGAAAATACACATGACGGCCCAGAACTATTTCAAGGCAATTTGGCCTGACGGCATCACCAAGGCCGTCATGGTCAGATTACACGTGACGGCCCAGAGTAAATTTACACATGACGGCATCAGGATTTAACCTGACGACGTCAGATGATATAGAGTGACGACGTCAGGAAGAAGGCTTACTCTAGAAGAAACCCTAGTGAAACCATCACAAGATGATCGAGACAATCACAACTTGCGCGCGGAGTAACTTTTGCATACGAACTCGGATTTGAGCAATTCAAAAAAGGAAATGATCGAGACGAAAAAATCTTCGATTTGGTGAAAAAATGGTCATGATGCCGCCAATCCTTATAGGCTGACGCCATCAAGATGGGCCGGGCAGAAAAGATCCTTTAAATATAACATCATAACTTCACTTTTTGTAGGCCCTAAATCCTAAGGTCGATTTCTAGGTTTAGGTAGGTGTTTTTCCAACAACTTAGAGGGTTTCAATCACTCCATAAATATCTTATATTGGTTTGTTGATTCTATCTTAATTATGTTTTCCATTATCATTGTTGCTTGCTCTTCTTTGATGATGTTTTGCTAATTCACCTTGTGTCTACTTATGTTTATGTGAAACTTGTATATAATTGATTAGATCTTATTGATTCCTTGTTGATGTTTGTGTTTATCTTCATCAATTAAGGCGTGACACTTCAATAGGTCTAGTTGATTTAGCTTATAATTCTTGTTTCCTATTTTCTCTTGATTAATTGAATGATATCGACGTTAGGCTTAAGAAAACTGGCAGACTTACAATTGGTAACTTGCTTGAACGTCTTAAGAAACATGATCGGAGGTGTACTACGATTTTTGGTTGTATTTAATGCATAAATGAATTCTAATGATCCCATGTTAGGAGCTTTTAACGGCTCGACATAGGAGTGAAGTAGGATCTTATAGTGTTAGGGAAGATCGTACACGGCCCTACGAATGGTATTAAGGAATACAACCCGTCAATTAAAACAAGGTGTGACAATTCAATAGGTAGAATTGGATAGCTAGCAAGGAGTTACATATCATAGTTAGACATGCTTCACTTACCTTGTAGAACTCTAGTTTGTTTTCCTACACATTAGTTTAAGTAGTAGCTTTTGGGTGAGTTGATTAACAACTAATTCCGCCCCTTTTTCCAAAACCCAAGATTTTTACTTGCTTTTTTTGGACCTTAGATCTATCTTTATCACCTAAGAATATGATGTTAGAGAGAGATAGAAGAACTAGAGAGAGAAAGTAGAGAGAGAAAGGTGGAGTGCACTATGTGTAAAATAAACCTTGAATAGCATGAACTCCCATCCTTCCTAACAAGCTTAGGAGGGTATTTATAGTTTTTACATATGCCTCCATGGGCTTTCTCTTGAGACTTCTTTTGGGCCAAGCCATTAAGGCTTTTACATAACCTTAATAAACTAGCATTTCACTAACTATTACATGAATATATTTAACTAACTATTTGACTCAATAATGATCGCCACTTTTAATCCTAACAATTTCCACCTAAGGGACGATCATTGAGATCTCTATTTGATTACATAAATGATCAACACTTCTAATGCTAACAATCTCCCCCTAAGGGTGATCATTGAGATCTCTCTTTTGTGACCTTGATCTTTGATCTTGGAAGCTTGTTCTCTTTGAACTTTGAGTCTTGTTGTGTAATAGTTTTGCTAGTTCCTTTGTTCCAATCATGCTTTGTGATCTTTCTTGCCTTTGATCAACATCTTCAAATATGGGTGTCTTTACGTCTTTTCCAACATGCTCATACTTTGTTTGACTTTGAATCCTTGTGAAGTTCTCTTTTCTTTGACTTTAATATTTGTTTCTTTAGTTTGTAGATTCTTTGACTTTGACTTAGAAACGTTCTAAACTTTACTTTGCTTTGATCTTTGAAGAGAGCTTTGCAGGGTATGAGCATGTGGATCTTTGAGTGATGGTAACGGTCTTCCTCCAAGGAACATTCATTAGTACCTGCATAAAACAGTTAGCAATAAAGTATCCGGTACTTACAAGTTCGGAAATAGAGATAGTCAACAGCATAGTATGAAGACTCCTTCTAACCCTTACCAAGGTCGTTCCTGAATCAGATACCCCTGAAAGGGCTTACTAGATCCACCGAAGTACATCAATGATTCAGGTGAGTTGCTGGAGATCACCCCACAACTGTAGACTGTTTGAGACATAGTAACCATCATGATAGATAAGGCAAGATCCGTAGATCTCATAAAGACTCTTACAACTTGTGTCCTTTTTGGTGAACACAAGTGTATTCATAGGAAGTATATCCTAAGAGATCTTTTAATGAATCTCATGGTTCTAGACTCGATAAGTGCAATATTTGGTTTCCTATGCGGAGACTAGGGAGAGGTCTCCTGCTTCAATATCAACCATCTCTAAGAGATAAGTTGATAGATTACACCGGTTCCCTGTGAGAATGAAACAAGATCTTTTGAGAGAACTTGAGTGGCTTAGAAGGTTAAGTGCAGTGCGTCAATGGGTCTATGCCGTCTTGTGTTCAATACCGGCGTCACCTTAGTAATAACCAGTAGCATATGCGTTGAACCCGGTTTCTGCCCTAAGGTTGAACATTTGGAGGGCTATTTCTTTTCACCCTTTTCTTTACTTTTCTTTTTAAATCTTCAACCCCTTCTTTCTCCTTTCATACTTTACTCCTTTTTTCGTATCATACCTAAGGACTTCTAATTCTAACTATTGGAATTGTCCTTGGGTAGATCTCCCCGGCTCTGGCGGATCATAGGACGATTTTCCCTAACCTTATTCACCTTATAACTCCATGACTATCCTATAATAGCCATAAAACCATTCATTTGAAAATCTCTCAAAGTGTTTATGATAATAAAACACATTGTTGACACTTCGAGAGTTTTGCATTTCTTTTGAAGGACTCCCCCTTCACATGTGCTCATGGATATTTAGGAAATTTGCACATGCGTGAGGAGTTTGCACTTTTTGAATTGATCCACTTTCAGTGAACATGACCGATTCGAGACACGCTTACATCACTAGTTAGGCTAGCTTGAAATTATTACCCATCGAGGACAAGTCTTTTCGATTACTGACATTTTAAGCTTCATCAATTCATTGATACTTTCTGAATCGAGCTCTTTTGAGATTCAAGACGATCACATTTAAATCACATTTCTTCCCCTCAAAAATAGCATATCCATGGTATTTTTGATACCGATTGATTAAAACCTTTGTTTTTGGATAGCTTATGGGGAAAAACGGATGTTTGTTAATTCCGTATAAGTTTCCTTTAAGCATGATCATTTTGGAACATCATTTTATTACTCCCCCTCAAAAATAGAACATTTTTGAGTAAATTTAAGCTTTTAAGGATTTGAGGGAGTAATATCTTGAGCAATATGAAAATTTTTGAAAACCTTTTGAAACATTTTTCAAAATTTTGCTCAAACATTAAGAAGACTTTGATAAGCTTTTTGGTGAGAAGTTGATGAGTGTCTAAATACTCATCATTTTATACCAATCTGAGCTGCCAAAATATACAAAAACACTCAAATATGCATCAAAATACTTGAAATATCTTAAAAGTGTGTTTTATATGTTTCAAATGCAAAATATGCAAAAACAGATGAAAAACGTACAAAGTTTGCATAATTGGCAGTTTCAGTCCCTCAAGTTTCAATAATTGTCAAAACTAGTCCCTAAATGTTTTAAATGAATAAAAAGTCAATTTAAGTCCTTGGGAAACCAAAAATGTTCACAAAACACCCCTGGATAAAAGTTTACACAAACTGGCAATTTTTACCCCTCAAGTTTCAATATTGGCAAACTTAGTCCCTGGGTATTCAAAATAGAATTTTATCACAAATTACCCTTGTACTATTCATAAATTACAATTTGGAACAATTTTGATAAACTTTTGGAATTTACAAAACAAGTCCCTCAAAAAATCCAAATTTACATTTTAGGTCCTTTAAAGTTTTAAATATAAATAAAATACAACTTTTGGTCCTTGTGTAATTGTTTAATGGCAGGTTTGGTCCCTCAAAGAAGTTTGGAAAGATGATAAATCAGGTCCCTCAAGTTTGGCAGAATTACACTTTTAGTCCTTGGGCCCTTTTTAATACTTAAACCAATTCGGACCCTTATTATTAATCCAAAACCAAACACAAACACCCCAGCCCACCAATCAAGCCCAAAAACACAACCCGGCCTTTTTAATACCAATAATGGTCAAATGGTCAAACCCCCGCCCAAAACCACTGTTACTGTGCCACCTCCCCCCTCCACTTGCCTACCCCAGCTCACATACTACTCCCTTCCACCTCACAATCCTATAACACACCACAATAAATGCTTCCCCACCATTATACACTCCACCTTAACACCTTTTCCCCTGTTTTCCTTCAACTTGGCTCCTAAGTTTCAAAACTCTGCCAAACATGTTCCCTCCACCTATACAAGCCAAAAAGATGCATTAATTGAATTGAAACCGCCTCAAGTTACTTGCAAGACTTTTGGCGCCAAAAATGCTTTCAAAGGCTAGGATGACTTCTGCTGCATCAATGGTCATAAATTGAAGTGGGAACTTATGAGTGGTCTCCAAGGAGTAAAAAGACTATAAAAAGAAGAAGAAAGAGAGAGGAAAAACTACTCTTGCCTTATGCAATTGTCACTTAGACCTAGTTTAATCAATAGTGTAATCTTTACTGTTTTCCTTTAATTATTATCATTTACTGCTTTATTTAGTGTAAAGAACTTCAAAGTAGTGTAATGGAACCTCAATTTACAGTTTTAATGCAAGTCTCTTTTAAATTTCATGTTTTTCATAATTATCTTTTAATTTCATGTCATTTACATTTCCTTGTTGTTTGTAGTTGATTATATGGACTCTATAGGTCACATAAGCTCCTGACAAAGCTTGTTTAAGCTTTTAGAAACCTTTAATCAGTTGTAGTCTTTAAAACCAAAAATCATAAAAAATAGAGAAAAATAGAAAATAAATGAAAAATTCAAATGTTCTTGGGTGATTCTGCTTGGAGCATGGCTATTATGGATTGCCATGGTATTAGTGCCTCTTGGGAGGCTATAGGTTATGGTTCTTGATCCTTGGTTTCCAAAGTCTCAGTTGATTCACATGTAAGTCCACTTTTACAATTTTTGCTTTTTATGGCTTAAGTTATTTATCTGTGTTGATTCCTTCTTTTCTATGTTTATTTGTTATTATGTAATGATTTTATAGCTTTAAATTAGGTTGTTATGTTTTGGAATTTGATTTGGCTTAAAATTCCATTTCAACTGTCATAAGCTCAATTTTTGAGAATCCTAGGTATACCTTTGTGTGACTACTTATGTATACTGAAAAAGTTCGAATTTAACCAATGAAAACCTCTGGATTTGATAAAATTAGTTTATACAATGATATGGATTGAATAGCTAAATTTAGTTCTATTTAAGGTGTGTTTGGCAATACTGATTCAAGAGTGCTTAACTGAGTCTAAGTTGTTATTCTTGGTTGATATTTGATACATAGAGTTCCTTAGGGTCAGACAAACCATAAGTCTATTATGTATACAAGCAAAAGTCAAAAATTCACTTCTTTGATCCTCATTTGAACACTGTGATGATTTGTAAGTCCATACTCACCAAATCTGTTTTAAAGTTGTTTCTCTTTGTTTATTTCATGTTCTTATAACTTATTATGTCTTAATCAGTTGATAAATTCAGATCAAAGTTGATCAAAGTCAACTTTGATCATAAACCTTAAAAGCCAAAATTTAGTTTTTTTGTTTTTTGAATAAAATTGGAATTTTGTATAGGCTTTAATATTAGATTTTAGGATCTGTGCTTATAGTATGTTTTAGTTTAGCTGCTTATCTGTTTGTATGAATTTTGTTAATTTTTATTTCAGCTTATTTCTAGCTTTTAATTGTGCTTGTTATAGCTTATTTTTGCCCTGTGCACAAGTTGGACTGTCAAGTTCATGAGCTTGCATAAGTCTCATGACTTGACCCATCTTGGTGCTTTTGGCTTCTTTGTGATGCTCTAGTAGCATATTATTTATGTTTGTGCTTATTTATCTGTTTACAGCTTATTTAGATAGATTAAACAACCCAACTTTTTTGTGCACCACACTCCCTTTCACTGAAGCAAACAGTGAAGGTGAGTTGATTTCACAAGCCCATAAAAAGTTCCTCACTGAGCTTAAGCTTGTGTGGTTTAGCTTCATGTGAAGCTTAACTGCCCATCTCAATAAGTCAGTGCTTGTTGAGCTCTTATGAGCTTATTAGATAAGTATTTGTGATCTTGTTGTTTGCCCACTCACAACATATCCCTGAGTCATCAGGGGTATTACACCATTTCCACAAGCTCACAATAAGCTCATTTGTGATCTAAAGCTTGTGTGGATTGGCTTCTTATGAAGCTTATCTGCCATAATTTATGATTCTGTACTTAATTTCCACCTTGCAGCCCATATGCTAGGGCTGCAAGTAGCTTTTACTTATCACCAATTTGAAAAGTATACTGATGACTCAGTATGCTTAACCATACTCACCCTACTTCATAAGCTAACATAAAGCTTAATACTTTGAACCAGCTGGTGAAATTTAGTTCCATGTGGAGCTTATCAACTAGGCTACAAGGTTCAGTGCTTAAATCCCATGTTGCAGCTCATTTACTAGGGCTGCAACAAGCTTTTTGTTTGTCCCATTTTCTGAGTACTTAAGCTTTTAACCATCTCACTCAGGAAATAGAAGATTTTCATAAGCTTCCCAAAAGCTCATCAGTGGACCCCACTTGATGAACTTTAGCTTTTTGGAAAGCCAACCACCTCAGCTTGCTACTCAAAAGCTTACTTTGGACTTATGAGCTTATTTACTAAGCTTATTTGGCCTCTCTAAATGGTTGCAGGGGGTTTTTGGAACTGTATGCATCAGAGAAGTGCTTATTTTCTTATTCTGAGCTTATAAGTGAATCTCTGTGCATAAGCTTGTACTTATATACATATTATACTTGTATAGTTACTTTTTATCTTTTACTTTCTAGTATGAAGCTTATTATAGGCTTTAGAGGCCTCAATTCCATCCAAGTTTAGCCCAAAAAGGCTAAACTGTCTAAACTATAAGCTTGTACTATTAAGCACTCCTCAGTGCTTATTCATGTTTATATACACCTATTATACTTGTATATATTCACTTTTCCTTTTTATTTCCACTGTATAGCTTTTTCTAAGCTTATACCAAGCTTTTTACCCCACTGAGAGCCCAAAAGCTCAACTGTGTGGGTAATAAGCCCACGTTTTGCTTATTTGTAGATTCTATAAGTTCTATTTTCATCTTATATGTATATTATTTGTATTTATTTAGTTTCATAAAAAGAAAAACCAAAAAGACCCTTTAACCATAAGTGATAGCTTCTATTTAGGAGTTTGAGCTTATTTAGCCTACTGAGATGGTTTACAAAAGTTGGTTTAGTTAAAGTTACTTATTTTTACTTAATGTACAGTTTTGCAAAAAAAAAAGAAAATACCAAAAATAAAATAATTGGCAAAAAGCCTGGGTATGGGATTCGAACCTTGGACCTCTCGCTAGTATACATGCTTTATGCTCACACCCCTTCCAATAGCTCTGGGGCACCAGTTCCGTTATACCTTGCACCCTTAATATACTTAACCTTGTTTTGGTGTTTAAGCTTATACGAACTGATCAGCTTATTCCAGCTTATCTGGATAAGCTGGTAACCCCAACTTATTTTTCCTAGCTTCTTCATACTATTTTATACTTTCTGTAATTTTTTCATATTTTTTACTGTTCATATAGTATTTTTAAGAATTAATATAATTTACATACCTTTTAGGAAATAATAAGTAAATTATTTTTAAAACTGATTATTTTTTATTTTTATAAACTTTTTATATTTTTTATGTATTCCTGAGATGCTTAGGAAGTATTATAAAAAGTTTTATAATTTTATAAATTAGTTTAGTATGTATAATAATTAAATTAGTATTAATTAGTTTAATTAAGTAATAGTAGTTTTAAATTAAGTTTTCTTATTTCTGTATATAAAATATAGTTTTTATATTTTTCTTTGCTTCTTATAAGTATTTTAGAATTATGTAAAAAGTTTTAGATTTTTGTTTGCTAATTTAGTATATATAATAATTTAATAATAGTATTAATATATAGATAATAGTAAATAATTAATAATAAATAGAATATCTGTATAATAAATATATTTTTAGTTTCAAATTTTTTTTTATATTATTTTAAACTTTTCTAAGTTTTTAGTTTGTTTATTTAGTCTTACTTTAGATTTTCTTTATTTATAGGTAATTAATAAATAGTTAATAATAGTTTTAATTAATAATAATTAATATAAGTGTATAATAAATATTTTTAATTTCCTAATAATTTTCTTATTCTTTTTGGATTCCAAAAATATAATTTTCACATTTGTGGGAGTTATATTTGACGGTATTCACTTTTTATTTTGTTACGGTTACGTAAGTGTTACGTAATCGTAAGCATTTTAGTTTTCTAGGTTTTCTTATTAATATAATAATAATATTATAAATATAGTTAGTTATTTTATTTTCTTTTAATTTGCATTTAAGCCGTTAAGGCATGCAAATTCCCTCTTTGGGAATGTTTTGTTTTATTCGTTACGTTTACGTTTATTTTAACTAAACATACGTTTGTAAATACTTTATCATTTTAGGGTTTCTAATTGTATGTTTCTTAAATGAAGTAGCTGTGACAGAGCTATTACTATTCACATTCAGTGTTAGTCAATCAGATTCCTATTTTTCCTATACTATATTATTTCAACAATTCACAAGTCGTTGTATTCAAGATATCACGCCTCGCCAGGACATAAACGATTCAAGGATATTTTAACCCTCGGTAATATTGCATTTTTCTCCCGGGCTCCATTTTAGGAACCCTTTGTTACGGTTGACCGTTCACCAGCGGTTGGCTTGTGTAATAAACCTATGTGTGGTTCGGGAGGAATCAGAAGTCTTCTTATCTTTTAGGATTGTCGAACTTAAATGTACAACAGGGTCCTTTCTTTGAAAATCACGGGTTATACACTGTTATGTGTACACATGACGGCCCAGAACTATTTCAAGGCAATTTGGCCTGACGGCATCACCAAGGCCGTCATGGTCAGATTACACGTGACGGCCCAGAGTAAATTTACACATGACGGCATCAGGATTTAACCTGACGACGTCAGATGATATAGAGTGACGACGTCAGGAAGAAGGCTTACTCTAGAAGAAACCCTAGTGAAACCATCACAAGATGATCGAGACAATCACAACTTGCGCGCGGAGTAACTTTTGCATACGAACTCGGATTTGAGCAATTCAAAAAAGGAAATGATCGAGACGAAAAAATCTTCGATTTGGTGAAAAAATGGTCGTGATGCCGCCAATCCTTATAGGCTGACGCCATCAAGATGGGCCGGGCAGAAAAGATCCTTTAAATATAACATCATAACTTCACTTTTTGTAGGCCCTAAATCCTAAGGTCGATTTCTAGGTTTAGGTAGGTGTTTTTCCAACAACTTAGAGGGTTTCAATCACTCCATAAATATCTTATATTGGTTTGTTGATTCTATCTTAATTATGTTTTCCATTATCATTGTTGCTTGCTCTTCTTTGATGATGTTTTGCTAATTCACCTTGTGTCTACTTATGTTTATGTGAAACTTGTATATAATTGATTAGATCTTATTGATTCCTTGTTGATGTTTGTGTTTATCTTCATCAATTAAGGCGTGACACTTCAATAGGTCTAGTTGATTTAGCTTATAATTCTTGTTTCCTATTTTCTCTTGATTAATTGAATGATATCGACGTTAGGCTTAAGAAAACTGGCAGACTTCCAATTGGTAACTTGCTTGAACGTCTTAAGAAACATGATCGGAGGTGTACTACAATTTTTGGTTGTATTTAATGCATAAATGAATTCTAATGATCCCATGTTAGGAGCTTTTAACGGCTCGACATAGGAGTGAAGTTGGACCTTATAGTGTTAGGGAAGATCGTACACGGCCCTACGAATGGTATTAAGGAATACAACCCGTCAATTAAAACAAGGTGTGACAATTCAAAAGGTAGAATTGGATAGCTAGCAAGGAGTAACATATCATAGTTAGACATGTTTCACTTACCTTGTAGAACTCTAGTTTGTTTTCCTACACATTAGTTTAAGTAGTAGCTTTTGGGTGAGTTGATTAACAACTAATTCCGCCCCTTTTTCCAAAACCCAAGATTTTTACTTGCTTTTTTTGGACCTTAGATCTATCTTTATCACCTAAGAATATGATGTTAGAGAGAGATAGAAGAACTAGAGAGAGAAAGTAGAGAGAGAAAGGTGGAGAGCACTATGTGTAAAATAAACCTTGAATAGCATGAACTCCCATCCTTCCTAACAAGCTTAGGAGGGTATTTATAGTTTTTACATATGCCTCCATGGGCTTTCTCTTGAGCCTTCTTTTGGGCCAAGCCATTAAGGCTTTTACATAACCTTAATAAACTAGCATTTCACTAACTATTACATGAATATATTTAACTAACTATTTGACTCAATAATGATCGCCACTTTTAATCCTAACAATCTCCCCCTAAGGGACGATCATTGAGATCTCTATTTGATTACATAAATGATCAACACTTCTAATGCTAACAATCTCCCCCTAAGGGTGATCATTGAGATCTCTCTTTTGTGACCTTGATCTTTGATCTTGGAAGCTTGTTCTCTTTGAACTTTGAGTCTTGTTGTGTAATAGTTTTGCTAGTTCCTTTGTTCCAATCATGCTTTGTGATCTTTCTTGCCTTTGATCAACATCTTCAAATTTGGGTGTCTTTACGTCTTTTCCAACATGCTCATACTTTGTTTGACTTTGAATCCTTGTGAAGTTCTCTTTTCTTTGACTTTAATATTTGTTTCTTTAGTTTGTAGATTCTTTGACTTTGACTTAGAAACGTTCTAAACTTTGATTTGCTTTGATCTTTGAAGAGAGCTTTGCAGGGTATGAGCATGTGGATCTTTGAGTGATGGTAACGGTCTTCCTCCAAGGAACATTCATTAGTACCTGCATAAAACAGTTAGCAATAAAGTATCCGGTACTTACAAGTTCGGAATTAGAGATAGTCAACAGCATAGTATGAAGACTCCTTCTAACCCTTACCAAGGTCGTTCCTGAATCAGATACCCCTGAAAGGGCTTACTAGATCCACCGAAGTACATCAATGATTCAGGTGAGTTCCTGGAGATCACCCCACAACTGTAGACTGTTTGAGACATAGTAACCATCATGATAGATAAGGCAAGATCCGTAGATCTCATAAAGACTCTTACAACTTGTGTCCTTTTTGGTGAACACAAGTGTATTCATAGGAAGTATATCCTAAGAGATCTTTTAATGAATCTCATGGTTCTAGACTCGATAAGTGCAATATTTGGTTTCCTATGCGGAGACTAGGGAGAGGTCTCCTGCTTCAATATCAACCATCTCTAAGAGATAAGTTGATAGATTACACCGGTTCCCTGTGAGAATGAAACAAGATCTTTTGAGAGAACTTGAGTGGCTTAGAAGGTTAAGTGCAGTGCGTCAATGGGTCTATGCCGTCTTGTGTTCAATACCGGCGTCACCTTAGTAATAACCAGTAGCATATGCGTTGAACCCGGTTTCTGCCCTAAGGTTGAACATTTGGAGGGCTATTTCTTTTCACCCTTTTCTTTACTTTTCTTTTTAAATCTTCAACCCCTTCTTTCTCCTTTCATACTTTACTCCTTTTTTCGTATCATACCTAAGGACTTCTAATTCTAACTATTGGAATTGTCCTTGGGTAGATCTCCCCGGCTCTGGCGGATTATAGGACGATTTTCCCTAACCTTATTCACCTTATAACTCCATGACTATCCTATAATAGCCATAAAACCATTCATTTGAAAATCTCTCAAAGTGTTTATGATAATAAAACACATTGTTGACACTTCGAGAGTTTTGCATTTCTTTTGAAGGACTCCCCCTTCACATGTGCTCATGGATATTTAGGAAATTTGCACATGCGTGAGGAGTTTGCACTTTTTGAATTGATCCACTTTCAGTGAACATGACCGATTCGAGACACGCTTACATCACTAGTTAGACTAGCTTGAAATTATTACCCATCGAGGACCAGTCTTTTCGATTACTGACATTTTAAGCTTCATCAATTCATTGATAATTTCTGAATCGAGCTCTTTTGAGATTCAAGACGATCACATTTAAATCACATTTCTCCCCCTCAAAAATAGCATATCCATGGTATTTTTGATACCGATTGATTAAAACCTTTGTTTTTGGATAGCTTATGGGGAAAAACGGATGTTTGTTAATTCCGTATAAGTTTCCTTTAAGCATGATCATTTTGGAACATCATTTTATTACTCCCCCTCAAAAATAGAACATTTTTGAGTAAATTTAAGCTTTTAAGGATTTGAGGGAGTAATATCTTGAGCAATATGAAAATTTTTGAAAACCTTTTGAAACATTTTTCAAAATTTTGCTCAAACATTAAGAAGACTTTGATAAGCTTTTTGGTGAGAAGTTGATGAGTATCTAAATACTCATCATTTTATACCAATCTGAGCTGCCAAAATATACAAAAACACTCAAATATGCATCAAAATACTTGAAATATCTTAAAAGTGTGTTTTATATGTTTCAAATGCAAAATATGCAAAAACAGATGAAAAACGTACAAAGTTTGCATAATTGGCAGTTTCAGTCCCTCAAGTTTCAATAATTGTCAAAACTAGTCCCTAAATGTTTTAAATGAATAAAAAGTCAACTTAAGTCCTTGGGAAACCAAAAATGTTCACAAAACACCCCTGGATAAAAGTTTACACAAACTGGCAATTTTTACCCCTCAAGTTTCAAAATTGGCAAACTTAGTCTCTGGGTATTCAAAATAGAATTTTATCACAAATTACCCTTGTACTATTCATAAATTACAATTTGGAACAATTTTGATAAACTTTTGGAATTTACAAAACAAGTCCCTCAAAAAATCCAAATTTACATTTTAGGTCCTTTAAAGTTTTAAATATAAATAAAATACAACTTTTGGTCCTTGTGTAATTGTTTAATGGCAGGTTTGGTCCCTCAAAGAAGTTTGGAAAGATGATAAATCAGGTCCCTCAAGTTTGGCAGAATTACACTTTTAGTCCTTGGGCCCTTTTTAATACTTAAACCAATTCGGACCCTTATTATTAATCCAAAACCAAACACAAACACCCCAGCCCACCAATCAAGCCCAAAAACACAACCCGGCCTTTTTAATACCAATAATGGTCAAATGGTCAAACCCCCGCCCAAAACCACTGTTACTGTTCACCATCTCCTTCCATACCACTGAGTCACAAACCAGGTGGTTTTGTGCCACCTCCCCCCTCCACTTGCCTACTCCAGCTCACATACTACTCCCTTCCACCTCACAATCCTATAACACACTACAATAAATGCTTCCCCACCATTATACACTCCACCTTAACACCTTTTCCCCTGTTTTCCTTCAACTTGGCTCCTAAGTTTCAAAACTCTGCCAAACATGTTCCCTCCACCTATACAAGCCAACAAGATGCATTAATTGAATTGAAACCGCCTCAAGTTACTTGCAAGACTTTTGGCGCCAAAAATGCTTTCAAAGGCTAGGATGACTTCTGCTGCATCAATGGTCATAAATTGAAGTGGGAACTTATGAGTGGTCTCCAAGGAGTAAAACGACTATAAAAAGAAGAAGAAAGAGTGAGGAAAAACTACTCTTGCCTTGTGCAATTGTCACTTAGACCTAGTTTAATCAATAGTGTAATCCTTACTGTTTTCCTTTAATTATTGTCATTTACTGCTTTATTTAGTGTAAAGAACTTCAAAGTAGTGTAATGGAACCTCAATTTACAGTTTTAATGCAAGTCTCTTTTAAATTTCATGTTTTTCATAATTATCTTTTAATTTCATGTCACTTACATTTCCTTGTTGTTTGTAGTTGATTATATGGACTCTATAGGTCACATAAGCTCCTGACAAAGCTTGTTTAAGCTTTTAGAAACCTTTAATCAGTTGTAGTCTTTAAAACCAAAAATCATAAAAAATAGAGAAAAATAGAAAATAAATCAAAAATTCAAATGTTCTTGGGTGATTCTGCTTGGAGCATGGCTATTATGGATTGCCATGGTATTAGTGCCTCTTGGGAGGCTATAGGTTATGGTTCTTGATCCTTGGTTTCCAAAGTCTCAGTTGATTCACATGTAAGTCCACTTTTACAATTTTTGCTTTTTATGGCTTAAGTTATTTATCTATGTTGATTCCTTCTTTTCTGTGTTTATTTGTTATTATGTAATGATTTTATAGCTTTAAATTAGGTTGTTATGTTTTGGAATTTGATTTGGCTTAAAATTCCATTTCAACTGTCATAAGCTCAATTTTTGAGAATCCTAGGTATACCTTTGTGTGACTACTTATGTATACTGAAAAAGTTCTAATTTAACCAATGAAAACCTCTGGATTTGATAAAATTAGTTTATACAATGATATGGATTGAATAGCTAAATTTAGTTCTATTTAAGGTGTGTTTGGCAATACTGATTCAAGAGTGCTTAACTGAGTCTAAGTTGTTATTCTTGGTTGATATTTGATACATAGAGTTCCTTAGGGTCAGACAAACCATAAGTCTATTATGTATACAAGCAAAAGTCAAAAATTCACTTCTTTGATCCTCATTTGAACACTGTGATGATTTGTAAGTCCATACTCGCCAAATCTGTTTTAAAGTTGTTTCTCTTTGTTTATTTCATGTTCTTATAACTTATTATGTCTTAATCAGTTGATAAATTCAGATCAAAGTTGATCAAAGTCAAATTTGATCATAAACCTTAAAAGTCAAAATTTAGTTTTTCTGTTTTTTTGAATAAAATTAGAATTTTGTATAGGCTTTAATATTAGATTTTAGGATCTGTGCTTATAGTATGTTTTAGTTTAGCTGCTTATCTGTTTGTATGAATTTTGTTAATTTTTATTCAGCTTATTTCTAGCTTTTAATTGTGCTTGTTATAGCTTATTTTTGCCCTGTGCACAAGTTGGACTGTCAAGTTCATGAGCTTGCATAAGTCTCATGACTTGACCCATCTTGGTGCTTTTGGCTTCTTTGTGATGCTCTAGTAGCATATTATTTATGTTTGTGCTTATTTATCTGTTTACAGCTTATTTAGATAGATTAAACAACCCAACTTTTTTGTGCACCACACTCCCTTCACTGAAGCAAACAGTGAAGGTGAGTTGATTTCACAAGCCCATAAAAAGTTCCTCACTGAGCTTAAGCTTGTGTGGTTTAGCTTCATGTGAAGCTTAACTGCCCATCTCAATAAGTCAGTGCTTGTTGAGCTCTTATGAGCTTATTAGATAAGTATTTGTGATCTTGTTGTTTGCCCACTCACAATATATCCCTGAGTCATCAGGGGTATTACACCATTTCCACAAGCTCACAATAAGATCATTTGTGACCTAAAGCTTGTGTGGATTGGCTTCTTATGAAGCTTATCTGCCATAATTTATGATTCTGTACTTAATTTCCACCTTGCAGCCCATATGCTAGGGCTGCAAGTAGCTTTTACTTATCACCAATTTGAAAAGTATACTGATGACTCAGTATGCTTAACCATACTCACCCTACTTCATAAGCTAACATAAAGCTTAATACTTTGAACCAGCTGGTGAAATTTAGTTCCATGTAGAGCTTATCAACTAGCCTACAAGGTTCAGTGCTTACATCCCATGTTGCAGCTAATTTACTAGGGCTGCAACAAGCTTTTTGTTTGTCCCATTTTCTGAGTACTTAAGCTTTTAACCATCTCACTCAGGAAATAGAAGATTTTCATAAGCTTCCCACAAGCTCATCAGTGGACCCCACTTGATGAACTTTGGTTTTTTGGAAAGCCAACCACCTCAGCTTGCTACTCAAAAGCTTACTTTGGACTTATGAGCTTATTTACTAAGCTTATTTGGCCTCTCTAAATGGTTGCAGGGGGTGTTTGGAACTGTATGCATCAGAGAAGTGCTTATTGCTTATTCTGAGCTTATAAGTGAATCTCTGTGCATAAGCTTGTACTTATATATATATTATACTTGTATAGATACTTTTTATCTTTTACTTTCTAGTATGAAGCTTATTATAGGCTTTAGAGGCCTCAATTCCATCCAAGTTTAGCCCAAAAAGGCTAAACTGTCTAAACTATAAGCTTGTACTATTAAGCACTCCTCAGTGCTTATTCATGTTTATATACACCTATTATACTTGTATATATTCACTTTTCCTTTTTATTTCCGCTGTATAGCTTTTTCTAAGCTTATACCAAGCTTTTTACCCCACTGAGAGCCCAAAAGCTCAACTGTGTGGGTAATAAGCCCACGTTTTGCTTATTTGTAGATTCTATAAGTTCTATTTTCATCTTATATGTATATTATCTGTATTTATTTAGTTTCATAAAAAGAAAAACCAAAAAGACCCTTTAACCATAAGTGATAGCTTCTATTTAGGAGTTTGAGCTTATTTAGCCTACTGAGATGGAAATAAGCTGTTACACAGCTTATTTCTAAGACAGCTTATTTCTAAGTTTTACAAAAGTTGGTTTAGTTAAAGTTACTTATTTTTACTTAATGTACAGTTTTGCAAAAAAAAAAAAGAAAATACCAAAAATAAAATAATTGGCAAAAAGCCTGGGTGTGGGATTCGAACCTTGGACCTCTCGCTAGTATACATGCTTTATGCCCACACCCCTTCCAATAGCTCTGGGGCACCAGTTCCGTTATACCTTGCACCCTTAATATACTTAACCTTGTTTTGGTGTTTAAGCTTATACGAACTGATCAGCTTATTCCAGCTTATCTGGATAAGCTGGTAACCCCAACTTATTTTTCCTAGCTTCTTCATACTATTTTATACTTTCTGTAATTTTTTCATATTTTTTACTGTTCATATAGTATTTTTAATAATTAATATAATTTACATACCTTTTAGGAAATAATAAGTAAATTATTTTTAAAACTGCTTATTTATAGTTTTTATAAACTTTTTATATTTTTTATGTATTCCTGAGATGCTTAGGAAGTATCATAAAAAGTTTTATAATTTTATAAATTAGTTTAGTATGTATAATAATTAAATTAGTATTAATTAGTTTAATTAAGTAATAATAGTTTTAAATTAAGTTTTCTTATTTCTGTATATAAAATATAGTTTTTATATTTTTCTTAGCTTCTTATAAGTATTTTAGAATTATGTAAAAAGTTTTAGATTTTTGTTTGCTAATTTAGTATATATAATAATTTAATAATAGTATTAATATATAGATAATAGTAAATAATTAATAATAAATAAAATATCTGTATAATAAATATATTTTTAGTTTCAAAATTTCTTTTATATTATTTTAAACTTTTCTAAGTTTTTAGTTTGTTTATTTAGTCTTACTTTAGATTTTCTTTATTTATAGGTAATTAATAAATAGTTAATAATAGTTTTAATTAATAATAATTAATATAAGTGTATAATAAATATTTTTAATTTCCTAATAATTTTCTTATTCTTTTTGGATTCCAAAAATATAATTTTCACATTTGTGGGAGTTATATTTGACGGTATTCACTTTTTATTTTGTTACGGTTACGTAAGTGTTACGTAATCGTAAGCATTTTAGTTTTCTAGGTTTTCTTATTAATATAATAATAATATTATAAATATAGTTAGTTATTTTATTTTCTTTTAATTTGCATTTAAGCCGTTAAGGCATGCAAATTCCCTCTTTGGGAATGTTTTGTTTTATTCGTTACGTTTACGTTTATTTTAACTAAACGTACGTTTGTAAATACTTTATCATTTTAGGGTTTCTAATTGTACGTTTCTTAAATGAAGTAGCTGTGACAGAGCTATTACTATTCACATTCAGTGTTAGTCAATCAGATTCCTATTTTTCCTATACTATATTATTTCAACAATTCACAAGTCGTTGTATTCAGGATATCACGCCTCGCCAAGACATAAACGATTCAAGGATATTTTAACCCTTGGTAATATTGCATTTTTCTCCCGGGCTCCATTTTAGGAACCCTTTGTTACGGTTGACCGTTCACCAGCGGTTGGCTTGTGTAATAAACCTATGTGTGGTTCGGGAGGAATCAGAAGTCTTCTTATCTTTTAGGATTGTCGAACTTAAATGTACAACAGGGTCCTTTCTTTGAAAATCACGGGTTATACACTGTTATGTGTGCATAAGCCATAATGTTTTTAGGATAAGTGCTCGAAAAATATTTAAAACCTTTGTTTAAACTTAAGCACTTTCCTTTCTTTGAAGAACGAGTCCTTAGCTGAAATACTAAGAAGTCATAATGTTGAAGTTCGAGTCCTTAGCTGAAGTACTAAGGAGTCATATTGTTTTTGGATTAGCCAACAACTTTTGGAACCCATTTAAGCATGGCGCCAACGGGTTTACCATTATTTTGAAATCCATTTGAAAGTTGTGTCAATCCGAGACAAAGAAGTTGAATTCCAACGAGAACTGAAAACCAGTGTTTCACTTTGAAATAAAGCTCATGGAATCAATGGTGATTTAAAACTCTTTTGCTTTTGAAAGTTGTTTGAGAAACCCGATGTCTCTCTTGGAGTTTTAAAACTTGAAGAAGAAGTTTTCCATCCATTGTTGAAACTCGGCGTTTCAAATCATAGCCATTCTTTTGTTGTAGCGGAAGTATTTCAGAGTATGAATATTTCAAATGTTTTGAACGGCTTTGCTTTGGCTTCCACACTGGCTTTACCGGAGTAAAACGAGAGTATGGAGTTTGAAAACCTTGATTCTTATCTTTATGAGCACTTGTTGTTGAAACCTTTTGAGGAGTAAATGTTTCAGAAAAATTAGGTCTCTTTGAAAACTTCCTTCCTTTTTGCAAAGAATATGTGGTAAATTGAGAAACCCTTTTTGAAAATGGTTTTGAAGATTCAACAGTGTAAACCTTTTCTGAAACACTACTTTGGTTTAGACTCGTTTGAAACTTGAGATTTTCCTTTTGACCGGTTAAGAACATCAAACTTTGCTTTTAAGGCATTGTATGATGTTCTCAAATCATTGTATTCTTTTTGAAGAGAAGGATGATCTGATGATGCCAGTTTTTCTTGCAAAGAAGCATTTTGATTTTCAAGATGTGCAAAATATTTTTCATATTTGTCTGTTTCGATTGAAAAATCATTTTTGGCATCACCAAAATCCTTGGTTTGTTGTGCAATCATTTTTTCCAATTCAACAATTTTCTTTTGAAGCACAGAGTTTTCTTTTTCAAAAAGATGATTTGGTGTAATCTGAGAGTCATATTTGTTTGAAGTTTGATTCTGAACTCTTGACCGCTTGATTGAATCAAACAAGTGTTTGTAAGTCTGTTTCAAATGCTTATTTTCTTTTTGTAATGATGCCACAGCATGTTCCAATTCAAGATTTTTTGTATCAAGTTCGTCGAAATCAAACTTGATATTGGTATCATCACAATTTTCTTCAAAAATCTTTTCTTTTTCTTTAAGCACTGATGTCAAAGAGTTTTCAGAAGACATTTTCTGATTCTTCTCTTGCAGTTTTAGTTGGAAAAAGATACTTTGTATTTCGAGTTTTGCAAGATGTTTCTCAAACTGAGCAGTTCATTTTGACAATTCATCTTTGACATCAGCTGCTTCTTTTGAAAGCTCGGTGATTTTCTTTTTGAGACAAAGATTTTTAGATTTCAAGGAAGATGTTTGTTCAAAATGCACATTCTCATACTCATGGTTGACAGATGTTGACTTGAACGACTCTGTTTGATTTGTGAAAAATTCTTTTTGAATGTCCAGAATTAAGCATTTTTCATCAAATTCGCCTTCAAGAGAGTAAATGTACTTTAGATCTTCTCTCATTTCAGTTACAAGATGTTTTTCAAAGTACTAAAAACATAAGTTGATATCTTTCACACGAGGTTCAATCTGATCTTTCAAAATCTTTTTGACTTCTAACTTAAGGTGTAAATCTGATGAAAGAGGATTAGAGAAAGTGTTGTATGTGATGGTTTCTTGCTTAAACCAAATGACCTTTAACGTTTGCTCAATGTGGTGTTTAAGACCACAAAACTCTTTCCTTGCTTTAGTTTGCCATAAATTAGCATCATAAGTAGCAAGTTGAGCTTCTTTGAAAAATCTTTTCACATTTGTGTCTTTTCTTTTGAAAGGTTCTTTTGGTATATCTGTCAATTGTGTACACCCATACACAAAGCCGTGGTACGAGAGTGGGTTTTTTGTTTGTTTTACTTTCAAACGTTTTTCCTCTTCAACTTTTAAACCATCTAGAGACTCATACAAAAGATCAGCTAACAATCCTTTTCCCATATCTTCAGCGTTATACAAAGCAGGTGTCAACTTTTGCACTTTGTTTAAAAAACAAGGTTTTTCATTTTTCAGATGAGCACTATTCACAAAACCAATCCCAGATGTTTGTTTATCAACCTCCTCATCTTTAGTAGGCAGCATGTTGATAGTCTGAGAAGTCTGTCCCAATTTTCGAAGTTTGTTCTCAAGATCGTTTGTTCTTTTTAAAAACTCTTGTTTTTCAATCTCAAGTTTAGTATTAACAATCTCAAAATTTGAATTGGTTTTCTGAAGCCTTGAATTTTCACTTTTCAAATCACTGTTCTCTTTTACAACCGCTTTAACCTTTCTGTTGTTAAGAACCATTTGTTCATCCAATTGTTTAATGGAACGTTTTTTTTTATCCAAAACAGCTTCTCTATAACCAACTTCAAGTTCTTCATTTCTTTTTAAAAGTGGTTCGACAGACTCTCCATTCATTTCAAACTTCCGAGCTTGAGATTTAAGGTTTGAGTTTTCAAATTCAAGTTCAGCTTTTCTTTTTGTTACATTTTGAAAAACTTTTTCCATTTCCTTAAATATCACAAGCTCATTTGTCAATAAGACATTCGCTTGCTTAGCTTTTCGATTGTCCTCTTTGCACTTTTCAAGTTCAGGTTTGAAATTATTGATTAAAGAAGTAAATAAGGCACGATCTTGTTCATAAGTAGATCCATCCTGGGCAGGCTCACCTCTATTAGGATCCATATCTGGAGTAGCAAAAGTGACATTACTATCATTTTGTTCCACCACATATGTATCACCACTACTAGAAAAAGGTTTATCCTTGACTCGCATTTTATGACGCACACAATATAATGACACGCAAAATTGTAAGTCATAAAAAACTGTCATAAATTGTAAAATCTGAAGGCTAGACGACAGGCATTTTTGTATGTCATATCTCAAATTTTTTTAAAAACACGGACCACAAAAGCTTGAAAACTTTCAAATCCCCTTTTATTCATTATTTCAAGACAGATCTCATCTTCTCTCTCTCAAATGTTCCATCCCTCCCTCCCCTCTTTGGTGAACAACGGCAGCAACAACAACATCACCACCATCATCAAACTTCTTACAATCACTCAAAATCACTCCCAAATCATTATATCGACTTCTTTTTTATCCCTCTCTGGTCTTCGACTCCAACAGCCAACACCATCAAAACCATCATCAAACTTCTTACAATCACTCCCAAATCATTCCAATATTTAAACCCCATCATCCTTTGCAATAAGAATCATCATGAAAAAGGGTTTTTATCCAGGTTATTGATTTTTGAAGATTTTGATTCAAGTGTTTTGAAATAATTAAAGGTAATTGGTGATACAGGGGTTCAATTCTAGTGGTTTTTAACAAGATTTGGTGAAGTAAAAATCGAATTCGGGCTTTTGTTTTGTGTTGAGTGGTCACGGCAGCAAGAACAACCCAATTAGGGTTCTTGCTTGATCTTTTGTCTCCAATTATTGTGTTGTAAGTGATACCTCTAAACTCCTCTTTAATTATTTTCTCTTAACTTCAATGCATGTGTATAATCTAGTACTTAGAATCCATGTGGTGATGTGTGAAATATTATTATTAAGGTTGGATTAATAGTTGGGATGATTAGTGAATGGGATTAGGCTAGTTAGAGCTTATGGTGATGTTGTATATTGCGAAAATTGAAGTTTGAAGGGGTTTAAAGCTACCCATTTTAGACCAGAAAGTTGAGGCTTGTTCCGCCTAGGTTGAAATTTTTGAAACTGATATTTGTCTTTTGAATATGATAGAGGATGTTAATATGAACGTTTTGATATAAAATTCGGCTTCTAACTCTTAATAACGAACGTTTGGCGGTCATTTGAAATTTAGAAAAATTTTAAATTTCCAAACAGCACTTGTATAAAATTTATTTGCTGTCAAATCTGAATAAGGGCATTTAAGTTATTTTTTGGTCCGTTTCGGCCTTCGGCCGAAACACGAAAGTTGTCCGAAACAACGTTTTTAGTCTACCGCAAGGAATTGGGGTGTGAAAGTGCGAAAATCAGGGTGATTTTGATTAAAAATCAGTTCTATATTTTTTCTTTTAAAATGACAGCACTTGTTTTATAAAAAGTGAGCTGATGCAGTTTTTAAACGGGGTTTTGAGCCTTTTCTTATCAGAATCGACCTTCCATTAAAACACGAAAGTTGTTCGCAATGTCGTTTTGCATTAAATCTCTTTTGAGTCCGAGTCTTGAAAATGTAGCCTAGCGGGTTTAAAACTGAAAGTCAAACTTTTGAAATGTTGTTAAAAGTCAACTGTCAGCAGCAACTTGCAGGGGGTATAAACATGTGGTCACGAGTTGGCCATGGGTACGTTTGGGTATGGTAGATAATCGGTTGTCGCGGCTCACACCACAAGCCTCACTCGGGTACATTTTTCAGAATACACCTAGGCTGAAGGAAACCATCTTTGTGGCAAATAATGCTTGCTGGGCCATTGGGGAATTGGCAATTAAGGTGCTTTTATTTCATGCTTAGTCCCGATCCTTCAACATGTAGAGGTGATTTAGCTCTTTTATTTGCATTTTTTTAATAGTTTTGTATTGTATAATTTTTTTGTTTAGCATCTAAATGCTGCTATTTTATCCTATAGTAAAAAGATGCCACTTTTTTCTAATTCCATCTATTCAAATCCAGCTGCATTTGTCATGATCTCATGTTCATAAGCTTTTATACAGGTTCCTGGCAATCGAAGGTTACATCAATCCTTCGATTCTATTTTTTCCTCTGAAGCTTCATCACTTGGGGGCTTCTATGCTGTCAACAGGCGTGGGCAGGCGTTACTTGCCACCTTAAACAAGGCAGCAATTGTGCTTCGTATGAGGGTCGTGCTTTTCTGTCGTCTGCAGCTGCCAATTTTCCTTCGTATGAGGGTCGTGCTTTTACTGAACGTGCATCAACGTCCAACGAAACACAAGCCTCTAGAAATAGATCAGGTTTTTTAGAGAGGTGTTTAAAATGATGGCTTTTATTTAGGTTTATGTCAACGACTGTTGTTGATTTCCAGTTTTTAATATTTGTGTTTCATTGACTTTGATATTTGACATTTGTATTTTTAATTTTGTATTATCAGGTTTTTAATTGTCATTTAATAGAAAATTAGGAACTGGAAAAAATTAATTTTTTTTAAAAAAAAAAATTAGGTTATGACACGCAAAAAGGAGAGTCATAAAACGTGGGTCATAAGTGCGCGTCATAGAGGGATGACGCACAAATGCGGGTCGTGAAGATTTATGACTGGTCCATCCTTGACTCGCATTTGCGTGTCATAAGACCTCTTCTTGACTCGCATTTGGAGTCAAGGATAACCCTTTTTCTAGTAGTGCACTAATAGACTCATGATGCTCAGGATGTGTCATATTATGAGCAAACACATTATCGAATATATCAACATTATCATGAGCATGTGAATGTTGTACCGTAGCCAATATCTCTATGTCTGATGAAGGTCTGATATGATCATCTTCGGTGTCCCAAATAGCTTCATTCCTTTGTGTACCATCAGTATCTGAATCATAGCTGGGACTACTGCTTTCAACCTGCTGTTCTGAATATGAATCACTTCCCGTGAAAACCAAACTATCATCAGATGCTTCACCCTCATTGATCGTATCCTCTTCTGTTTGAAAATCTTTGTTTGTCTCTCTTTTAATCACCTCTGTTTCCTTAAACTGCATCTCTCTTTCAATTAGCTCTCTTTCTTTTAACTACATATCTTTTTCAATCTGCTCTCTTTCCTTTAACTGCATATCTTTTTCAATCTGCTCTCTTTCCCGTTTCAGCTTCTCAATCTCATATAACTCAGCTTCCTCAGCATCAAGTATCTTATCGAGTTCACCCATGTCATTTATCCATTTAGTTCTGAAGGTCGAATAGCTTACCCTAAATATTTGGTAAAATGCATCGGTAAACTCTGACTGGTTCATTATCCAAGAGTTAAAGATACTCTGAAATTGAGTTTGGATCACTTTAAGAGCTTTCCTGCAGTCACGCGTATGAAGTTCTTCTTCATTAAGTAGCTTTTCAAGTTGATTCAGGCTTTGGATAAGTTTCTCTTTGAAATAATGAAATCGGTCTCTGACGTAGTATTCAAATGCTTGTTCGAACCTTGACTCATATCCTAATATGTTTATAACCTTCTCAACCTGTGACTTGAACACTGTAAACTTTTTCTTAAAATCTCTCTCTTGGATTTGCACTTTCATTTTCATTGTGTAACGATGTGTGATAAAGTTGATCTTGGATCGTTGAAGATAACAAAGGTTGTTGTTTGAAAATTAGATGTTTTTGACGAAGTTTGAAAAGCGTATATGGTTGATTTTAGTGATTTCGAATTTTCCTTCCAAAAAAATTTTTGAAAATTTTCTCTCCCAAAATTTGAAAATCACTATGAAAGGCAATTCTAAGATTAGCAGAAAAATTTGAGTTTTAACAATTTTGACGCCAAATTTTACAAAAAAAATTTGAATTTTGGCCTAAAAATTTGAATTTTGGATCAAAATTTTCAACGTTATACCAAAATTTGAATTTCGCGTAAAAATTAAACGTTTAGTCTCCTCTCAAAAATAAATTTGAATTTTCACTTTTTTTTGCTAACTCGGTAAACCTTAGAAATTGTTCTAACTCGATAAATTCTCTAACTCGATAGAATCTGTAACTCGGTACACTCTGTAACTCGATAAGAATCTTACTAACTCGATAAGGTTATGCTAACTCGATAAGAAGCTGCTAACTCGATAAGAGTAGGCTAACCCAATAAGAAGAAACCAACCGAGTATAGTTTGGCCTTAGTAGCAACCAAAAAGAACCTTACTCTATAAATGATAGGGTGAAATAGCTAACTCGCTAAAATTGGCAAACTCGCCAAACGTTACTCTATAATCAGAGAGCTAACTCGCTAAAAAATTTTCTTAACTTGATAAAAACATTTCTTAACTCAATAAAAAATTTCTTAACTCGATAAAAATTTTCTTAACTCGATAAAAAATTTCTTAACTCGATAAAAAATTTTCTTAACTCGAGAAAATCTTTCCTAACTCGGAAAAATGCCGATGAACAGTACCCAGATTCACTTTTTTCACCTAAATCAATCTAGAACACGATTTTTTTTCACCCAAAAACTATCTAAAACAACCTAAAATCATCCCTTGGCTCTTGATACCACTTGTTGGACCTTAGATCTATCTTTATCACCTAAGAATATGATGTTAGAGAGAGATAGAAGAACTAGAGAGAGAAAGGTGGAGAGCACTATGTGTAAAATAAACCTTGAACAACATGAACTCCCACCCTTCCTAACAAGCTTAAGAGGGTATTTATAGTTTTTACATATGCCTCCATGGGCTTTCTCTTGAGCCTTCTTTTGGGCCAAGCTATTAAGACTTTTACATAACCTTAATAAACTAGCACTTCACTAACTATTACATGAATATATTTAACTAACTATTTGACTCAATAATGATTGTCACTTGTAATCATAACAATCTCCCCCTAAGGGACGATCATTGAGATCTCTCTTTAATTACATAAATGATCAACACTTCTAATGCTAACACTTTTCATAAAATATAAAAACACAAAAAGAATCATCCTTCACCTTTAGACCTAGTTAGATTAATTTCCATTCTAACAACACTATTCCTGAGTTGAACGATCAATCCCCTGGTACTTGTCACTATATTATACTACAACGATCAGGTACACTGCCTGGTGGGGGTTGTAAGCTTCTCAAGATCCCTTGAGAGGTAAAACCTATTGCGAGGGCACAATTCTCATGTATCAATGGTTCGTATGCGAACTGTGCACCGTGGCAGAGAGACCGGATTCCGGTATGGTTAAGGAAAAAACCATACTATATAGAGTATTTGGAAGAGCTAGATGCTGCTGAAGCTCAAGTTGCTGCTGTTGAAGCTCAAGCTGCTGCTGTTGAAGCCGAAAGTAGAAAAGAGATCTGGAAAATAAAATAACAGATCTGGAAGCTACGTTTGCACATCTCAAGGAAATGAGAGCAAGGAAAGGAAAATATGGTGCGAGTTCAAGCAAAGCGGGAAGTAGCCGCAAAAAAAATAAACAGGTCGTTGTATTGTTTGATATGTTTCGTTTGGTTGTCGCGTTGTTTAGTTTGAGTTGTTTCGTTTGGTTGTCGAGTTGTTTAGTTTGAGTTGTTTCGTTTGGTTGTCGAGTTGTTATGTTTGAGTCTGTATGAAATGTATGTGGTTGAGAACTCTTGTGTGTTTTAAATAAACAGTTTGTCTTCGTGTTTTTTAATTATTAATTGTTTTAAATAAACGGTTTGCCTTTTGTTACATCAGTTTTCACAAAAACAACAACATTTTATTAAACAACAACAATGATGCGTGGAATTGCACCCTCCCAAAAGGTTTTACTTCTCAAGGGATCTTGAGAAGCTTGCAATCCCCATCAGGCAGTGTACATGTTCGTTGTAGTATAGTATAGTGACAAGTACATCCCCACCAGGAAGTATACATGTTCGTTGTAGTATAGTATAGTGACAAGTACCGGGAGATTGATCGTTCAACTCAGGAATAATGTTCGCTAGGATTAAAAAGTCTACTAAACTAGGTCTAAAGGTGAGGGATGATTCTTTTTGTATTTTTATATTTTTATAAAAGCAAGTAAAATCTCGGGTTTTGAAGGAGTGGGCGGAATTAGTTGCTAGTCAACTAACATAATTAACTACAGATGCAATCAAAATAAAATAAAATAAACTAAAACAAATTTGTGGTGTAAACAATAATAAGAGAAAATGTGTTTACTTAGATTTCACTACTCCTTAGATATCTTTTACCTGTTGATTAGCTTGTTACAATTGCATGGATGACGCAACGTTAATTGAAACCGTTTCCTTCAAAAACCACTTGCGACGGAACGGGAGAGAAGAATGGATCTCTCTTCAGCTAGCAATTTAAATTCTTAGCTTCCGTATTTCCCGCTTAATCGGTCGTAGTAATTGAAATAATCCGATAAACAATTAATTTCACGTTTTTGTTATATTGTGAGACTTTTTTGGTTTACAACGCCCCCCCTTCCACGGGAGAGTCGAGGCTGTAACTTTATTAATTTTTTTGTTTTTTTGTAAACACTTTAGGAAAAGTGTTTTGATTTTTTCAATTTTTATAGAAATATATATACAAAGTAGAGGAAGGCTTAACAAAACACGATTTTTCAAAACAATATTCAAAAACTCACTTCAAGCCTTCCCCGGCAGCGGCGCCAAAAGTTGATTGTGTGAAAATCAATCTATTATAGTATAGTAGTATATTATCGAAATGATCCGCGTGAAATACGGATCACCCGAGTCGTATCCGAGTGAAGGTGAATGGAATCAAGAATATTGATTCGTGAAAACCATGAATTGACAAGTGTAAAAGTGAAAATAGCAATCAAGTAATTCAAGTATTCACAAACAAAAATGAATTATGCAAAGGGTACAAGCTAATAATGCACAAAAGTTTAAAACGTAAAAACGGAAATGCAACCGCGTTATTTAAAACGTAACTTTTAACGAAAAATGATCCTACAAACTTGAAATTATTTTCTAAAAGTCTTAAACTAATAAAAAGAATTTTCTAAGAAAGAAAAATATTTTTTTGACTTTTCTATTATTTTCTATGAATTTATTTTGATTTTTGAATTTTTAAATGAATTAAAAATGTAAGAAAATAGAAAAATAAAGTAGAAAAATGAAAATTTAATTATGAAAATTCCAAAATATTGAAAAAGAATTTCTAAAAATATTTTTGTATTTTTCACAGCTTTTTCTGATTTTTTATTGATTTTTGCTAATTAAAAACCATTTAAAAAGGAATAAAATCAAAAGAAAATTAACAAAAATACTTAAACTACTTGGAAAAATCTGGAAAAATTCCAGAAAATCAAAAATATTAAAAATAACTTGAGAAAAAAAAATTGGGAATGAAAAGAAGCTGAAAGTGCTTTTTAGTCCAAACTGCTTATTCACAAGTGCTTATTAATAAGCACTTGTGAACAAATTGTTATGAAACTTTGAACACAGACCTAATATGATATATTATGCTCAGAAATGCAAATATGGAACAGATTATTGCATAGAAATCCACAGAATCACAAGGATTAAGCAATAAGCTCAAATTAAAAAGCTCAATGATAAGCAGATCAAGCACAAATTGTTCCAGAAGCCAAGTAGTGATACAAAACACTCAACCTACTCAAATCAAGCTCAGAATCTTACACTAAACACAGATACAACTTCAGATACACATTTGCAGGCCTAATATTAAAAACAGTTCCCTGTCTCACACAGGCTTATAATCAGATGCCACTCGAAGAAAGACAAGCATTGGTTTCTTCCCAAGCGAGATCACTTCCCTCAAACGGAGTGAGGGAAGGGGAAGAATCGGAGACGATCGGTTCAAAAGAAGGAGTGGGATTGCCACTCGAAGCATTGTTGGTGAAACCAAGAAGTTCTTGAGAATACTCCTCCGTAGCTTCATCGATACGGTTGAGGGAAGAAACATCGTAATCGGAGGAGTATCTCGCGGTTTGGTTAAGATTGAAAGTAACGGCTTCATTTCCCACACGTAAGGTAATCTCCTCGTCGTATACATCAATTAAAGCACGACTGGTCCTTAGGAATCCCCTCCCGAGAATGAGAGGAATCCGTGGATCGGCATCGAAGTCAACAACCACAAAATCTGCAGGGAAATTGAATTTCCCAACATTGACAAAAATATCCTCAGCTATGCCAATTGGACGAGACGTAGATCGGTCGGCAAGCTCGAGGGTCATAAGCGTCGGTGTCAAGTTAGGAAGAGACAACTTTTTCCAAATCGACAATGGCATTAGGTTAATGCTAGCACCAAGATCGGCCAAAGCGAAGCATTGAACCATACCCGAAAAATTGCATGGTATAAGAAATTTGACAGGGTCTTCAAGCTTTTCCGGTAGATTTTTAAGAAGAACCGTTGAGCAATTCTCATTCATTTGAGTCCTTGACATTTCAAAAAGCTTTTCCTTATTATTCAAAAGTCCTTTTAGCATTGAAGCAAATTTTGGCGTCAAAAGTATAGCATCCGCGAGACTTATATCAAAGTGTAACTGTTGAAAAATCTGATAGAACTTTTCCATTTGGTTTTTATCCTTCTCGTGGTGCTTTTGTTCGTTTAAGCGTGACGGATATGGCAACTTTGTTTTAACCGGTGTTTCTTTTTCAGTTTTATTAACAACTTTTTCCTTTCCTTTTGACGTCGGGACCACCGGAGGTTGGATGTCTTCGGTCCTTCCATTATCAATAGGAATTTGCGTATCCGTTGTCACCTCGGGTTCACGGGCGACTACCTTGGGAGGTAGAGAAGAAGAGGTAGTCGGAGCCGTCGGTCCATCATAAGTAACACCACTCCTTGTTATGATCGCTTTAGCATCGCCCCTCATGTTCCAGAGCCCGATGGTCGATCATTTAAACGCTTGTTAAGATCGTTGATTTGAGTCGCAAATAACTTTGTTGTTTCCTCTTGTTTAGCTATTAAAGCTTGTTGACTTTGAATCAATTGCTTAATCAATTCATCCGTGGGCGACGGATTTGGAATCACACTTTGATTTTGATTATTGAAATTTTCCCTACGGTTTTGAAAATTGCCATTATTCTGATTTCCATGATTAAAGTTTCCATGATTGTTATTCTGAAAATTCCCATTATTTTGAAAATTGTTCCCTTGAGGCGGGCCTTAGTGGTAATTTCCCCGGTTTTGATTTTGTTGATAATTCTGATTTTGTCCTTGAAAACCATTATTTTCGCGGTTTTGACTCTGATTGTTATTGAATTGATGATTACGGTTTTGCACATTGTTGTTTTGATTCACTTGATTTGGTTGATTAAACTCGGGTGGTCCAAGGTAATTGCCGGAATGGTAGCTGAGGAGATTACGGTCTCCTTGAGGTTGTGGGTAACCGTTGCCACCCATGTTTGCAGCATACACGTTCTCTTGAGCAAAGCCACCAGAGGCTGGGCACTCAAGATATGAATGGGGACCACCGCAAGTCTCACAAACGGTATTAACCATATTAACTTGCGTGTTCTTAACTTGATTCGGCATCATTTGATACACTCTTAACATAGCCGTCGACAAATCATCAAGTTTCTTATTCATAACGTCTAACTCGGGATAAGAAGAAGAAGAGTTTAGAGTCGCAGTCGATCTTATTGGCTCATTCCTCTCGGTTGAGGAATCCCAATAGTTGTAATGGGCCGTCATATTCTCGATTAGCCTGTAACAATCCTCAGGACGACATTTCATGAAAGTACCACCAGCTGCAGCATTGATCGTGTCCCGATGTCGTAAAGTTAAACCATTATAAAACGTATCAATTATTGTAACGAGAAGCATGTTATGGTTTGGACAACGATCAATGGCAAGCTTGTAACATTCCCAAGCCTCCATTAAAGACTCATCGGGAAGTTTTCGAAAATTGCTAATATCGTTCCTCAACTTCGTCACCATCGATGGTGGAAAATACTTCGCCAGGAACTTAGATACCATTTCATTGAAAGTATGAATCGAGTTCCTGGGAAGACGATCAAACAAAGCGGTGGCATGATGCGTTAGAGAATAGGGGAAGAGAGAGATACGGAGTGCGTCATCGGAGACCCCATTTTGTTTCATATTTTGGGTGACGGTTAAAAATTTGTCGAGATGCTTGTTTACATTGTCACCCGGTAATCCGTGAAATTGGCACGAATTTTGGACTTGTTGTATCATGTGGTGCTTAAGTCCAAAATCCGTAGCCTCAATATTTAGAGGGGCAATCGGGCCACCTCTACCATGCATTGTGGGTTGGCACAGCTCCTCCATCGTTCGGAGATCGGGAGCCGGCACGTGTTGGTGATCATCTCCACCCAACGGAGGGTGTTGATTATTCGGATCCATTTCCACAACGTTTGGGAAATGGACACGGTGTGTGTGTCGAATTACCCTCTCGGGGTTTGACAAAGGTGATATAAGACTCTCAAAAGAAGAGCGGGTGTGCATACACCAAAAGCAAAATGAAAAAGAAAAAGAAAAAGAAAAATCTTTTTGTTTTTATTTTTTTTATCCCAAAAACTTTTTATTACTTTTGTTTTTCTTTTCTTAAAACGCAACGTTAATTGAAACCGTTTCCTTCAAAAACCACTCGCGACGGAACGGGAGAGAAGAATGGATCTCTCTTCAGCTAGCAATTTAATTTCTTAGCTTCCGTATTTCCCGCTTAATCGGTCGTAGTAATTGAAATAATCTGATAAACAATTAATTTCACGTTTTTGCTATATTGTGAGACTTTTTTGGTTTACAACGCCCCCCTTCCACGGGAGAGTCGAGGCTGTAACTTTATTAATTTTTTTGTGTTTTTGTAAACACTTTAGGAAAAGTGTTTTAAATTTTTCAATTTTTATAGAAATATATATACAAAGTAGAGGAAGGCTTAACAAAACACGATTTTTCAAAACAATATTCAAAAACTCACTTCAAGCCTTCCCCGGTAGCGGCGCCAAAAATTGATTGTGCGAAAATCAATCTATTATAGTATAGTAGTATATTATCGAAATGATCCGCGTGAAATACGGATCACCCGAGTCGTATCCGAGTGAAGGTGAATGGAATCAAGAATATTGATTCGTGAAAACCGTGAATTGTGAAGTGTAAAAGTGAAAATAGCAATCAAGTAATTCAAGTATTCACAAACAAAAATGAATTATGCAAAGGGTACAAGCTAATAATGCACAAAAGTTTAAAACGTAAAAACGGAAATGCAACCGCGTTATTTAAAATGTAACTTTTAACGAAAAATGATCATACAAACTTGAAATTATTTTCTAAAAATCTTAAACTAATAAAAAGAATTTTCTAAGAAAGAAAAATATTTTTTTGACTTTTCTATTATTTTCTATGAATTTATTTTGATTTTTGAATTTTTAAATGAATTAAAAATGTAAGAAAATAGAAAAATAAAGTAGAAAAATGAAAATTTAATTCTGAAAATTCCAAAATATTGAAAAAGAATTTCTAAAAATATTTTTGTATTTTTCAGAGCTTTTTTTGATTTTTTATTGATTTTTGCTAATTAAAAACTATTTAAAAATGAATAAAATCAAAATAAAATTAAGAAAAATACTTAAACTACTTGGAAAAATCTGGAAAAATTCCAGAAAATCAAAAATATTAAAAAGAACTTGAGAAAAAAAATTTGGAATGAAAAGAAGCTGAAAAGTGCTTTTTAGTCCAAACTGCTTATTCATAAGTGCTTATTAATAAGCACTTGTGAACAAATTGTTATGAAACTTTGAACACAGGCCTAATATGATATATTATGCTAAGAAATGCAAATATGGAACAGATTATTGCACAGAAATCCACAGAATCACAAGGATTAAGCAATAAGCTCAAATTAAAAAGCTCAATGATAAGTAGATCAAGCACAAATTGTTCCAGAAGCCAAGTAGTGATACAAAACACTCAACCTACTCAAATCAAGCTCAGATTCTTACACTAAACATATATACAACCTCAGATACACATTTGCAGGCCTAATATTAAAAACAGTTCCCTGTCTCACACAGGCTTATAATCAGATGCATAAAACACTTCCAATAAGCTCCTAACTGCAAACAAATGGGGGCAAAAACACCACTACTATACTGAGATCACAAATTAACAAAGAGAATGGATCTCTAATCCAATTAACCTGTCTAAAATGACACCTAGAAGTCTGATCAATACTGATGCTCAGGGGAATTGTAAACTCAGACTAGCAACTTTTAAGCAAAATTCCAATAAGCAAATGAGTTTAGAAATGAATTTTTCTTGTTGTTTCTGTTACACAAGCTACTAATGAACATAAATCAACAAACAACTTATACTTCAAAACATTTGTGCAGCCTACAAGTGATCTCAAATTTTTGACCAAAACTGATTATGAAATTGTTTTTTACTTTTGTATTAAACTGAAACTTTGACTATTTTTAAATTCCATTCACTAATTCTACTCCTATATGTAATATTAAGCTTCATTAATTCAAGATTACACTAACTTTAACTAATTTCCACCTATGATTTCAAGTTTACTAACTAATTAACTCTATATCTAACAGTTAATGCAATTTACTAAAGCTTTGACTTTCACTAAACTACCTAACTGATTTTATGTAATTCTATATCTATTATTAACCTAAATGAGTTAACAGTGCAAATATTTCCAATTCAATAAGACAAAATCACAGTAGATCTTATTATCCCAAACACTCCTTAAAACTACCAATTACACTATAACACTAATTCTAGATTACTGATTACCACTAATGAATCTCAATCAATCTCCTAATCACTACTCAGACTTACTCAACCATCAATTACCACAGATCTATCAGAAATGAACAATTCTCAGATCCAATTCCATAATGAACCACAGTCATACAGATCCAAAACACTATGATCAAACAATCAATTATCAATCTCAACTACACTATCAATGGTTTAATACTCAGTAAACTCAATCACAATCAAAACTGCTACTACACTTAACTAAACTACAGCTTCAAACAACCTACTAAAGCAGTTGATCAAATGAAAATAAACTAGTTCAAATTCAAGCTAACAGATCTGATCACTAATCAATCAAACTCAATTACAACTACACAATCTACTGAAACAGCAAATCCAATCAAATCAACAATTACTACTATAGAAATTTATCAAAACAGAATATTACCAAAACACTCCCCCTCAGCTTGAACAGAGGGGGATTCACTGAGCTTGCCTATCTCTAGAATAGGCAGGGATCTTCCAATTCTATCCCAACTTATCCAATAAACACCAGGAACACAGGATCCAATACACTTCAATTCTGATCTAGAAACTATGGTTGGATGAAAATGAAACAGATATACAACAAGCTATTAAGCTTGAATATACCTCTTATAAACTGATGCAGCTTATCTCAGACCTAAAACAACTTATTTTGAAACATTTTTTTTTTTATTTTTATAATTTTCTGATTTTTATTTATTTTTCTTCTTTTGTAAATGACTAAAGTCTAAATGAAATTATTAGAAATAAGCTGATACAAACTAAGTTTAAGCTAGATTAAGTCAAATTTAAGGCAGATTAAGCTAAAGGAAATGATTTAAAAATGAAAATGATTTAAAACTGAAACTAAAGCAATGGTGTTTAAACTGATAGAAGCTAAAGTTAATTAGACTAATAAAGGTAAAAAGAAACAACATAAGCAGTTCAAAATGATTAATAAGCTAGAATGATTTAAAGGAAAATAAGAACTTTTATTAAAAACCTCAAGTAAACATTACAATTACTACACTAAATACATTCAAAGAAAAATTGACAGAGTTTCCTTACTACAAAACTACACACTCTAATAGCTAAAAATGGACCTCTATTTATAGCTGAGGTAAGAGGGTTGGCTCACGGATTGCCAAGCTGGCAATCCATGTGAGTTGTGCTTCTTGATATCATCTCAGGACCGCTTGATCTTAATCCAGTCATTCCCTTGTGATAATAGCCCTTAGATTGCTTTGGATGATGCGTTTCCTCCAATTAAATGTCGCCACGTAGCCCCCCGTGTGCTTGTTTGAGTCACTGACACTCTGACATCACGCAATCCTTCTAGAAACATCCTTGAATTGACGTCCATACCCTTAATTGTGGTAAATCAGTCGGAACAGTACTCTAGGGTTCATATAACCTGAGTTAAAATGAATTGGAGAAAAAATGGGAAGCGGGGTAATATATTTTTATTGGTTTGACCTCTTTGTTGACCTTGACCCGGTTGTATTACTTTGACCCATGGAGTTGGGCTTTTGATATTTAAATTGGGCTTGGCTATGGATTTATTATTTGGACAAAAGGCTTATATTATTTTAAGCTTAGTGGTAAAATATTACAAGGACTAGTTTTGTAATTTGCTGAAAACCAATGGCTATTCTTGTACTTCTTCCAACATGTGATCAAAGGCTTTTGATGTCAAATTGCAATTTCCCAAGGTTGACTTTGACTTTCCTTCAAAAATAATGTCATGAAGGACTAAATCTGACAACTCTGAAAGTATGAGGACTAAATCTGCAATTTCTTCAAATTTCTCACAAGGATCACTTTTGCACGTAAATCAATCACTGAGGACTTGATAAGCTCAACTTTTATTTACAGCTTGACTTCCTGACTCATTCTACTCTCATGCTCGTTATTGCCGGGTTTTTGCTTGTTTTTCGTCATTTTGTGAAATATCCTTACCTGTACGTTCACAAACATAAAACACACAATTCTTTGGCATTTGTTAGCATAATTAGTCTATTTAGGTCAGTATTTAACTACGAAAAAGGTATGTGAATTAACACATACCACCTAACATCGAAAAAAATCATCTACAACAATTATAAACAAACCATCAACCAATAATCAACATCTAGGTTTCATTACATCTAAGCAAACACAATAAAAACCTAGCCTAGCATGTTAAAAAGAAGACAAGCATAAGATAGAATCAAACAACACATAGACATATTGAATGATTATTGGAAAACTTATCTTCAATTGAACATGGATGGAACAAGGGTTGAAACCCGTATTATTATAGAAAATTCGTCTAGGGTTTTCACAAAGAAGTTCTCCAAAAGTTCCACACTTAATGAATGAAAATTATAAAACTATATATAGATTTTACACCTTGACGGCGTCACGTTATAGCTTGTGACGCCGTCAACTCGCCACCAAGATAAAATTCGTATTGCCTAGATCCACTTCTGCCGCCGTCATGTGTAATTTTACTCTGGGCCGTCACATGTATTTTGACCCTGACGGCCTTGGTGACGCCGTCAGGCCAAATTGCCTTGAAAATGTTCTGGGCCGTCATGTGTATTATTCATATCCACCTCTTTTGCCAAGCTTGACGTCGTCACTTGCATAGACTTGACGCCGTCAGGTATTGTTCCCAGCAAGGATTTTGAGACTTTGTCATTTTTTTCACTTTTTTGCTCCAAAAACGTCCAAAATGCTTCCTTTTGTAAATCTCCTCTCAAAAGTACCTAAAATGACAAAAGGAACGATTTAGGGTAATAATTGATCAAATAATCATGAATTCGAGCTTAAATGACCCCCCAAAAGCGGTACACTTTTTGCCTTATCAAACAACAACATTTTATTAAACAACAACAACAAACAACGACAACAACAAAAACAACAATAACACAACAAACAACAATAACAACAACAACAACGACAACAACAACAACAACAACAACAACAACAACAACAACACTACATACGAAGATTTCCCATACCACCTAACATCTCATTATAAAGCTCGTGAAACAAGGCAGCTGAATTAATTGTGTGGTTGTTGGGATGCTGATACAATTCTAGATGAGTGTGTGTGTGTGTGTGTGTGTGTGAGTGTGTGTTTTTATATTGTGAGGATAAGTTGTTAGCTGGGAAAATTTTGCTGTATAACCATAGCATCTCGACTAGTTCGTTTAACATCTCGTGTATAACCATATCATCTCGACTCGTTCGTTTAACATCTCGTGTATAACCACATCATCTTGACTCGTTCGTTTAACATCTTGTGTATAACCATATCATCTCAACTCGTTCGTTTAACATCTAGTGTATAACCATAGCATCTCGACTCGTTCGTTTAACATCTCGTGTATAACCATAGCATCTCGACTCGTTCGTTTAACATCTCGTGTATAACCATATCATCTCGACTCGTTCGTTTAACATCTCGTGTATAACCATAGCATCTCGACTCGTTCGTTTAACATCTTGTGTAATACCACATCATCTCGACTCGTTCGTTTAACATCTCGTGTATAACCATAGCATCTCGACTCGTTCGTTTATCATCTTGTGTATAACCACATCATCTCGACTCGTTCGTTTAACATCTCGTGTATAACCATAGCATCTCGACTCGTTCGTTTAACATCTCATGTATAACCATATCATCTCGACTCGTTCATTTAACATCTCGTGTAATACCACATCATCTCGACTCGTTCGTTTAACATCTTGTGTAATACCATAGAAAACCCGTCAGAAATTAATTTATTAGAAATTAATTTTGGAAAGTCCCCTGTTTGGGACTGCTTTTTGAATGTTTTGTCTCATTTAGGATATTAATGCATATAATTGATTTACTATTTGTGAAAATTTCGACAGTGTTTCCCCTTTACTCATATGAATATGTCTTTAATGCACATATTTGGGGAATTGAGGGGAAATGCTGCCGAAATTTTCTCAAATAGTAAATTCACTTATACGCATTCATATATGAGACGAAACATTCAATCAGTGGGTTAGGATTGCCTTCCATAGTTGGATTAGGTGAACAAAACGCACAACTCGTAATTGGATCATTAAAATGCACAACTCGTGAACATGTTTAATTCTATATAATTATTTGTTGCATCATTAAAACGCAGTTATACCAATTGATAAGAGTTGGGTCTCATTATCTTGTGCTAGCCTCGATTTTTTAAAAGGTCTTAAAGCTTTTTGCGCGTATGCCAAGGAGTTTGTGAATATTGATGGGAATGTACATTGTCCATGTGCTCGTTGTTATAACAATGGTTGGATAAAGTACGAAGATTTGTTTGATCACATACACTCAAATGGTTGGGACCAAAGTTATACGAAATGGTATAATCACGGTGAACCGGATACCCGAACATTGGTACCCAACAAAAATCATCTCAGGACGAGTGACATGGCTGATTTCCTTCATGATACGTGTCCGAATGAGCCAACTCAAGAAAATATTGGCGAGACAAGTAACGAGCCAACTCAAGCAACAACACTTCCTCAACGTAATGAGTTTGAAGCGTTACTTGCCACTGCTAACGACCCACTATACCCGGGTTGTACATGGATGTCTTCATTGGACTTTATGGCAAAGTTTACGAACATTAAGGTCAAAGGTACAATGAGTGACACCACATTTAACGAATCACTAAAATTTCTACGTGAATGCTTCCCGCCCGTTCTAGGACAAAATCCCACCGTCATACTATGAAATAAAGAAGACATATAAAACGATCGGGTTAGGATATGAATCCATACATGCTTGTGTAAATGATTGTTTTTTATATCGGGGGATGGGTAACGAAGATTTGCAGAATTGTCCCATCTGCGATGCTAGTAGATGGAAAGATAAGAACACACTGGGGAAGAAAGTTCCTAACAAGGTGTTGCATTACTTTCCTATCATTCCTAGACTACAACATTTGTACAAGTCTAAACACACTGCAAAACATATGACTTGGCATGCTTCTGGGCAGTCTACAGAGAATGGTAAGATGCAACACCCGGTTGATGGTGAAGCATGGAAGAAATTTGATATCAAGTATAAGACAGAATTTACTTATGAAAAAAGAAACGTCTGATTAGGGTTGGCTGCTGATGGTTTCAATCTGTACGGCAACCTTAGTTAGTCTTACAGTATGTGGCCGGTAATATTAACAATATAAAATATGCCTCCCTGGATATGTATGAGAGAGACTTCTCTTATGTTGACGTTGTTAATTTCGGGCCCTAAATCACCCGGGAAGGTCATAGATATTTACTACGGATGCTGTTACAAGCACTGAATTCTATATGAAAGCAGCGCTTTTATGGACTATCAATGACTTTCCCGCTCGAAGTAGTTTGTCTGGGTGGAGTGGGCAAGGTTATAGGGCATGTCCGACCTGTACTAAAGACACTCCAGCTATTCGCGTGTTAAGCAAAACCGCTTATGTTGGTCACAAATTCTTAAAACCAACCAATAGATGGCGAAAGAACAAAAGGGCATTCTATACTCCGGTAGAAGATAGACCACCTCCTAAAAAATTTACTAGTGATGACATCTTGACTCAAATTGGGAGATTGCCTATACGTATCCAGGGGAAACATCCAAGTTTTGGGGGTGCGAAGAAAAAACGTGATCATGATCGCGAATTGAATTGGACCAAAGTATCTATTTTCTATGAGCTACAATATTGGTCTTTTCTTACACTAAAACACAATTTAGATGTCATGCATATCGAAAACAATATGTGTGAAAGTGTGTTGGGTACTTTGTTAATGAATGACAAATCAAAAGACACCAACAAGGCAAAACAAGACTTACAGAATTTGAAAATTCGTGATGCTTTGTGGCTCGTCAACAAAGGAAACGGGAAGTGCTCTTAGCCTCATCCCACGTACTCTTTCACTACTGAAGAAAGAAATTTTTTTTGTCAATTCATCAAAGGTACGCGTTTTATTTCAAAATTCATTTGTTCCAATTCATTTCGCGTATTCATTTCGACGACTTATTCTAATATCATGATTTTTTTTGCCAATTGATAAAAGGTGTTAAACTACCCGATGGGTTCGGATCTAACTTCAAGCATAAAGTGACAGACAGTGATAACAACATGACAGGCTTGAAGGCTCATGACTGGCATATAATGATGCAGCGGTTACTTCCTGCTGGACTTCAAAATTACTTGAAGGACCAAACCACCGCAACACCAATAATCGAGCTTTGTGCATTCTTCAAACAAATATGCGCTCGAACTTTGATGGTGGATGACATGTTGAAAGCTAAACAATAGCTCATCAATATTTTGTGCAGTTTCGAGCAAATCTATCCTCCAGCTTTTTTTGACATTATGATTCACTTGGTTATTCATCTACCCGAAGAGGCTATTCAAGGAGGGCCTGTTTACATGAGGTGGATGTATCCATTTGAAAGGTACATGAAAAAGCTCAAAACTTATGTCAAAAATAAAGCTAAGCCTGAAGGATCAATAGCGGAGGGTTATATTGCTGACGAAGCATTAACTTTCTGTTCGCATTATTTTTGGGGTGTTGAGACGAGATTTAATCGTCCTGACCGGAATGAGGACGGTCCAAGCCCAACAAGTCGATTTCAAGTGTTTCAATCAGCCTGTAAACTGAATGGTAAACAATCATTAATTCGGCTTGAACCGGACGCAATGCAGAAAGTAGTATGGTATGTACTACACAACAGTCATGAAATCGACCCGTACATGAACGAGTACAAGAGGTACACGTTTTATTTCAAAATTTTGTTTTACGTAAGTTATTATTCGATGACTTATTCTAATATCAAGAACATTTACAGGGCATTTCCTGGCAATGAAATACATGAAGGATTTCCTCGCTGGTTTGGGAACAAGGTAGACTTATTGTATGTATTACCCTGTAAAAATAACGACTATTACTCATCTATATCTATTCTTAACTTTTTTTCTTAGATTCGTGAATTGAAAGTAAAGGACGACCCAAGTTGTACTTCCGAGTTGTTCGCTTTGGCATGTGGACCATCATGTACTGCATTCTCAGCCAACTCTTGCATAGTGAACGGTGTGAAGTTTATCGTACACGATCGTGATTTAGGTCGTTCAACCCAAAATAGCGGAATTTCAACTCCTAATCCTAGTGGAGGAATGTATTATGGCCAGCTTGAAGAAATTATCGAGCTTGAATATATTCCGTTCAAGGTTGTGTTGTTCAAAGTTAAATGGTTCGACAATAATAACAATGGTCGCATAAAACGTTGTACCTATAGAAACAACATTACACAAATTATGACAGATCGTGTATCGTTTGAAAATGAACCATACATTATTGCAACACAAGTCTTTTACCTTGATTTCCCGGGTAAACGTGGTAATGTCAAGGCCGTCCAAGATTCTTATCATCGCAAGATTTGGAACCCGGATATCATCGTGGTAGAAGACAATCAGGATGTTGTACATGACAACACCTCATCACATGCCACACTCTCTTGCAGAGTTGGATACGTTGAATTATGACACCATAAATAGAGATGTTGAGCCAGCGGAAGTTGAGGAACCACCACAACCAATTATCACTTATGTCGACGATGACAACGATAATATTGATTATGATGACCACGTTCCTCATGATTTAGCATCTGATGGTGAAGACCACGTCGATCGTGAAGATGAAGTTGACACTAATAATGAGGGTTTTTATCTTAGTGATGAGGGAGATTGATCTCAAATTGTAATTTGTTAAATGACACTTATTTGAATGAAATTGTTATCGAGTGGTTAAATGTGTTTATTTATTTATTTAATTATTTATTATTATTTTTTTGTATAAATTGTTATTTATTTCGATGTGTATGTATATGCGTATATGTGTTTCTTCACTAATTATATGCTCTTATACTAGTACGTTTACAGATGGCATATGTTGTTGCTAGGAGCCACGGTGGCGATGGAGGCAATGAGCCACCCCGTGGTCCGAGGAGGCTGGGCAGTGATTGTCAGAGTAAGAATTTCTAGATTATTTTAATTAAACTTGATTATTATTTGAAATTGATAACTTGTTATTTTATGTCATCATCACTTGAATTTGATTACTTATAGGATCTAAATCCAGACCTCCCAAGCCCAATGCCAAAATTCGAAAAGGCGGGAAGGCGGTGCGTGGTCCCACAAAGAACACGCAGCTCCGCAATGAGAGGAAAGAGACTGGTCGTCCGGTATCGATCAGATTCCGGAAGAATGACAAAGGGATGTGGGAGCATGTGGGCACGCACGCGAAGTGGTTCTCCAACTTGGCCGGGGAATTGTTACGGCAATCAATTCCCATGCATTACAATTCCTGGGGAGCTGTTCCCGCTACCGCGAGGGCCCACATCGACGACCAGCTACACGTAAGTTTTTTTTTCATCTTTTATTTTTTTAATTATTGTGTTTGTTTATTTTAAGTTTGTTATTTATTTAAATTTGATTGTTTATTTAAATTTGAATATTTATTTTAATTATATTTTATTGTAGCATTTTTTTGATCTCGGTGAGCACCTTGCCAGTGCTGATAGAGACGATATTGTCCGGAGTATCGAAGCTTATCTCCAAAAGCGATACGACGACAACAAGTGGCTGTACAAAAAGATGAATTTTACTGAGCAATGTGGGGTTGAGAAGCTGGACGAGATCAAGGAAAAGCGCCCGGCGAACATGTTGGAAGAGGATTGGGTAGAATATGTAAATTTCTGGATCCACACTTTGTTATTGTTATTGTTATTGTTATTGTTAATAATAATAATAATAATAATAATAATAATAATAATAATAATAATAATAATAATAATAATAATAATAATAATAATAATAATAATAATTCATTTATATAACATTTTTTATTATTTATAATACGCAGGTGAAGCACTGGTCGCACCCGGATAATTTGAAGAGAGGGGAGACCAACAGGCAGAACCGGCTCGCCAATCCGACTACTAGCCTTCATGGGTCGCATTCGTTAGCTGTTATACGCGATAACTTCGTAAGACACTTTTTAATCATTTCATTTATATATATAGTGTTTGGTGAGTCGTTATTGATCTTATTTATAAACAGCTGAGAGAACACACCGATGCTGTGGATGGTAGAGACTTGATCGCGCTGTACAGACACAACCATACGAGAGACGGCGTCTTTGAGTCTACATTGTCCGAGGCTAGATATGTAAGTATAATTTATTTTCATAAAACTCACCCACATTAATGCAAACATAATAAATCACGACTTATATATTACTTTGCTTGTGTTTTTGTAAAACAGAACCAGATGATACAGATGCGGACGGAGAGCACCTCCGGGGAGACGACCATGTCTGACCTCGAGATTATGGACCACGTGATCGGTGGCAAGCAGCGAGGTCACATTCCTGGCATAGGTCCAGTCTTACCCGGCGGTGGTCGTCAGATGACCCTCAGCGCCGCACGAGCTCGTGATCAAGCCTCCGCGTCTTCCCTGCATGAAACTGTTTAGAAGCAAACCCAGGAGATGTCCCAGCAAAGGACACTGATTGATATGTTGTTGGGGTGGGCTAAGACACAGCCGGGTTTCCCCGCTGAGCTAGCGACTCAAGCGACGACATTGGGATCCCAGGAGGCTTCAGCAGGTGAGTCTACAGGTACCCAGGAGGAGGGGAGTGGGGCTAGTGGGGGAGTAGGGAGTCTCAGGAGTAGCGTATGGGTTGTTTGGGTCGGTTTATATTTGTTTTGGGGTTATGGACAAATTTATGGAGATTTACATGGATTATTATGTGTTTATGTAGTTTATGTGTTAGGATTCCCGCTACATTGTTCCCACGTATAGTTTTGTAGCGTATAGCGGATAGCTAGTTTATGTAATTATCATGTGATAACGGTTTTTGAACCGTTTTTGGCGAATTTGGATACAAACACATGATTATGTTAATTTTTAACAAATTTGTTTATGTATGATATTATGTTTGGTGAATTTTTGATTTGAGTGTCTTGTGGTGTTGTAATTAGAGTATATACAGGTTGTGAATTTGTAGATTTTTTCCGGAAAAATTCCAGAAAAAATCTGAAAATTACCCATTTTGCAGCAATTTGCTGTAAAATGAGTCAGTTACTTTTAGCAGGGACATATCCCCGCCAAAAGTTTGGTACAATATCTATGAATACCACTTTTAGCGGGACTTGTCCCCGCCAAAAGTGTGTGGCTCATTGACTATGTATACCACTTTTAGCGAGGATCTGTCCCCGCCGAAAGGTTGGCCCAATGTCCATGGACACAACTTTTGGCGGGGACACGTCCCCGCAAAAAATGTGTGAATTATTAGTTAAATTAAGGATTAAGGTAATAATATAACAACGAAAAACACTTTTTGTGGGAACATGTCCCCGCCGAAAGTAATGCCATGCTGGCATTGTTTGACCTGACCAAATTTTCCACGCTGGTAGTGTGGGTCCCACGTGTCCCCGCCAAAAGTGGTGTCTGTCACCGCCAAAAGTTTACAGCGCAGGGCTTTGGGCGACGTACTTTTTGCGGGGACATGTTCCCGCCAAAAGTATTGGGCGGGGAGAAGTCCCCGTTGAAAGCTTGGAAAAGTCCCCGGGGAAAGCAGGGAATGTTGTAGTGTTCATACGAGAATGCGTTGAGAGAAGACTTACAAGTTGAATTTATAAGTGGAGAATATCACAAGGCTGACATACTCACAAAGGCACTACCGAAGATCAAATTTCTAACAATGAGACAACTTATTGGAGTTAAAGATCTAGGATGCACCGATTGTGATTAAGGGGGAGAATATTGGGTTAATCCAAATCTAATCAAGTCAACCCCAAAAGGTCAAACCGAAGCAAAAGTCAAACGCAGCAATAACTACCAAATGGCAGTTAACAAAACAGTTACAAAACGAAATTGAACCAACACAACCCTTAAGTGGCACCCATTCATTTCATATATATAGATTAGAACATGTAACTATATTGATGATGACAGATTTATATAACTTATTTCTTAGTAAAATTTATATCTTTTTATTTTTGTGTATTGGTATATTGTGACCACCATTAGATCATAGATCCAACGTTTGAGGCCAACATCTACTTCACACACACACACAAAATTGCTGATGACTTGATTGGTAATAGTTGTTATACTTGTGTTGTTTTGATTTGCATTTGGTATGTACGTAATATGATCACTATTAGTATTATTTCATGCACAATTTATCGATTAACAAGAATATGACAGACAATCACATATACAAGGTATGAAAACTAAATGATATTGAAAACACAATAACTGCTAGTTAAGCCGGATGGTTGTTCAATCAAAAACAATAAATCACATATAGGAAACTACTTGTACGAGGAACGGTACACCTCTTCAATTCTGTCCTTTGTATATTTAGGTGCATGAGAGTGTACGTTGTGCTATAGGTCGTATAGCTGAAAATATATGTATGCAACCGTATTCATCTCTTTGATCATTTAAATTCACGTTGCCTTAGACCAGGAATGTGTATTTTCTGGAAGTAGTCAGCCCAATTGACAGCCCTTGGATCAAAGTAGAAAATATTCTCCTCATCCCCCATTTCTCTAACTGCTCTACGTAGCTTTTCAGTATTCATATCATCATAGCTGCCACAGATTAAGTACATTTTGTAGCATTAGTCCACAAATTAAGAAGTCTTTTGAATGGAACTCAGCTAATCGGTACCAATTTTTCTTTGATCTAAGTGTTACTTACAAGCTTTTTGTGAACAGATAGGGTTTGTAAAGGTCCACTAGCCGCAATACAAAGGTAATCTTTCGCTTAAGATTCTTATATGTTCCCGCAAAAGCTTGGCAAGATATGAAATTAACAAGCTGAAGTACCTAAAGCACGCAAGACGTACAAAATCTTGTTAGTATGGAGTTGAAAAGAAACGTAATGGAAAGAACTGATAGAGGACAAACCTTGAGCGGAAGCAAGTAACGAAGAGCAATGTATCTATGGAAGCTCGCCATCGAGTTCAATACCTTTACTTCACCAACTATGACAGCCTTTCCATCCTTTTCAATCCATGGATGCTCGGTAAAGTACAAGTAGCCACATCGTTGGATTGTGGTGAACTGAAAAGGGTTTGATACTGATGATCCCACATGGTAAATTGTTTCACAAGAAGTTTGATTTGCATGAGCCGCTATTGACGCGATCATAGTATTCACCACCATGTCAGCCGGCACCTACAAATTTTATTCCCCTTTTTAGTTTGTTTATAAATGAGGGATGTCTGAAATGAGGTTGCATAGGAAAATTAATTTGTTTCAGAAATTTTGTGTTGAATGAACGTTCAGTCTTTATTAACATATCCTTTGTTGTTTTAATTAAGCAACTCACCACATCATATACAGCTTCAGGATCTCCAAGGAAAAACGTTAACTTGCCTTTTCCATAGCCAAGAACCAAGCTATCAATCGTCCTGAAAAATGCGACACAACTAATGATGATGCTTTTCTTTTTTCATTTTTTTTTTTTATTATTATTAATTTTAAATCCTGATTGACTCTGCTTTTAATTTTGGTCAATTTGGTACCTCTCAAGTCTTATAGATCATGTCGCTAAAAAATCAAGAATCTTCCAATATCGAGGACCGTTTGTATTCAAGTCATAATCAAGTTTGCTATTTAATGAAAGGTGGTCCTCTCAAAACTAAAGAAACTAAGAATCATTTACCATTTTTTAACTGTAATTTTTATCAGAAAACTAGTAAAAAGCTAGAGGTAAAACAATTATATACGGAAGTCAACTAACGTTATTTACAAATACCTACCTTTCTTTAACGGCATTTAAAAATATCTTATATAGTTGCCATATACGGCCATTTGGGATTAGAAACAACAACCAACTTGATTGGAGCATTTCACGGGTACCGTTACACTAAATGCCTTTTGGTAGATAAATTAAATTGCTTTCACATTCTTGGATTAGCAATAGAAATGGGATATCAATTATTGATGGGATTGATTAGATCAGTGATCTAATATTGTGTTGTAACAACTTTTTGTGATTTCACTTTTCGAGCTTGCTAGTTTTTAATACATTTTGTAGTTCCATAAAAAGAAAAGTTAAAAAATTTATACTCCTGATATGTTACAAGTAGCGGACATTTACCTAATACCTTCAACCCAACCCGGGAAGGGTTCTCTGTAAGTGCTAGTGACGATGGTAGGACGAATAATTACAACTGGCATATCCCCCTTCAAGTGCCCGATAAGCATCTCCCCTAATGCCTTGGTAAAAACGTATGTATTCGGCCAACCGTAATGATTTGACCTACAAGAAAACTCTTACTATTATCCAGAAACCCTTTGAGTTGAAAGAATGTAAAAGAAACTGCAGTAAAGAGTTTGCAAAAAAACACATAATTAAAGTAGAAGCAATTTAAAACCTTTGCATTCCTAACTTCTTCATGGCTATTTTAATCGAATAATCGTTAGCATTTTGATCAGATTTGACCTCTTTCAGTTTTTCTTCAACAATCTTTCTCTCTTCATCAATGTCTAGACCACTTGTTCCATTGAGCGACTCTCCCAAGTTGTACGGAGTTTCAAGTATTAATCCTGGCTTCTCACCGGAGACATAGGCTGAATACACATCTATCCACTTAGACGTTTATTGGAACACACACGTAGATAATAACTATATTTTTCCTTTATTCAACACCCAGGGTTTTAACTATAACTAATTGGTGTATGAAAATATGTTGAGTAAGATACATCAACGATCTATCTAATAATATTGATATGCACATATGAATGAACTAACCGGTGGAAACATGGAGAAGCAGCATTAAGTTGACACACTTTTTAGCGAAGTTCAAAACGTATTTAGCCCCATACGTATTAAGAGCTAGCGCAACATCGTATCTACAAGAAATCAGGCATGCATTAAACACCAATAACGAATAATACGAATAGCTGAATTTCGGAATTTAAGTGTACATGTCATGCCAAATATACAACCAAATTTAAACATAGTAAATTCTGTCAATGTACTGTTCCAAGAATATATATATATATATATATATATATATATATATATATATATATATATATGAACAATATTTTTCTTTAATTCATTAGTCAATAACTTAGGTCCTTTTAATTCAACTAGTCTAAACAATTATTCAGAATGTGTTAACCTGACAAAATCTTTCATGTTAAGGGCTAAACATATTTTATTTAGTCTACGTATATACTACCTCTGTCCCATATTAAATGTCCACTTTGAATTTTCAAAGTCTTGTTTTATTAACTTTGATTATAAATATTTTTATTTATGATATATAATACATGATGCAAAATATATGAATGAATTAGGTTATAAATATACTTTTCATTGACACAATTTTTATCAAATATCATATAATAAATATAAAAATATTTAAGATCAAAGTTGAAGAAAAAAACACTCGAAAAATCAAAAGTGAACATTTAATTTGGGACGGAGGGAGTAGTAAGTATATAACCTTTCATCAAAGTTGGTGGTGGCAGCGACATTAACAACAACATCAATGTCTCTCAACATTTCTGCTTTCAAACTGGGATCTTGTAATCCTAAATCCTCAAAAGTGATATCCCCTGCAACCGGAGTAACTTTCTCCGACAAAAACTTTTGCAGGTTTGTACCATGTTTCTCTTTCAGGACCTTAAACAAGTCCTTTGCCACTGCCTATAAAGTAAGACGAATTAAATACACAACCATGCAAATTAAACAACATGGGTTTAGTGTAGCGAATCCACTACCCATATCATGAGAAAGGTTATAAGTCTCACAAATACATATTTGGCATATTAGAAAAAGAAAAGAAAAAAAGACTAGTATAACTCCAAGTCCAGAGCTGACCTCGGTGTTAAAGCGTTGCAAGGCAGCTGTGGCATCAGGGGCTCTAACGAGAAGATAAAGTTTCTTCACATTTGGTTGAACTCTCAATATCTTCTCCACAAAAACTGCAAGAATAGTTAGACACAAATAAACATATAAGATTTCATATATCTAAAGGTTTACATACATTTTTTATATATGCATTCAGCATTATTCCACAAGACAAAACCATAAATGAGCGCATAAGTTGTACGTTCGAAGTTTTGTCACAGGAGATTTCTGTTTTAATAAATAATTCTTTCTTCGAGACGAAGTGAATTCATTATCAAGAAAGGCATCAAATCAGTCACGTTCATTCGTTGACTCTCGCTAGAATGTTACCTTTTTCCACTTTAAGCCTGTTAAAAGATTCCTTTAACACTGATTAACAAGGTTGGCTCTAGATACATAATATCTTTAAAAAGTCTAAGACTCGTGAGAAGGTTAAGAATTTTATGCATCGGCTTACGTATTCACAACTTTTGTAAAGTTATATAACCTAAAAACTCATACAATAATTAACCAATAAAATGTGTTTGAGATAGCTAATTATGAAAATATAAAGAAAAACATTTTATCATACAAAAGATAGTGAATTTTATGAGTTTATTTAAAAAATATATATTTGAATATGACGGAGTGGTGCGGTGCGCTTTTTTTTTTTTTTTTTTTTTTTTTTAAATGAAACAGCACCGCAAAATGCGGTTTTTCTATTCTTAAGAACCGCACCACCAGTTTTTGTTACAGATCAGTTTTTGCGGGGTGGGTTATGCTGTTTGCGGTGCGGTTCCTGCTCACCCGTAATTTTTGCTGTTTGGGGAGATACTTATCGGACACTTGAAGGGAGATATGCCAGTTTTAATTATTTGTCTTACCGTCATCACTAGTACTTACGGAGTACCCTTCCCGGGCTGGGTTGAAGGTATTAGGTAAATGTCTGCTACTTGTAACATGTTAGGAGTATAATTTTTTCTACTTTTCTTTTTATGCATGGAACAACAAAATATACTGAAAACTAGCAAGAAGCTCGAAAAGTAAGATTACAAAAAGTTGTTACAACACTGTATTTTCACTCAAAATAAAAATACAAGAGAGATAGAGAGAGGTGTTACTTTTGGCAAGAAAACCAGTGGCACCGGTGATCAAGATGACTTTGTTCTCAAGAAAATCAACAATGCTACCCAACTCCATCATACAGCAACTCGATAACGATCAATATAGACTCTTGGATATGCTCTATATTCCTGGTTCTGCAGAGTTCTGTTTGTGCATGTGTTTATATGTGCGTCGGTGAAGCTTATTCAGATGATATAAAAGTTACAAGTAGCATGTGTAATTCTCAAAAATATCAGTAAAATATAAAGGGTGTAGCGGTGAGTATTGATAAGAGTACACGAAACTAAACTTTTCTCCACTCGTTCGATTGCCCACCATATTTATTTCATATATATATAGAGATTGTAGACCCACTTGTTCTTAAATTTACGGCAGTTTAGTTGGAAACTAATATTTAAGTTCATTACCTTGTTTTTATTTTCTTATCATAACCAACCATTTCAATGACCTTGTATACTTTCTTAGTTCCACAAAAGTAATGTTTGTTTCGCTATTTTAATCTGTTTAAATATACGTGTACTTCCAAGATACAAACAATTAAAAATTACATGAAAAATAAATATGATATTCTATTAACTAATAATGTGATAATTGCATTATTCTCTAAAACTGCGTACTAATTTTATATTCCCGTAAAACCGAAATGCGGCAAGAATTACCATTTCAAAGAAGGTTTTTAGCAATGTCGTTATACTTGCATTGTCAGCCCATGTGATAATTGTTTGTAAACTTTTTGGATAATTAAACTCTTTCGTGTGCACATGATCTATAAGTCTTTACTGCAGGAACAAATTAGTTCCGATAGAAATTAACGTATCATCATGGAATATAAAGAATAAAAGAATCCCAACTAGAGTAAATTTGGATTTTCGGGGAATCGATCTCCACTAAACTAGATGCCCGGTTTGTGATAAAGACTTAGAAACAGAAGAGAGTATTCTCGTGAATTGTATTGTGGCTTCGGTTACTTGCCGAGAGGTTATCAAATGGTTGAACCTTCACAATGTATCTATTGTTAGCCTCAATGATATCTTCACCATCGCATACAGTTTAAATCTATCCCCTGCTGTATCTAAAGTTCTTGATGCCGTTATACACTCCACTCTTTGGATCCTTTTTGGAAGTTTCAGAATGAGTAAACTTTTGCTACAACAAGACCGAATAAAGGTTCAATCCTCAATGATGTTAAGCAACTCTCTTTTAATTGGATTTCCATCAGGTCGATCGCAAAAGTTTCTTTTAAGTGGTTAGAGTGGCTAAATAATCCTTGTACACCCTCTCCATACCCTTAAAATTATTGTTTGCTTAGCTTCTTGCTGCGCTTCTCTTTTACTCCGTAATAAACTGCCGTTCAAAAAAAAAAAACAAAAACCTACCGTTCCAGAAAGAAAAAAAAATACTGTAATAAATACTTCGTCGTTTATAGTTTCATTTTGTTCTATAGATGGTAGGTGAGAACAGGTTATACAAAGGAAACGTGTGGTTTGAGAGTTTTGCCAACGGAACTGATTGAGTTACATCATAGCAAGGTTTTTTTTTTTTTTTTTTTTTTTTTTTTTTGCCTATATAGTAGGTGAGTATAGCCATTATTGTTATTATAACACGCCTCTTAGTTTAATGCCATAATTTAAGGCACTCTCAAAAAGTTTACAATGGTAAACTACGTACGCCTAGCTAGAGAAATAGCCAACTAATCGTTTCCGCTATTAGAAATATGAGAACAGTGAATTAAATCTTATACTTGAAAGGCGACGATACATTAGCTAAACCCTCATTATTGTTTTTAACTTAGTAAATCAGGCTATTCCTATTGGTAGTGCTAACATAAAATCACTAACTATACGGACAGAAATTATGTGAGAGTGGGGCACACGTGTATAAAGAATGCTTATTAATGTATTTAATATATTTAGTATATACGTATTCAGTTAAGATCAAATAAGAAAAATAATTAAAATGAGAATAATAAGAAGTAATTATAATCACACGTTTCAGATACATCTAAAAAAGTGAATACATCTTTCTTCAAAATTTCCCTCATAATATCTCATATTAAGGACATCGACTATAATCACGACCAAACACCGAACAACTACCGTATCTTGACAGTTTCCACTTATATTCCACCTTATTTGTATGCAAATTAGACCAGAAACCCTCCACATAAGGAATAGCAATCACCGTAGTATCTTTGAGGGGACGATCAACATTAATATCAATCAATGCACAAGCAAAATATAGACGACCCTAAGAGTCAACATAGATAGTACTCGTATAAGAATTGAGCATGATTAGTTTACCCAATCTAGTGGTAATGACACTCAACCCAACCAATCTAGTGGTATATCATGCAACTTAACCCAAATTGGGACAGATTAAAAGGTAAATTACAAGAAAATGATCCAACGATTAACGAAATGGATGTAAAATCAGTGAATGAAGAATGTGCCATCCTAGTTAAGTTCCTACATGTATATATGATTTGATAAACATTTGCAATGTCCAAATGACTTCCCTATTAGTGATCTTATAGGAGTTAGGCCAAATGTGGGTAGCGAGAATCCTAACTCGTTTGTTGATGTGTCTCAAAAGCTTTAAATTTATATAAATAGTTCTACCGATTTCTCTTAATTCAAAACACACGGGTAAAAATATAACTTTCGTTTATAATAAATTGTCTTGGTAAGACCAGATCGTTCCACATGGGCTGAGATTATTCTATGTATCGATTAACTACTTAGGATGATTTAGAAAGCATTAGACAATTAAGCAAGAATTAATGAGATTCAAATATGAGACAAATATAATTTACTTGGATAGTTACTATAACTCAGTGAATGACTAATGATAATGATCTCAATGATGAAGCATGTTCGACCAACGATTAGTTATTCTCATCAAAATAACGTTTTCATGGATTAACAATTTTGATTCAAGATTTATGCCTGCTAGTACTTGAACATGTGGGTAACAAGCTCAAGGACTAATTGCAATACATAAAACTCTATTATTTATAACTTAACAAGAGCAGATTTCTCCAACCAATTGATCACGATACATAGACATATTTAGAAAAATGTATAATACAAATTGGTTCTTTCGACCAATTCCAATTGACAAGTATAATCAAAAGTGATAAACAATGGATAAAGAGTTTCTACTACAGCAAGTTCATAACATAAAAAAGAAATCAAATGAGATCATATCACAACCAATACACTTTATTGAACCTAAACATGCTACGAAACCCTAACATCTCTCTAGTGAATAATATGAAACCCTTACAACCCTTACTAATCGATTTCAATCCAATCGTTCTAATTCCATTGTTTCTTGCATCGACCTGTTAAGGAGAGTGATAATCATCAGTGGTTATTCATTATCTTGATTCAGGTTCGGTGTTGGTTACACTGATCTTAGACTTTGGTGAGTTTCGTTCTCTAAGGGTTTCAATAACGCGATCTTGAAGAATCTCAAAGATTGATCGATCAAGTAAGATCGATTATTCATACTTTCAGATCGTCTTTTTGGGTTTTGCTTTCGATTTGTTTTTGTACCTGCTGTCGTTTATGACTTCTAATAATTCCTGGTACGATCACGTGATGGGAGGTTAGTTTTCTGGTTCGATTTGCTATAAACCCTAATCGCTTAGATTAGGGTTTTCTCTCTTTCGCGTGGTAATGCTTGTGGCTGGATTCTAGGTGGCTATTAGTTTACATTGGTATTGTGGTTTTGAGAGATGAACAAGGGTTTTTTAACTTCTAAAACTTTGAATAAGGGTACGTCTAATGTACATCATGTTGAGGTTGATGAATTAACTGCTAGTATGAACTGTTTGATGAAACATGATGAGGGTATGTCGAGTGATGGTACTTTGGGTACACCTCAAGTTCGACAAGCTGCTAGGGCTTTGGAGAACCCTAGTCTTGAACCTGGTACGATTGAAACTAACTTGGTTGGGAGCAAACATTACCTGGTGGAGCCGGTTTCACTTGGTAATATTCAAATGGCCACTACTAATTTTGGTGAGTTGAGTACACCCTCAACGATGAACCCTAGTAGTGTTAGTTTGAATGTGAATGATGCAGCTGATTGTTATAAGAAAGGTACTCAGAAAGTGGAGCCGATTCCACTTATGAAAGATACATCACATGGTGACGACTTGGAGCCGGTTACAAGTGCTGAAAATGTGAAGCACTTGATTGATAATGCGCATATGAATTTTGATGAAGCCATGAATAAAATTCAAAGTGAGATTGGAGCTAATGAAGTTAATCTTACAAGTAATCCTCCTTCGTTTGGGACAAATGTGAATATAAATAAGAGTGCAACTTCCGGTCCTAATGCTCACAAGGTTGTTACTACTAATGGTACTGGAGTGAAATCGGTTTCTTATGCGGGTGCTACTTCTAATGAACCACTGAAACATGTTTCTAACTTTTGTAGGTTGGAATGTAGCAAGAAGAAGGCTGATGTTAATCTTTCTGTTCCAATGAATGTTGTGGAAGAGATGAATATCAGATTTGAGAATACGCTTTATGGGTATTTTCTTGGTCAACGCCTTGCGTTTCCTGTTGTTGATTATTATGTTCGTAATGCGTGGGCTATGTATGGTATTCAAAAGGTAATGATGAGTGCAAAGGGATTCTTTTTCTTTAAGTTCGATTCAAGTAAAGGTGTTGATGATTTACTTGAAAATGGTCCTTGGTTGATTAGAAATGTTCCTATTATTCTTAAACCATGGACATTGAACACCAATTTACTTAAAGAGGATTTGACCATTATCCCGATGTGGGTTAAATTCCATTATGTTCCTCTTGCTATGTTTTCTGATGATGTTTGCTACATTGATTGGTACACCTAAAAGGTTAGATGCTTTTACCAGCCAAATGTGCAAGGATTCGTGGGGCCGTAGTAGTTTTGCTAGATGCATGATTGAAGTAAAGTCGGATGAGGTGCTCCAGGATAGCCTCACTGTTGAGATACCTTTACTTGATGGTACGGGGTCGACTATTGAGAAGATTCGGGTTGAATACGAGTGGAAACCACCACGGTGTGATAAGTGTAAGGTTTTTGGTCATACTCCTACTGATTGTCCTCAAGTTGTTGTGCCTTCTGTTCAGATGCCTGCTAATGATGATTTCAAGACTGTCAATAACAAGAAGAAAGGAAAGCAAGGGACTCAAATACTTCCGGGCCAGGGAGGGTTTACTATACCAGTTGTGGGTAAGCAGTTTCAGTGTCGACCCAAAAAGACCTCTACGGAACCTAAGAAAGTGGATAGCAATAAGAAAAATGTTTCTGGTATGGCTAGTTCAAGTGGAACAAAGACAGTTACTGTCACTAAGAAGAGTGCTTCTGATGTGGCTAGTATAAGTGGAATGAAGATCACTACATCCAATCAGTTTGATGCGCTTAATATGGATGATACGGATGGTTTTGGTATTCCTACTAATGACACCAACAAGGATGTGGATGCTAGTTGTACAATGGAAGTTAATGAGGATGAGTCGATTAAGACTGTTACTACATCACAAGAACCGCTTGTGAGTGATTCAATGGGAACTAAGGAAGTTGGTTCTACTCCTATAGTTGAGAAAATTAGTAAGCTTGAAAAGCTACTCATCGATGGGAAAGCTACTCTTGTGGATGATGATGGTCATCCTATTCCGTCTACCTCTGTCACTAAGAGGGCTAACCCATTTTCAAAGGTGGGTGAGGTTGTGGTTTCTGATAGTGATGAGGATGAGGTTCTTAACACGTTCGACGAATCAGCAAATCTTTTTGGTGGTAGTCATGAGCGTGAAGATGAGTTTGATGACTATGATGATTACTCGAAGCAAATTTATGATCATCCAGGGAATTTGGATGCTCTTAATGCCATTTATGGCTTTAATCTCCAAGGTCGTAGGAAGTAGTTTATATTTTTGTCAGAGTCTCTTAATATCATGTGGTAGTGGTTTTATTTTCTTGTCTAGAAAATAGGAAGTATCTTGTTATGTAAGCTTTTCGCCTATGTAACAGGCTGAGATATGGGATTCACTGATATCCGTTGTACTTAAATGCTTTTTGGAGTAATATATTTACCGGGTCGTTGACCTTTTACCCAAAAAAACCAATACACTTTATTATATTAACATATCCAAGCAACCATAAGGAATTTAGCCTAACATGGCTTGCGTAATCATGTTTATAGTGATTGATTCGTTCATAAAGTGAGACATACTTCCTGAATTGACTATAATGATTGAGCTACCGTCACTAGCGATCACTATAACAATACTAAGGTAGTACTTCAATGTATCTAAAACTTGCTCCGTTTGCCCACTCCAATTGGCGTAATTCGAATGGGAATAGATTAGCAGAGCTTTGGTAATACTTGGAATGAGAGGTGTGTGAAATGAGACGGAATGGCACTATATTTATAGGCTAACTGTGACTGATCATCTTGTGAAGTACGCCGCTCTTGCAATAAGATCGGCGGGCTTCACTTGTGATACCAACAAACTTGGCTACTAACACCGACGGGCTTCAATAGTTTTCTTGGCGCCAGAGGGTCATTAATTGAACTAAAGACCGGCGCACTTTATTCTTGAGATCGCCGTACTTATTGATGCTGCTCAGATTTATAGAACTGATTACGCCTCCCGTAACCGGTGTACTTGGGAGGAAAGGTTGGTGTACATTATCTCTTCTTCAGGCTTTTCTTTGCTCTAACTTAGACTTAACTTAGATGCTTACAATTTATCTTTCTTCTGAAGGTTCTTTGTTGATTAAGTATCGAAAGTCCATAGAATCTATTAAGAAACTAACAAATAATGTTATATAAAATATGGATAATTCGAGCGTCATCAAATCCCTCCACACTTAGTTATTGCTTGCCCCCAAGCAATGTAAGTGAACAAAATAGATTAAGATTTAAGAGATTAAATTTCAAAGAGATTTACTTGTTAGTGACAAAGACATATATATATATATATATATATATATATATATATATATATATATATATATATATATATATCAGGCATCAATACATAACTAGATCACCTCACAAATGAATTATTTAGATTCACAGAATTTCGCTCAAAAGGGGTGATTATGTAGGAACACTCAATTTGCACAGACGTAATTCATAAAGCTACCATATACTTGTACAAGATACGTAAACATAACCCATTGCGACGTGAGCACCAGACAAATACATCAAAGGATGACAAAATATGGGGTTATATGGCTTTGGAAATGGAGATAATTTAAGATGTTTAAGTAGCAAATTTTATCTCGAGATTCGTTTACGTAGCAAATTTTATCTCGAGATTCATAGTACTGCTAGCCACTATCATAACTTTTTTCTTCACTTAACTATGCTTATACTTTTTGCCTTTATTTTTCACTTTCTCGATATTAACTTTTCTATACACTTTTCTGAACTTTTTTCTTTAATATATTAGTGACTAGCAAGCACTAAGGACTTTGCCTTGCAATTCATTATTTTTCTCTCAATTTAGTGGATTGATAGGGGTGATGTGGGATTTTTAATGGTGATTTCGACAACTAGGATAGTTGGCTAAAATGTTAGGATATAGGCTTAAGGTTTTGGTCTATATATCTTGCCTCTTAATCACTTGTATTCGACTATAAATTAACCTCACTGCGATTTAGTAATCGATATACATGCACAAGTTCTAGACCTAAAATAAATTACCGGCACACTCATACAAATGAAGCAGGAAGTTCAAATTTTGTACACTTCAATTAAGCCTAAGAATATTCTTACAATTTAATGGGTTTAACTGCGCTAGATATATATTGAATCGCCTTGCTATAACATATTTTTATATCCTATTTTACTTAAAATTTCTGATATTAATACCTAAAATTTTGAAAAAATTATGGAACAAGCAACAGCGTAGAATTACGCTCGATTTTACCTATGTATTCCCACTCTACACTTAAGCTGAACATTGTCCCCAATGTGAAAAACTGATAAAATTTGAAATAGGAAAAATCGAGATAAGAGGAACGAAACTTTCTAGGGATATATATGGAAGTTGACGTTTGAAGTTCCATCTTCTAGCATCCATAACTTATAAAAACCTGTAAAATAAAACAAAAAAATACAAGGAAATATTTTGGGATTTTTTTTATAACTACTAATTAAAACTGAATTAAACTGAAATGCAGAAAAGTGAAGTGGTGGTCTCGTATGATAATTAAAGTTGTTTACTTAGAATCCTATTACTCCCTAGTTATCTCCTATTAATTAGTCGAATTGTCACGTCCTTATTTTAATTGGCGCATTATATTCCTTTATATTGGTCGTAGGGTGGTGCTACTTTCCCTAACTCTATAAATGTATTGATTTCGCTAAGAATCCTAAGGTCAGCATCAGCAGTTCCGTCGTTTGGAAATTATAGCACTCATTAAGACTCTTAATGTCCCTTACCGCAATTCACATAATAAATAAAACGATTAAAACAACTATTGCACTATAGTGAAGCGATTAGTCGGACGTTCAAGCTAGTAATATATTTGACCTAGCCAATTTTCCAACTTTTAATGCCCAAAACAACTAATTAAACAAGAGACAACATTCAATAATCAATAACTATGTTGATATAAATAAATGACTGAAAACATTATTCATATCTTTCGATATCTCTATGTTTGATAATCACAAAACGAAAACACATCAAACCAAAGATCATGACGTAAACAAGTATTTAGTAGTAAATAATCACTTTCACCATCTAATCACTTAAGGTATAAATAAACATAGTGTTTAATGCATTATAAGATCAAAGGGATATTATTACAAAGTTTATTTTAATATATATAAACTTATTATATATTTTTGAAAAACACTTTTGGTAATAAAGAAAAATGTTTTAATCATACGAAATATATGAATTCAAATTTTTAACCAAAATCAGTTAGTTTTTCACCAAATAAACTTTTCCCACTAAAAGACAAAACTTTTGGCCGTTACAGCTGGGCGGCCCCCTTAATTATAAGGGGCGGTCCCCTTAATTTTAAAGGGGCCGGCCTTGATTTAAGGGGACCGGCACGCTCCAATTGTCAGATTTTGTTGCTTATAAATACCACCTTAAATCTGAAATTTTTCTAACCTTTTTGCACTAAAAACTTTCTGATTCAAACCTTCATTTCAATCTTAAAAATCCTTTGATCATATAATTCATAATCCTTTGTTTCCAAGTGATCCAAAGCCTCATTCATTCAAGTGCAAAGAGAAGAATGCTTCTATTTATCAAGACTAGGAGTATTACAACTTAGTATCATCTTGCTATCTAAGTTGTTTGATCATTTCATCTTGTATATCATTCATTCTTTGGTGAATATAGTGTATACATTGGTTAGTTAGATTTAGATATAGGATCTAGATTTATTGAAGGTGTGAAGTAGTACTAGAAGTGAAGAAGTAGAGGTGGATAGGATTAGTGATAGAAGAAATAAGAAGTGGTAGTATATTGAAGTAGAGATAGTTGTGAAGACAAAGAAGTTGAAGCCTTGAAGTTGAGAAGACCTTGAAGCCTAGAAGTTGTGAAGTAGTATATATCTTGGAGTATTGGATAGGACTTAGTAGTGAAGGTGTGAAGAAACTAGTGGCGTGAAAAAAAAGAGTTAGGAAGTAGTAAGGTGTAAAGAAGCTAGGAGTGAAGTAGTATGCCGTGAAGAAGCTAGGAGTGAAGTGGAAAGGTGTGAAGAAGAATTGATGTGAAGTAGATTGGTGTGAAGAAGTTGTGTAGAAGTTGTGATTGGGTTGTGACGAAGTTGTGGTGTGTAATTCGGTGTGTAAGGTTTTCTCCGCCATAAGGGAGGTTTTTGATCTAGTGAAGAAAACTTTCGAGTATGTGACTCGGGGAGTGGAGTAGGGCAAGGAAGGTGTCCTTGTAGCCGAACCACTATAAAGTCTTTGTCTCTCGGTTTGATCTTTCCATCTCTCACCTTTTGAATATTTACTTGTTAATACTTCATACATAGTTATAATTGCTTGTGTTTTGCATAGGGTTAATGGCATGTAATAGCAACGTACTTTCCCATTTGTGCCATTATCAGATACGAACCCAAAATATTACAGATATCAGATACGAACTTTCAAATTTTTTTTCATTATCAGATACGAACTTTAAAATATCAGATATCAGATACGAACTTTCAAATTTTTGTTTCATTATCAGCAACGTACTTTTTCATTTGTTCCATTATCAGCAATTTTTATTTTTAAAGTTTTTCTTATATTTGAACAAAGGAGAAAAGTACGTTGCTGATAATGAAACAAAAATTTAAAAGTTCGTATCTGATATCTGATATTTTAAAGTTCGTATCTGATAATGAAAAAAAATTTGAGAGTTCGTATCTGATATCTGTAATATTTTAGGTTCGTATCTGATAATGGCACAAATGGGAAAGTACGTTGCTATTACATGCCATTAACCCTTTTGCATATATTGATTTCACATAAAGATCAAACTAGGATTCATTCATAACATTAATTTTACAAAAACAAACCAAGTACATAAACTTATATCAAAACACTTATACATATATATGCTTATATATGATAAATGAAATTGTAAATTCTTTCCTAACATTATATATAAGTAGTGTTTATACAAATTCGTAAATAAACTAGTATCTATATTTTTGCATTAAAGAGTTTTGAAATTTACGTCTATTCTTTAAAATCAAACTTTTATAAAACAAAGAAAACGAAAAAGACGTAAAACTATTCAACCCCCCATTCTAGTTTTCCACAATTGGTATCAGAGCCAGGTTTAGCAAGATTTTTAAAATATATTGTATTTTAAAACTTGTAACGATCTATGGAATCTGAAAAATATCTAGAAGAGGACTTTACGCATAAACCACCATTATTTGAAAATGGTCATTTTCTTGAATGGAAAAATAAATTTGAAAATTATGTGAAATCAGTAAATCTTGATCTTTGGCATATCATTTCAATTGGTGATCTTAAACCAACCAAAATGGATTTTGAAAATCAATATAATAATCTTCAAACAAAGATTGATAAAAATACTAAAGCTAAATTACTTATTTTCAAAACTCTACCAAAAGTTAAATATGAAATATTATTCTTTTGTAAAACGGAAAATGATATTTGAAAATGTCTTTTAAAGTTTCACCAAAAGAAATGTAAAACCAAAGATGCTAAACTTGATGTTGCACAAGAATTAGTCACTCTAAAAAATTTAATAGATAAATATTTAGTTGAATAAACACATGTACTACTAGTTCAAATGTGATCATTGAAGGTAGCAATAACGAAGAAGATGATGAAAATATGGCTTGTGAGAATATTCAAACAAATGTGAATACAAGTATTGATGGCAAGGACTACACGCTTCAAGATCTAAGTGAAACGATAAAGAAAACATGGAGCTACATGGACGATGTAATTGATCACCGTATAGCATGTGAAAAATGTACAACTACAAATGAGGTACAATCTGAAACTAAACATTTTTGCTATGATCAATTTATATTAGAATTTTTAAAATTGGAAAACAACTTCAAACATTTTTGCAACATTGATTCAAAAATGATTCTTAAAAATAAATCTTCAATATCCATTGAAAACAATTTTGAAAAGGAAATAATTTTAGAAGATAAAATGTCTAGACTTGAAAGTAATATTGAAATTGATCTTAAATGTAAATATTGTCAAGACTACAAACATGAAATTAAAATGGAAATGAAAAAGCAAAAATATTAGCAAAATTTGAAAATAGTTCTAGATCTTTAAAATATTTACTTAACATTCAAAAGTCATTTTATGATAAAACCGGCTTAGGATTTACCGCAAATGATCCTTTAACAAATGTATCAAAACAAATAAAATTTGTTAAACCTAGTGGAGAAATTTAGAACTAAATATTATTTACATCCATTATTTATTACTCTAGTCAAGAAAGTCATTGTTTGTTATTTAAAACAAACTATTGATGAATTCTTGTACTTCTCGACGACATCCTCATCATGTGCATTTAAATGCAATGGATGTTCTCAACTAACTAACTCGGACGCATGAGAATCTGGGTACCAAGCTCTTTGTCATGTTTAGGTAATTTACGAATGAAGGGATTACTACTTTTTGGATCGCTCTCTTCGCTTTCTTTCATTTGATGACTATTGGTTCCTATTTCTCTGTTTCACATTCTACACACGATTTGCTTATGACGTTAGTGCGGTCATCTATTTTTTTGGCTGTTTGTTCTTCACTTTTGGAGCATTGATTTTATGATGTGTTCGTTACTACCTCAAGACGAAGGATTCTTGTGTAACCATTCTTGATATACACGACTTGTGATGTTTGTTGTGATCGATTAAGTATTTCGGATCAAGCCTCCTTGATCTTTACTGCGTTGGGATTTTACTTTGCTACTTCAACATGCTTTGGGCAAATCTTAATGATTTCTTCTAACACCCTCATGCCCTCTCTTTAAGAAAAGCTGGACCTGTGGTAAGTTTTCTTTTAAAAAACTTGTCAATATCACATCATACTAGAGTATGCTTTAATTAGTATATTAATATGATTAAATTTATAGGTTGCCATGTTTTTAGATCATTAATGCTAACATATGTACACATGATACTAGGCTAGTTAATCCACTTGTTGTTAAGACTATTACCATTCTTCTTATTTTTCATTTATATTGAATATCATCTATAATCTATAGTAGAATACTTACTAATTGAACTAAATGACTATTCTAGTTGCATTAATATATGGGCTATTATTAAGACTAGTTAGCTTTTAATAGTATGATGAGTTTAGTATATATATATGCATGTGTTAATCTTGTATCTATAGATGATTTACTTTATTCTCTCAATTATATTGCATTAAGATCATTAGAATCTACCATCACTCCTCCATATCTTTAGTTGCCATTAGAGATGATTATATGTGACCATGGGCTCAATTGATTCTCTTGAGTATGATAAGTTTCTATTTCAAACTATTCACTTGTAATTCCTTGCTATCAAAATTAAAATATCACGTTTAAAACCTCTCGCTTTGAATAATAATTTTTCAAATATCTATCCCTTCTTTCTTCAAACAACATGTTTTACTATAAGCTACCATAACTTAATTTTAATCAAAATCAAGGTTGGAAAAATTTTCTATTATCCAAATTGTCAACATGTTATGAAGCAAATCTCAATTTATTTTATTCTAAGGCACACTTGAATTTATTTCAAAGCATTGTTGAGTAAAACTAAAAACGTTTTATTAAAAAAATCATATTTGATCATCTCACATGTGTCATACACTTCTATAGAAATGACATTCACAACTAAATCAAATCATTTTTTGAGAATCATGGTTTGCCCATATGGATCTTGTTTGTAACAAGTTTTGAAGTCCATATAATCATATCTTACTACTTGTTACTTGTAAGCACTCATCAACATGTTTGCACTAGCCTACACATTATCATTTTCATATTGTTGCATATTTAACTAGTTTGATTTATTGCTTCCTTGGTTGCCTATCTTAATTGATCATTTAGTAGATTGCATGATTATTAGAAATTAATTGTCTACTTTACTTATTTCTATAACACTCTCTACATTCATGAATAGCATGCCCTATATTGCCTCAAAGAGTTGAACTTACTTGAATCCTAATCCAAAAACATAACCTTTTTGAAAATTTTCTGCCAAAAACCCATTTCTGGCATTCTGGGAATCACCAGATGGGCGGCCCCCTTAATTTTATGGGGACCGGCCATCTGATGGTCGGGGATACTGTTTTCTTTATCACTTTTTGACCCATTTCACCCTATACTTCCCAAAATTCACAAACATATTTTTTCCCATACTATCTCTCAAAATTTACCTTCCTAAACCACATTCCTCATACACTATAAATACCCTCTTCCCATCATTAATGCCATCACACCCAAACATGTCATCTCCCAACAACCAAAAACCAAATATTTCAAGAACCGCAAGGATCTCCGTCAAACCCGTTTGGAGGAGGAAACTTGATTCTTGTCATAACTCAAGTGATGTTGTTCCAAGTCAACCAACAACTAAACCTCAAACCCACACTAATGACTCATCTCACAACCTATCATCCACTCATACCCTCATTAATGCTTCTTCTTATGATGAGCATGCTCAATCCCAAAACAACAATCCCAATCTCTCAATCAATACTTCACATGTTGCTCATTCAACAAAAACACCACCCACTCATGAAGAACCTCTTCCACCCATTTCATATTTTCATGACTACCCAAGCTCAACCATGTCTCCACCACCAAGAGTACCACCACCACATCCTAAAACTTCACATGCCATTCCTTTGTTGCATGTTCAAACCTTCACCCAAGACAACTATCATGTTCCACCACCATCACCTTCCTCCGAACACTTGAAGTTCGTTGAGGAGCTGAAAGAGGCTCATGAGCTTAGTGCTCTTTTAGCATTACATCTTGCTCAACGCAATTTGGATCCACCTCAATCAAGCTCACCATCATCACCACACAACACCAACCAAATTGAGAAGCATGTCAACAATTGTCCTTGTTGCATCTTCCTCCAACAACAAACCATTGCATTGAATGAGCACTTTACTTGGATTGAGTATCTTCTTACTAGATCTCAACAAAACCATCACTTGAACAACATCAAAACCCTCAATCAACAAACCCAACTTCAAATCCACCACCTCCAAGCTCCACATCTCCAAACTCACCAACATCCATGAAACCAAAAGTTTACCTCCATTAAACCACCAAGCATTTTATATGCTTATGTTTCTCATTTTCAAATAAAACACCTCAACCATTATGGGATGCAAGAAAGTTTGGTGACACTCTTTGTTGGCACATTAGGATGTTCTACTTAGTTTAGAATTCTATCTTTATGGCCTATGTAACAATGATTATGGGTTGGCATAATCATTTTCTATTAATGAATGATTTAATATGTGTTTCAAATTCTCTTTTGCCAAGCTTACTATTAGTTGGTATTATGCTATATGTATTTGCTTGTGCCATGCTTGTGCTTCTAATATTTTTTTTGCAAGAATTCCATTACTCAAACCCTTGGTGCCCTCAAACGAGGGGGAGCATACATCAAGAGGAGCTTTCATTTTATTGGCTTAAACCTTTTTGATTCTACAAAAAAGGGGAGAAGTGAATATAAACTCACTAAATACTTGTCTAAAAATTAATTTTTGGGTTTAATGAGTTTAGGTTTTGTAATCATCAAAAAGGGGGAGATTGTTGATATAAATAAATGACTAAAAACGTTATTCATATCTTTCGATATCTCTATGTTTTGATAATCACAAAACGAAAACACATCAAACCAAAGATCATGACGTAAACAAGTATTTAGTAGTAAATAATCACTTTCACTATCTAATCACTTAAGGTATGAATAAACATAGTATTTAATGCATTATAAGATCAAAGGGATATTATTACAAAGTTTATTTTAATATATATAAACTTATTATATATTTTTTAAAAACACTTTTGGTAATAAAGAAAAATATTTTAATCATACTAAATATATGAATTCAAATTTTTAACCAAAATCAATTAGTTTTTCACCAAATAAACTTTCCTCACTAAAAGACAAAACTTTTGGCAGTTACAGCTAGGCGGCCCCCTTAATTTTAAGGGGGCCGGCCTTGATTTAAGGGGACCGACACGCTTCAATTGTCAGATTTTGTTGCCTATAAATATCACCTTAAATCTAAAATTTTTCTCACCTTTTTGCACTAAAAACTTTCTGATTCAAACCTTCATTTCAATCTTAAAAATCCTTTGATCATATAATTCATAAGCCTTTGTTTCCAAGTGATCCAAAGCCTCATTCATTCAAGTGCAAAGAGAAGAATGCTTCTATTTATCAAGACTAGGAGTATTACAACTTAGTATCATCTTGCTATCTAAGTTATTTGATCATTTCATCTTGTATATCATTCATTCTTTGGTGAATATAGTGTATACATTGGTTAGTTAGATTTAGATATAGGATCTAGATTTATTGAATGTGTGAAGTAGTACTAGAAGTGAAGAAGTAGAGGTGGATAGGATTAGTAATAGAAGAAATAAGAAGTGGTAGTATATTGAAGTAGAGATAGTTGTGAAGACAAAGAAGTTGAAGCCTTGAAGTTGAGAAGACCTTGAAGCCTAGAAGTTGTGAAGTAGTATATATCTTGGAGTATTGGATAGGACTTAGTAGTGAAGGTGTGAAGAAACTAGTGGCTTGAAGAAAAAGAGTTAGGAAGTAGTAAGGTGTGAAGAAGCTAGGAGTGAAGTAGTAAGTCGTGAAGAAGCTAGGAGTGAAGTAGAAAGGTGTGAAGAAGAATTGATGTGAAGTAGATTGGTGTGAAGAAGTTGTGTAGAAGTTGTGATTGAGTTGTGACGAAGTTGTGGTGTGTAATTTGGTGTGTAAGGTTTTCTCCGCCATAAGGGAGGTTTTTGATCTAGTGAAGAAAACTCTCGAGTAGGTGACTCGGGGAGTGGAGTAGGGCAAGGAAGGTGTCCTTGTAGCCGAACCACTATAAATCATTTGTCTCTCGGTTTGATCTTTCCATCTCTCACCTTTTGAATATTTACTTGTTAGCATTTCATACATAGTTATAATTGCTTGTATTGTGCATATATTGATTTCACATAAAGATCAAACTAGGATTCATTCATAACATTAATTTTACAAAAACAAACCAAGTACATAAACTTATATCAAAACACTTATACATATATATATATATATATATATGCTTATATATGATAAATAAAATTGTAAATTCTTTCCTAACATTATATATAAGTAGTGTTTATACAAAGTCGTAAATAAACTAGTATCTATATTTTTGCATTAAAGAGTTTTGAAATTTACGTCTATTCTTTAAAAGCAAACTTTTATAAAACAAATAAAATGAAAAAGATGTAAAACTATTCAACCCCCCCCCCCCCTTCTAGTTTTCCACAAACTATGTTTCATTCAATCCTAAGCAACCACTAATAGATCTAGCCAAGCATGTTAAAGAGAAGAGAAGATAAACAAATAATCAAACAACACATAGACATATTGAATGATTAATGAATTAAGTACTTATCTTCAATTAAAACACAGAGTCAAGAGGGTTAAAAACCTTCACAAATGTAGGAAAATTCATGCACCAAAGTCTTGCCAATATCCTACCAATACGTGTCACACATAATGAAAATCCTATGAAAAATATATATAGATTTACATATGTGACGGCGCCACTTTATGGGTGTGACGTCATTAGCTCGTCGTCATTAGCATTTTGTCTTTTGCATTGTCGCCGTTGTGACGACATTACCTTATGGGTTATGGCGCCGTCATGCACTGTTTGCATGGTAGTGACGCCGTCATCTCTAGACCGTCACCATTTTCTGAACCGTCACTTGGAAAATTTATAACTGAAATCATCTCCTAGATTTGCAAGTGACGCCGTCACGTTGTACTCCTGACGCCTCCAAGTCTCCTTTTCCTGACGTTTTCGTGACTTGGTCATTTTCTTCATTTTCTTGTCCAAATGAGCTAAAAACACGTTGATTTCGGGTAATAATTGATCAAATATGCATGCGTTTAGAGGCTAAATGACCCTTTAAAAACACATGTTTTTAAACCTCATCACTGACATAAGAATGACATGCAAACTTATGTGACCTACAAACTTTATCTAAGTTGACCACGAAGACTAGTTGCATAATCATTTGCGAACTTTTTTAGATCATTAGGCAGGACACAATCATCAGAATCATCATCATCATCATCATACGAGTCTTTAGCATAATCCTCCTTCCATTTTTTGTGCAAACTCTTATTACCCCGTACTTCCAATTTTAGCAGCTTTTGAACTTGTAGACGGCATAAAGCTGGCCGTTTCATAACTTAAAAGGCATCCTCAACCTCATCATCACTATCACTATCCATATTATTCGGATAAAAAACCTTTATAGAATTAGATAGCGTTGATTTACAAGGTTTTAGTGGCTTCCCATCATCACCATCAAGCTTCCCATCAAGCATCTGGCTTTCCAATTCATTAATCCTTACAACCAAAGGTGTAGTACTCGGACTACCAGATACCATACCCACCAAAGGGGTAGGGACATTACCACTAGGTTCTACATTAGCATTAGAAACCTTATCCAATTCAGCTAGAACACCAAATGCATTAGAAGTACTTACCACTTTTGCATCGATTTTCAGTTGACTAGACATAGAATCCTCATTTTGTGTTATCTTTTGGATTAGAAGCCTTGGTATTCTTTAGTGCAACAAGCCTATACTCAAACTTGTTCATTGGAACACCATTAAACTTTTTTGGATTAGATCTTTTCCGCTTCACAACCATAAACCCATCTTTAGCATCCATTTTCGGTTGACATATTATCTACCCCTTAACATGCATATAGACAATAATAAAACTTTATGACACATCCAAGCCATTATCTATTGTTGATCCCGAGAGCCGCTTCAGAATCTACTTGGGTCTCTCCTAAGGGTCAGCATGAAATAAGGTAAGAAGGTGTCTTCGGACTCTGCGTCTTCTCTACATACTCCATCATATGCTCCATCCTTCTGGAGGTCATGTATTCCCCCATGCTCCCACAGAGCCTCCTCTCTCCTTGTGCTCCATAGATTCTTCTACCATTTGGTCTTCCTTGTGTGTTGTCCATCTTGGTTTATAGCTAGCCTACATAGAATTAAATTACAAGAGGGAATGAAAACTAACACGCATGACTCCTTTAAACCCAAAAGCTATAAAATATAAACTTTACCTCTACATCACAACCACGCAGTTTATATTTTGGTATATGGCTTGGAGTCGTGTCATTCATGATTAACACAAAGCCGAAAAATATTATTATAAAATTACAGGTGAAAATACTTAAGCTATAATTTACCAGGACCTACTACATGTGCATTTACACTACACATGTAGCTTATCCTAATAGTACATGCAAACCATGAGTTTCACACGTATCGTTGCTCTCTACCGCAAATTATCATTTCTGGAATGATGGTTCTTACCTTATTGCTATTTATTGTCAGTTTTTTATTCTTTCTTTCTTTCTTTATTATTATTATTATTATTATTATTATTATTATTATTATTATTATTATTATTATTATTATTATTATTATTATTATTATTATTATTATTATTATTATTATTATTATTACTATTATTTTAATTTAGTAACCTTAGTTAAGGTTTTATCATCTCAAAATTTTAGAAGTTTTTGACTTAGGTAACAAGAAACCTAAGTCGCCTCATTTATAGTTTTAGAAATATTTATTGTGACTTTTTAATAAAAGTTTATTTTTCCTGAAACCTATCTATGCATTTAACACAAAACCCTAGTTTCCATATTTAGAAATCCTGGATTCCTTTTAGGGTAAACTAAAGTCTCATCAGTTTATGGAAATTACTTGTTTTGTCACTCAAATTTGTGTTTGTCAAATCTAATATTCCTATCTGGCTATTACATACATATCTGACCCTTTTTGGTAAACTTGAATAAGATTTTCTTGTTCATTAAGTAATCTCATTATCTTGTGATTTATTTTGGTAACTTTAGGTTTTCAAAAAAGGTTTTACCATATTTTTAGGAAAGTTTGCACTTTTCCAAAGTACTTAAAACCCTAAATCACAAAAGATAACTTATTTAACCTTAACAAGAAAAACAAGTAAACCCTTGTTTTTTCCATGACAAAACAAATAGGGTTTTATTAACTTTGATCCTGGATACTCGGGATCCATTCAAAATCGATCTTATTAGGGTTTAGAAAAATGCTAGTTAGTCAATCCTATGTTACATGATGAAACAAACACTAATTCCATAATCATGACCTTGGGTTTTTAACCGAAACCCTCAACAACATAGTCCTTGTGTATTTCGCTTAATAACAAACCCTAACCTTAATAAATGTCAACACCCTTAAGGGTTTTTAAGCCCTTGTGTATTTTGATTAGGGATTTTTGCTATTCAAGAATCAATATTCTAAATTTACAAGTTGTCAAGAACATAAAAACCCTTAAAACCCAAATTAACACAAATCGACCAAACCATGCACAACCAAAATAATAGATTTAATAACAACAATTACTAAGAATTAGGTTATATATAATAGGGTGGTTCTGTTACCACTATAGGGTTCTGGTGAGTCCTGTATGGCCAATAAAACATGTAGCAGCGAAAGTAAATGCAAAAATGGCCATGCAACCAGACAAACCCTAACTTGCAAGATCTTTCCTAATTAGGGATATAACTTAACCCTAAACATGTATAAAGTGTGTTTATAGAATACTTACTTGTTTCTTGCAATCCTATAAGCTTCTGAATCAGTCTAATGCACGAATTTACCTTCTTATATGTTGATCAACCATATTACGATTTTTAGGTTGCATCAGGTATCCACCGATACGGCACAGGTAGAACTAGGGCTCAAACTTATGCAAGTTAGACGAGATACGAAGCTCGAGTAAACACTAAATTGACTATATAAGTCAATTAATGAAGATCGATTAAAGGTATAATCCTTTTGGTCGATCGAACAAATTGAAAGGCAAGAGAATAGATGGTTTTAGGGAATGTGTATTAGTTATGAGAATGCCTAAGAATGCCTTTAAATTTATAGGCTTATTAGGAGCATTCTAGAATACTTGTATAACAAGTATTTCAGTTTGTTTAGGAAACAAACTCCACCTCTTATGAGTTTCAGTCGACCGAACCGTAAACCCATAGGGTTTGAGTTTTTTTTTTCATTAATTACCCCCATAATATTTATCCTGTGTAAATATTAAGCTTTGGGTAATTACCGTTTAAATTTTTAATGAAAATAACGCCATATTTTTATTTCCTCATTTACTTAATTTCATTTCATAATATTGTTTCTTAATTTTGCTTGCATGTTCTGTTTATTGTGCACTGGTGTGACCCTTCGGCATTTTTGTGAAGGCAAGTGTAAAAGCTTGTTGTGTGATTTGCACATAATCCTTTCAAATTCTACTCCATAAGCACCACCATTGAAGTCCTCTACCATCACGAAGAAAATCCTCGATCATCAAAACATTTATAGTCTATCAGTTTGCTTTTCGATTCTATTATGAAATTGTTTAGCTTATCAATTATTATTTCCTTTGTTTTGAATTTTGAGAAAATGGTCTAACACACTTGTGAGTTAGCCTAGTTATGAATTTACTTGTAAATTGATTCGATTACTAGTTTTAATGGATTCCCTGTTAGATGAATGTTGAGTTTATTTATCTACTTTCGTCTATGTGTATGACTTGATTTTATCCATAGTATAAGCTTTGAATGTTAAGTAATTTTACATAATTATTCATATGTTTAGAAACATCAAGTAAGCGTGATTAGGGATACATAAATGTCACTAATTTGATAACCGTTAGTTAAACTATTAGGTTAAAGTAGCTAGTTGTGAACTTTAAGTAAACAAATGACTAAAATGAAGAGCATTAATACATCTCAATGATTTTTTGGAGACAAGTAAGAACTTAAATAGGTAAGCACATTCTTCATTCATTGATTTTACATCCATTTTAGTAATCATTGTTCTGTTGTCTTGTAATTTACTTTTCAATCTATCCTAGTTTGGGTTAAATGCATGATATTCTGATTACAAAGTTTACTAAGGATGGGTTTAGTGCCATTCTCACTAGATTGGGTACACCAAACATGGTCGATTCTTATACGAGCACTATGTGTATTAACTCTTAGGGTGTCTAGATTTTGCATGTGCATTGATTGACATTAAGTTTGATCGTCTCCTCAAAGTTACTATGGTGATTGCTATTCCTTATGGAGGGTTCATGGTCTATTTTGCATACAATTAAGGAGGAATATGGGTGAAAACCGCCAAGATGTGTTTGTTGTTCGGTGTTTGGTCATGATGATAGTCACCGTCCTAAGCATGTGGTTACTGAATTTGGAGCAAATGTAAGGGCTGATGAAAGGAGGCAAAGTGGTCCAAGTTATACGAAGAATGTTGTTGGCCAAAATGATTAGTTCCAAGTTGTACAAAACCGTAATACTAAAGGTAAGCAACATACTAAGTCAACGGGTTTTAAAACTAAGACATCTATGTGTTGTCCTGTTTCTAACCCGAGTAAGCTGGATCGTCAAAGAAGAATGAAAGCGCTGGGAAAAATAAGGCCATGACTTCGAAAAAAGATACAACTAATATGGCATCGAAGTTCTAAAACTAAGGGACCTAGAGAATTCGTTTGAAGCATTGAACGACAATGATAATACTTTTGAGACTGTAGATACCTCAATTGCTCAAAATGTTGTAATACCGCCAAGGATACGCGCGGAGAAGGCCGTGGAAGAGAGTAATAGTGATGTTGATGAGGTTTTCGATGAGACTGCTCAATTCATGGCTAATGGAGGTGCAAATGATGCAAGCTTATGTGGATGAAGCTTAATTGTTTAATAAAAGAACAATTAGCATTTTGTGATGCAATGTATATTAATCTTCATGGTTGAACTAGAAGATAGCTTATGTTGGGTGTCTTTATGAGTCAAATGTAAGCCAGTTGCTAGTGGTTATTTACTTTTATAAGAGTAGTTAACTTAAATATTTTTTTGAATAATATATTTACCGGGTGAAAACCCTTTACCCAAGAAAAATTTACTTCTCAATAGTTTTACTCATGTTGATCTCTCATTTCAAAAACCCCCCATTAGTATGTTTATAGTTATAAGTTTATTGTCACTTTCATTTCATCATCCTAATTTATTGCTCTTGCGATCAACCCTGGTCTTATCGAGTATATACTATACACTATCAAGTACATTACTTGTAAGTGTTAGTTTATTTCTTGTTAGATTAAGGATATAAATATAAAACCAGATTTTAACACATCAATAACAAAAAATTAAATACATACAGAAAGGGGTAGAAGTAGAAGAAGACATTAATTAGCGATAATTAAAAGGAAGTAGTAAAGGTCGAGGAACGAGACTTGTGTTTAACACGATTCCTTTAAAACATATTCGTCGTTTGTTTTTCATGGTACAATGGTCAAAGCTGATGTACAGTCGAATATGGCATTATTTATACTAAAAAGTTGTAATATCTTTCAAGATAATATCATTGCCATAATAAAACAAATTTTTAACTAAACACGATTTCGATATCTTTACTTAATAAAAAATATTGTGTAATAACCTGATCAGGTTTACATTTATTCCATAGATTGATACATAATTTGAAAACTCTTTTGAAATGTAACTCGAATCTACCGCAAAAAGATTCTCTAACAAGGTCGAATTTTCGAAGTTGCATTTGTGTTTGCACGTTGTGCGGGCTCACACGCGAGTTCACAAAAAGAACGCAAACCCACAAACTAACAACAATATATATAACATATACATAGAGTTAGGATCAAATGAGAAGAAAAATAAATTAAAAAAAGTGAGGAAAACCACAATCATATATTTTCAGATGTACCTACGAATATCGATGTATCTTCTATTTAAATTCTCCTTCTTATTAAAAGTGTAGCTAAAAATTATTTTTATTTTTTTTATTTTAATTTTTCTTTTTACCGGATACTTTCTATATATACATATGTTAAAAAGTGTACAACCTTGGCTTGAGCTACGTAACCTATACATTCTCTAGAAGTACGCAACATGCAAGTTGGGTTGAATTGATGAAATAAATGATACTCATTTAGTGATTTATGTGTTAAACATGTTAATCTTTAAAGTTTGACCATCTTTCCATATAAAACAGGGGCCGATACAGACAGGCCTATCTTTAAAGTTTGCACTTCTGTCTCAAAAACTCCTATATTTTTATAGGTTGAGAAGCTAGCTCGAAAATGAACTGCAGTATAAATTTTCTTTAACAACGTGCATTACTTTATACATGTTGATCTGTAAAGTTTGACCATCTTTCCATATAAAACATTGGCCGATACAGACAGGCCAATCTTTAAAGTTTGCACTTCCGTCTCAAAAACTCCTATATTTTTATAGGTTCAGAAGCTCGAAAATGAACTGCAGCATAAATTATCTTTTACAACGTGCCTTACTTTATACCATAAAATGAAAACTCATAATGGATGTCCGAACACACTTGATGGCATATTGGTATCTCATTAAATCTATAGGTATTGGTTGCATCAAAACAATTGAACGGTTATAGCAAACCAATGCGGATATAAATAGTGATTAAGTTTTTATGGTAATATGGATCAAGGTTATTATTCGTGTGTGACGTCTTGAGTAAGACGCCTTCCAACTCGTCGCAACTTGATGCTTGTGGTCTGGACCTTCTCTAAACTAGATGCCCTTCGGGCGACGGTGATCTTGAAACCTTACAACACCTAAGTGTGGCTGGTGGGGTTTAGTCGACTACCTAAAAATATCACCACAACTTACCTCTTGGAGTGATATATGGTGGACCTCAACAACTTGGCTAGCTAAGGCATGCATGTATTGATGTTGTAATTCATATTTCGAGATATCAGAATAAAGCTTGGATTGACTCGAAACCGTCTCGCAAAGACACTTTCATAGGCATAGGAAGCTAAAGCCAAGTTGGCTTATAATTGTTTCAGTGATACCATTTCAGATTTTGTACAAATATCTTATAATCTTTTCTAGCATCTTCCTAGTTTAATGACTCATCAGCGATAATAATATGGGAAACACATACTGGAGAATGATGTGTATGATAGAGTCATCTTAGGTTACACCACAAGCCAGATCGAATGGCAATTTATTTGTTTTCAGTATAATACTGATTAAATGTCAATTTAAATGTTAAATAAAATTTAAATTATACACAAGTTTCCATCAAATCATAGCTTTACTTTTTATAAGTGTACTAAACATTATGTTTTTTCTCATACATCTCTACTTAACCCCTTTGGATTGGTATTAATTTCATTGTTAAAATCTAAAACTATGCGTATTCGCGTAAACACATACATATTTTTTAGCTTTTTCATAGAAAGGACAAATAGTCGCTATCAATTTTAAAGTTGGAACTAGGAAGGGGACTACCCTAAAAGACAATATGGTTACCTTAAGAATTTGCAGCCTTCTTAATTCGCTATAGGCAAATTTAATTGTGAGGCCAAATATATCCATCTGCCATCTCCAACTCACGGTACCGACAACTCTGAGAAAGTTCTCACCATTTTAGTAGTTTTTTTTTTTTTACAAAGCCAAATATCTATGCATTCCATATCTTATCATCTTACATATCTATGCATTGCATATAAGGCTCGTGTTATGAAGCGAGATTTTTCTTCATATATTTTTTTGTCGCATGTATCAAGTCTCGATGGATAGAAAAACCGGATACTCTGAATTTATTTGTTTATTATACAAGTAAATACGTACACTTAGCAGATATAATGTTTTGAATTATAACAATCGGAACAAAGAAATACAAAATTACTAAAAACTGCTTAGAAGAAAGTGTCACACACACACACACACAAAATCTATCAGATTTGTGAACTAAAATGAAAAACGATTCATGATGTCATATTTAAAGCTATAAGACTATCTTTATTGGTGTGGGTTGTGGGTTGGGGTCACGACCGATTCTCCCCTTTCAACCAATCACAAATTGACATGTGGCAATCGGTTGTGACTTTAGGTCACCAAGTGACCACAAGTTGGCAATCTCTTGTGACCGGTTGTGACTTTAGGTCACCAATAAACATAGTCTAAATATAAGTGGTCCATTTGGTGTTCGTTATTGTGAGTTACAGTAATATACATTAACGTACGATTTACGACACAGACTATTTCTGCATGTTTCACGTCCCCTACCAATACGTGTATGGATCATATGAGACCAGTATATAACTGTATAAGCTAGTATATCCATTTTCGTATCAATGCTATAATTGAGCTTTTATTTTTCGCTTAGACTTAAATTAAGATTTGCGAGCAGTTAAATATATTTATTTCCTTCAAAGTTGTTTTCGTCGTTATGCATGGGGTCATTGTTGCTCCATCAATATTGTGATTAGTGTATGTATGTGTGTTTCGTATGGTTTAGCAAGTTCATTTGTCAGTATTACCACTGTGGTTAAACTAAAGTTCGGTATAATTTTATGTGTTAACACACCGTGTGCTCTTATATTTTTGGTCTAACACTTGGTTAATATGCAATTTATCATGGGAATAAAATAGAAACTCAGGAAAAACTATTTTATCATGGGAATAAAATAGAAACTCAGGAAAAGCGGATGGTACAGCGCGCATGGATGATATTACAGATCTCCGAATGATGCCGTTGTATGGTGAGGGAGACTTTATTACCATGAAATTTATTCATGTCGCTGTTGAGTGTTGTTCATCTCCTACGACCACCAGCAAGCTTAATTGCCCCATAGGCCAAATCTTTTCTCCTGTGAATTCAGTCAGCGACGTTGTTGCTGGTATCAATTGATTTTGGATTTCAGGTCGCAGTCTTTTGAAACAATGATCGTATAGGATATCAGCGGATGCTCCTCCATCAATGTACATGCGGTGGATATCATGTCCCCCTGTATGTATTTCAATAGTTAGAGGTTCTACTGCTGCGTTGTCCGCAGCTAGAGTAGGGAAGGATATCTCTTTTTCTGGAGAGAATTTTTGGCTAACTTTTTGTTTTATCTTACGTTGCCATGATTGTATCATGTATATTGTGTCAGCTTTTTCTTTGGGAGGTTCTTTCTTACCCACGTTCATTTGTTTGTCCTTTCCCTCTTTGATGTTTTTTACAAGGTGATCCATTCTGCCTTCCCTTACTAACTTTTTAATTAGTTGTCTTAGCTGGACGCACTCGTTAGTTGTATGGCCTTTTGACCATGGTACTCGCAGTATCCATTCCCTACGCGTTTTTCCTCTGCGGTACGCATTGGTGGAGGTTTTGGGAAATTTGCACCTTCTGTTACAAATATTTCCCTCGGAGTTTTTGTGAGAGGGGTATATTTGTCATTGTCTCTTCCATTGCGGTAACTCCTGCTGCGGTTGTTATTCTGATCATTGGATTGTCTCCTAGGCTGTTCTTGTTGCCTATAATTCGAGTAACCCTTTTTGCTATCCGCATCAGCTGCTTCTCCTTGTATGAAGGATCTGGTGCGCTTTGATAGCTCATCGAAAGTTTGGGGAACTTTGTCATTTAGCTTCCGGATAAGTTCTGGGTTGTTAATCCCATTCATGAACCCTGAAATTTTTAGAATTTCGGGACATGCTTTGACCTGTCTGCACTCATCCTTGAAGCGTTCCATAAAAGCGTTGGTTGATTCCCCTTGGCGCTATTTTACTCTGGCTAGTTCAACAGGGTTTTTAGCGCACTTCTATCTCTGGGTAAAGTTGAGACGGAATGCTTTCCGTAATTCTTCAAACCCACTGATGCTCCGTCGTGGGAGTTTGCTAAACCATGTGCGCGCATTCCCCACCAACGTAGAATTAAACATATGGCACCACACAGGCTGCGACCAGTTTTCGTTAGTGGCAGCTGATTCAAAAACTTTTAGATGATCATCCGGATCACCGGTTCCATCATATGTTTTTACGTTAGTGGGCATGCGCCTCCTTTTGTGGTCGGAGTAGTCGCTGATGCGTCGTGTAAACGCATCAATTTTTTGGCGTCGCCATGGAAGACATATGTCTTCATTCTCTTCTTCGCGGCGTCTTCCTCTTGATTTCCAATGTCCTGTTTCCCTATCCTGGTTGTCCGAGGAGTCACTGGAGGAAAGTAGTTTCTTTTTCGGCGCTTGCGCCGGCTTCCTTCAGAAGAAGAGCTTGAGGGGCTTTCACTTGGGGACATTCTTTTCCCCAATCTGTCGTGAATTCTCTTGCTCCCAGATTTGGAGGACCCTTGGCTTGGTGAATGCTGAGGTCCTATTCGGTCTTGTATCCCTCGACTGCCAAGTCTGGAGTGAACATTAGTGCGCCTCTCGCTGCCTTTATATTCCTCTGAGTATTGTGAATCAGATGTCGTACCCAGCCTATCGTGGATAGTATTACGTTTTTCGTTATCTGCGCGTCTTCCTCGTGGGTGGCGCGGTGGTGATAGTTCGCGTTCAGGACCAAAATTGAGCCGAGCTTGTAGGCTCGTACTTGACCTTCTCATTGCTTCTTCTTGCGTGAGGGCAGTTAGGGTTTCATAATTTTGGGATACAAAATTTCCCAACGTTAGGTTGGGTGTGTCCTCAGTTGCTGCAAGAATGTCTGCCTTAGTATTGGGCACCCTATCTCAGTTAGGCGTGCCCGGTGGTACAGTGTTGTTCACTGTAGGTACAGTTTGGTGAGGAGTAGTGAAGAGGGTATGCTGGAGTTCCTCAACGCTTGGGACCACTGTGGTGGTTTGGGTAGTCCTTACAGGCAGTTCTACTACTGGAAGAGGTTGGGTTGTCACTGCCTCTTGGTGACCAGGTGCGCTGGTTGTCCCAGCAACCTGCCTAGGGGTCGAATCTTGTTGATTCTTCTTCTGGGGGTCACGTGTTTTTCTAACTGCGGAGTCCGCTGGCTTGAGTTCTTATTTTTTGTCATTCTAGTTCTTTAGTTTTCAGTAGGGGTCCCACGGATGGCGCCACTTGTTGATACAAAAGTTGGGCGTTCTTGATTATGGGCTCTTGCTCTCGTACCAATTCGCTTCTTAATGCTTGAGACCTGCGCACTAAGAAAATAAACAACACCGTTAGGCTTATCGTGGGATTGTCTCCCACGATTAGACTCTGGCGTGAGAGTAAATAATCGATTTAGGGTTCTCGTAAACAATTTAAGGGTGTGTGAATCGTACCTTGAATGAGAATTATGTCATTCCTTATATAAGCGCAGAATCCTTGTAGGGTTCGTGCTCCTTACGTTTCGCACACATGGTGCTTATCCGGGTTAAGGATATTTATTCCATAGATAGAAGATCCTTATCTAAACCGTATATGTAATTTAGTTGGGCTTGGGCTTATGTGAGCCCATTCCCTTTATTGGTGCGGCCCAAGTTATAATAGCCCACACATGGTGGCTTTGGGCCTTAGTAATGTTTTTTATTTGGGCTCGTGGCCCATATATAGATTATACGTCATCATCTATTAGTATCATAATTTCGTAATTCTTTCAGCTTTTCTGAAAGAAAAAAATTCGCACGTCTGCGATTAAACTTATTTCAAGCTTTTACAGTAATTGTCGTAAGAATCACAACAAATTGGACAAAAAATCACAAATGTGAGCAAAAGTAGACAGTTCGGTAAAATTGTGTTTTATATATATATTTAACTTCGATTAAGAAAAACAGGTTTGAAAATAAGTCATCTGTACGTGTTATTTTCCATTTTATTATTAAGGGGCAAATAATGAGAAAAGGTAATATACTTGTCACAATTTCATCGAATGGGTAACGAACTATTTTTTTATTTTATTTTGAGGGTAATTTTCTTTCAAAATCATCATTTTTAGAGTATTTTGTAAAAAATTTGGACAATTTTTGCCTCTCATAGCCAGTACAAAATTTTTTTTCCCGAAGGACAAAATTATCCAAAAATTTTGCAAAATACACTAAAGATGATGAATTTGAAAGAAAATTACCCTCAAAATGAAAAAAAATAGTTCATTACTTATTCGATGAATTTGTGACAAGTATATTACCTTTTAATATTATTTGCCCTATGATTAATGATTGATAGTGGTATGAATAGAGCATGTGATTTTTTGTACGTACAAGATTCAATAAAAACCAATGAAATTAGATGGAATAGTATTAAGTATTGACCTATAGATATACTAGTTATAAATTTCCGTCCACGCACGCTGACACTATAATTATGTAGCATATGAGGGATTAGTGGCAAGAAAGATGATCAATAAGTATGGGCAAGTTCGTTGGCAACGGCTGTGAATATGTGATCCATGTGACCAAATAGTGTGTCAAGTCACTATCAAGTTTAATATGGTGGAAGTAGGATTTGGTAGAACTTATGTCGCCTTGTAGAGTAAAACTTTTTGTGGTGAGGCAGAAAGGGTTAGGAATTATATAAAATTCTAAAAAGCATGAGGTTCACTGTATCAACAGTGTTCACGTAAGTTTCACGTTTGCCAATTTTAGCCTCTGAGGTTAGTGATCAACTGCGAAATTAGTCTTTAACGACCGTTATCTGACAAACGTGGATTAAATTTGAAACGGAACAGTAACTCAGGGGCTTTTTCTGTACAAATAATAAACAGAAACAGCCCCTAAGGTTAATCTTTTTTTCACCGTTAGTCCCTAAGGACTAACTTTGCAAAGAACGCCACGTTAAGGGACAAACTGAAAATAACGTTGCTGCAATGCCAAACAGTGGTTGCTACAGTAAAAAGTCAGTTTGTAATAGTGCGTGTACTATAGCTAAGGATTTTACGCTTTTAGTCCCTCACGTTAGCTATAAATTGCACCGTTAGTCCCACGTTAGCGATCTTTTGCAAATTTAGTCCCTAAAAATAATAAAAATAATAAAAGTAATTGACCGTTCTATTTCGAGTTTGGATTAAACACAACATTCCCGCAACAACGCGCGGGTGGCCCGGCTCGTTATATATACTAAAAGGCATTTGGTTAGTAACAGTAAATGTACTGTTCCTAAGAAATTATCAAAAGTGGTCCCTCAGGTTAGCTGTAAATTGAGTCGTTAGTCCCCCATTATCGATCTTTTGCAAATTCAGTCCTTAATAGGGGTGTTAACGATCCAAGCCGAGTCGAGTTTTGGCCTAAACGAGCTAGGCTCGTTTATTAACAACTCGGCTCGAGCTCGGCTCGAGCTCGAATAAACTTTTAAAAATTGGCTCGAGCTCGAGCTCGAATATTTTTTTGTTGTTCGAGCTCGAGCTCGAAGCTCGTTTAAAATTTAAAACTTTTTTTAATCCTACAATAAATTAACTTTCCAGCTTAAGATACTCGTATAAAAGACCAAACTTGATAGGCTTGTTTATTAACACAATCTCGAGCTCGATAGCTTGTTTACAATTATAAAAAATTGTTCTAATGCTCAAACTAAATTTATGTAACTTATAATGAATACTACTTGCATTTGTAGCACAAGAGTGTATAACACATACTTATATTCTTTTTATAATTTTGAGTAAATATGGTTCCTTATTGTTTTGAATTAAAATAAAATTATCAATACTTATTAAAATGTAAAAATAATGTTTGAGAAAAAAAAGTTAGATGTTTGGCTCGATTAGCTCGTTCGACTCGTTAAGCTCGATCGGCTCGTTCGGCTCGAGTAACTAAACGAGCTTTCGAACGAGCCGAGCCGAATATTGCCTTATAAAAGCTCGGCTCGTTTAACTAAACGAGCACAATCTCTTGTTCGAGCTCGACTCGAACTTGACAACATGTAGGCTCGAGCTCGAGTTAATCGAGCTCGAGCTCGAATAGCTCGATAAAAGCTCGACTCGTTAACACCCCTAGTCCTTAATAACAAAAATAAAATATTTTTACGATTGTTTTATTCCGAATTTAAGTTAAACACAACATTCCCACAGCAACGCGCGGGTGCCCCCGCTCGTTATCACTAATCAGAAAAAAGTACACATGTATGAACAGAAGAATAAGTGTTTAATTTAGCAAGGTTTTCGCGAGTTGCATAATTAAAATTTAAATTTACGGTGACTCATATTTTTTAATACATTTTTGTCACAATAAATGTATTGATGTCAAAAGTTTTATATCGCATATTTTAACTCTTTAACTAACATCAATAATTATACACCTGTGAATAAATATTTGAGTGAGTGACATTTTTTGGTTGTTCACAATAAATATTTGATTTGTATAAAGTTAAGCTTTATGCTTATGGTGTTCAGAAAATTTGTGAAAACTACAAAACAAGCCGACACGCTCAATCCAAAATCGCAAAAAATGATAACCAAGAAACGGAAAAAACCCTCTTTTCACGATTCAATTTTAGTTTTTATTTTCAAATATCTACGGTTACCCGAATCAAAGTATATTTAAATCTGTTTAATATACATAGTAGTTTTTTACAAAATATTCATAAAAGTGTAGATGTATTAACTTTTTAAATTCAAGTTTAATATTATTTTTTTATATGTCTTGGTTGACTTAAATGATTTATTTTTTTGTGTTTAATTGGATTGTACCTTAAACTCTATTAGTTGCAATGTTTAATTATATTTACGAAATGTGTTCGTTTTTTAAATAGAAGTTTTTCGTGTCAAAAGTTTTATATCGCATATTTTAACTCTTTAACTAACGTCAATAATTATACAACTGCGATAATAATTATTGAGTGAGTAAAATTTTTTCATTGTTCACAATAACTATTTGATTTGTATAAAGTTAAGCTTTATGGATAGAGTGTTCAGAAAATTTGTGAAAACAACAAACCGAGCTGACACGCTCAATCCAAAATCGCAAAAGATGATAACCAAGAAACGGGAAAAACTCTCTTTTCACGATTCGATTTTAGTTTTTATTTTCAAATATCCACGGTTACCCGAATCAAAGTATGTTTAAATCTATTTAATATACATGTAGTTTTTTAAAAAATATTCATAAAAGTGTACATGCATTGACTTTTTAAATTCAAGTTTAATATTATTTTTTTATATGTCTTGGTTGACTTAAATGATTTGTTTGTTGTGTTTAATTGGATTGTAACTTAAACTCTATTAGTTGCAATGTTTAATTATATTTATGAAATGTCTTCGATTTTTGAATAGAAGTTTTTCATGTAAAAGTTTTATATCGCATATTTTAACTCTTTAACTAGCGTCAATAATTATACAACTGTGATAATAAATATTTGAGTGAGTGGCACTTTTTCGTTGTTCACGATAACTATTTGATTTGTATAAAAGTAAGCTTTATACAAACCGATCCGACACGCTCAATCCGAAATCGCAAAAAATGATAACCAAGAAACGGGAAAAACCCTCTTTTAACGATTCAATTTTAGTTTTTATTTTCAAATATCAACGGTTACCCGAATCAAAGTTTGTTTAAACCTGTTTAATATACATGTAGTTTTTTTACAAAATATTCATAAAAGTGTACAAGCATTGATTTTTTAAATTCAAGTTTAATATTATTTTTTATATGTCTTGGTTGACTTAAATGATTTGTTTGTTATGTTTAATTAGATTGTACCTTAAACTCTATTAGTTGCAATGTTTAATTATATTTATCAAATGTATTCGTATTTTAAAGTTTTTCATGTCAAAAGTTTTATATCGCATATTTTAACTCTTTAATTAACGTCAATAATTATACAACTGTGATAATAAATATTTGAGTGAGTGACATTTTTTCGTTATTCACAATAACTATTTGATTTATACAAAGTTAAGCTTTATGGATAAAGTGTTCAGAAAATGTGTGAAAACAACAAACCGAGCCGACATGCTCAATTCGAAATCGCAAAAAATGATCACCAAGAAACGGGGAAAACCCTCTTTTCACGAGTCAATTTTAGTTTTTATTTTCGAATATGTACGGTTACCCTAATCAAAGTATGTTTAAATCTGTTTAATATACATGTAGCTTTTTACAAAATATTCATAAAAGTGTACAAGCATTGACTTTTTAAATTCAAGTTTAATATATTTTTTTTATGTCTTGGTTGACTTAAATGATTTGTTTGTTATGTTTAATTGGATTGTACCTTAAACTCTATTAGTTGCAATGTTTAATTATATTTATGAAATGTCTTCGTTTTTTAAATAGAAGTTATGCCTTTATTACAAAATATTCATAAAAGTGTACAAGCATTGACTTTTTAAATTCAAGTTTAATATATATTTTTTATATGTCTTGGTTGACTTAAATGGTTTGTTTATTGTGTTTAATTGGATTGTACCTTAAACTCTATTAGTTGCAATGTTTAATTATATTTATGAAATGTTTTCTTTTTTTAAATAGAAGTTATGCCCCCTACCCCCCTAATGTAAGATATGGTTATAAGAGTAGTGGTAATAAGACTGGGAACACGTGTCTTCGAGGCCACAAGGACACGTCCAACCTATTACAGAGACCCATGGACGATGCGTCTTCAAAGGTAAAAATGGAGAATTCGGTTTTGGCAACGACTGAGTTGTGAATTCGGTTGTATGAGCATATGTGATAATGTCATATATACCCAATTTAAATATTAAAATGCATATTTACCCATTCAAAAATTATAATGCCTAATCAACAATTTGTCATATATACCCAAATTATTTATTTTTTTCATTTTAAAATTGTTTACACTGCTAAATATCAATTTAAAATATATAGATTGTCATGCTCATATCAATTAGCTAAGAATACTTTCACTTTTTCTTTTCTTTTAATCTGTTAACATGAAAATAATATACACTGTGCGAAAATGATTTATCAGTCCTTTTTGCCAAAATTATTTACCTAAAGAGGACAAATAACAGATTCTGGTCTTGATGAAATTGCAAAAACAGTTACTTTTAAATTTAATACTCGAAAATACAGATGACATATATGCAATATAAAAGATGTTTTTTTTGCAATAATTTTGGCAGTAAAAAACATATAATCATCGATGCCCATGTTTAATATTTTCATGTAAACTTAAATTAAAGGGTATACGATGCAAGAGTATTTGTCTCATTTGACGTGAGTATGATAATGTTTTTCTAATAATGGATACTTTTGTCGAAAACAATTATGAAATAAAACGTTTGTACTTTAAATCGCTCTTTTGTGCATTAAAAGTTCGTTATTGTATCCAACTTCTTTTTAATTTTTGGATAAAAATAATACTGTGCATCAAACTATAACAAGATGAAAAATTTTTGTATCATTTTTTTTGTGCACTAGAAAAACGTAAAAAAAAATCAAAATTTGAAAACATTCCTTCACTACTTTTTTGTGCACCAACATACCGATCTTGTGGAATATTTTTGAAATTTTTCGAGAACTTTAAAAAAATATCATTTGTATCATTCTCACAAATATTTGTCTTTTTATTTTATCTTTACCATATATATATATATATATATATATATATATATATATATATATATATATATATATATATATATATATATATATATATATATATATATATATATATATATAAACGTTAAAATTTAAAAAGATTTTACTTTTGTTTTTTTTAAGTTCTCGAAAATGTCCAAAAATTTTCACAAGATCGGGTATGTTGGTGCATAAAACTTTTATGAAAAGAGTTTTTATAATTTTGAGTTTTTATACACTTTTTTTAATGCACAAAAAACTAATTTTGATTCGCATAAAAATTTTGATGCACAAAATTTTTAACTTGTTTTAGTTTGATGTGCAATATTATTTTGGTACAAAAAGTCTGTTAGTGCAAATATTACGATATTTAAACTTAACGGTTTCTTCGATTTTAATGATGATAAACATGTAACTTGTAATGCATAACGTAAAATGCACAAGTTACTTGTAAACACAAATCATCAATGCATACTTACATCAACACCTCTCGACATCTCAAGTATGCTTCAACAATGTCGTAGATTTCCATCCTGACGTAACATCACTAAATGTATGGACAAACAAATCTACTACTTGACAAATGATCAAAGGATTATATTTTTCTAAACTTCACATTTTAATGTGACAAAACATTTTTTCAAAAATAAATTTTAAAAATTATTTTTGGATAAAAAAGAAATGTTTTATTTTGAAAAAATCATTTCAAAAATCCAACGGCTATTCCCCCCCCCCCCCCCCCCCCCAAATCAGCTCCAAACTTCCCCAAATAAACCTTCACCAAAAACAAAAATGGGTGTGTTTTTGTCCCAGACAGTATCACGGTACCACTAAATTTAGTGGTACCGTGTGACAATTAGTGATGTCGTCCCCCTGTAACGGTCAAATTTCTCTTTGCCTATAAATAGTGGACCATTTTACACTTCCCACTTGATTTTTCCAGCCACTTTTCTCTGGTTTAATCCCTTCTTAGTTAGATCACTTTCTTTGATCATTTAGAGAGTCTTAGATTGTTTTAGAGTGATCCAATCATCCATTCAAGTGATCACCTTCATTCCTCTTCTAGTCCAAGAGAAGAACACAAAGTATCAAGAAGATACAAAGTGTTAGAGTCATTGAGTAGTGCACTTGCATTACTAGTTGTAAGCTAGTTATATCTTGATATACATCAAGTAGTCATTACCTTTTGTTTAGTCTTGTGAGAGTGGATCATTGTGACCTTGTTGAGATCTTTGAGATCTCTTGTAGCTAGTGAGCTTATGTGTTGATCAAGTGGATCAAGGGTAGATCGTGTAGGTTGTGTTGATTGTGTGATTTGTGAAGATCGGGTTGATCGTGAGTAGATCGGGTAGATCGAGTGTAGATCATGTGGATCTTGAAGTTTGTGTGATTTGTGAGGATCGGGTAGATCGTGGTAGATTGGTACTAGCTAAGATTAGTACTCGACATTTAGCTTAGTGTCGGAAAATAATGTAACCGACGTTGTATGGTTTTCTCCGCTGAGAATGGAGCTTGTTGATTAGTGAAGTAACTCTCGAGTTGCATACTCGGGGAGTGGAGTAGGGTGAAGAGGAGCTTCGTGACCGAACCACTATAAATCGCCGTGTCCGGTTTTGCATTTTCTTTACTCATCTCTTTACTTTTCATTTTTGCATTTATCGCCTTATATTTATATTTGCATTGCATTTATATTTGTGTGGTTAGTTGCTTATATCATGTTGACTATGTTTATGGCATGACATGATTCTTGTGTTTTGTTTGTGTTGTGATCTAGTTGATAATATCTCTAGTTGTTTTAAATATATAATTGAGACTTTCCATATTGCGTCACACTTGATCGGGTGTTTGATACAAAAGATTTAAGTTTTTAAATGGAAACATATTCACCCCCCCCCCCCCCTTTACGGTTTCCACAATTGGTACCAGAGCCATGTCGCTCAAATTTTTAAAATAAATTGTATTCAAAATTGAGTACGATCCATGTATCAAATTTCCCATGAGGTTGGATACAATATGAAAAGTATTTACTTGCTTAATACTTACAAGTTTTGTTGTTAAGTGAACTTTGTCATACTAGCTTGAAGGTTTTCTTAAACAAATAAAAGAAAAGAATTTGTAAGTGTTCATTTATGTCTTTAGAAAGAGTTGTAAAGTCATGCGGTTTTGAAAGTAGCGTTTGGGAAAACTATTTGTCTTACAGTAAAAGTATTTTCATAAATATTTTTCTTAGTCCTAAATATGGAAATGTTAATTAATATATCTTTTATATGTTAGGTATTTAGTTTATTAAGTTTTACATCTTTTTGTTACATCAAATACTTGTTTTGGATGAGAAAATTGGTTTTGTTCAAAATCTGTAAAAACAGGCACGACATCACTAAATATAACGTATGGTACCACTAAATATGGACGGTACCACTAAATTCAACGGTACCTTCGTCTGTTTTTCAGAACTGATAAATTTTTAAAAATTCGTATAAAATCAACCGTAAGTCCGTAGGAGTCGTGCCACCTATTGTTTTAAATGTAATTGAGTCTACTTTCATTTAAAAATACTTTTAAGAAATGATTGTAAAGTAGAATTTACAAGAGTCTTTGATTCGTAACAGATAGTCTTTTCCGGTCATGCTGATTGCGCAAATTTTTGGTCAAATTACAAACAGAAAATCACATGTTGATGTATTTATATTTTCAAAGTGTTGAACTTGATAAAATTTTGAAATGAGGTGGAAAATAATTCATTTTTAAATAAAATCAATCTTAGTATACACTATTATACTTAATACACAAAATGACGATAAGTATTTTTATGTGTTAAGATGATAAGGCGAAAAGTGTACCGCTTTTAGAGGGTCATTTAAGCCCAAATTCGAGATTATTTGATCAATTATTAACCTAAATCGTTCCTTTTGTCATTTTAGGTACTTTGGAGAAGAAATCTGGAAAATGAAGCATTTTGGACGTTTTTGGAGCGAAAAAGTGAAGAAAACGACAAAGTCTCCAAATCATGCTAAAATTAGTATCTGACGGCCTCACGCTTTGCATGTGACGGCGTCACGCTTTGGCAAAAAGATGGATATGAAGTTTACATGAGACGCGCCAGAAAGATTTTTGGGATTAAAGAGTGACGGCGTCACCCTTTGGGACGCCTAGGCCGTCACGTGTAATTTACAAGGTGATGGCCGAGAAAACTTATAACGTGACGACGTCAAGTTTAAACTAGATGGACATCTAGTGTACTTCTGACGCCGTCACGTGTTAATGGAGGCAGGCCATCACGTGTTAACCGTCACAACTTGCGCGCGCGGTAGCTGTTATTGTTTTGGCCATAACTTTTGCATACGAACTCAGATTTAGCGATCCAAAAGCCCACGCGAAGAGGAAGAAGAGATCTACAATTTGGTGAAGAAAGTTTGGTCTTGACACCGTCAAGGTACGGGCTGACGCCGTCAAGACGGGCCGGGCTGAAAAGTGCCTATAAATACAACCTTATAACTTCATTATTTGCAAGCCCCCAACCCTAGGTCCGATTTTAGGGTTAGGGTAGGTGTTTTTACAGCAACTTAGAGGGTTTTAATTATTCCATAAACATCTTCTAATGGTTTGTTTATTAATTCAATCTTATGTTATGTCTTCATTTATGATTATTGTTGATTGCTCTTCATTAATTATGCTTGGCTAATTCACCTTGTGTCTACTTATGATTGTGTGAAACTTGTATATAATTGATTAGATCCTATTGATTTCTTTGTTGATGTTTGTGTCTATCTTCATCAATTAAGGTGTGACAACTACAATAGGTCTAGTTGATTTAGTTTATAATTCTTGGTTCCTATTGTTTCTTGTTTTGATTTAATTTTTATCGATTTTAGGCTTAAGAAAACTGGTAGACTTCCTATTGGTAACTTGCTTGAACGTCTTAAGAAACATGAATCGGATGTGTACTACGATTGATTGGTTGTATTTAATGCATGAGCGACTACTAAGGAGGCCATGTTAGGAGATAGTTGTCTACTCGACATAGGAAGAGGTAGAAGCTTATAGAGTTGGGAAAGATCATACACGGCCCCACGAATGGTATTAAATAATACAACCCATCAATTAAAACAAGGTTAAAATTCAATAGGTAGAATTGGATAGATAGCAAGGAGTAATACATCATAGGTAGACATGCTTCACTTCCCTTGTAGAGCCCTAGTTTACTTTTCTTGCACATTAGTTTAATTGGTAGCTTTTGGGTTAGTTAATTAGCAACTAATTCCACCCCTCCTTCCAAAACCGAGATTTTTACTTGCTTTCCATAAAATATAAAAATACAAAAAGAATCATCCCTCACCTCTAGACCTAGTTAGATTAATTCAATCCTAACGAACACTATTCTTTGAGTTGAACGATCAATCCCCCGGTACTTGCCACTACACTATACTACATCGGTCAGGTACACTGCCTGGTGGGGATTGCAAGCTTCTCAAGATCCCTTGAGAAGTAAAACCTTTTGCAAGGTTGCAAAACCACGCATCAAGTTTTTGGCGCCGCAGCCCGGGGAATAGTTATTGTCTAGGTTGAAATTTCTTTTTATTAGGTCTACTTGCTAGATTCCTTTCTAGTAAGATTTTTTTTTTTTTTTTTATAGGTCTTCTTTAGTCTATCTTATTTCTTTGTTTCCTTTGTTCGTAAACTATCTCGATGGATAACTATAGCATTGATCGTTTGATTCCTGTTATTCGTGTTTTTCGTCGTAGGATTTTCCAACCACCCGTCCCAATCTCTTTAGTGGAAAATGAGAACCTAGCTAACCTCTCTCCTGACCACCACTTTGACAATAATTCTGTGATGGAGGAGTCTGACCATGATAATGACCATAGGGCTAGTCCTTTTTACTATTCAGACTCCGATGAGGACCTAGATGATGGTGATGTAATTAATGAGGATAGGATGGAAGATGAGAAGAACCCTCTTAGGTATGTCGACCCTAGGACAAGGATTGAGATTGACAACTCATTCAATATGCAGTTTCCTTGTAAGATAAAATTTAGGATCTTTGATGCTTACCTTAACTAATCTCTACCAATGAACATAATCTCGCGTACTGAATACAATAAAATTATGGTAAATGAGTTAGAATACAAAGGAGATAATATTGTTACTAAGGCAAAGATATTGCATGTGCTTGTAGGAAGCTTTATTTATTTGGTTGAGTTTATGGTTATGGATAATCTAGGAGAGTTTATCGACAGTAACTTAACCCAAGTTGTATTTGGGAAGCCCTTCAAAAGGTTAACCAAATGCCCCGTGCACACCCTAGATTTAAGGATTTTTCTATTGAGAAATGTAGTAGGTTTCCACCTCTCGATATGCTAAGTGAGAATGATAAAAGGAAAGGGCTTAAATATCCTCATGAAAAGAATAAAAGGTATTATCGCGGATGTTTAGAGCTAAGTGATGACTATAAGAAAGATGAGGCAACAATTAGATGGCTAACACTTGGGTATGTGAGCATGAGTGACACACGGTAGGACATGACCTTGAGTCTAGCTACAAGACTCGTAAATAAAGAAAAGCGCTTCTTGAGAGGCAACCCAAGTTTTATTTGTTTGATTGTTTGTTTGTTTGATTTTATTTGTTTCAGTATGCATACTTTATTTTTATTGTTTGTGGCTCATGTTTCAAAATAAATTGTGAAAATGCTTTACCTTGTTATTTAACTTCGCCTTAACTTCATATAAAGGTATTTCACAGAAGATAAGTGTAAGGGAAATCTAAATTTGTTCCTAAGAACGGAATTGGACATGGACCTGTTTAACTTCGTCTTAACTTCATATAATGGTATTTCGCAAAAGATAAGTGTAAGGGAAATCTAAATTTGTACCTAAGAGCGGAATTGGACATGGACCACGACAATATTAAATGAATGTGCATATTAGTATTTGTGTGAGTCAAATGTCTGTATCGAGTCATAATGAAGTTTTGCAGGATTTACAGGAATTAAGGCGTGAGTTTTTTCAGAAATTCCCCGGAAACTTAACATAAGATTTCTGTCAGAGCACTCTAACGGCGTTAGGGTTATAACCTGACGTCGTCAGGTGTAAAAATCTGAAAAATTTTGCAAGTTTTGTTTTTCTACCGAAGTATTAAAGTTTTTGTTTATTATTTAGTTTTATAAACTCCAGGAAATCTGCAAATATTCATTCCACAAGTATTTTATATATATATATATATATATATATATATATATATATATATATATATATATATATATATATATATACATATTGCCGCCGATTTTACGCGAGGTTTGCCATGATTGTTTTCTCATGTTTAACAGGTTATATTGGACAAGAAGATATTTATATTTCTGGAGGGAAGCTTTCAACATTCATTTTCTTAGAAGAAGATCTAACCATGTTATCACATTATCCACACCGAACGAATCAGGGGAGTATTTTCTTCATTCTTTTACCTTCATTACTTTTACATTCTTTTATTGAACGTTGGGGACAATGTTCAGCCTAAGTGTAAGGGGAGGGTAAATGATGATACCTTAGAGAATACAATTGCACTTGAGTTTGTTTGTTCAATAGTAGGTGTCTAATAAAACTAAGAGAAATACTTGTTAGGGCAATTTTAGCGCCAAATTTAATTTTTTTTACAACATTTAGGAGTGAAGCTTTAGCATTAATGAGTGCCTCATGGATAGGAGTTGTATGACTAGCACAAAAACCGTACCACTCAAAATTTTCCACCCTAAATATGTGAGGTTCGCCCCTAGATTTGTTAGGAAAAGATGCTTATGAGTATACCGGTAGTACTTAGATTCCAGAACTTGCGTTAGTGATGCATCCCGAGACCGCTAGTGAGACTACATTCGTGTAGTTAGGATTTAGTACATGATAAGAGTCATTAGGATAACCCTTGTGTTTAAACCCGTATCATAAATACTTGACCAATGAAGTCATAATTACTTGACTAGTAAAGTCAATTAATTTTTCCCACACCTTTGCGTTGTACTCATTTTTAGTACACGATACCCCTAGTACACCCCTCCGAGCCTATCTTTTTCGTTTCTAACTTTAAGCATTTTACTTAAAGGAATAATTTGTTTACAATCCACCCCAAATGTGCAACCAAATCGCCTTAGCCTTCCTTGTATGCATTCATCTTTAGTGCATTATTGTTACATATTTAAACCTTTAGTTAATTGTCTAATTGATTACATGATTTCTAAGTCGAGTCATATCTTTTACATATTATTTTGGGACGATTGGGACGATTGGGACTCATGGGTAAAGTACTAGTGTTATGGAGTAATAGGGCAGAACATCAATTATTCCCCCCATATGTGCGTTAATATTTAAAAAGTACTCCAAGAGTTTTGATTATCTTAATTCGAGTCATTAAAATAGTTGATTGTAAAGTATGTAAAAGTTCAAGTGTAAGGGGAATGCAAATTCCCTATGATGTACTATTTTGGATGGTAGGGCAAGAGTGTATGCATAAAAAAAAAATAAAAAAAAAATAAAAATCAAGAAAAAGAGAAAAAATAGAAAAGAAAGAGAAGAAAAACATACGGACTACCATCCCGTTTCCTTTTATGTTTATTTTATGTTTTGTTAGTTTTTGATTAGCTTAAGTCGAGTCAAGTCTTGGCTTAGCAACGCCACATTGTACATGTAATTGACCAAGATGATTAACTCGCCACCAGTAAAGATTGCTTTCACTAGTACAAAAAGTTCTATTGGTCACGCATGGCCGATTTTAAAATGTCACACTGTAACATTTATACGTGACTAAATGTACCAGAATAAAATAAACAGCCACACTTGATCCGACTTGTGTGACTATTTCGGAATTCTATTGTCACACATTTGAATATTATGTGACTAGAGGTAACTAGAAATTTTTTTTTGCATTATTTAGTCACTTATAATTTGGTACGTGTGATAGATACAAATGAGTTTGAGACATTAGTTACACTATATATATACGTATGTGACAAATATATGTCACACAATTGAACAGTTTGACCAAAATCCATATATGGTCACATGAAGTAATTGTGTATGTGTCTAAATTATAGTCAAGTTTGTCACACATTATTTAAACGTGACTGCTAATCTTTGCTGAATATTTAGCCACATATGAATGTTAAATGTGTGACAACTGAAAAGTAAGTTTGAAGCGTTAGTCACGATATGCATTTAAAAGTGAAAAAAATATGTCACACACTTGAAGAGTGTGACCAAATGTCATATATGGTCACACTAAACCATAAACATACATGATTAAGTGTAACCAAAATTTGATACATATGGTCACGTAAGTTAATATGCGTGTCTAAAGTCTAGTGTGTGTTTGCTTGCCACAACCTAATGTGTATAGTCACATTTAATTGTAGCACGATCATGTGACTATAGGCTTTACAATAGTCACACCATATCACAAGTGTGTATCTAAATCATGATTATGGCCACGTTATAAGGGTATTATATGTGACCAATATATTCAAAATAGTCACATTCTGAATTTCATGTGACTATTATTTATAGCAAAATGTGAACTCAGTTATCATTAACCTTGATATTAGTCACATTGAGTTACACAAACAACAGAGTTGTAATAGCAGTAGTAACTATTGTAATAGCAGTAGTAACTATTGTAATAGCAGTAGTAACTTTTGTACAAATAACAAAGTTGTAATCTCACAAAAGGTGAATTATATAGTACTTACCAAAAGGTTTTTTACAACATAATGAAAACAGAGAAGCTAAAGTACGTACCCATGCTACCTCCAAACACCTAATTATCAGCTTGTTTTATTCACATCATACAACGCTCTCTTATACTGAGCATGAATTCTTTCAATGAGATCTTTAACTACCTCTCTACGTTCTTCACATATGATCTTTGTAGATGTCATCACAGCAAGTAAACTAGCAGGCAAAGGATATTCTTTTTCTGCAAACATAAAAACATCAATTCCACCTTGTGCTGATAAGTGATGTACATTGCAGCTATCATAAAACTTCCATGAAGTCGAGAAATGATGGCATGGGAAGTTCCAATAGATATCAGCTGGATCAGGTTTATATAACCTATGTAATTCAACCCACAAATCTTGCTCTTTTGCATCTAGCTTCTTGACTGTTTTGATTCTTTCTTGAACTAACTCCCATAATCTGTCTAAGTCTACTCTGTCAATTGTTCTTATCAAATCCTCAAACCTTTTGTACACTGCTGATCCTCCACCAACCCTGATTATCTTCCAAGCCTTTCCAAATTTATCTCGGTAAATCTCCCAGTCCATGATTGGATGTCTAGCTTGAATAGGATCAACATATAATGTTGCAGGAACAATCACCATCATCTGATCATGAGAAGAGATGTCTTATTTTCTTTGTGAATCATTCTTCTTCTCAGCAGGTTTGTCTTCAATGATCTTTTGTTTCTTTGATGGTGTTTCTTTTGTACCCATGGGGATAAAGTTTTCAACATATTTCTTGATTCGGTAGTATAGACGTTCAATTTGTTCATATGTCATTCCCCTGAGGTTAGAAGCTTTATACTCACCTTGATGCTATATGTATATCTTCATTTCACTGATGAGTTGAGACCTTGTGGGATTTCTTTTCCTCTTCTGACTTTGACGTTGATTCATTGACTTAATTAGGTCCTTCAAAACTAATTCTTCATATCTTTCCTTTATCAAATCAACAAGTCTTTGTACTTTGTCTTCCCCATTTTCAGTCTCATCTGTGTAAAGTTATTTAATTCTAGCCTGTAGAACTTCATCCGCATCAATAAAAGCTTGCATTTGCTCTCCATGAGCTCTTTTTTCTCCTCTTCTTCATGTCTGAATTTTACTTGCTCATCTGTTTCAAATTCAGACACTTTATCTCTCCTCTTCTCATCCATAAAGTTAGTTATTTCAGCTTCATCAACTCTCTTTGCAACCTCTTCATGTGTAGCAACTTCAGCAGTAGAAACTTGATTTGTTGTAGCAGCAGAAACATCTTGTTATACCACCTTAGCCATTTCTTCAACATTACTAGTAGCAGCAGTTTCTCCCAAACTAGTATTAGTTTCCACTACCTGCTCTTTATTTACATCTTCCAGAACCGCCTCATAACCCCCCTTGTCAGCAACTAAATAATTTTCATCCACATTATCATCACTATCAATCCCAACATCCATATCCACATGCATATCAGCACAAGCACCTTCAGCATTTGTTGTTTCCTCCCCTGAGACTCTGCTTTCATTCCTCACCTTTTTGGGAGCATCCTCCAAACTAGTAGCCTTAGAAGAACTCACCCTGTGTGTTGTACCCACCTTCTTCAACCTTCTGAACTGAGCTTTTCTTGACCTCTTTCGACCTTCCAAATATCGAACACTCAGCTTCAACCTTTTGATCTTTGCACCATTTTTTGTTAAGCGCTTTTGGAGGCCAGGAACATCCTCTTCTAAATGGGTACAACAGGCCTTCAAATCCTGTATAAGTTTCATTCTATTCTCACCAGTATCCATCAATTCATGTGTTTCAGAACTACCCTCATCACTTCTGGATGTGTTACCTTCCCTGAGAGGTGAATCAACGGGTGTATACTCACTCTCATGTATGTTACCACTGGCCTGCTCCACACCCATGACATCCTCACCCTTTTTTGTGGAAGGTTCACCATATATGGAAAAAGCGGTGTAACATTTCCTGAAAAATCCTTGCCATTATTTTTCAGATTTGAAAATACTTTCTTTTGTAGTGAGGGGGCATCATAAGTTCCTTTATGTCTTTTAAAGGTAGTCAACTGTTTTTGAATAATAAGTTGCAAAAACCTTGGATATAATAAAGAAGTACCATCATCAGCCAAGGTCTTGATCATACCCTCCAAAGTCATTTTTGAAAAATTGAAAGGTTTTCCTTTAGCAAGGCATATCTCTGCTGATGCCATGGTGGTACCAAACTCATTCCAACCTGTTGTTTTAGGACTCAAACAATGTAAGAGCGTATGAATCAAGAATTTCCACTGAGATGAGAAGAGACCTTTGTAAAATTTTAATTTATTATTCTTCTTCTCATACCCCATTTTTTTCAAACCTTTGAAAATGGCGGCATTTTCAAGACACATAATCACTTCATTATCTGGTAGGTTAAGAGTTTCCCTAATAGATGACTCAGTTATGAGTATATCTTGGCCATCTACCCTAGCCTTAATCTATTTTCCTTCATTAAAAGTTATAACCTTAGTAGTAGCCCAAAACTACTTAATAAAAGAAATGCATATAGAAGGATTCGCAGTTAATGCATACCTAATAGGGGTAGCATTCAAGAAATCGATTATCTATGTGAATCCTTCAGAACCATCTGGTTTCTTCAAAAAAGCGACCATGTTGTGTCTGTCAGCAAATGTGCATTTTGATTCAATTGGCAACACCATCTTGAATTAGGGTTTTGTGATTTGGGGATTTGGAAAATGATTGATAAAAGATGTTAGTGTTTGTGATTATAGAGAAATTATGTGTGCGTGAAACTGAATTATCGATTTAATTGGGGATTTAAACCGTTAAGTGTAAATGTTACCAATCCACCCCTGCACTCTCAGTTCTAGTAGTACAAACCCAGCTGAAATAACGTTTTCTTAGCAGCATATTTTTTTTAGTGCAAAGGGTGAATCATTATATTAATATCAACAAGTAATGAGAAAATTGAGCAATGACAAAAGTACGGGAATTAAGATTAAATATTTTCCATTAAAACTTGAAATAAAAAATTACAAAATAATGTACAACACCAGCTGCTGTAACGTTTTCTTAGCAGCAGAATCTTTTTATACTGCAAAGGGTGAATCATTATACTAATATCAACAAGTAATGAGAAAATTTAGCAATGACAAAAATACTGGAATTAAGATTAAATATTTTCCATTAAAACTTGAAATGAAAAATTACAAAATACTGGAAATAAAAGTTACACATTCTAAAAATCTACTAATCTAATTTTGGAGATTTCTCTGGGTCAAATGCCACATGTGCATCTTCGTAATCCAACCCATCAAACTCCACATCAGACAAATCATCATCATCCAATGTCTTGTACGCCTTAGGAAGTTGTTTGAGAGATAGTTTTTTTGTTGCTTTACACTCCTTTTCATCCTCATCATGTTGTTTGATAGATTGTGTTTTTCCTGCTTTCTTTCTTTCAGCAGCCCACCAATTGTACCACGCATTTCCCTCCAATTTAAATTTTTTTACACTTTTTGCCGCTTACTTTTTTGAAGCAGACCTGCTTGAACCTTCTCCTTCAACCCATTGTGCTGATCTCTTGTTGTTTGCAGACATTGTTTATGAATACTTCCTGCAGGTTTTTGTTTAGAGATTTGATAAACTAGGCTTTGTGATTTGAGATACACATAGAAACGAGTATAAAAAGGGGATATGGGAAAACCAAAATACCTATGTTTAATGCAGGAAAGGATTGATGTTTCCCACAGGTGGCTTGAACCTTTTCAACAACTTCAGGCCAATCATGATCCATTGGGACGAGCGTTTGTCAAGGATCAATTCTTATGACTCTTGACAGAACTATATACATATTAGTCGCCAACAAAGACTAGCCACTATGGAACATGATTGACCTGAAGAAATGATGAGGCGAAAAATGAACCACTTTTAGGGGGTCATTTAAGCCCGGAATTGAATTTATTTGATCAAATATTGCCCTAAATCATTCCTTTTGTGATTTTAGGTACTTTGGGAGAGAAATCTGGAAAAGGAAGCAATTCGGACATTTTTGGAGCATAAAAGTGAAGAAAACGCCAAAGTCTTAATTTTCCTTGCTGGGAACAGTAGGTGACGGCGTCAAGAGCAACATCCTGACGGCGTCAAGAGTAAATTGCATGACGGCCCAGTACAAACGTTAAGGCGTCACAAGTAGAGCGTCAAGAGTAAAAGACGTGACGGCCTGGAAGACCCTAACACATGACGGCGTCAGATGTAGATCAAGGCAGTCCGAGAAGTATTTTGGCGGCGAGATACGGCGTCACCTATTTGGTCTTGACGCCGCCAGCCTCAATTTCCTATATATAGTTTTCTAATTTTCATTCATAAAAAGAGAGAAGTTTTGGAGAAACCCTAAGGCCGAACCTATTACGAATTTTTACAGGTTTTTTAGCCCTTGAACCCTTTCATGTGTAATTGAGATAAGTGTTCTTCTAATTCAATCAATATGTCTATGTGTTGGTTGTCTATATCTTGTTCTTGTCTTAATTCCATCATGCTAGGCTAGATCTATCTTGTGTTTGCTTAGATCTAATGAAACCTAGATGTTAATTATGTGTTGATTACTTGTTTATGGTTGTATTGGATGAATGATTTCGATGTTAGGCTTAAGAAAACTGGCAGATCTCCAAATGGTAACATGCTTGAACGTCTTAGGAAACATGAACTGACGTGCACTAGGTTTTATTGGTTGTATTTAATGCATGAGTAAATTCTAATGATCCCATGTTAGGAGCTTCTTAGCCGGCTCGACATAGGAGTGAAGTAGGCACTCATAGGATTGGGGAATTAAGTGCGCCACCCCATGAATGATATTAAGGAATACAATCCGTCATCCACACAACTATAACAAGTAATTAACGTGTAAAAGATATCTAGGGAGTAGTGAAATCTAAGTAAACACAATTTCTCCACTTATTGCTCACAACCTTAGTTTAATTTAGTTTATTTTCATTTCTAGTATTTTATTTTGATTGCATCTTTAGTATTGGGTTAGTTGACTAGCAACTAATTCCGCCCAAATCCTGAAAATCCGAGATATTTACTTGCTTTCTAAAAAAATATAAAAATACAAAAATAATCATCCCTCATCTCTAGAACTAGTATTTAGGTTTTCTAATCCTAGCGACACTATTCCTAGCTGAATGATCAATCCCCCGATACTTGTCACTATACTATACTACAACGATCAGGTACACTGCCTGGTGGGGGTTGTAAGCTTCTCAAGATCCCTCGAGAGGTAAAGCCTGGTGCAATCCCTACGCATCAAGTTTTTGGCGCCGCAGCCCGGGGAATAGTTATTGTCTAGGTTAGAATCTCTTTTTATTAGGTCTACTTGCTAGATTCCTTTCTAGCAAGATTTTATTTTTATTTTTAGGTTTTCTTTAGTCTATCTTATTTCTTTGTGTTTTTGTTCGTAACTCTTCACCACCCGACATCATGGACGATGGGAACATCTTTGAACCCGTCATCCCACCACAACAAAACCCACCACTAGAACCTCTTCGGCCCCGAACCTTAGGAGAGTATTCCCAACCTAGCCACCAAGGCTACCGAAACACCATTGAGCTCACCGGAGCCAATGTGACCCCCTTGCGATCCGACACCATCCGGTTGGTGCAAAGCGGATGTGCATTCCATGGACTTCGTTCCGAAGATCCAAACCAACATCTTAAGGACTTTCTTAAAATCGTAGACTCCATAAACCTAGATGTTGAAACTAGAGAGACAACCCGATTACGCCTATTATAATTCTCTCTATGAGATCAAGCTAGTCAATGGCTTGAGCGTTTACCCGAGGGATCCATCACCACATGGGATAATCTCACCAATCGATTCCTTACTCAATTCTTCCCACCGGGGAAGAGTGCAATGCTTAGAAATGACATTTTGATGTTTGAACAACATCAGGGTGAAACTTTCTACGAAGCATGGGCGCGTTTTAAGGATCTCCTCCATAAGGTCCCTCATCATGGTATAAACCTTTGGTTATTAGTCCAGATTTTCTATGACCATGTTGACTATCACACTAAACGCACAATCGATAGGGCCGCGGGAGGTAAACTGCGTGATAAGAACGCCGAGGAGTCCTGGGCAATTATTAAGGAGCTCGCCGCCGATAATCAAGAGATGTGGGAGTTTAATCATACAATAAAAGCGGCCATCAATGCAATCTCAACATCTGGAGGAACCACCGAAATCCCCGATGAACTCCTATGCAAACTCGAGGCAAAAGTTGACTATTTTGAGGAAAGGCAAAGGAGACCTTTAAGTCCTAGATGGGCTACTGTCAATTCTGTCTCGAAACCAACTTCAACACCATTATCTGAGTCACCCTCTAGAGAAAATGTCGAGACTTTTAAAAACTATACCCCACCTCATTCCCCTCCCGAGGAGCTTAGCTCGGAGTTTGAAGCTAGGATGAGAGAATATATGGCAACTCACTCAGATCGGCTTGCTAGATTCGAGGAAGCAGTTTATAAACAAAAAGAGGAGATGCAAGAGAAAATGAATGAGATGATGAGTCTATTAGAGGAGTATGCCAACCAGAGAACCCCTGAAAGAATGCTACTAAGGAAAGAAAGCGTCACCCCCACTACCCAATTTGTTAATTCCATCACAATTGTCCACAAGGATGATGAGAAGGTAGAAGCCTTTACTAAACAGACCTTAGATAAGCCACCAAAATCCCAGCCCTTGAGTCACTACCTGAAACATGATATAAACGAAAACACCATAACAAATTGGATTAAGGGTGACGGGCGTAACCAACCTTCCAAACAGGGTTCTGAGAAAGAGGAAAAGGTAAAAGATGAGTATGATACGTTACCTGGGGGATCAATATTCGAGAGGCTATTGGTACAAAAAGTGGCTACTAAGCAGATTGCGTGTGGGAACTTTGAGATACGAACTAGCATCGGGGATTTGAAATATCTTAGTGCTTTCGCTGACCAAGGATCAGAGGTAAAACTTATGCCCCTAACTATTTACATTCAACTAACATCAAAAATGCCAACCCCTACTCGTGTTAGGTTGTCCCTCGCTGGACACTCGTACGTATACCCCCTGGGAATCGCAGAAGATGTATTAGTTAATGTCGCAGGATTCATGTACCCCGTTGATTTTATGATCATCGATGATAAGGGAGATGGATGCATGCCAATAATCCTTGGGGCACCATTTCTCGCCACCGCTAGGGCTGTCATTAAGTATGAAGGCAGGAAAATTGAGCTTAAATCTGGAAAAAGAAAGATTAGCTTCCCCATGACTCCGTGAAGTGGGCATGAGAATTTGAGTTGGATAAAGCTCAAAAACAACATTGACACGACACCCATTCGTGTTCAGAATAAAATTCTTGCATGGGAGGCAAGAATCAAAAGCTATAAGGAGGCTAAATATGAAAGAAGCAAAAGCAATAAGGTTCAGGTTGATTTCGAACATACTCAACCGACAGAAAATCATGTACCATTTGAGGAAGGGAACTTGGTACTCTTGAGACACTTGGAAACAACAATACCACCCGATAAACCAAGTCCTTGGTGGTATGGGCCTTTCACACTCGAGAGCATGAACCAAGATGGGATGGCTAACCTGAGAAGTGAAGTAGGTGGAGAGGTGATTGCAAGTATCGACAAGTTAAGGCACTACCACCATAATAGTAATGATCACAACTACATGGGGTACATCATTTCAAGGGATGAGGTCACGTAGTAACCCATGACCTTGAGTCTAGCTACAAGACTCGTTAATAAAGAAAAGCGCTTCTTGGGAGGCAACCCATGCTTTGTGTGATTTTATTATGTTTGTTTGTTATTTGCTTCCGTATGCATGCTTTATTTTTATTGTTGGTAGATCATGTTTCTAAACTAAATAGTGGAAATACTTTACTTTGTTGTTTTGGCCTAGTCATAACTCCACCTAAAAGTATTTTTGCAAAAGATAAGTGTAAGGGGAAACCCCAAATATGTTTTTAAGAAACAAACCGATCACGATTCTCCACGATATTAAATGAACATGTATATTCGTATTTGTTAGAGTCAAATGCTTGTATTGAGTCATAATGAAGTTTTGCAGGATTTTCCAGGAAGTAGGACCAAGTTTTTCCAGAAATTTTCTGGAAACTTAACATAAGAATTTCTGCAGGCCACTTCTGACGGCGTCACGAGTTAACTCTTGACGGCGTCACGTGTAAAAATCTGGAAATTTTACCGGTTTTGTTTTTCTAACGGAGTCTTACGGTTTTTGTTGAATTATTAAGTTTTATAATCTACAGTAAATCTGCAAACTTCATTCCACAAGCATTATATCTTACTTTGTTTTCTAGGATTTAGTAACTTATATAGATTGCCGCCGATATTATGCAAGGTTGCTTTGTTTGTTTTCTCAGGATTTACAGGTTATGTATGACAAGAAGATGATTATTATTCTGGAAGAGAAGCTTTGATTGTTCATTTTCTTGGAGGAAGATTTAACCTGGCCACCTTATTATCCATACCGAGTGAATCAAGGGAGTATTTGATTTCATTCTTTTTACTTTTTCACTTTTACATTCTTTACTTGAACATTGGGGACAATGTTCATCTTAAGTGTAAGGGGATGGTAAAATGATGATACCTTACATGTACACTTTCGCTTGAGTTTGTTTTGTTTAATGGTAGATGTGTAATAAAACTATGAGAAATACTTGTTAGTGCAATTTTAGCGCCAAATTTAAAATTTTTTACAACATTTAGGAGTGAAACTTTAGCCATAGCAAGCGTCTCATGGATAGGAGATTGTATGACTAGCACATAACCGTACTATTCAGAAAAATTTTCCACCCAAATATGTGAGGTTCGCCTTTAGATTTGATAGGAAAAGCATTTACTATTAGTGCTTATGAGTGTACCGGTAGCATTTAGATTCTAGAACTTGCGTTAGTGATGCATCCCAAGACTGCTAGTGAGAGTACATTCGTGTAGTAGGATTTACTACATAATAAGAGGCATTAGGATCACCCTTGTGTTAAACCCGTATCATAATTACTTGACCATTTAAGTCATATTACTTGGCTAGTTAAGTCAATTAATTTTTCCCACACCCTTAGCGTTGTTCTCAATTTTAGTACACGAAACCCCTAGTACACCCCTCCGAGCCTATCTTTTCGTTTCTAACTTTAAGCATTTTACTTAAAGGAAGAATTTGTTACACCCCACTTAAATGTACAACCAAATCGCCTTAGCCTTCCGTGTATGCACTCATTTTTAGTCCATTATTGTTATTTGTTAAACCCTAAGTTAACTATCTAATTGATTACATGGTTGCTAAGTCGAGTCATATCCTTGTACATATTGTTTTGGGACGATTGGGACTCATGGGTAAAGTACTTATTTTATGGAGTAATGGGGAAGAAAATAATTTATTACCCCCATATGTACGTTAATCTTAAAAGTACTCCAAGTGTTTTGATTTTCTTAATTCGAGTCATTAGAATAGTTGATTGTAAAGTATGTAAAAATTCAAGTGTAAGGGGAATGTTCATCACCTATGATGTATTATTTTGGATGGTAGAGTAAGAGTGTATGCAAAAAAAAAAAAAAAAAAAAAAAAAAAAAAAAAAAAAATCGAAAAAAACCAAGAAAAAGAAAAAAAAAATAGAAAAAGAAAAGAGAAAAAAACATACGGACTACCATCCCTTTTCATTATATGTTCATTTTATGTTTTTGTTATTTTTCATTTATTAGCTTAAGTCGAGTCTAGTCTTGGCTTAGCAACGCCATTTTGTACATGTAATTAACCAAGATTGTTAACTCGCCACCATTAAAAACTTCCTTTATCCAACAAAACCGTGTATTTCATATCCCTACACCTAACGTTACAACCCTTTAAAAGACCTATTTGATAGTTTATCCTAGGTGCTTACGCCATGTGGTGGAGGTTTGATCCTTTTCCAAGCCTATGGTAATCTATTTTGCTATGACAGGTAGCGAGAGATATCTTCCGTTTCCATATTGTAATTTGTACTTTATTACACCCGAGAGATGTGAGTATCTAAACACTATTTGTGAGGTGCTTGTGTATGACCTCCGTGCTTGTCTATTGGTCTTTAGTGGAACGATTATTTGTTGTAATTACTTTTATATTAGTGTTAAATGACCCCTAACTTGTATTTTGATTAGAATAAAAGTGCATTTGCTTGAGGACAAGCAAATCTCAAGTGTAAGGGTATATGATGAGGCGAAAAATGAACCACTTTTAGGGGGTCATTTAAGCCCGGAATTGAATTTATTTAATCAAATATTGCCCTAAATCGTTCCTTTTGTGATTTTAGGTACTTTGGGAGAGAAATCTGGAGAAGGAAGCAATTCGGACGTTTTTTGAGCATAAAAGTGAAGAAAACGCCAAAGTCTTAATTTTCCTTGCTGGGAACAGTAGCTGACGGCGTCAAGAGCAACATCCTGACGGCGTCAAGAGTAAATTGCATGACGGCCCAGTACAAACGTGAAGGCATCACAAGTAGAGCGTCAAGAGTAAAAGACGTGACGGCCTGGAAGACCCTAACACATGACGGCGTCAGATGTAGATCAAGGCAGTCCGAGAAGTATTTTGGCGGCGAGATGACGGCGTCACCTATTTGGTCTTGACGCCGTTAGCCTCAATTTCCTATATATAGTTTTCTAATTTTCATTCATAAAAAGAGAGAAGTTTTGGAGAAACCCTAAGGCCGAACCTATTACGAATTTTACAGGTTTTTCCGCCCTTGAACCCTTTCATGTGTAATTGAGATAAGTGTTATTCTAATTCAATCAATATGTCTATGTGTTGGTTGTCTATATCTTGTTCTTGTCTTAATTCTGTCATGCTAGGCTAGATCTATCTTGTGTTTGCTTAGATCTAATGAAACCTAGATGTTAATTATGTGTTGATTACTTGTTTATGGTTGTATTGGATGAATGATTTCGATGTTAGGCTTAAGGAAACTGGCAGATCTCCAAATGGTAACATGCTTGAACGTCTTAGGAAACATGAACTGACGTGCACTAGGTTTTATTGGTTGTATTTAATGCATGAGTAAATTCTAATGATCCCATGTTAGGAGCTTCTTAGCCGGCTCGACATAGGAGTGAAGTAGGCACTCATAGGATTGGGGAATTAAGTGCGCCACCCCATGAATGGTATTAAGGAATACAATCCGTCATCCACGCAACTATAACAAGTAATTAACGTGTAAAAGATATATAGGGAGTAGTGAAATCTAAGTAAACACAATTTCTCCACTTATTGCTCACAACCTTAGTTTAATTTAGTTTATTTTCATTTCTAGTATTTTATTTTGATTGCATCTTTAGTATTGGGTTAGTTGACTAGCAACTAATTCCGCCCAAATCCTTAAAACCCGAGATATTTACTTGCTTTCTAAAAAAAATATAAAAATACAAAAATAATCATCCCTCATCTCTAGAACTAGTATTTAGGTTTTCTAATCCTAGCGACACTATTCCTAGCTGAACGATCAATCCCCCGGTACTTGTCACTATACTATACTACAATGATCAAGTACACTGCCTGGTGGGGGTTGTAAGCTTCTAAAGATCCCTTGAGAGGTAAAGCCTGGTGCAATCCCTACGCATCAAGAAATCTGCAAAACTTCATGATTGACCTGATCCAAAAATCCCTTTGGAAAGTAGTTTGAACATACGTAACCCGTCTAAGTTCCCGCTACTGCTCGCTTTGTCGTTTCAACTCCCTTTGAGCAATGGACTGCACCAGCCGCTGGTGCGTGGGGATCGCACCAGGCTTTACCTCTCGAGGGATCTCGAGAAGCTTACAACCCCCACCAGGCAGTGTACCTGATCGATGTAGTATAGTATAATGACAAGTACCGGGGGACTGATCGTTCAGCCAGGAATAATGTCGCTAGGATTAGAAACATAAAGACTAGGTCTAGAGATGAGGGATGATTCTTTTTTGTATTTTTTATATTTTATGAAAGAAATTAAAAATCTCGGGTTTGAAGGAGTTAGGCGGAATTAGTTGCTAGTCAAGTAACCCAATACTAAAGATGCAATCAAAATAAAATACTAAAAATAAAAACAAACTAATTTATACTGAAGTTGTGAGCAATATGTGGGAGAATTGTGTTTACTTAGATTTCACTACTCCCTAGATATCTTTTACATGTTAATTACTTGTTATAGTTGCGTGGATAACAGATTGTATTCCTTAATACCATTCATGGGGTGGCGTACTTACTTCCCCAATCCTATGAGCGCCTACTTCACTCCTATGGCTAAGAAGCTCCTAACATGGGATCACTAGAATTTGCTCATGCATTAAATACAACCAATAAAACCTAGTACACATCGGTTCATGTTTCCTAAGACGTTCAAGCATGTTACACAATGGAGATCTGCTAGTTTTCTTAAGCCTAACATTGAAATAATTCATCCAATACAACCATAAACAAGTAATCAACACATAATCAACATCTAGGTTTCATTACATCTAAGCAAACACAAGATAGATCTAGCCTAGCATGTTAAAATCAAGACAAGCATAAGATATATTCAAACAACACATAGACATATTGATTGAATTGAAAGAAGACTTATTTCAATTGAACATGAAAGGATTCAAGGGGTGAAAACCCTTGAAAGTACTGTAAAATATGACCTAGGGTTTACAAAGTTCGGCCCTAGTGTTCTCCACACAAGTTCCTCTTTTAATGAATGAAAAATAGAAAACTATATATAGATTTTGATAGGTGATGGCGTCAAGAACAAAAGTCTGACGCCGTCATCTCGCCGCCAAATAGTTTCTCGGACTGCCGAGATCTAGGTCTGACGCCGTCATGTGTATCCCTTATGCAAGCCGTCACCATATTAACTCTTGACGTCCTTGTTGTGATGCCTTCAGGTTTTCACCGGGTCGTCACGGATTTTACTCTTAACGCCATCATGATCTCCTTCTTGACGCCGTCAGGTACTGTTCTCAGCATGGAAAATTAAGTCTTTGCCGTTTTCTTCACTTTTATGCTCCAAAAACGTCTGAATTGCTTCCTTTTCCAGAATTCACTCCCAAAGTACCTAAAATCACAAAGGAACGATTTAGGGCAATATTTGATCAAATCAATTCAATTCCGGGCTTAAATGACCCCCCAAAAAGTGGTTCATTTTTCGCCTCATCAGCCGCATTGCTAGATTGTTGAAAAAACAAAGCAAACAGTATGGGAACTTAGAATGGAAAGGTATGTTGAAATTCCAGACTCAAAGTAATACAAACAATCTACAAATGTTGAGTAAAGAATAGAGTATAAGTGATGCGTAGGGATTGCACCAGGCTTTACCTCTCGAGGGATCTCGAGAAGCTTACAACCCCCACCAGGCAGTGTACCTGATCGATGTAGTATAGTATAATGACAACTACCGGGGGATTGATCGTTCAGCTAGGAATAATGCTGTCACAACTCACCATTTCAGGTCATTTCCCGAACTTTGGAAAAACACTATTCATCAAACACTATTCATCAAAACACTATTCATCAGTTTACTATTCATCATTTTTTGTGTCAGTTTGACATTCCGAGAAGCATTCAGAAATTTTACTATTCACTAAACACTATTCATTTCCAGAAAAGATTTCATCATTCACGTGCATTACACATTTCATCGTAAATTTAGTTTACGGGTATTCAAATTCGCGTAACCGTATTGGTTCAGGTGCGAATTCATGCATTATCAGTAATGACATTTCATACGGACTGGAGATAGTCTGCATATCATTAGTAGGTCATTTACATGTTATACCACTCTTAGGATTTTCAAATTTGTATATATTTGATACATTTAACGTTTTCTTATAATTATTCATAATAAACGTTAACACACGGTTTATACACAACAAATATATCTAAATATTCCCACAATGGTCCCGACATATTTTTATATCCATTTTATCATCATAAAAGTTATAACATTCAATTACCCAGTATTTTGGAAATTTATTTATTTATAACGTAAGCTTATGAATATTACGACGGTTTTCGTGAAAACTAAACAATAATCACCCGATCACTCAGTAATTGTACCCAACATAATTTTAACATTTTTATGACTTTATTAAGTCCCAGTCAACTTTTTTAATATTTATTTCTAGCAAACCCGGTACCCGATTATAACTAATACTTACACATAACTACAACTAATAATACATTACATTTCCTAAGTGATCAAAACCGACTTTGCTACTCTTTTATACATTGAAAACCGGCCATGAGCACACCCTAAACCACTTGACTTTTATTTTCTAACTTCATGCATACATGTGCTCATATTATACAATATAACTTATAACTAGTATTTACAAAAACCACTAAAACATAACTTACACTTTTCCAAGAATCATAAACTCATTTTTTCTCATCTCTTTCACCCCAAAACCCAAAACCCACGAATTTCCCCAAGATCCATGATCAATCCATTATTTTTCAAAGTATAAAGCATCAAAGTTGTTCATTTCATCATCCTAATCAAGAATCATAACCCAAAAACACAAGTAATCCAAGGTTTCTCATCATCTCATCACCTATTATTTCAAAGTGAGTATTCAAAATTATTTTCATGTTTTCATCTAATTAACATATGTATCTTATGGTATTCATGCTTAATTTCATGCACAAACTAGTTATACCACTTTATTTTTGTATACTTTTTGAACATACAAACCCTAGATTGTGATTTAGGTGTTCCCTTGTTAAATTAACTTGATTACTAGTCATTAGGAACCCATGGAACCCTAAGAAGGTGTATGGTAAGATTAGTATAGTTTTGTGAAGTTTGCAAGAGATTTGGTTGAAGTAGAAACTAGTTTTGAACCTTGGAAATGGATTTCTAACAAGTTTATAAACATGCTGTCCCATTTTGTAAAATTCTGGAAAATCAGTAAATACAAAGTAAACTTTGGCAAAATTTTTAGAAAATACTTTCAAAAACGAATCCGTAGGCGAAAAAACGGATTAAAAAGAGTTTATAACGAAGAAGTTATGATTTTTGCAAGTTTATTGACGAAAACTATTTTCCGGAAAAATACATGCTGATGGACGTTTTTCGTCGGACAAAAAGAGACTTTAGACGTAACCCGGAGGGGTCAAGCTTTCCAAAATATATTACTACATGTTAAGACGTAACCATGGATATAAAGAACAAGTAAAACGGGCTTATAACGATAAAGATATTCACGTTTCAATATCGGCAAAAATCCTCTATAATTGGCAGCTTTTAGAAATAATAATAACACTACGTACTAAATTCTAGATTTTCTAGAAATATTAACCAAGTACCCAATTTCATAACTAATGATGTATTAGTGATTACAAGTATATTTTCATTACTACAAGGCGTTATTTCAAGGATTTCAAACCGAGGATTTCAACACAAACATTGGTACATACGATATATATATAAGTATATATATTGCAATTAGTTTTATTTTTCTAATAGCCATATTTTTCCTAAGTCTTGGAATATATATTTTTGATAACAACAAGTATTTTCCAAAGAGTAGAGTGGTATAGGAACATGTGCATGGACATTCATAACATCATTTGGTGATCTAAAGTAGATCGTTCATCATTCATATTAGGTTGCGGCTAGTGTGCGCGCCTTGTTTTTCAGCTCATTACATGTTCATGGTACCATCATATTGGGTTGCGGCAGCTAATTGTTCATTGTTGTTCATTTCACTTCATCACAGTTTCATCAGTTAAGGTGAGTTTTCATAGCCTCGTTTTCAATTCAACATTTTTGATTGTTTTCAAATCCCACGGGGGGAAATACATTGCATCAATCATTTTAGTACGAGCCCAAGTATTCAAACATATGTACATTGCTTAAGTTTCCTTACCAATCAGTTAAAGTCCCCTATTTATTATCATGGACCGTTAATTTGTCGGTAAGCGAGAGTGAGTGGATAGATCTATCGAGGGTGACGCCTCCATCCGTGGTAGTGATTACCAACCGTAAGCGGATGCATTTCATGTCTTTTACAGTTACGAGTGTTCTGTTAAAACATTCGGGAGGGGCATACATCAGTCATAGCTTCGGGGTCATGAGCTTAAGGTCTATTGTATAATTTTCATGAGATTTTTATCTTGCACTTTTACTTGTGGTGGCCGTACATCATTACATTTTACAAACCTATGGAATTCACCAACATTCGTGTTGACGTTTTAGCAATGTATTTCAGGTTATTAAGGTAGCTCATGTGACATGCATTTGGACCTTCATGGAGTCGCGGAGTCGACGCGTCTCATCATTATTTCATGCACTTATGTAAACGTTTGATCTAATATGACTTGTTTTTCATAAACATGCAACACATTTTGGGGACCTCATTTTGTAAACTCTGGATTATTTCAATGATCAAATGCAGTATTTTCCAAACGACACTTTAGGTCGTTCAATGTAACTGTAACTGTGGTGCTATGACAGACACCCCCAGGTATTCCATTCCGCTGCAAGTCAGGTAAATTGGGGGTGTGAAAGATTGGCATCAGAGCTAAGGTTATAGCGAACTAGGATGTATCTTGGACCCTAGACTATAACCGCATCATCATAGCATCTCATCATTTCATCATAAGTGCATAATCATGATACATGTTGTTTCATGCATACCCTGTGCGAGTTATTTATACTCATATTCGTATATATATATATATATCATTTTATTGACCTGGTTCACAAGTGACATGTCTTCAGATACTCACCCTGACATCCTTTTATCGGATTCCGACATTGAAGATGCCTTGTCATCTTCCACTACCATTATACCACCAGTTGCACTTACACCACCATTACCACTATTGATTTTTCATAGGAACAGGGTTTTTCCTATCATTCAGCCCATACATAGAATGCCTTTTGGTAGCGTATTCAGACTTAATCTTAATGGACTTATTAGGATGTTTATTGCAAGGAAGATGGTATGTTTCTTTCCATCACTAGTAGAGCACTCACTATTCAGGTACTACCACCACCGTCAGTTACTTATTACACTATTGGTCGTTCCACAGTGCGTACTTCAGTTTTACCTCTTAGATGTCGCGAGGTAGTGCGGAAAAGGGTAGTATTCCGTTCACTAGTACCATCATTGTCATTTTCCTTTTCCATTCCCACTTGCCATGAACTAGATGACACCTAGTAGATAACACAAATATCACGGACTCAACAGGAACATCCGCAGATTCTTCAGGAATGGTTCAGAACCTACATTATCTAAGATTTGATCGATGCACAACTTCAGACACCACTTCAGGACTATCTCGACCTTATGATGCCACAAACCTGATTTCACACAGAGGGACACCAGGAAGTCCCTAGACCAGATTTATATCCTCACTAGCTTTTACTATTATCCTAGCCACAGAAAGTGTGGGACATAGTCTAAAGAACTTGTTGTCTTTTGATTGTTGTACAAAAAAATATATCAAGTGTGACTCTACTATGTAAGAAATGGTTGTGCTATTTGTGATACCGGTTCACGTAGACCGAAATTTTCATGTATTATATTCATGTGTTGTGAATATGATGACTTTGATTACCTATAGATCCTCATGGTCTCTTATGATTTGATGAAGAGAGATTTAAGCAAACCACTCCAAGCATGACGCAAGCTGCTGTTGGACAAGTCATTGCCAAGAACATAGCCACCGCCCTCACTAAGGAACTTACTCACGTGGAATTTATGGGGTGCAATCCTCCCTCCTTTAGCGGAACTAAGGACACAAAGAAATTTCTCAAATGGTTCGAAGAAATAGAAACAATATTTCAATGTGGCGACTGTCGTAAGGAAGACAAGGTTAAGTTCGCCACATGCACTTTTTAGGATCATGCCCAGGAATGGTGGACCAAACATATTAAGATGGTGGGAGATGATGCTGCTTACTCACACTCTTGGGAGAAACTAAGAAGGATGATGGGTATAACATTTTGTGTAGGAAGTGAATTACAAGCAAAGGAACAGGAAACAGTAAACTTTACCATGGTAGGAAATGATGTTGACAAGTACACTACTCATTTTTATGAATCAACACGACTAGGTCCTGCAATGGATGAACCGGAAAGCAAGAAACTTGAAAAGTACATTATCAAAATGGCGATCGAAGCAAAGGAACTCATAGTTCACGCCGAGACATCAGGAAACAATAGTGACAATAAAAGGAAGTGGAACAACAATCTAGGTTGCAATGTTGCTCAACAATCACCCAAGGGACAAGAAGTAAATAGAGCCTTTGCTGCAGAACCGCACACAAAGAGAAGGTATATTGGAAAGTTACCTTACTGCAACCTGTGTAATCAACATCACCGAGGTCATTGCAGTAAAACGTGTGGAGTGTGCAAGAAGCGGGGTCATTGGACTGAAGACTGTAGGAAACTCACAAATCAGAAGATCCCAGGGAGTTGCTTCAAATGTGGAAACTTAGGGCATTTCAAGAATGACTGCCCGGAGTTAAGGAACAAGGAAAAATCAGGAACTTGGAATCAAGACTGAATCGCTCAAGGAATAGCGTGAGCTGTTGAAAGAGAACCGTCAGGATATTAGCAACATCAGGGATAACAACAATGCTTCGGCAGGAGGAGCTTTGTTTCAATATAAAAACCGTAGTTCGAGCCCTTTAGGGTTGTATCTTTCCTTTTGTACTTACCGTTGGTACGATGACATGACCTAGTGGTATTAAGCACTTTCCTATCCAATGTAATATCTATCCTTTGTTACCTAGGTGATAATCATAACCATCGTTTACTCCATTTTCTATCCCAAGTGCTCAGACTTCAATCGTTTCGCAACATTTTAGCATTGTCTTATCAGGGATTAGGTTGATTTCGTATTTGACGAATTAGTAGACTATTACCATTCGACAAGATTCACCCACTTATCCAATACACCATTCAAGCTATTTTACTATCATATGGGGAAATTGTTTTACAGAAAAATTTCTGTAGTAAGCTATTTTATTACCATCCTATAAATTGATTTTTCTGTCATTACAGCAAGTATTTACTATTATTACACGAGGCAATTTTCATGTTATTTGAAAGAAAACATCAGGATACCATTTTAATAACAATGCGTTGAACACCATCTAAAACTTTTGAGAAAAGTTATGATATTTTGACAAAATCTAACATCGCATCATTAGTCCTCAATTGTACATAACCTGATCACCTATGTAAAATTCAGGAAGGATTATGCCATGAAGGAAGTAATTACCTTTTCAAAGGATTGTTGATAACAATCTTCATCTAAAAGTTTTGTAAACAAAGGAACTTTTCCATAAACATCCCTTTTGCTGAACTATCCCTGGATACTTACCCTACCTGTCACTCACTTAGCCATTAAGTTGGATATTTTCCCATTGACTTCCCTAAGAGAGACTTTCCATATCAATTACATGCAGGATTCCTCAATACAATAAAAGCAACGAAAGGATTACAGAACTACTAACCAGGACTAGAAGTATATAGTGAGAGAATTCATAACTCAACAACAAATTCTAAGATACTACGAGACCATCCGAATCACCATCTCTGACCTAGTTGTCCAATGTTATTATTCAAGGGTACTAGCTAGACTGAGCTACAGGATTGAACTCAATATAAATGTCCGCAGGACAACACAATAGAAATAAACCAAGCTTTTAATTGAGACTGTAGAGCATTTCATTTAAACATGGCCTCATCCATACATAAACTTTCCTGCAGTAGGTTTTCACAAAGGACAATTGTTTGAATCAAGAATATCGATGTAGATTCCCCTAAGGCATTATGTCTCTAGAAATTTCCGATAACCTCACCTTCATACCAAGCAAGGGATCAAGCCAGAACATATCTCCTCATCTACATGGGAAAACAGAATAGACATTCATCGACACAACATCAAGTGATACCTTCGTCTTGCCAATTACAACGATAAAATATTTCAGGACTTAAGTTAGTCTAAATACCTATGCTTGTAGTTATGCCAGATAACCACCAATAGACATTATCCAACCTCAGGAACTAAGTGTTAGACATCTATGCATTTAAGCAAACATTTCCTATTCTACCATTTTATCCTTGTTAGTGTTTTCACTTTTAAATAAAGTTGATGCATTTACATAAATCACATACCTTGTGGAAAAATGATTTCTGAAATTCCTATTTTGAACAAGTACGATCCTTTTTGGTCAATCTTTAGCAACACTATTGTACAATGAGAAATATATATAGACATCAAACTTTGGTAAGCAGTCTTAATCACAACATGTTTGAAAACAGTTCCTATTTCATAACTACTGGATTTTGAATCATCAAGAAAAAATATTACCCAGTAAATCATTTGCTTCATTTTTCTAAACTCGTTTATTCAGAAAAAGATTTCAACCAAAACTCACAATCGCGAGACAAATTTCCAGAACCAACTTCCCTACAACATCGCTTATGCATTTAGGATTTTGTGACTTGACAGTAAAGAATATTGGTATATGTGATGAAGGAATTAGGAAGGACATCACAAATTAATCACGAACTTCAGTAGTGGAGACCAAACCCAATAGACAAAGAAGGACATATGTCTTATCATCCATTGGAACAAAACACAAGGAATCAAATTGTTACCTATATGCTATCCCTTCAGATAACGCCAAGTTCGAAGGACCGAACGTTGTGGAATTAGTCACAAAGGTTTATTGTACCCATTTTAGTTTTTCCTGTTAAGGAAACCGTTTCAACTTGGACTTCAGGTAATCAATTCAGGATTTCCTTCAGAAACCCATTTAGATGTGAACATCACCTATCATCCTCAGACCGATGGTCAAAGCGAGAGAACAATTCAAACATAGGAAAGTATACTCAGAGCATGAGTGATTGACTCTAGAAATGGTTGGTACAATCATTTAACATAAATCAAATTCATCTACAACAATAGTTATCACACCAACAGCGAGAAACTGGCAGAAGTTAGATTGGTACATAACACATATCATTTAGATTGGGTATCCTGAATAACAAACCATCCAGATTCAAGTGGAAGAACAAACTAAGTTAAAAGCATTGCCTTGGATTGGCATGATACAAATTGGATAACAAGAGAAGTTGAACCTTTAGCATATTGGACCATTTAAGATTCATTTTAGAATCGACCAACTAGCATACAAACTTGAGTTCTGGCAGAATTCAGCAGTATATATTACCAGTACCACATTTAAAACATTAAGAAGCGCAGACCATCGATTGATGGGCCAAACTCAGAAAAAGCTCAACTCACTAGTTCAGTAGGCATTCATGAGATAACCAGAAATTTTCTATAAGTCAAGAATCAGTTACAAGTTCAATAAGTCGTAAACCATTAAAACTTCAAGTTCTGCAGAGTTATGCAGAAAGTTCTGCCTAGGAAAGGCATGTTATCGTTCAGAAAACTTGGAAAGTTACACCAATATACACTGGACCATTTATATTTTGACAGAGAAGGCATAGTGGCCGTCAGACTTGAACATTGTCAGAGAACAACAGGATTACACGAACATATTTTACATTTTCAGATCCCCAAAAATGACTTTCAGATGAGTCACTCATGATTCCATTGGAAGGGATCCAACCCAAATGACAATCTCAGACCTTGTAAGAGAACCAACAGAAACCATGGACCGTGTGGTCAAACAGTTGAATCAGAGTCGAATTCCTATCGTTAGAGTTCGCTGGAATTCTCGAATATCATCACCTTTTCACCAATACATTCTCAGATACCAACATAAACTGAACTTCGGGACGAAGTTCCTTTTAGAGGGGAAGACTGTCACAACTCACCATTTCAGGTCATTTCAGGTCATTTCCCGAACTTTGGAAAAACACTATTCATCAGTTTACTATTCATCATTTTTGGTGTCAGTTTGACATTCCGAGAAGCATTCAGAAATTTTACTATTCACTAAACACTATTCATTTCCAGAAAAGATTTCATCATTCACGTGCATTACACATTTCATCGTAAATTTAGTTTACGGGTATTCAAATTCGCGTAATCGTATTGGTTCAGGTGCGAATTCATGCATTATCAGTAATGACATTTCATACGGACTGGAGATAGTCTGCATATCATTAGTAGGTCATTTACATGTTATACCACTCTTAGGATTTTCAAATTTGTATATATTTGATACATTTAACGTTTTCTTATAATTATTCATAATAAACGTTAACACACGGTTTATACACAACGAATATATCTAAATATTCCCACAATGGTCCCGACATATTTTTATATCCATTTTATCATCATAAAAGTTATAACATTCAATTACCCAGTATTTTGGAAATTTATTTATTTATAACGTAAGCTTATGAATATTATGACAGTTTTCGTGAAAACTAAACAATAATCACCCGATCACTCAGTAATTGTACCCAACATAATTTTAACATTTTTATGACTTTATTAAGTCTCGGTCAATTTTGTTAATATTTATTTCTAGCAAACCCGGTACCCGATTATAACTAATACTTACACATAACTACAACTAATAATACATTACATTTCCTAAGTGATCAAAACCGACTTTGCTACTCTTTTATACATTGAAAACCGGCCATGAGCACACCCTAAACCACTTGACTTTTATTTTCTAACTTCATGCATACATGTGCTCATATTATACTATATAACTTATAACTCGTATTTACAAAAACCACTAAAACATAACTTACACTTTTCCAAGAATCATAAACTCATTTTTTCTCATCTCTTTCACCCCAAAACCCAAAACCCACGAATTTCCCCAAGATCCATGATCAATCCATTATTTTTCAAAGTATAAAGCATCAAAGTTGTTCATTTCATCATCCTAATCAAGAATCATAACCCAAAAACACAAGTAATCCAAGGTTTCTCATCATCTCATCACCTATTATTTCAAAGTGAGTATTCAAAATTATTTTCATGTTTTCATCTAATTAACATATGTATCTTATGGTATTCATGCTTAATTTCATGCACAAACTAGTTATACCACTTTATTTTTGTATACTTTTTGAACATACAAACCCTAGATTGTGATTTAGGTGTTCCCTTGTTAAATTAACTTGATTACTAGTCATTAGGAACCCATGGAACCCTAAGAAGGTGTATGGTAAGATTAGTATAGTTTTGTGAAGTTTGCAAGAGATTTGGTTGAAGTAGAAACTAGTTTTGAACCTTGGAAATGGATTTCTAACAAGTTTATAAACATGCTGTCCCATTTTGTAAAATTCTGGAAAATCAGTAAATACAAAGTAAACTTTGGCAAAATTTTTAGAAAATACTTTCAAAAACGAATCCGTAGGCGAAAGAACGGATAAAAAAGAGTTTATAACGAAGAAGCTATGATTTTTGCAAGTTTATTGACGAAAACTATTTTCCGGAAAAATACATGCTGATGGACGTTTTTTGTCGGACAAAAAGAGACTTTAGACGTAACCCGGAGGGGTCAAGCTTTCCAAAATATATTACTACATGTTAAGACGTAACAATGGATATAAAGAACAAGTAAAACGGGCTTATAACGATAAAGATAATCACGTTTCAATATCGGCAAAAATCCTCTATAATTGGCAGCTTTTAGAAATAATAATAACACTACGTACTAAATTCTAGATTTTCTAGAAATATTAACCAAGTACCCAATTTCATAACTAATGATGTATTAGTGATTACAAGTATATTTTCATTACTACAAGGCGTTATTTCAAGGATTTCAAACCGAGGATTTCAACACAAACATTGGTACATACGATATATATATAAGTATATATATTGCAACTAGTTTTATTTTTCTAATAGCCATATTTTTCCTAAGTCTTGGAATATATATTTTTGATAACAACAAGTATTTTCCAAAGAGTAGAGTGGTATAGGAACATGTGCATGGACATTCATAACATCATTTGGTGATCTAAAGTAGATCGTTCATCATTCATATTAGGTTGCGGCTAGTGTGCGCGCCTTGTTTTTCAGCTCATTACATGTTCATGGTACCATCATATTGGGTTGCGGCAGCTAATTATTCATTGTTGTTCATTTCACTTCATCACAGTTTCATCAGTTAAGGTGAGTTTTCATAGCCCCGTTTTCAATTCAACATTTTTGATTGTTTTCAAATCCCACGGGGGGAAATACATTGCATCAATCATTTTAGTACGAGCTCAAGTATTCAAACATATGTACATTGCTTAAGTTTCCTTACCAATCAGTTAAAGTCCCCTGTTTATTAGCATGGACCGTTAATTTGCCGGTAAGCGAGAGTGAGTGGATAGATCTATCGAGGGTGACGCCTCCATCCGTGGTAGTGATTACCAACCGTAAGCGGATGCATTTCATGTCTTTTACAGTTACGAGTGTTCTGGTAAAACATTCGGGAGGGGCATACATCAGTCATAGCTTCGGGGTCATGAGCTTAAGGTCTATTGTATAATTTTCATGAGATTTTTATCTTGCACTTTTACTTGTGGTGGCCGTACATCATTACATTTTACAAACCTATGAAATTCACCAACATTCGTGTTGACGTTTTAGCAATGTATTTCAGGTTATTAAGGTAGCTCATGTGACATGCATTTGGACCTTCATGGAGTCGCGGAGTCGACGCGTCTCATCATTATTTCATGCACTTATGTAAACGTTTGATCTAATATGACTTGTTTTTCATAAACATGCAACACATTTTGGGGACCTCATTTTGTAAACTCTGGATTATTTCAATGATCAAATGCAGTATTTTCCAAACGACACTTTAGGTCGTTCAATGTAACTGTAACTGTGGTGCTATGACAGACACCCCCAGGTATTCCATTCCGCTGCAAGTCAGGTAAATTGGGGGTGTGAAAGATTGGCATCAGAGCTAAGGTTATAGCGAACTAGGATGTATCTTGGACCCTAGACTATAACCGCATCATCATAGCATCTCATCATTTCATCATAAGTGCATAATCATGATACATGTTGTTTCATGCATACCCTGTGCGAGTTATTTATACTCATATTTGTATATATATATATATATATATATATATATATATATATATATATATATATATATATATATATATATATATATATATATATATATATATATATATATCATTTTATTGACCTGGTTCACAAGTGACATGTCTTCAGATACTCACCCTGACATCCTTTTATCGGATTCCGACATTGAAGATGCATTGTCATCTTCCACTACCATTATACCACCAGTTGCACTTACACCACCATTAGCACTATTGATTTGTCATAGGAACAGGGTTTTTTCTATCATTCAGCCCATACATAGAATGCCTTTTGGTAGCGTATTCAGACTTAATCTTAATGGACTTATTAGGATGTTTATTGCAAGGAAGATGGTATGTTTCTTTCCATCACTAGTAGAGCACTCACTATTCAGGTACTACCACCACCGTCAGTTACTTATTACACTATTGGTCGTCCCATAGTGCGTACTTCAGTTTTACCTCTTAGATGTCGCGAGGTAGCGCGGAAGAGGGTAGTATTCCGTTCACTAGTACCATCATTGTCATTTTCCTTTTCCATTCCCACTTGCCATGAACTAGATGACACCTAGTAGATAACACAAATATCACGGACTCAACAGGAACATCCGCAGATTCTTCAGGAATGGTTCAGAACCTACATTATCTAAGATTTGATCGATGCACAACTTCAGACACCACTTCAGGACTATCTCGACCTTATGATGCCACAAACCTGATTTCACACAGAGGGACACCAGGATGTCCCTAGACCAGATTTATATCCTCACTAGTCCCTAGATATCTTTTACATGTTATTTACTTGTTACAGTTGCATGGATGACGGATTGTATTCCTTAATACCATTCATGGGGTGGCGTACTTACTTCCCCAATCCTATAAGTGCCTACTTCACTCCTATGTCAAGTCGGCTAAGAAGCTCCTAACATGGGATCATTAGAATTTGCTCATGCATTAAATACAACCAATAAAACCTAGTACACATCGGTTCATGTTTCCTAAGACGTTCAAGCATGTTACACAATGGAGATCTGCCAGTTTTCTTAAGCCTAACATTGAAATCATTCATCCATTACAACTATAAACAAGTGATCAACATATAATTAACATCTAGGTTTCATTACATTTAAGCAAACACATGAAAGATCTTACCTAGCATGTTGAAATCAAGAAAAGCATAAGATATACTCAAACAACACATAGACATATTGATTTAATTGAAAGAGGACTTATCTTAATTGAACATGAAAGGTTTCAAGGGGTAAAAAACCTTGAAAATACTGTAAAATACGACCTAGGGTTTCACAAGTTCGGCCCTAGTATTCTCCACACAAGTTCCTCTCTAATGAATGAAAAATAGAAAAGTTTATATAGTTTTTCTGAGGTGACGGCGTCAAGAACAAATGTTTGACGCCGTCATCTCGCGGCCAAATAATTTCTCAAACTGCCTAGATCTGGGTTTGACGCCGTCATGTGTACTCCTTATGCAGGCCGTCACCAAAAATACTCTTGACGCCCTTCTCTTGACGCGTTCAGGTTTTCACTGGGTCGTCACGGATTTTACTCTTGACGCCGTCAGGATTTTCTTCTTGACGCCATCAGGTACTGTTCTCAGCATGGAAAATTAAGTCTTTGCCGTTTTCTTCACTTTTATGCTCCAAAAACGTCCAAAATGCTTCCTTTGCCAGAATTCACTCCCAAAGTACCTAAAATCACAAAAGGAATGATTTAGGGCAATATTTGATCAAATAAATTCAATTCCGGGCTTAAATGACTCCCTAAAAGTGGTTCATTTTTCGCCTCATGACTAAGTAACATCACTCATTTTGAATGCGATAATGAAGGAGTGTGGCATGTCATGAACAATACACACTATATAATTATCGCATTGAAGACGTCTCAATGATCAAGCCAGATCTATCTATCGATGTAGATGGGTTCTATCGCTTTAATTGGACCCTGTTTTCTAATGATGTTTGATCTTGATTATTGGAAGAACCATTAAACATCTTTAGAAAATGGGGTCCAGTTAAAGCGATGGAACCCATCTACATCATTAGACAGATCTGCCCTGATAATTGAGCTTTAAGTTCTTAGCAACCAAATTCTTACTATCATTTATATTGCTCACTTAAATGTGACGAACATACATATTAGTTATATAGGTCCTACGACATTAGAGAGCTAATCATGAATCAATGAAATCATATTAAATTTATATCAACAATGCAATGGAAATATTTTCATTGTAACTAAATACATGAAAAAACTCTTAAAGTTCTTTATATGTTTATTGTACTTCAACCTAATCCTAAGATAAAATAAGCTAATCCAAGCAAACCTTAATATCTCTTTTGCTCTAATTATTCACAAAAACAACACATCATGTTCTTCCTTATTCTATCAATACAAATTATACTTGATAATTATTTCTGTATTTTGACAAAGAGCAAAGATGACTCAATAATGGATGGACAACACCAGAACAAGTTTATCTTCATACTTGAAAGTGGTGCCTGTCCAACCATCATTGATACTTCTTCCATCTTTGATACTTGGATGTTTTAGCCTAAATATTCGCACACACATCCGCCACTTTTCTTCCTTATTCTCTCAATACAAATGCAACATAATTCTTATAACAGATAGTCAACCGAATCCTAAGATAAAATAAGCTAATCCAAGCAAACCTTAATATCTCTTTTGCTCTAATTATTCGCAAAAACAACACAGCATGTTCTTCCTTATTCTATCAATACAAATGCAACGCAAATCTTATAACAGATAATCAACCAAAGCCTAAGAATAAATAGCTCTAAGGGGATATTTGGATTATATTCATTTGTGATCTTATCAGCTTTTTGAGATTTGGGAACAAAACCTAGATCCGAGTTAGTTGTAACTGTGAGTGTGAGAGAGAAATAGAGGATTATGGAAATGTGTGAAGTGTGTTTGATAAGTTTATATATATATATATATATATATATATATATATATATATATATATATATATATATATATATATATATATATATATATATATATATATATATATATATTACTGTAGAAGTTTAAATGAAGTGTGTTTGATACTCTTGGTAGGGGTGTTCACGGGGCGGTTCGGTTCAGTTCGGTTCGGTTAGTTGGAAGATTTTAACTATCCATCGCGGGGCGGGTAATTTATTTATATTATATACTGTTCGGTTCGGTTAACCATGGATATCTAAAAGTAAAAAGCGAAACCGAATGCTTGGTTTGTCAGTCTCTCGGGTTTTTTGAACATTCCTAATGCTTGGTAGGGGGTTATAGGGGGTGAAGAATGGGAAAGGTAGTGAAAAAATATGCTTGGCAAAGCATAATGCAATAACCCATTACCGAATAGTGGGTAATGGATCATTACCCAATAAATTGGGGGGATTGATCTTCTTTACATTTCCCTTTCCCGACCATTAGCTTACACTTTCCCTTTCCTTTTCCAAAGTTTGAACCAAGCGCACCCGGCCTTTAGTGTATTTTGTATTTAAAAAGTCGCCCATGTGAATTAGCCATTATCACCGGTCATGCATGGTTTCCATTACACTATAAGCGACTACAACCCAATGCACATGACCCATGACCCATGTTAATTACCCACTATGTTGTCGATCACCAGGAATGTATTGGTTGATAACATGACACTATAAGCCACTACAACCCAATACACATGACCCATTACCCATCTTAATTACCAATTGTCAATAGTCATGGATGTGTCGTAACATGACACTCTAAGCAACTATCCACCCAATGCATATGACCCATATGATCGATGTCAAATACCCATTAATTAGTGAATGTGACCAGTGATAACCTAATGCACGTGACCCATGACCCATGTGAATTAGCCATTATCACCGGTCATGCATGGTTTCCATTACACTAAAAGCCACTATAACCCAATGCACATGACCCATGACCCATGCATGTTAATTACCAATTGTCAATAGTCATGGATGTGTCATAACATGACACTCTAAGCGACTATCCACCCAATTCATATGACCCATATGATCGATGTCAAATACCCATTAATTAATGAATGTGACCAGTGATAACCTAATGCACATGACCCATGACCCATGTGAATTAGCCATTATCACCGGTCATGCATGGTTTCCATTACACTAAAAGCCACTATAACCCAATGCACATGACCCATGACCTATACATGTTAATTACCAATTGTCAACAGTCATGGATGTGTCGTAACATGACACTCTAAGCAACTATCCACACAATGCATATGACCCATATGATCGATGTCAAATACCCATTAATTAATGAATGTGACCAGTGATAACCTAATGCACATGACCCATGACCCATGTGAATTAGCTATTATCACCGGTCATGCATGGTTTCCATTACACTAAAAGCCACTATAACCAAATGCACATGACCCATGACCCATGCATGTTAATTACCAATTGTCAAAAGTCATGGATGTGTCGTAACATGACACTCTAAGCAACTATCCACCCAATGCATATGACCCATATGATCGATGTCAAATACCCATTAATTAATGAATGTGACCAGTGATAACCTAATGCACATGACCCATAACCCATGTGAATTAGCCATTATCACAGGTCATGCATGGTTTTCATTACACTAAAAGCCACCATAACCCAATGCACATGCCCATGACCCATGCATGTTAATTACCAATTTTCAACAGTCATGGATGTGTCGTAACATGACACTTTAAGCAACTATCCATCCAATGCATATGACCCATATGATCGATGTCAAATACCCATTAATTAGTAAATGTGACCAGTGATAACCTAATGCACATGACCCATGACCCATGTGAATTAGCCATTATCACTGGTCATGCATGGGTTGCACCAGCTTGGTAGGTATATACCATTGTCATAGACACTAAGAAGAAAGTATGCAGGGACCTCCCGATCATATGTTATCCGGGATCGAGAAAGTTTAAACTCAGATTGAGCTTGACTCGAAAGCTTGATTTATCTGTAAAGATGTGTTTTATTACAAAAAATAAATTTGAAATATAACCTAAGAATTGAATTTGGTTCGACTTCAGCTCGAAAAGCTTGATACATTCATAAATAAGTATTTAAACTTAGTACACTTACATATTAAAAAAAAAAGCACATATTTTATATCACTTACAAGCTCGAGAACTCAACAATAACTCGAGTCGAACTTATATAAGGTTGAGCTCAACTCATTAAACATTTCGAGCTCATTTGATAGGCTTTCAATCTCAAAATTTTTAATATAGTGCTCATAGCCCTTAATTTTCCCCAAAATTTCAATCTCCTGCTTCGCTCATATGGCGCCCCTTTTTCACCAAAAATCAAAACATTAACAAAACTAGCTTAGTCAGATCTATCTTGTATCTATTCATCTCTTCTCCTTCTCTCTAGAACCGACTCACACCACATCCACACTTCACCGCCTTATCTCGTCGTGGTTCCACCAACCATCGCTCCTCCATGCCATCACCGTCATCAAGACAAGGGAACTGTGTGGAAAACTAGAAGGGGGGGGGGGTTGAATAGTTTTACATCTTTTTAATTTTATTATGAAAACTTAATTTAGTTTTAAAACCTTGTTTGCTTTTAAAACTTTGATTCAATCTTATGTGAACTCAAATCTTGAACAATATGAACAAGTATATCTAAGTATGAACAATAATAATAATGTAAGCTAAGTATGTGAAATCAACACATGCATAATATAAACAATTATAACTATATATATAAGAGATAAGTACGTAATCGTTTATTTTATAATCCTTAGTTATATTTTGTATGAAAACTATACTTGATCTAAATGATCAATTATATGTATGCCACCTTTTTAGTTTGATTGTAAAAACTTTGTTTTGTGAATGAAACTTTTGTTTGATCTCTAAGTAAATTCAATACTAGCACAATATGAGCAACTATATATATACGTCTATGTCTATCAAAGTAATAACGATATAAGCAAGATAATAAGTAAGATATGGAAAGATCTAACCGCGAGACAAAGGATTTATAGTGGTTCGGCTACAAGGACACCTTCCTTGCCCTACTCCACTCCTCGAGTCACCTACTCGAGAGTTTTCTTCACTATGTCAACAAGCTCCTTATGGCGGAGAAACCTTACACACCAATATACACACCACAACTTCGTCACAACTTATTCACACCTTCTACACAACTTCTTCACACCTAGTCACTACTTAATCACAACACTACTTCTTCACACCTATCTATCTTCACAACTATCTACTTCAAGCCTATCTTCTTCACACCAATTTATTTCACAACTAACAACTTCACACCTAGCTTCTTCACTATAATCTAATTCCTAACTTTTCTTCTTAACACCAAACAACTAACTAATCACACAATCAATATACCTAGCACAACTATCTACAATCACATATACACAAGAATCTTCACAAAGAGTAATGTAAATGATCTTGATGATGCACCAACAACTTGTATGTGGAGGTCACAACAAGTTGTAATACTTCTTGTCTTGGGGGATAGAAGTATTCTTCTCTTGTACTTGAGAGGATGAAGTTTGAATCACTTTGAAACAAAGAATTATACACTTATGATCAAAGGATTAAGAGAATAGAAATGTGGATCTAGAACAGAAAGTTTAGGAGTGCAAAAGGTAAGGAAAAAATTCAGGTTTAAGGTGGTATTTATAGGCAACAGAATCTGACAGAGGAGCGTGGCCGGTCCCTTTAAATCATGGCCGGCCCCCTTAAAATTAAGGGGACCGCCCTTTGTAATTAAGGGGGCCGCCCAGCTGAAACGGCCAGATTCTTTGTCTTTTAGTAGGGAAAGTTTATTTGGTGAAAAACTAACTGATTTTGGTTAAAAATTTGAATTCATATATTTAGTATGAATAAAACATTTTTCTTTATTACCAAAAGTGTTTTTCAAAAATATATAATATGTTTATATAATTAAATAAACTTTGTATTAGTTAATTAAATACCCCTTTGATCATAAAATGTACTAAACACTTTGTTTATTCATACCTTAAGTGATTTGGATGTAAAGAGAAATATTAATCACTAAATACTTGTTTATGTCACAAGTTTAGTTCTATGAGTTTATATTTTGTGATAATTAAAACATAGAGATATTGATAACATGTTAATAATGTTTTTACGCATTATTTATGTCAACAATCTTCCCCTTTTTGATTATTACAAAACCTTAAACTCAATATATCTAAAACTTGTTTTTAGACAAGTATTATAGAGTTTACATTTCTCTTCTCCCCCTTTTTGTATAATTAAAAAGGTTAAGCCGAGTAAGCTTCGCGAGGGAAGTTTAAATGGGTAGAATGCTCCCCCTTGATGTATGCTCCCCCTCATTTGAGAGCACCAAGGAAACGAGATATGGAATTCTCGCAAGAAAAATATTAGAAGCACAAGCAAATATAGAAGAATATGCAATACAAATAAGCATAGCAAAAGAATATTAAGGATACATAACAATTAATTCAAAGTGATTATGTTAAAGATCCTAATTTGCCAAAGAGAGCCATCGGACTTGCTTGTAACTAAAGGTTGGTTGATTCGTATTTGAAAGTGAAAATCATAAACATATAGTATGCTTAGATAGTTGATGATGGAGTGTTTGGAATGAATATGGTTGAGTTAGGGTAAGGTTGTTAGATTAATGGAGGTATATGTTTGGGTCATGAATGTTGGAGATTTTGGTGGTGGAGAGTTTGTAGCGGAAGAGGTTGATTAAGGTTTTGGATGTTGTTCAAATGAGGGTATTGGATGTGATCTAGTGAGAAGACATTCAATCCAAGTGAAGTGTTCATTGAATGCAATGGTTTTTAGGAGAAAGATGCAACAAGGTCAATTGTTGACATGTTTTTCAACTTGATTTATGTTGTGTGGTGATGAGGGTGAGCTAGATGAAGGTGGATCCAAATTGCGTTGAGCAAGATGTAAGGCTAAAAGAGCATTAAGCTCATGGGCTTCTTGTAGCTCCTCAACGAACTTCAAGTGTTCGAAGGAAGGTGATGGTGGTGGAGCATGTTTGAGCTTGGGTAATCATGAAAACATGATATGGGTGGAAGAGATGCTTCATGAGTGGATGGTGTTTTTGTTGAGTGAGCAACATGTAAAGTGTTGGTAATGAGGTTAGGATTATTGTTTTGGGATTGTGCATGCTCATCATAAGAAGGAGCATTAGTGAAAGCGCGAATGGATGATTTGTTCTTAAATGGATCATTTTTGTGAGAGTGAGGTTTAGGTGTTGGTTGATTATGAACAACATCGCTTGAGTTGTGAAAGGGTTCATTTGAGTGAACATGAGGTTTGTGTATCATGAAATATGGTTTGACTTTCATGGGTTAAGTTGTAGTGGTTATGACACACTTTGTAGAGTGTAGGGAATGGTTATATGGTTGAATCTTTTTGTGATGATGATTAGGTGGAGTTATTGGTGAAGATGGAAAATGAGTATCAAGTGATGTGATTGGTAGGATCAAGGATGGATAAACTATGATGAAAGGTTTAGGATAGAATTGGTTTGTGAATTTTGAGAAGTGTAGGATGAAATGGGCTAAAATGTAGAAAAATGAAACAGCACCTTCAACCATCAGATGGCCGGTCCCCTTAATTGGAGGCCGGTCCCCTTAATAATTAAGGGGGCCGCCCATCTGGTGATTCCCAGATTGCCAGAAATGGGTTTTTGGTAGTGAATTGCAGAAAGGTTGTGTTTTTGGTTTCAAACAAGTCCAACTCTTTGAGGCAATTAAGCATATACTAATTAAGTAGGCAATTATGTAGCCAAAGCATGTTAATCAAAGAGATTAAGTAAACAAGCAATTTCATCTAGCATGCAAACATACTCATCAAGCAAGTAAAATATAAGAGCTAGGAAACAACAAGCAACATCAAGTATTACATAACTACATAACTAGGAGGATTAATCCTAATGTGTATCAATGTGCAATAAGTGGGTAGTTATGATAGCATGGATTTCTAGACTTGTTACAAACAAAGTTTTAATGAACAAACCATGGTCCTCTTGATTTGATTTAGTTCACTTATAAGTGTCATTTATATAAATATAGATGACAAATATGAGATCACCATGCATGATTTTAAAAGAGACGTTTTTAGCATTATTCAACAATGTTTGAAAGTAAGTTTTCACTTAGATGTGAGAGTTATTTGAATAAAATAGATTGGGTTTTTACTTCAAAATGTGTGAATGAACGGTAAAGAATATTTTCCCAATCTTTAGTTTTGATCAAAACAAAATTGTGGTTATTGATAGTGAAAACATGTTATTTAAAAGTGGGATAGTTATTTGAAAAACTATTTTCCAAAATATGAGGTTTTTGCATATTTTTAGAGATATTAGATTTTTGACAACAAATATCATAAATCAAATATTTTTAGAAAATGTTTATTAAAGATCTCATGCTCAAGAGGATTGGTTAAGCATATTATTATCTCATGCTATCGTTTCTACATATCCAATGATCCTAAGGGAAAAGAAGACGATAATTTATATGTTAGATGCGAGAGTGTTGAATGAGGTACAACCTAACATCTATAGTTCCTTAGTTTTCGCACGCTTATCTAACTTAATGCCATAGACCACGAGAGCTTGTTTCATCCATAGTTTTCCTACGCGAGGGATCTAATCCTACTTCTATATTAACGATCGATCCACTTAACTCATTTCACTTCATCACCATGAGTTTGCTAATAGTGGATATAGAAGATTTCCATTTTCTATTTCGTTCGGCAATGAACTGTTTTATCTTACTCCTAGGAGAGTCAACCAATGATGTTTCTAGGTTATAAGAATATAAGCAATTATGTACTAAGCATCAGTGTAACTAATCATTTATCTAAGCATGCAAATTATAGTGATGAACTTAAAAGAAACGCGTACCTTTTAGTCTTCAATGGAATATCTTCAAGCACTTCAAGTGACCATGTTGACTTATACAAGTCATTTGTAGATGATATTCCAACTTCTTCCAAGATTGAAAACTTAGCCACTTGGTCCCCATTGTCTCATTGGTCCAAAGTTGATTGGTCCAAACAAATTTAACATTTGGCTAGGATGCATGTATGGTGGTAATATTTCCCAAGGATTGTAACTTGGTTGATAATTCCACATTTGATTTCTAGTGTTATTGTAATATTGTCTATTTTGATTTCTTCTAGGTTGAGGTGTTTTAGATCTTGGATGATGATTGTTAGGTTTTCTTGGTGGTGGAGTTTTAGATCTTAATTTAGGTTTAGAGGATCCTACTTCGGTCTTTAAGGATGGTTTATAAAAAGTTTTTACTTTTTCATCATTCGCAATGGGTATTTTTCTATCTTTTGTAAGTATATACTTAGGATTTGATTCTAATGATTTTTGTTTACTAGATTCACATTCAAACTTTATACTTTTATTTTCACTAGTTGAAACATTAGTTGAGGTTAATCCTAGACTGGTTTTATCTCCCAAAGTTTCTTGAACACTTATTATTTTCTTAAGTGGGTTACTACTATTTTTAAACTTGTCAAGTTTGAAAATTTCATCTTTAAGTTTTTCGTTTTCATTATTAACCTCTATGCATGTTTTACATTCTATAAAAACTTTTTTTTCCTTTTTCCAAATGTTGTAGTCTAATTTTTAATTCGAGTACTTTATTTTCTAATAGATTATTAATATGTTTTAGTGACTTATTTTTAGCTATAAACTTTTGACCTAATTTGCATAAACTATTATATTCACTATCTAGGTCTTATTCGTCTAATGATGAATTTTCGTCACTAAAGTATTCGGTTTCGGAATGTACCTCGCTTGATGTCTTAGCCATAAGACATTTCTCCTCATTTGTGATTTCTTTCTCATCGTCATCGCTATCACTCCAAGCTCTTCCAACAAACGCCTTTTGATTTTGATTTCTTGACATCATTGGACATTTCCCGATGAGATGACTTGGATCACCACATTTGAAGCACTTCCTATCACTTTTGCCATTTTTGTCATCATTATTTCTTTGGTTTGCTTTCCTTTCATCATGCACTTGTCTAGCAAATCTTCTTCACCTTTTGAAGAATTTCTTGAAGTCTCTTACGGCCATCGCATATTCTTCGTCATCACTTTCGGAGGTTGAGCTATCCTCGTTACTAGATTCCTTCCTAGCTTTCAACGCAATTGACTTGCTTTGCTCTCTTTTTCCATTGACCATCTCGGAGTCTTTCTTTATTATTGCTTCGTAGACTTTTAGGTTGCCGATCAACTCATCAAGTTGAAGAGTTGACAAGTTTTTCGATTCTTCAATCGCCGTAACTTTAGCCCGCCATTTTGGATGAAGAGCCCTAAGAAATTTCCTAACAAAATTCTTACTAGAAAAATTCTCATCAAGTGCTTTTAAACTTGTGATGATAGTGTTAAACCTAGCAAAAGCATTATCTATTGATTCCTCCTCCGGAATCGTAAATTGTTCATATTGTTGAACAAGAAGATCTATTTTGTTATCTTTAACTTGACTATTACCTTGGTGAGTGATTAGTAAAGAATCCCAAATTTCTTTTGCGGTTTTACACATAAAAATTCTTTCATATTCTTTGCGTGGTAACGCATTATAAATAACCATTTTAGCCTCATTATTTTTTGCTAGTTTCTTTTTCAAATCATCATTTTGTTTTTCAAAAGATACAATTTCATCCATTTTAGTTTCAAAATTATATTGAATAGGGGGAAAATCACCAAAGGTAATGACATGCCAAAGATCAAGATCTTTTGATTTCACATAAGTTTCGAATCTATTTTTTCAATAAAGAAAACATCACTTTCAAATAATGGTGGTCTTTGCATAGATTGCCCTTCTAAATATTTTTCAGATTCCATAGATCGTTACAAGTTTTAAAATACAATATATTTTAAAAATCTTGTTTGACCTGGCTCTGGTACCAATTGTGGAAAACTAGAAGGGGGGGGGGGGGGTTGAATAGTTTTACGTCTTTTTAATTTTATTATGAAAACTTAATTTAGTTTTAAAACCTTGTTTGCTTTTAAAACTTTGATTCAATCTTATGTGAACTCAAATCTTGAACAATATGAACAAGTATATCTAAGTATGAACAATAATAATAATGTAAGCTAAGTATGTGAAATCAACACATGCATAATATAAACAATTATAACTATATATATAAGAGATAAGTACGTAATCGTTTATTTTATAATCCTTAGTTATATTTTGTATGAAAACTATACTTGATCTAAATGATCAATTATATGTATGTCACCTTTTTAGTTTGATTGTAAAAACTTTGTTTTGTGAATGAAACTTTCGTTTGATCTTTAAGTAAAATCAATACTAGCACTATATGAGCAACTATATATATACGTCTACGTCTACAAAAGTAATAATGATATAAGCAAGATAATAAGTAAGATATGGAAAGATCTAACCGCGAGACAAAGGATTTATAGTGGTTCGGCTACAAGGACACCTTCCTTGCCCTACTCCACTCCTCGAGTCACCTACTCGAGAGTTTTCTTCACTATGTCAACAAGCTCCTTATGGCGGAGAAACCTTACACACCAATATACACACCACAACTTCGTCACAACTTATTCACACCTTCTACACAACTTCTTCACACCTAGTCACTACTTAATCACAACACTACTTCTTCACACCTATCTATCTTCACAACTATCTACTTCAAGCCTATCTTCTTCACACCAATTTACTTCACAACAAACAACTTCACACCTAGCTTCTTCACTATAAACTAATTCCTAACTTTTCTTCTTCACACCAAACAACTAACTAATCACACAATCAATATACCTAGCACAGCTATCTACAATCACATATACACAACAATCTTCACAAAGAGTAATGTAAATGATCTTGATGATGCACTAACAACTTGTATGTGGAGGTCACAACAAGTTGTAATACTTCTTGTCTTGGGGGATAGAAGTATTCTTCTCTTGCACTTGAGAGGATGAAGTTTGAATCACTTTGAAACAAAGAATTATACACTTATGATCAAAGGATTAAGAGAATAGAAATGTGGATCTAGAACAGAAAGTTTAGGGGTGCAAAGGGTAAGGAAAAAATTCAGGTTTAAGGTGGTATTTATAGGCAACAGAATCTGACAGAGGAGCGTGGCCGGTCCCCTTAAATCATGGCCGGCCCCCTTAAAATTAAGGGGACCGCCCTTTGTAATTAAGGGGGCCGCCCAGCTGAAATGGCCAGATTCTTTGTCTTTTAGTAGGGAAAGTTTATTTGGTGAAAAACTAACTGATTTTGGTTAAAAATTTGAATTCATATATTTAGTATGAATAAAACATTTTTCTTTATTACCAAAAGTGTTTTTCAAAAATATATAATATGTTTATATAATTAAATAAACTTTGTATTAGTTAATTAAATACCCCTTTGATCATAAAATGTACTAAACACTTTGTTTATTCATACCTTAAGTGATTTGGATGTAAAGAGAAATATTAATCACTAAATACTTGTTTATGTCACAAGTTTTAGTTCTATGAGTTTATATTTTGTGATAATTAAAACATAGAGATATTGATAACATGTTAATAATGTTTTTAGGCATTATTTATGTCAACAAACTGTATGGGAGACTTTGTTTGCTTCTATTGTTTGGTTCGAGATAACCACCACATCCACCACCGTCACAATCGAGACACCATCAGCGTCATCTCACCTATCCTACACTGTTCATGGGTATGCTCAATCACATATATAATTTATATTTTCTTAAATGTGTAATCGTATATAAAACAATTTATATTGATTTTCGTGGATTAAAACTAGCCTAAAACATGTTTTTGATTATAAATTCGTGTGGTGGTAATCGTTGCAGGTAGACTTATTAAGACGAAATAGTTTTCCTGTTTATTGGAATGGAGACAATCGACGTGTTCTAAGATGCCACTGTTTTGCTCGTAAAGGGAGTCTTGATTGGTTTCCATTCCAGGAGGATGTTGCTGAACAGTTGGAGTTTGCTTATCGCAGTCGCGTAAGTGATCTATCAAAAGATTAACATAACATTTGTTATATAGGAAATTAACTCAAATATGGTTGCTTTTTTGTCAAACTGTTTCATTTGTACCAGATGTGAGTGATTTGCTTGCTTTGTAATGTGTTTGACATTTATTCGTTCCAGGTAATTTGGCACGGCAGAACACTTCAACCATCTGGATTATTTGTTGCCCGAGTTGATATGCAAGGGTCTACCCCGGTATGTTGGTTTTTGATGCTAAACTTATATTTGGGACATCTAATTTTGTCGTCTTTTATGTTAGCATTAAGCACGTTACTTGTTTCTTGCAGGGGCTACATCCTGTTTTCACGGGTGAGGATGATACATGGGATGCCTGGCTAAAAATTCCCTCATCTGGATTTTCTGGCACACTTCATTTTTGGGGGACTGGAATTAAATTGAGGCGTGGGTATGCTCCATCTCAGTCACCAAAAGCCAACGCATGTAGTATATTTTTACGGTTTCATGGTTGGCAGATCTTATATTATATTATGCAGCATTATTAGTGCCTTGGTTTCTTACAGTTCATAGCATCTGTTTATAGGATGACTTGCTTTTTAGCAGATAGACTAAGAAATGGACGATTATTATTCACAGATAAAACTAATGGCGTAGTGTATTTTGGATCAAAGGAAGGGAAAACAAATACGGAGAATCTCCAGATGCTGAGATTAGTTCATTGGCAGATAAACTTGTAAATTTTACTTCAAATTCTATTATCATGCTTATATACCTGCAGCATTGACTGTGTACTAGCCGTACTAACTTTTAATACCAACATTTCCAATATTTTTTTTTTGCAGAAAGAAGCTGATGAAAAGATCAAGTAAGGAACCTTGAATGTCGATGATGGCAATGATGCAATTGTATATATATTTGATTCATTTATATACATTCGAGTTTTATTCAATTTGAAATACAATTTTGCATATATTTGCTTCATTTGTATACATTCTGTTATATATATATATACTAGCAGTTGGAACTCTGCTCCAGCAGTACGAACGTAGTACTAGCAGTACTAATGTAGTACTAGCAATACTAATATTATTGGTCACTATTTGTTTAATTCGATGTGTGACTAAATATTACAAAATGCCACACAAACTAAAAATTCAAGTGACCATTGGATGAACATTAGTCACACAAAACACACATGTCTGCACTTTAAACATCATATGGTCACACTTATTAACACTTTTGGCCACTGTTTGCTTGATTGTATGTGACTAAATACCCAAAACAAAGATGCTTTGTGTGACTAAATATTAAAAAAGGCCACACAAACATAAAATTAATGTGGCCATTGGATGATCAATAGTTACACAAAATACACATTTCTTCCTTTTAAACAGCATATGGTCACACTTATTAACACTTTTGGTCACTTGATGCTTAATTGTATATGACTAAATACCCAAAACAAAGATACTTTGTGTGACTAAATATTACAGAAGGCCACACAAACATAAAATTAATGTGGCCATTGGATGATCAATAGTCACACAAAATACACATTTCTTCACTTTAAAGAGCATATGGTCACACTTATTAACACTTTTGGCCACTTGATGCTTAATTGTATGTGACTAAATACCCAAAACAAAGATGCTTTGTGTGACTACATATTACAAAAGGCCACACAAACTAAAAATTCATGTGACCGTGGGATGAACAATAGTCACACAAAATACATATTTGTTCACTTTAAAGAGCATATGGTCACACTTATTAACACTTTTGGCCACTTTGTTTTAAATTGTATGTGACTAACTCCAAAAAAGCAACACCCATTGTGTGACTAAATCATCACAAACGTCACATTTATTGTATATTCATGTGGCCACAGGACGGGAAATAGTCACACAAAATACACATTTACTAGAAAGAATCATCTCAAATGTCACATATATTATATATTTATGTGGCCAAAGGTTGAAAAATAGTAACTCTCAAAAAACATTTGCGTGACTATAAAGTGTTTACGATCATTGATAATGACTAATCCAACAAAACTTGTGCCTAATTTGTCACACATATTCGGGGTTTTGGTCACTCTTTTTTGATAAAAAGGCCACGAACTCAACAATGTGACCATATGCCACCTACGGTGGTGGGACCTATGTTGACACACAACGAAAAAAACGTGTGTGACTAAGTGCATATCGTCACACATTTTTGGCGTGACCAATACAACTTTTTGTACCAGTGTTTTATCCAACAAAACCGTGTTTATCATATCCCTACACCTCACGTTATAACCCTTTTAAAAGACCTCTTTGATAGTTTATCCTAGGTGCTTACACCAAGTGGTGGAGGTTTGATCCTTTCCCAAGCCTATGGTAATCTATTTGCTATTACAGGTAGTGAAAGATGTTTTCCATTTCCATATTGTGATATATACTTTATTGCACCCGAGAGATGTGAGTATCTAAACACTATTTGTGAGGTGCTAGTATATAATTTCCACGCTTGTTTTGGTTGAAGTGGAATGATTATTTGTTGTAATTACTATTATATTAGTGTTAAATGACCCCTAGCTTGTATTTTGATTAGAATAAAAATGCATTTGCTTGATTACAAGCAAATCTCAAATGTAAGGGTATTTGATAAGGCGAAAAGTGTACCGCTTTTAGGGGTTATTTAAGCCTAAATTCGAGATTATTTGATCAATTATTACCCTAAATCGTTCCTTTTGTCATTTTAGGTACTTTGGAGAAGAAATCTGGAAAGGGACGCATTTTGGACGTTTTTGGAGCGAGAAAGTGAAGAAAACGACAAAGTCACAAAATCATGCTTAAATTAGTACCTGACGGCGTCACGCTTTACATGTGACGGCATCACGCTTTGGCAAAAATGTGGATATGAGGTTTACACGAGATGCACCAGAAAGATTTTTGGGATTAAATAGTGACGGCGTCACCCTTTGGGACGCCTAGGCCGTCACGTGTAATTTACAAGGTGATGGAGCAGAAAACTTATAACGTGACGGCGTCAAGTTTAAACCAGATGGCCATCTAGTGTGCGTCTGACGCCGTCACGTGTTAATGGAGGCAGGCCATCACGTGTTAACTATCACAACTTGCGCGCGCGGTAGCTGTTATTGTTTTGGCAATAACTTTTGCATACGAACTCGGATTTAGGTGATTCAAAAGCCCACGCGAAAAGGACGAAGAGATCTACAATTTGGTGAAGAAATTTTGGTCTTGACACCGTCAAGGTACGGGCTGACGCCGTCAAGACAAGCCGGGCTAAAAAGTGCCTATAAATACAATCTTATAACTTCATTATTTGCAAGCCCCCAACCCTAGGTCCAATTTTAGGGTTAGAGTAGGTGTTTTTCCAACAACTTTGAGGGTCTTAATCATTCCGTAAACATCTTCTAATGGTTTGTTTATTGATTCAATCTTATGTTATGTCTTCAATTATGATTATTGTTGATTGCTCTTCATTAATTAAGCTTGGCTAATTCGCCTTGTGTCTACTTATGATTGTGTGAAACTTGTATATAATTGATTAGATCCGATTGATTTCTTTGTTGATGTTTGTGTCTATCTTCATCAATTAAGGTGTGACAACTTCAATAGGTCTAGTGGATTTAGTTTATAATTCTTGGTTCCTATTGTTTCTTGTCTTGATTGAATGTTTATCGATGTTAGGCTGAAGAAAACTGGCAGACTTCCTATTGGTAACTTGCTTGAACGTCTTAAGAAACATGAATCGGATGTGTCCTACGATTAATTGGTTGTATTTAATGCATGAGCGACTACTAAGGAGGCCATGTTAGGAGCTAGTTGTCGGCTCGACAAAGGAAGAGGTAGAAGCTTATAGAGTTGGGGAAGATCGTACACTGCCCCACAAATGGTATTAAGGAATACAACCCGTCAATTAAAACAATGTTAACATTCAATAGGTAGAATTGGATAGCTAGTAAGGAGTAATACATCATAGGTAGACATGCTTCACTTCCCTTGTAGAACCCTAGTTTACTTTTCTTGCACATTAGTTTAATTGGTAGCTTTTGGGTTAGTTGATTAGCAACCAATTCCGCCCCTCCTTCCAAAACCGAGATTTTTACTTGCTTTCCATAAAATATAAAAATACAAAAAGAATCATCCATCACCTCTAGACCTAGTTAGATTAATTCAATCCTAACGAACACTATTATTTGAGTTGAACGATCAATTCCCCGGTACTTGCCACTACATTGTACTACATCGGTCAGGTACACTGCCTAGTGGGGATTGCAAGCTTCTTAAGATCCCTTGAGAAGTAAAACCTTTTGCAAGGTTGCAAAACCATGCATCATAGGCTAAATGGTTATTTGTTTTTCTTTGTGTCTTAGTATTGTTAGTTAATATTTTTGAGTACTTATAGTTATCTTTAGGTGAGCTAATTATAACTATAATCACAAGCGTTTTACATGCCTTGTTGCTATGTGTTGATTATTAGTTTTTCGGTTTATACGTCAATAAGACTTAGACTAGACTTCTTGCACTAAGTTGCGTGATTGGTTTTGCATTGCATATAGGCAAATACCACTTTTCTTGCATATGTGTTTTCGACATCTTGCATGTATTAGGATGCTTTAGTAACGTCTTAGGAATGGAAACTAAGTTGGTTGATCATGTGTGTCAAAAGATATTGTCTTACACAATTATTTTTCCAAAGGTCTAAGTATAAAAAGTATATCACCTCTAAATACTTAACACTTTCATTAAATCTGTAAGATGATCTCTAAAACATCACATCTTCATGTCTTTCTTGACTATGGGCTGTCTAAACAAGATAAAAGATTATATTAATTCATTAGTATTTAAGTAAAAGAAAATATATTAAACTTGCATTGATCTAACACACATACAAAATGTTTTAAACATTTACTATTTTACGTTTGTTGTATAAAAATAGTAGATAATTATTTTTATACTAATGAGGTGTTGAAAAAGTAAGAATATTATTCTTAATAATATAAATAGTTTTTCACGAATAAAATAAATGACAATATCGAAGTAGTAACTTAATATGTCATTAACCTCACACATACTACTAGTATTACAATAAATGGAACACGTTCTCTAAATTTTTATTTTCTTTATAAAAGGAGTGACCGTGAGGGTCAAGAAAGATTTCGAGTACATATCAATTCATTATTCAAATTATGATTGATGTCATCATCGAATCTAATTGACAAGTATGGACATGAAATTGGAGTCATTATTTGTCTAGCTTCAAGATAACATCAAAATATAACAAAATATATTATCTTGAATCTACATACTCAATCACACTCGGTTGTTATGAGAATAATGACGTCCTCTCAAGACGAAAATAATATGCATCAGATCATAACTCACACTCATGTTGAAGATGTCATATTGAGTCTTCTTGTCCAATGGTTGTGTTCCAAACATTAAACTAATATGTTTAAAAGATGCATAAAATACACAACTAAGTAAGATTGACAACTTTGATGTTTCATCCGAAATATTCAAGTAATTTACTTTGCAATGCAATTAGTAAATGTGTCATCTCTGAAAACCAAACATGAGCAAACAAACACCATATGTAAAATTTGCTCATGAATGACTCAGCACTCAAAATCTCCTGTCTAGTAAAAGTGTCACACATAATAGGTTATTAACTATTATGTAAGTCATCAATCTTTGAGAATATCAATTGTATTTCTCTTAACAAAAGATTGACAAAGAATAACTTATATCATATGCATCTTATTTTCTGTGTCACATGAATGGTTATGTTACAAGAGAATACATTGCATATTGTTTACAAATATAGGATATTAGAAGTTGAATAATAACCCAACACAACATGTGTCATTGCATAAACAAGTAAAATTGGTCATACACTAAAATACTTGTTTTACTAAGCATTTATAAGAGTGATAAGTTTCCTCTTAGAAAAACATATTTGTTGAAATATACAATATGTCTCATTTCAAATATAATACTTACAAGATCTATTGAGGTAAATAACCTTTACTAGATTCTTCTCTCAAGATATGCTAAGGAGCATTCTTGAAACACTCTCGATGTAGTAAATTCTACATTGTATCACATTAAAACATCTCTTGGATCTAAGAAAACCAAATCATGTCAAAGTAACATGTAACAACTCAACAATAGAAGATGTTGTCCAAGAGATCTTAAAATGCATCATCTAAACCAAATAATCTGTAAATCTCAAACAGGAAATTGAAACATGTTGCTTGCCTTTGTTAGGATATTGTGTAAGAAGTGTCATCTTTATGTACATGTTCTTTTTAAGTATGTCTAGTAGAGTCATACTAGGCCATGTAGTAGCAAAATAAGTTAATGTCATCTTTGCTACACTTCGATAGGCAAATATAGGAACTTGACTTTTTCTAAAATGAGAATGACTACTGGAGAACCTATCGCACTAGAAATTCAATTTGACCTAATGGTTGAATTGCTTCCAGAAGGGAAGTTGGGTTCATGGTATAACCCGTAAGAATGGTCCTGTTTAGCCTGAATTGAGCACCACTAGTGATAGTCTCATACTCATTCTCCAACTTGAAAAAGTTTCATTCCTACATTTGACTAAAGAAAGTTTACATCAGTGAACTTTGTCTCCCATTAGGATTGCATTATGAACTAGTAGGATAGCGGACTCTCCTTAGCAATCCTAGATTACTTGCATCCCACATATGTGTTTCTAATTGATAACATGTTCTTGTGAGATATGATTAGATGTCTTCATGCTCTCTTAATGCTAAATAATTAATTAATTAATTAATTAATTATTAAATGCATGTTTATTAGAAATTTTTTTGTCTTTGATTAGGTATTTGGATATTATATCTCTTGATATATATATATCTACGATATATGCTCTTAAATGCTAAATGATTATCATGTTTTGCATGATGTTTGCATTTATTCCTTATGTGCATTTTACATGACTTGCTTGTAAATTTTGCACCCACACTGTGTCCTTTCAACACATTAGGAATTAGGTATGCCTATCACTATGAACCCTTAGAAGTCATATAGTCATACACTAGTGTCAAAAGCTATAAGTTAAAGTAGTCACAAAGTTGTCCAAATTCTCTGGTCATCACTTCGCCTTCTTTCAAGTAATACACCCTTTTGTGATGGGAAGGTTAGATACAAACCTAGTAGAACTCGGAGTAGGCTTGACAACTTAAATATTTCATCCGTAATATTCAAGTAATTTTAACTTGCGATCGCAATTGTTAAAAGTCATATCCGAAACATATTATTCAAAGCCTCTTAACAACATATGTTAAAACGCTCATCCAAATGCCCAAAGCGAACATCAACCTTTGAATGACAAAGGACTCACAAGTTACTACATAAGTGATTAGTAGTTCCTTTCATCCTCGTGTGAATATACACTCCTTAAGACCAAGTATATCCATCTCCGTTAGTTCCTCCTATCCCCATAGGTTTGTCATCATGTTTTGTCTTCAAGCTCACCTCATAGATAATGAGGATTGAACTTATCCATTAGCTTTAGGATAGAAAACAAACCATCACCCTATCTTGCCAAGAGTATGTTGATACTTTCCTTCCTTCGAATCTCATCTTATGACTATCTAAATATTTCATTGGAAATATTAAAGTCATCTCGAACTGTCAATAATCTCGTGTCAAATCCCGTTGGATTTATCTCTCTATCTCGTCAAGAGTATGTTGATACTCTTTTTCTTTCGAATCGTGTCTTATGACTACTTGAATATTTCACTGAAAATATTGTAGTCATCTTGTGCGTTTCGTCTCATGACTCTTTAAATATTTCACTTGAAATATTGAGTCATTCTTCACATCCCTTGTATAACCACTTAAATATTTCACTAGAAATATTAAGTCATCCGTCACATCCCTCTTATGACTATTTGAATATTTCACTGAAAATATTGAAGTCATATCTTGTGTCTCGTCTCATGACTTTTTAAATATTGCACTGGAAATATTAAGTCATCCTTCACATCGCTCTAATGACTACCTATATATTTCCTCAGAAATATAAAAGTCATCTCCTCTCGTCTAGTACTACCGTTCATCTCGTAAAAAGAATTTATTAGGTATAAATTCTCTCCTCGTGTCAAAAAGTCTCACTAATCTATCTTCTGATTCCTCAGCCTTTTCTCTCTCACTTCCGCATGGTACTAAACACATCATATGTTTGGTTATTTCCGTATCCATTATCTTCTCAACTTATTTATACTTTTCAACTTTCGCTCTACACTACCAATGCTTCCACATCTCACTCATCTTCCTCACACCTCAAGCGATTAATCGCTAGGATAAGTTGAGATAACCCTTCTTGATCAACATAGATAACCCCACTAGAACTTTATCACTAACCTCACAACCTTGAAGATTTTATCTTCTTAACCCTTAGGATATCTCCACGTGATCACATGCCTCATCATATGAATGTTCTTTGAATATTCACAATGATTGAGAAGAGCTACGTGACTTCAAAGGTGAAGTTTATTGTATGCTATCCACCACTTGTCATGACGTTACTAAGTTCATCGCTTCCGTCAACGTTTATTTTTCTCTTTATTTTATTTTTATACATCTTGTCTGGATGGTCATAGATTAAGGGGGATCGAAAACATACTCATATAGTCTTTCAACAAACACTCTCAAGAACACACTAATGTAGTTCTTATTCCCTTGAAAACTTCCCTTTAGCTGCCCAGAACTAGGCTGCACAAGAAAATTCGTGACTTCTAGGTCACGGTATCGTTATATAGGCCACGGGACCGTTTAATTTAATGGTACCATGCGGCATTTAGTGGTACCGTGCCCCTTTTTGACAAATTTTTATTGTTTCCTTTAAATCCCTGCATCCCTAACTCCAAACCAGCAAAATTTTGCTAACTCACATACACCCTAAGATTCCCTCACTACAACATAGGACACTACCACCAACTTTTATACGAATCCCACAACTCTTACCTATATAAGGTCTCACCATTGCAAGCTTATCTTGCCTCATCTTCAAACCTCACGTTAACATCATCACACTTAACCCTTATAACTAAACTTCACTCTTGACAGTGATAGTTAGTCCAAAAACCTTCAACCCATCGATCATTACACTCAAACTTTAAAACTATTCCTCACTTTAGATAAGTGATAGTTAGTTCAACAACCTTCAATCCTCATAATTAAACGAAACCCTTCATGCACCAAATTACCTCTAACACACAACTAGGATAATCCAAACTAGTAATCTAGGACTTCGTTACCTCAACTCCGTTAGAGACCCTCAACAACAATCCTGTTAGGATCACATGCACATTTTCTTTTTCTCTTTGGAAATATATCATGCATCTCATTGTCAATGCAAACAATATATTAATCTAAACCATCTTTCGCCACCTTTCTTTAAAGGTCAAAACCAACACTTTCCCATCTTATGGAATCATTTCCATTTGCATCTAGGGGCATATCATTCTCATTTTCATTTTTTTATCTTCTATAAAGTCTACTTTATGGCATGACTTGTCATAATAGTAATCATTTAAAGTATGCCTTATCAACAAACCATCCTTAACACCAATCATCTTAGGTAGATGATTATGTCGTTCAAAAGGTTTGTTAGAACTTGCCTTCCTAATGATAACTTGGAAGAAGTCATTTTGTGTGTCAGTCAACGAACGAATCTCGTTCTTGTTAGTGTGATTGATTGAACAATTACACCTTAGGTTGTTGGTCGGGTTGTGACACTCAAGTGTCTTTGAATTGCAATATGCATTCATTTTTTTTTTGTTGCTCAACTTTCTTGGGCTTTCTTTTAGACTGTGTCACTCACATAGTTTAACCATTGCATGTTTTGGTATACGTATTCTATCCCTATAATGTTGCTCCTATACTCTTATATACTATGTTGCACCAAGCTAACCCTTGATGTAGGAAAAGCCTTTGCAAGAATTTGATCCATGGATCCATTAGATACTAAGGTAAATAAACAAGGGGATTCAATCACCATAGGGGAGCATTGATCTAAGGGGTGCTCGGGGATATTTGAATACATAACTCGAAGTCGTCTTCACAAGTGGTGATAGAAGAATTCACTAGGATGATGCAAGCTCGCTTTTTGGGGAGAAAGGATACTAGTGCAATACGGGGGAGTCGGGTTGTGACACTCAAGTGTCTTTGAATTGCAATATGCATTCATTTTTTTTTTGTGTTGCTCAACTTTCTTGGGCTTTCTTTTAGGCTGTGTCACTCACATAGTTTAACCATTGCATGTTTTGGTATACGTATTCTATCCCTATAATGTTGCTCCTATACTCTTATATACTATGTTGCACCAAGCTAACCCTTGATGTAGGAAAAGCCTTTGCAAGAATTTGATCCATGGATCCATTAGATACTAAGGTAAATAAACAAGGGGATTCAATCACCATAGGGGAGCATTGATCTAAGGGGTGCTCGGGGATATTTGAATACATAACTCGAAGTCGTCTTCACAAGTGGTGATAGAAGAATTCACTAGGATGATGCAAGCTCGCTTTTTGGGGAGAAAGGATACTAGTGCAATACGGGGGAGTAGGGAATGAATTCAAGGGAGAACTCGACGCAACTACCTTTTTACTTTGACAAAAGGGGGAGAAGGGAGTGTAAATGGGTAACTTTTACATTTTACTATGTATCACGGTTTACATATTTGTCATCATCAAAAAGGGGGAGATTATTAGTGCAAATATTACGATATTTAAACTTAACGGTTTCTTTGGTTTTAATGATGAAAAACATGTAACTTGTAATGCATAACGTAAAATGTGCAAGTTACTTGTAAACACAAATCATCAATGCATACTTACATCAACACCTCTCGACATCTCAAGAATGCTTCAACAAAGTTGTAGATTTCCATCCCGACATAAATCACTCAAGGTATGGACAAACAAATCTACTACTTGACAAATGATCAAAGGATTATATTTTCTTAAACTTCACATTTTAATGTGACAAAAAAAAATTTCAAAAATATATTTTACAAATTATTTTTGAATTAAAAAGAAATGTTTTATTTTGAAAAAATCATTTCAAAAATCCCAACAGCTATTCCCCCCCCCCCCCCAAATAAACCTTCACCACTAAAAACAAAAATGGGAGTGTTTTTGTCCCGAACGGTACCACTAAATTTAGGGGTAATGTGTGACAATTAGTGGTGTCGTCCCCCTGTAACGGTCAAATTTCTCTTTGCCTATAAATAGTGGACCATTTTACACTTCCCACTTGATTTTTCCAGCCACTTTTCTCTGGTTTAATCCCTTCTTAGTTAGATCACTTTATTTGATCATTTAGAGAGTCTTAGATTGTTTTAGATGATCCAATCATCCATTCAAGTGATCACCTTCATTCCTCTTCTAGTCCAAGAGAAGAACACAAAGTATCAAGAAGATACAAAGTGTTAGAGTCATTGAGTAGTGCACTTTTATTACTAGTTGTAAGCTAGTTATATCTTGATATACATCAAGTAGTCATTACCTTTTGTTTAGTCTTGTGAGAGTGGATCATTGTGACCTTGTTGAGATCTTTGAGATCTCTTGTAGCTAATGAGCTTGTGTGTTGATCAAGTGGATCAAGGGTAGATCGTGTAGGTTGTGTTGATTGTGTGATTTGTTAAGACCGGGTTGATCGTGAGTAGATTAGGTAGATCGAGTGTAGATCATGTGGATCTTGAAGCTTGTGTGATTTGTAAGGATCGGGTAGATCGTGGTAAATTGGTACTAGCTAAGATTAGTACTTGACATTTAGCTTAGTGTCGGAAAATAATGTAACCGACTGTATGGTTTTCTCCTCCGAGAATGGAGCTTGTTGATTAGTGAAGTAACTCCCGAGTTGAGTACTCGAGGAGTGGAGTAGGGCGAAGAGGAGCTTCGTGACCGAACCACTATAAATCGCCGTGTTCGGGTTTGCGTTTTCTTTACTCATCTCTTTACTTTTCATCTTTGCATTTATCGCCTTATATTTATATTTGCATTGCATTTATATTTGTGTGGTTAGTTGCTTATATCATGTTGACTATGTTTATGGCATGAAATGATTCTTGTGTTTTGTTTGTGTTGTGATCTAGTTGATAATATCTCTAGTTGTTTCAGATACATAATTGAGACTTTCCATATTCACCCCCCCCCCCCCCTCTACAGTTTCCACAAAGTCAAAAGAAGTTGGGTCCAAAAACAAATTTTTGATGCACAAAAAAAATGATTTAATGCACAAACACTTTTTTGGCAAAACTATCCACTTTTAGAAAAACTTCATTCACAATTTTTTTATGCACCTACATAACCGATCTTGTGGATTTTTCGAGAACTTTGTTAAAAAAGTTCTAGATGCACCTACAAATATAGACGCACCTCCCCTTAAAAATATCACTCTGATTTGAAATGTGTGGCTACAAATTCTTCTAACTAGGTTTTTGGTGCAACGCTAAGTAAAATGCTGTGTTAACATAACACAGAAACATTTCATGTGACCTTGTTCCAACAGTTCTAATATCATGAGGTGCTAGCAGTAGGTTTTTGTAAGCAAAGAACATTTCATTTGACCTTGTTCCAACAGTTCTAAAACCATGTTGATATCCTAACGAGACTGAGCTTCTTTTCTTAATTTTTAATTACCTCAATCTTTTTCTATTAAATGCAAGTTGGTTATCTTGTTACTTGCTTCTGTTTCCATGTATTAAGTTAGGCTATCTTTTTCAAGGACAAATTTAGAGAAGAGTTGACCTTCAATTACAAAGGCTTCTATCCTGCTTGTACTAAACTCCAAAAGCTAAATGGTACCCTTAAAGTTGGTCTTAGAAGAGTTTAGGCAATAATGTATTTTGCATTTCTGCTTTCATATGAATAGTTCGCTATCTTCAGTTGAGAGTACTAAGGCTGATCTTGATTAATGATAGCATACTCTAGTCACATAAAATGAATTTATCGACGCCTACCATTCTACAGGGATGCCCCTATTTGTTCTTTTAAATGTGATATTGTCAAGTGTTGTTCTTTTTAGTTTATGTCTTTATGTAGTATCATGTTATATACACACAGCTTGCTAGCCAACATAAAAGTATATTGCACAATCATTACAAGACTTACCCTACTAAGGAGCAGGCAATCATGAACCTGCCAAGAGGTGTAAAGGTCCTTGGTTGGGTACCTTGTGTGAAAGATTTGCAAGCGAGGATCTTCAGGTTATAACCTATCACTTATTTGACTTAATATTTTATTATATAATAGCATTCTGAAGTTACAATTCTAATTAATCTTACAGAAGATTAGAACCATATATAAATTGAATCGATCCAAAAATGAAATTCCACCTACTAATGAAATCGATGGCAAGAGTAATTCATATGGTGAGTAGTCGATTAACTGCTTTATGTTTTCTTAGATTTAACTTGAATTTGTATTTAAGTAATGGGCAGTTACGGAAATTTCACCATTATCTAATATGAATTTGAAACAGGAAATGAAGCAAGGAGAAAAAGTGAGGGCTATCAGAGGATTTAAAATATGCCATTTTTCAGAAAAGAAGGAAGCAACGTCAATGACAAGTCTGACAAACTTCTGTTCATTTTCTATTCCTACCATACTTAGCATATTATTAGTGTCAGTGGATATGTGGTTGGACATAATAAGTTGTTGTGTCGTGCAGCGTGATATGGAAAATGAGGAAGCTAATTCTTCCTCTACACCCGCAGAGATTTGTATGGAAAAACTAGGTTATATCCCGGGATATTTAAAGGGATGGTCAGCATCTAAAAAGAATATTTTGGCAAATGAAAGTTTACAAATGGAACTCCAGTTAGAAAAGGAAAAAACAAAGAAACTCCAGATGCACATTAACAAAATCAAGAAGAAGCATAACAACCTTAAGCAAACAGTGGATTACTTGATGAAACACTTGCCCCACTTATTTGGATGGCAATCTCAGGTACACTACCATAAAATATATAGAAGACAAAAATATACCATTGGTCCCTAAACTTATACAAAAACATCACCATGCACCCTAAGTTTGAAAAATCATCTACGTGCGTCCCTCCTCAAGTATTTTAGGCTGATTGCGTCCTTTGACCCATTTTCCGTCGGACAACGGCGTTGCCTTCCGTTACAATTTGTCTATAGCACAAGGTTACTATCGTCTCTTCGTAATTACGGTATAGCAAATCTGCATTATTTCCACATGTCATATCTCTCTTTCCACCCCATAAACACCTAGACCACCTATTTGTTTCGTCCCAGAACTTTCTTTACAAGAATTATCATAGTTCACAAACCCACATTGCATGTTACTGTGATATTATTCCTAATTTCAAAACATTGATTTTACTTTATGGAAAGTAAGAAGAGATCTAGGTTATCGAGTTGAGGAAACCATTATATACAATGCTACTAAGAAAAAAAATGGTATGTTTTTTTGCTATAATCGTTGGAATATCTAGTGCTGGTATATTTTAATTCGCTATTAAGGTTTGATAATGTGGTTTGGTCTCTTGATATGTTTCAGGTGGTAGATCTAATATGTTTAGCATGAGGGTTCATCACAATGGTGTTTTTTAAATACTGGCCTAGTAGAATATACGATTGAGGTATGGAAAGTTTATTTGATTTGGTTGACGTTGATAGTGTGTCATTGAAGAGTTGGATACTCTTATGTATGAATTGGGTTACGACCTAGGTCAAAAAAATTACTATTACTTTGTTAAGTCTGGTAGTAATTTAGACGATGGTTTGTATAGCTTAAGTGAGGCTGCGAATTTAGAAATATTGAAAGATCTTGTTGATGAACATAAGATGATAGAAGTTTATGTTGAAAATGGTAAGAAAAGTTTGGATGTTGATGATATGTCACCAAAGACAATTAAGACAGTAATTGCTGAGGTCAATGCATCAAAGAAGAATGCAGCTCTTGCTATTGTTCCATATTGCTCAAAAAAATTGTTTATAGAAACTATTGTTAAAAAGCCTATGGTAGAGGCTTTAAGTCAAGTCAGACAACCACCTTTGGAGGTCAATACTTTGGTAGAATCTACTGAGTGGCTAGAAATTGAACCCTTGATGACCATAGACCCACCTATTCAGCATATGCAAAAAGATAGTGCTGTTAGACCCTTGATGACCATAGACCCAGTATAGGTAGCTCTAGCCAAATACCAGATGATTATTTTAAGAAATATAAGATACCAGACCTCTTGAATGATGATCAATTTTGATGAGTGTGTAAATACTCATTATTTTTGTCAAATCTGAACTGCAAAAACATTTAAAAAATACTCAGAAATGCCTCAAAATACAGAAAATATCCTTGGATTGTGTTTTATATGTTTCAGATGCAAAATGCTTGAAAACAGATGAAAAACGAACAAAGTTTGCATAATTAGCACTTTCAGTCCCATAACTTTCAAAACATGACAAAATTAGTCCCTGAGCATTTGTTGTGAAAGAAAATTCAACCAAAGTCCTTTGAAAGTCAAAAGTTATCAAAAATGGTCCTTGGGTGAAAAGTTTTAAAAATTTACAATTTTGGTCCTTGAAGTTTCATAATTGGCAGAAATAGTCCCTGGGATTTCAAATTTTGGAAATTATCATTTATGGTCCTTTGGTTACTCATCTTGGCAAGATTGGTCCCTGAGAGAAGAGTTTGGAGAAATTGCAAGTTTGGTCCCTTAACTTTGTAAATTTGGCAGTTTTAGTCTCTGGATATTTCAAAAGTGGAAAATTGCAATCATGGTCCTTGGAATAGTGAAACATGGCAAAAGTGGTCCCTATGATAAGTTTAGGAAAGTTACATTTCAGGTCCTTGGATTTTCAGCCATTTACAAAATTGGTCCTTGTTATTAAACTACAAACCAACCGGACCTTAGTTGCAAATCCAACCAAAAATCAATACAAACCCACCCTTATAACTCCCTGTGGCCTGGCCCAACTCTTCCCACAGCCCATTCCACCACATAAATAATAAAAATCCAATCACCCCCGTTTTGTTAATTCACCCACGTCAAACCATTTGACCATTTCTTCTCCTCCCTCCTACGTGATCCTGTAGCCCTGCTAACACTCAACCCCCCATCACCTCTGCTCAACTTCACCACTTCATGTTCCACCAACCTCAACTAAACTCCAATATGAATTAATTACCCTTGAATCACTCTAAGCAACTAAAACTGCCACTTTGACAAATTTGGCGCCAAATTTCCATTTGAAGGGTCAGGATATTTTCAAGTTATACAATGGTTAGAAATTGGTGGGAAAGAGAGAGAAACACTACTCAATCCTTATAAGTCAAGAAAAAGATAGATAGAGGGGAGTAGTTAGCTAGTATAGTTTTAGTAGTGTAGAGTTAATGTTGTTTTATTATAATTTCCAATTTCTGTTGTAACTTTTAGCTTAAAGAGATAGTTTTTATCATTATCAGTGTATTTTCAATTGTTTTCTAACATTAATTCCAAGTTTTCAGTTCCAAGTCAGTTTTTGCTATTTTCCAATGAAATTCCATTTTACTTTAATTCTTGTTGTATGCTATGTTTTATGGTTCCATTAAGCTCAAATAAAGTTAGTTTTAAGTTTTCAAAAGCTCGGTGACTTTTAAACTAGTTCTTATTCAAAAACAAAAAAAAAATACCAAAAAAATACTCAAAAAAAGCTTGAAAATAAAAAATCAGTGAAAGACAAAGAAGATGCAAAGGAGCATGGTGAATTATGAATTGCCCGGGTTAGTAGCTTCATGGGAAGCTTTAGGTCAGGTTCTTGGTCCTTGATTCACGGTTTTATGCATGGAATCCATTTGTAAGCATTTTATTACATTTTAGCAGTTTAGTGTAGTAGGGCTTATAAGTGCTTATTTGTGTGCTTTTTATGCTTATTTAGTATATTTCAGTCATATTAGTGCTTAATATTGGTTGTTTGTCCATTAGTTTCATTTGTGATTACTTTCTAATTTGTTGTGTTTTGGTGTGTGTAAATAACAATTTATCAAAATATCAACAAACGTGAAGTTTAATTTGTCGTGAGACAAATAAACGTGAAGTAATTGGAGTAAACAGTTTAGGAAAACGATTACCTCGCAAAACTTGTGAAAGTGATATTCAAATTGTGAGACCGGGAAGTGATTTCCCGGGTCGTACCCCAACGAGGTGTGAATGGAAATCTTCGAATGAGATTTGGATTAAAATCTTGTATGATTGGAAAGGTTATTTGGTTTTGCGATACGTTAAATTAACGAATTTGAAAATTAACGAACGAATGTAAAAGTAAATTAACCTAAGGCAACTAACAATCTAAGAAATACCTAAAAACTACGTGAAAACATAATTAGGTATTGAGAATCCTAAAAACGTAAACCAAATTAAAAACGTGAACGTTATTTAAAAAAAATAATGCGCGAGCGCAAAATAAAACGCGAATTTTAAGTTCCAAACGTCCTACGGGGTTCTAATTAATTTTCTAACGTACTAAAAGACAAAAGAAATTTTTAGGAAAAAGAAAATTATTTTTTTGACTTTTTAATTAATTAATATTGATTAAAATCTATTTTTACTAAATTAAATTATAAGAAATACTAAACGATGTTAGAAAATTCTGAAACTTTTTGGAAAATTAACTTTACTAATAAGAATTAAATGAAAATTAAAAAAACTTGAAAAAGCTAAACTGATAAGCTGGAAATAAGCTGGGCAGTTAATTTAAGCTTATTATCTAAAAACCTTACAAAAGATTTGATTATGCAAACAATACTGGAACTGGTGCCCCAGAGCAAGTGGTAAGGGAGTGTTTGTTTGAGTTGTGGTATGCTAGAGCTCAGGGGTTCGAATCCCCATTTTTTGCACAAAATCCCAATTATTATTTTTTTTAGTTTTCTCCTTTGATTCTATGTTAACTGCTCGCTCAAATTCAAACTCAAACGCAAATTAACTTTTGAAAACAGATTTATGTCAACAAAACTCTATGTAAAATTCTCTTCAATCACAGATTCAAGAATGTTTTCTTAATCAAAAGCTTTTCTTTTTCGTGACTTGCAAAGGTTAATACACAATAAGTAGCAGTCAATCGAGAAACAACAATAAGCTTTAAACAAGCCAAAAAGCTTAAGTACTTAAGAAATAACAATAACCAACATTGATAACTGCTAAGAGAACCAAGAATTACAACAATCAACAACAACAGATTTAAGAACAGCTGACAAGGATCAAACAACAAGCTCAGCTAGTCTGATTAGCAACAACAGTTGTCTAGGGGGGGACAACTAAAGAACTAAATAAGCTAATCTAATCAAGCTTTTCAGGGAATATAAGCTACACCTGCAACAATACAACCTAAATGGCTTTCTAAAACACTAGGAATCAAATCCTAAGCTCCCAAGATGAGCAAGATGGGGTCAATTAAAAATGGGTCAGTGGGGAAAAAGCATGGGTGCAGGGCATAAATTGGGTCAAACAGTCAACTTTCAAGCCCTTTTTCTATGATCAAATCCTTTTCAAAATAAAATTTTTGTTTTGATTTAGGTCAATGGGCTGTCAAAGTCCTAAAATCAACAAACTTCACCACATTTCATCAACAAATGACCCATCAGGTTTGATTTGAAAATTGTAAAAACTCTGAGCATGCAGAATTGACTTTTTGAATACAAATGACTGAAGAATTTGTAACTTTGAGTTTAACTAGGCCTAAGTAACTGATCTACACAGAACCTAAGTGCCAAGAACAACATCTACTAGGAACTTTAAACTAAACCAAACACTCCTAAACTAACTGAGTTTCAAAATGTTTCAAAGCAGCTTACTAATTCACTAAACAAGGTTGACTAATTAACTTGTATGCTGGTAAAGTAAACTCAGATAGACAGGAAACAACAATGATAAACAACAAATAACACTTGATTCAAATCAAAATTTAACACCTACTTGACATCCAAGATTTTTGCTGATCTGATAACTAAGAACCAAGAACCACCTAAATGCCCCCATAGGCTCTAAACCATACTCATTCTCATTCTGCTACTGCTTCTGGTATTCTCTTCTTTTTTTCAACTCTTTTCCATTTTTTTTTGTTTTTCTTTTCTTTCAAACTCAACTGAGCAGCATAATAATTAAGATACCAAACTTTTCATGTGAAATAAATAGAACTTTTAAACTTTAACTGGAAACATAAACTTAAAATAACTTGAGAATACTTTCATTACACTTAGAAAACTTTGAATTACAAGAAAGCTTTTAAAAACTGAAAAGATAAAATAAAACTGAGATGCCTCTTCTGGGCTTACAACACTACATATTTATACTAAAACTAAGGTGGTAGGTACACACCAAGCTTCTTCCTTGTCTTCATCCTTGGTGAGTTTGTTTGCTGAGGCAGAAAAAAACTTGTGAACCCTTTGTGCTTCTTCACAATGAATCTTGGCCTTTGGATTAATCACAACTCATCCCAACCCTTTAATTACTGCTTTGGCGCCCAAAAGAGTGGTGGATTGCCAGCTTGTCTTTCTGTGAATTGATATGGGAGTTAGGTATGGTTTGGAGGGGGATTAGTGGGATTGGGGAATGAAGTGTAGGACAAGGGGGAAGATGGTGATGGTTGAGATGGTGATGGGGTGTTGGAAGTATGCAGTCACGGGGGGGGGGGGGGGGGGGGGACACTTTGGGGAAGAAGATAGGTTATTGTGGGGGTTGAACACTTGACTTTACCTTTTTAGGTTTAATAATAAACATGGTCGTGGTTTTTTTATTTGTGGGCTGGGGGGTGTTGTTTGGGCTTTGGGGTTTGTTGGGTGGGCTGGTGAATGGGTGGATAGGTTTTGTTTTGGATTGGACTAGGAGTAGTATTAAGAGTGTACGTTTGGTTTGTAGTTAATAGCACCCAAGAACTAATCTTGTAAACTTGCTGAAACTTGAGGGGTATTACTTGCCAAATTTCCAAACTCAATTCAAAGGACCATCCCTGCCAAGTTAGATAAACCAAAGTACCAAAATTGAATTTTTCCACTTCAAACCACCCGGGACTAAAATTGCCAATTTGCCAAAGTACAGGGACCAATTGTGTAATTTTCCAAATCTTTTTACCCAAAGACCATTTGTGATTTATTTTGACTTTTAAAGAGCAAGGGTTGACTTTTCTTTGAAATGACTGACCAGGGACTAGTTTTGTAAAACATTGAAAGTTGGGGGACTGAAACTGCCAATTATGCAAATTTTGTTCGTCTTTCGTTTGTTTTCACTTGTTTTGCATCAGAAACATATAAAATATGATCTTTTGGTTTTTATTCATATTTTGGTGCGTTTTTTAGTGTTTTTAATCATTTTGCAGCTCAGATTTGACTAAAAATGATGAGTATTTACACACTCAGCGCTTTCGTTATTTTAACTGCCAATTTAGCTCATTAGTGGTTTTTAGGTATATGATGTTATTGTTGGTATTTACATGCTAATCTCAGCTTATTGTACCACTATAATTGCTTTTCCATCAAGTTCTTGGTCTAAATAGTTCATTTGCTTCAAAAAGCAAAAATCAGTCAAGCCTTAAAGGGGTGTTTGGTTCAGCTTGTCACTTTTTGTTCTTGCGAGTATTAGGAGTCAAATTCAGTTTAGTCAAACTACCTAGGACCATATTAGAGTAATGGAAGCATAAAAATGGTATCTCATTAGTGTAACGGTCAAAATGGCATTTACTTGGATATTGTCTGCTCATTAGGTAGAATTAGGTTCTTAAATCTTAGGATTAGGTATATTAGTGTTGCATTGAGCTAAATTAGGTCTATTATCATAATACCATAACACCTAGAATCTGTTTTGATCATTTGAATTTCATTTGGGTCAAAGTTCATCAAAACAAGAAAAAGTCAAATTTGCATAAGTAGGTAGAAATCCAAAATTTCCAAGATTTTTCATGAATTTTGTATTCAAGATTAGGCCCTGATCTTTTTGGAGGTTAATCTTTGCTAGCTAAACTTGTGAAATCCATTCTCAGCTTATTTTTATGATTTTTTCTTATTAGCCGTTTGCAGCCCCGAAGTATGCCATTTAGCTTTGTTTCTGTCTCAATAGAACAATCTGCCTGAGCACTCGATTTGGCTCACGGCCTAGGCTTATTATAGGTTTTTGAGTTTAACTGAGTTTTTTTAGGTATATTACAATATACCTGAGCTTTTGGTGCATTCTAGTGTTTATTTGCTTATTTGAAGTGCTTATTTACTCAATTCAGCTTATTAGTGGGCTTATCTAACTTTTTATATTTTTCGTAGGCTTAGTATAATATTTTAGATTTTTCATAAAATTTCCAGATTTTTCCTAGCTCATTTAGTACTTTTCTTATTTAATATTAGTTTTTAAGTAATTTTAAATCATTTTAAATTCATAAAAATTAAATAAAATTCCAAAAAAAATTAGTTTTCAGTTTTAAAAATAAGTTTTAGGTTCTTTAGATTTTTCAAAGTTAAAATTTCATTTTCTAGTATAATCTCATATTTAATTGTATTTTAGTGCATTTCTAAATAGTTAAAAATAGTAATTAATTAATAATAATTAATATAATAGCCTAAAAAATAATTTTCTTTTTCCAATAATTTTCTTTTATCATTTGGATTCCAAAAATATAATTTTCACATCCTTGGAATTTATATTGGTCAGAATTCGCGTTTTATTTTGTACATTACGTTAATTTTTATTTAATCATACGCGTTTTAGGTTTTTAAACTTTTTTAAATAATTTGGCTTTACGTTTTCATTAATATAGTTTATTTTTATCATTTCCTTTCAAATTCCCTTAGTTTTATCACTCATAACCCTTTTTCATCCAAATTCACCCGATCACAAATCCGTTTATGTACCATTCACACCTCGTCGGGACATAACGACCCGGGGAAACATTGTATTCCACGGAACATTGGCCCAAGCCGTTTGACTTAGTTGACCATTCACATTGGTTGACTTGAGTTGACCGTTCAGGGCCGATCAAGTTTGCTAGTTGTTGACATAAATAATGTCTTAAAACATTGTTAGCATATTAACAATGTCTCTATGTTTTGATAATTACAAAGCATAAACTCATTAATCTAAAACTTGTGACGTAAACAAGTTTTAGTGCTTAATATTTTTCTTTGCTTCCATATCACTTAAGGTATGAATAAACAAAGGGTTTATTACATTTCATGATCAAAGGAAATTTCTCTAATCACTAGAATTTTTATAAAATGCATTAAACATCTTATATCTTTTACAAAATTACTTTTGGAATTAAAAGAATATGTTTAATTCATTATAAATATATGATTTCAAATTTCCAACCAAAAATGGCAAATTTTATCCAGAAATATATTCCACACTAAAAGACAAGAAAAACCAACGTTCTGAAAGGGGACCGGCCATTAATTAAGGGGACCGGCCACGCTCCAGAACAGTATTTTTCTCCCATATAAATACTGGTTCATCCCTCAGAATTTTCTCACCTTTTGCACTTCTAAACTTTCTGATCTAGATCCATATTTCTATTCTCTTATCCTTTGATCATAAGTGTATAATTCTTTGTTTCAAAGTGATCCAAACTTCATCCTCTCAAGTGCAAGAGAAGAATACTTCTATATCCCAAGAAAAGAAGTATTACAACTTGTTGTGATCTCCATATCCAAGTTGTTGGTGCATCATCAAAGATCATTTACATTATTCTTTGTGAAGATTGTTGTGAATATTTGATTGTAGATAGTTGTGCTAGATATATAGATTGTGTGATTAGTTAGTAGCTTGGTGTGAAGAAGAAAAGTTAGGAACTAGATTGGTGTGAAGAAGATAGGTGTGGAGTAGTTAGTTGTGAAGTAGATTGATTTGAAGAAGTTGTGACTTAGGTGTGAAGAAGTTGTGGTGTGAAAATTGGTGTGTAAATTGGTGTGTAAATTGGCGTGTAAGGTTTTCTCCGCCATAAGGGAGCTTGTTGATATAGTGAAGAAAACTCTCGATTTAGGTGCTCGGGGAGTGGAGTAGGGCAAGGAAGGTGTCCTTGTAGCCGAACCACTATAAATCTCTTATCTCGCGGTTTGATCTTTCCATCTCTTACTTATTTCATTACTTATCATTGTTATATATTGTTTATTGATAGTTGTTTATATTGTGCAAGACTTGAGATCACATATTATCGAATCTAAGTTTTTAAAAGCTAAGAAAACACTAAAACTATCTTTTATAACGAATTAAAAAGACGTAAAACTATTCAACCCCCCTTCTAGTTTTCCACAATAGGTATCAAAAGCCACGTCTAGCAAGATTTTTAAAATATATTGTATTTTAAAACTTGTAACGATCTATGGAATCTGAAAAATATTTAAAAGGGCAATCTATGCAAAGACCACCACTATTTGAAAGTGATGGATTTTTATATTGGAAAAATAGATTCGAAACGTATGTGAAATCAAAAGATCTTGATCTTTGGCATATTATTACCTTTGGTGATTTTCCTCCTATTCAATATAATGTTGAAACTAAAATGAATGAAATTGTATCTTTCGAAAAACAAAATGATGATTTGAAAAAGAAATTAGCAAAAAATAATGAGGCTAAAATGGTCATTTATAATGCGTTACCACGCAAAGAATATGAAAGAATTTTTTTGTGTAAAACCGCCAAAGAAATTTGGGATTCTTTACTAATTACACACCAAGGTAATAGCCAAGTCAAAGATAATAAAATAGATCTTCTTGTACAACAATATGAACAATTTATGATTCCGGAAGAGGAATCAATTGATAATGCTTTTGCTAAGTTTAACACTATTATCACAAGTTTAAAAGCACTTGATGAGACATTTTCTAGTAAAAATTGTGTTAGGAAATTTCTTAGGGCATTGCATCCAAAATGGCGAGCTAAGGTCACGGCAATTGAAGAATCAAAGAACTTGATGACGTTATCACTAGATGAACTAATTGGCAACTTGAAGGTTCATGAAGAAATCATAAGAAGAGAATCGGAAACGGTCAAAGTCATGAAAGAACAAACCAAATCCATTGCTCTAAAAGCCAAAAAGGAACCTAGTGATGATGATGATTCAAGTGACGAAAGTGAAGACGAAGAATATGCAATGGCCGTAAGAGAATTCAAGAAATTCTTCAAGAGACGAGGAAGATTCACTAGATTATCACGAGACAAAAGAAAAGCATTCCAAAGAAATAGAAGTGACAACTACGGCAAAAGAAAGTGCTTTAGATGTGGAAGTTCAAATCATCTCATTGGCGAATGTCTAAAGCCACTGGGTTATGAAAATCAAGGCGCCTTTGTTAGTGGAACATGGAGTGATAGTGACAAAGAAGAAGTTGAAAAGCCAAGAGACGAAAAGTGTTTCATGGCAAAAGAAACAGACGAAATATGTTTAGGAATTGACTTGGAACCTGACGAATGGATCAAAGATAGCGGATGTTCGAGGCACATGACGGGGAACCGCAAGCTATTCTCTACATACAAGGCATACAATGGAGGTAACGTTATTTTTGGTAGTGACTTACGTAGAAAAATCATTGGCAAAGGTACGATTTCTCAAGACTCTCTTACTATTGAAAATGTAGAGCATGTAGATAATTTAACATATAACTTGCTTAGTGTAGGACAAATATGTGACAATAAATGTAGAGTCACATTTACCGAAGAGGATAGCGAAATAGTTAAGAATGGAAAAATTATAGGTAGAGGAATTAGGAAAGGTGGCATATATGTTATGAAACTAGGAAACAAGCCTGAGGATAGGATATTCCTAACGACCCTAGATGAAAACTCTACATTGTGGCATAGGAGATTAGGACATGCTAACATGTAACAAATACAATCTTTGGCCTCTAAGGAATTAGTTAGAAATTTGCCTAATCTAAAATATGACAAGCATTTTTGTGATGCATGTAAAATTGGAAAACAAACTCATGCTAGTCATAAAGCTAAGAATATAGTATCCACTACTAGGTGCCTAGAATTATTGCATATGGATCTTTTCGGTCCATCTGCTGTGCGGAGCTATGGAGGAAACAAATATACCTTAGTAATAGTAGATGACTACTCATGATACACGTGGACTAGGTTTTTAAGTGATAAAACCCAAGCCTTTGAAAAATTCGAAATATTTAGTAAAATGATTCAAAATAAATTAGGATGCTCAATAGTTGCCATTAGGACGGACCATGGTAAGGAATTTGATAACGAAGTACAATTCGGAAAATATTGTGAGTTAAATGGAATATCTCACAATTTCTCCGCTCCTCGTACTCCTCAATCAAATGGCGTAGTAGAAAGAAAAAATAGGTCACTACAAGAAATGAGTAGAACTATGTTAAATGAACAATCCATCCCACAAAAATTTTGGTGTCACGCCGTAGATACATCTACGTATATTTTAAATAGAGTATCAATTAGGAGAATTCTAGGAAAAACTCCTTATGAGTTATTAAGAGGTAGAAAACAAAACTTAAGCTACTTTAGGGTATTTGGAAGTAAATGTTATATTCTAAACACTAAGGATTACCTCACTAAGTTTGACCCAAAATCATATGAAGGAATATTTTTAGGATACTCACAAAGTAGCAAAGCATATATAATACTTAACAAACACTCCATGAAAGTAGAGGAATCACTAAATGTAACATTTGATGAAACACCATCTCCTCCTAAAACATTACCTTTAGAAGATGATGACTTAGTCGAAGATGAAGCTATTAAGGTCAGTAAAACAAAACCCATAGGAAATGATAATGAAGAAATTCACTTAGAAAATAACGAAACTGTTAATATTAAAGAATCTAGATCACATCCAATAGATAATATAATAGGACATCTTAACCAAAGAACCCTTAGGTCACAAAGCTCAAGATAAAAACAATTTCTTTTGTTTCCTCCCAGCAATAGAACCTAAAAATATTAGCGAGGCTTTAAAAGATGAAAGTCGGGTTATAGCTATGCAAGAAGAATTAAATCAATTTAAGGCAAATGATGTTTGGGAATTAGTCCCAAATCCAAAGAATATGACCATCATAGGAACCAAATGGGTATATAGGAATAAGTTAGATGAGAATGGAATAGTTACTAGGAATAAAGCTAGGTTAGTTGATGATGAGTGTGTAAATACTCATCATTTTTATCGTATCTGAACTGCCAAAACATACAAAAACACTCAAAAACGCATCAAAATACAGAAATTATTCCAAAAGTGTGTTTTATATGTTTTAGATGCAAAATGTTTAAAAACAAATGAAAAACGAACAAAGTTTGCACAATTGGCAGTTTCAGTCCCTCAAGTTTCAAAAATTTACAAAATTAGTCCCTGAGCGTTTTTATGAAAGAAAAGTCAACCCAAGGCTTTCAAAAGTAAAATATTATCAAAAAACGATCCTTGGGTAAAAAGTTTGAGAAAATTACATGTTTGGTCCCTAAAAATCCAAATTTACAAGTTTGGTCCCTGAACTTCATAATTTTGTCAGATTTGGTCCCTAGGAAATATTTTTGGATGGAAAAGTCAACATTGGTCTTTGGGATTTTACAAATTGTCAAAATTGGTCCTTTAAATGAAAGTTTGAAGAATTTACACTTTTGGTCCTTCAAGTTTCAACATTTGACAGTTTCAGTCCCTGGGAAGTTTAAATTGGAAAATTAACTTTTATGCCCCTTTGGTAAATGAAACTTGGCAGGTTTGGTCCTCATGTTAACTTTGGAAAGATGGCAATTTTAACCCTTCAAATTCAGAAAAATTACATTAGTGGTCCATATGCTCATTTAAGTACAAAACCAAACGGATCCTAAAACTAAACCCAACACACCCTTAAATAAATAAACCCAATCCTAAATCCACTACAACCTTAACCCATTTTTATTACCCACCTTATATCTCCAAGCCCAAAACAAAAACCCCCTCAGCCCACTCACCACCACAACCCACTCCCCCGTTTTTTTTAATAAATAAAACCTTCGGTCAAACTTTGACCCTCCATCTCCCACACTCCCACTTACAGCTACAAACCAAAACTCCATCATCATACCCCTACACCTGCCTTCACCTCTGAAATACTCAACCCCCCCCCCCTTTTTCCACACCAAACAAACACAAGCCTCCAAGTTTACCCTTCTGGCATCAAGCAACCAAAGAAAAGTTAAAAATCAATTTCCCGCCAAAAACTAGTTGAGGGCCAAGATCAAAAATAGCTCATCCAATGGCTCCAATTCAGTGTGGGAAAAGAAGAGAGAGATTCATGGACTTATTTAACTCAAGAAAAAGTTGAAGAAGAAAAACGAGTGTAGCAGTCAACTAGAGTAGTATTAATTAGTTTAGTGTAATTTAAATCATGTAATCACTTTTTTCTTTGTAACTTTCTGTTTTCTAATTCAGTTTATCCTTGTAATTCCAAAATTTAAGTTCAATTAAAGTTTCATTTAAGTTTATGCAAAATCGTATTTTCACTAAAAATCTGAGTTTGTTGTTATCCCATTCAAGTGAGGTATATTTGAGCTAATAAACTTACTTTAAGTTTATCTAAGTCAATTAAATCAAAGGAAAAGCAAAAAGTTCTCAGAAATAAAAGAAAAGAAAAATATTTAAGAAAATGAAAAATGGTTGTCTCACTGTTCCATAAGCTCATTGATAGCTTTTGAAATTTGGATGTTCATGGGATTATAGCTCAGTGGGAGTTTTAGGAATGGTTTATGAGCTTTGATTCTCAGTTCTTGGTTTTGGATTGCACAAGGTCAAGTTGTAAGTCTTATTTGCAATTCTAACTAGTATTCTGTGTTAATGTTTATTGCTTATTTACTGTTTAATCTAGTATGATTTTGAGTTTTATTGTTTGTTTAGATCTCATATAGTTAGTTTTTGGCTTTGTTGTTGGTGTATAACTACTTGTGCTCATTATCAGTCATAAGGCAATTTCATAAGTCATATAGTTAGATTTTCATTAAGCTTATGTTATTGCTCAAATCTGTATTCATTAGCTCTATTTTAGTGTCATATGTTAGTTTGCATCAGTATGTTAGTTCAGCTTAACCTAAATCATTCATAATCTCAAAAACAGTCTACTTAACTAGTGTTTGGATCAGGAGTTAGCTGTGCTATTTAGGGTGTTCTAATTGTTGAATTTGCTTGCATTGGTTCAGGTTAGGTACATTAGGGATAGTTAGACTTTAAAATTCACAAGTTTTTCACAAGAAAATCAAAATCACCCATTTAACCCATCAATCTGTTGACTGTTAGATATTAGGGGTGGCTATAGCATCATTTCCATTCACAATTTGTTTAGATAGCTTAATTTCATTTCAATATAGCATAATTCAACCTTTTCAATCATCCGAGATCAGGCAAACCTCATATTAGTCAATTTAGCTCTCAAACCAAAAAAAGTCAATTGTCTTATCTCAGATTTTTCCCAATGTTCAAAGAATTGATTAGAATTTTAAGCTATGTTTGAGTGATTGAAACTTGTTCCTAATTGAAGTTTACCAGCTCAAATTTCATGTCCCATGTTTCTTTCATTTTTAGCATTTTTCTAGTGGGCCCCACTTTGCCCCAAACCCAGCTGCAGGGCAATCTGTGGTTCTGTCTCAGCAGCCTACACCACCACCACCACCACTTGGTGGTGGTTTTCTGACCAACATAGTGATCCTCAGCCCTATGATTTGGGTTCTCCCAACCCCCCTCTTACCAGACTTGAGATATTGACTCATGGTTTGACCCCTAGGACTGTAGACCCCACTTGAATTAAGCCCATTAGTTAGTCCCCAAATCTGTGTTAATTTCATTTTCCTTAAGTGCTTAATTTGTGCTTATCAGCTTATTGGTGTTCACTCCTGGTTGTTTCTGGCTTATTTGAGTGTATTAAACTTATTTGTACCTGATTTATTCAAAGTGGGCCCCACACAAGCTCATTTGAGCTCAAATGCCCAAACAGTCAACAAAAGTCAACCTGTTAAGCTAAAGGGAGTGTTCTCAGCTTATTTTTAAGTTGTAAAAATATTGTTTTCACAAAAAGTTTTTATTTTTAGGTATAAAACTAGTTTGTAAAAGAAAAACCAAGAAAAATCAAGTTTTAAAATAAGTGATAGTTTCTATTTAATGTAATTTAATTTTAATTTTCATTTTTAAATTTTAATTAAGTACATAGCTATTTTATATTTTTCTTAAATTACTCTTATATTAAAGTAATTATAATAATTTTTTCAGATTTTTATTTTACTATTTAGTATTTATTAGAATTAATCTTAGTTTTATTAATTATTAATTAATAATTAGTTTAAAATAGCATAATTAGTTTTTATTAAGTAAAACCCAGTTTTTATAATTTTTATAGCTTTTATTTTAGTTAAAACATTTTTATAAATTTTTCTAGAATTTCTACTGTTCATTTTCTATTTTTTATAATATAATTAGTTTAATTAGTAATTAGATTAATAATTAGTTAATTAGCTTAAAAATACATAAAATTAACTTTTTATAATTTTTTAGGATTCCTGTAATGGTTAATTAGATTTGTAAAATTTTTCTTAATTTTCTAAGTCTTTTTAGTATTTTTAATAATTCTAATTAGTTTAATTAGTATTAAATAGATAATTAGTAATTAATTAATAATAAATAATTAAATAGTGTAAAAAGTAATTTTAATTTTCTAAAAAGTTTCTTTTATTATTAGGATTGTAAAAACGTGATTTTCACTTTTGTAAGTATTTTATTTTGTTAAAACTCGCGTTTTATTTCGTACGTCTACGTTTTATTTAAACGTAACGTACGCGTTTTTAGGTTTTAATCGTTTCTGGTTTTTCTTAGCTTCCCGTCTTATTCAAATAGCTTATTTAAGCTATTCTCTTGTAGATTCCTTAGTTCAATCAATCATAAACCCCTTTTCATCCAAATTCACCCGATCACAAACCGTTTGATTACAATTCACACCTCGTCGGGACATAACGACCCGGGGAAACACTATACTTCCTCGGAGCATTGACTCTGAGCTGTTTGACCTGGTTGACCATTCCCTGGTCAATTTAGGTTGACCGTTTGGAGCCAATCAAATTTTGGTGCCGCTGCCGGGGAGGTTGTGTGCGTATCTAAACGGTTTTCTGATTAGTGTCTTTGGAATTCGTTCCATTGTACATTTACCCATCCTTTGTTCATATTTTCCCATTATCAAAACAAAACCGTTCACGAAAACTTTTTAAACTCAGTTTTCAACGAACACAAAAAAAACACAAAAACATTTTCTTTATCCTTTGTACAAAATGTTTACCCAAAAACCCAAAAATACTCACCTTTACCCTCTTACCCCTTTGATTCTCATTTCCTCACCCTCTATACACATTTGATTCTTTCTATGTCTCACCCACACCTTCTGGTTTGCCATTGGTGTGGTAATCCTTATAATGGTGGCAATTGCCCCAGCTGTGGCATGATAGGATCAGGAAACGGGTCTGTCTATAACCAGAATCCCTATTCCTACCATGACACGACTGATTCATTCCGTCAGTTACCACACCATCAGTCTCAGCAGTTTTACTGTTGTGAGTACTGTGGTGGTTCACACTACAGTTCTGATTGTCAATCGGGAAACACGCTTGTCTATGAGCAGTTTCCTGGTAACAATTATAACTCTAGCACTTATCACCCACAGCCACATCAGTTTCACTGTTGTGATTACTGTGGAGGTCCACACTCTAGCTCGGATTGTCAAACAAGGAATCCATTTCCTTGTAACAATTACGACTATTCGTTTTCAGACCCACCTTCACAGTACGATATGATTCACACAACTCCTCAAGAAACCGAGCAAGACCTTTTACTAAAGGCTCTTGATATTTTAAAAGAACTTAAGGAGGAGTTGGCTACTTCATTGTTTCAAAGCTCTCGTGAGAAATCCATGGCAGAATTGCTTGCTGAAGAACGAGATGCTAGAAATGAATTAAGCAAGGAAGAATTACTTGTCTTAGAACAAGCAGCTAAAACACGTGCCATATTTCGCAATGCTGCTCTTCTCGACGATGATGATGATGATGTTACCCTTGATATTTCTCAATTTTGTGAGGGTTCATCAAGTTCATTTGTTGTGATTCCTTCCTCGGAAAATCAGGGAGAAAAGACTATGATAGAATTACTAGCAGAAGAACAAATGAAATTTATAAAACCCCTGTATGCTAGTCCTTCTCAACTCCCTCAGTCTGTTATCACACCCGAAGTTCACACTCACTCTCTGAACATGGGGGATGAGCATCTTAGCACTATTCCTAATAAGGAATCGGACGAATTAATAAAGTCTAGTGTTGAGATCCTTGTCCCAATCCCGAGAGAGTCACAGGGAACTTTGGATCATATATGTGATATTCCTTCACCCATTGAGTGTCCTAAAGATCAATTTGAGACTTTCTCAGATTTTAGCGATGATTGCACATCTTATGGAGACATCGAGTATGTTGAGGCATCAGTTCCACAAACTGATGCTGATCATCTTCTTGAGGAGTTCGCTGATGAACTTGCTCACATCGATCCACTTTCATTGGAAAGTGATGATGGTCTCCTCGATTTTGAAGCCGATCTGGGAGAAATTGAAAGTCTCCTATATCATGATCCATCACTCACTTCTTATCCCAGCAGTCCAATAGAGAATATTGATCACTTTGTTCCCGAAACATTCAATACCACTCTCACCAATCCTCTATTTGAATTCGAATCTGAATTCAATTTGATTTCTGATAATCCACTCTATGATATTCAGAATGAGGATTGTGATGAGTCTATTCCGGAACACGAATTCACAGATTCACATCTTGTGAATAATTCTCTTCATGAGGAGTTCTCCGGTGAACTCACTCATCATATCATGACTCCTCCGGAGTTTGATAGCCCGGGGGGAGATGCACTCAATCATGAGAATTTGCAAATTCCCACCCACCCTCCCGGGTTGTTTACGAGCTTACCCTTTGAAATCCAAACTCAGGCTATTAAGCCTCCTCTCGAGGAAGAAGATCAAATCATGCTTTTTATCATGATTTTCTTCCTTTTCTTCACCTACAGGGTGACTTCTTCTCTTCTTCACTCCTTCGGGAGTGAGGACACTATATTTGATCCCGGCATTTTCATGTATCATTATCTTGAGCCGGACACTTATCTCATCGGTGTGGAACTTTCACGTGCTTCATATGTTTGTCCAAACATTTTGAATGAAAGTCCGATGGAGATCACTTCTTCCACATTCCCCAATGACAAATAAATTAGGGGTCGAGTCAAGCTAGCGACTCGGTAAACAAAAACAGTAGCACGCATATAGGGTTTTCACCCTAAGTGTGGGGGAGTCCCCCATGCTATGGTTACAAATGAGTGAAAATACAAAATGATGTTTTCCACGCTTAGCTTGTAATGTTGCCCTTTTACGTTCAAAATGTCGGCATAATAACCGGGATTTTGAATATTGAGGACAATATTCATGCTAAGTGTGGGGGGGTATTCGCTATTCTAGCGAATTTTATCACATTTTACTATATAATACCCCCGTTTTAGCCAAAATTTCAAAAATTTTAAAAATTTTTCACTGGTGCTTCAAAATTTTTGTGGTAATCAATCCGCCTTGTCTAAGCGACAAAAGGGATTGGCTAGTCCAGGAGCAAACGGCTCTTGGTAAAGACAACTCAAATCCGTTCACGGCTTGCAATTTGCCCAAAATTGTACGGTTCCTCAACTCCCCAAAAACAAATGAGTTGGCTAGCCCGCAAGATTATGGCTTGTGGTAAAGGCCGTGGAAAATCCATAATTGGTAATCAGCTCACCAAGATGTTGACTATTCCATCAAGAGCTGGCTAGTCCAGGAGCAAACGGCTCCTGGTAAAGACTTATCAAATCCGTTGACAGCTGGTGGTTTGCTCAAAATCACACGGTTATCAGGTGTGCCACAGTTCTTACACCTGGCTACTCCAGAAGTGATGACTTTTGGTAAAGAGTTTCAAATCCATTAGTTTTTCTCAAAAGATTGCTAGGGACTAGCAATAGTTTAGTGTGGGGGATTGATGAGTGTGTAAATACTCATCATTTTTATCGTATCTGAACTGCCAAAACATACAAAAACACTCAAAAACGCATCAAAATACAGAAATTATTCCAAGTGTGTTTTATATGTTTTAGATGCAAAATGTTTAAAAACAAATGAAAAACGAACAAAGTTTGCACAATTGGCAGTTTCAGTCCCTCAAGTTTCAAAAATTTACAAAATTAGTCCCTGAGCGTTTTTATGAAAGAAAAGTCAACCCAAGGCTTTCAAAAGTAAAATATTATCAAAAAAAGATCCTTGGGTAAAAAGTTTGAGAAAATTACATGTTTGGTCCCTAAAAATCCAAATTTACAAGTTTGGTCCCTGAACTTCATAATTTTGTCAGATTTGGTCCCTGGGAAATATTTTTGGATGGAAAAGTCAACATTGGTCTTTGGGATTTTACAAATTGTCAAAATTGGTCCTTTAAATGAAAGTTTGAAGAATTTACACTTTTGGTCCTTCAAGTTTCAACATTTGACAGTTTCAGTCCCTGGGAAGTTTAAATTGGAAAATTAACTTTTATGCCCCTTTGGTAAATGAAACTTGGCAGGTTTGGTCCTCATGTTAACTTTGGAAAGATGGCAATTTTAACCCTTCAAATTCAGAAAAATTACATTAGTGCTCATTTAAGTACAAAACCAAACGGATCCTAAAACTAAACCCAACACACCCTTAAATAAATAAACCCAATCCTAAATCCACTACAACCTTAACCCATTTTTATTACCCACCTTATATCTCCAAGCCCAAAACAAAAACCCCCTCAGCCCACTCACCACCACAACCCACTCCCCCATTTTTTTTAATAAATAAAACCTTCGGTCAAACTTTGACCATCCATCTCCCACACTCCCACTTACAGCTACAAACCAAAACTCCATCATCATACCCCTACACCTGCCTTCACCTCCGAAATACTCAACCCCCCCCCCCTTTTCCACACCAAACAAACACAAGCCTCCAAGTTTACCCTTCTGGCATCAAGCAACCAAAGAAAAGTTAAAAATCAATTTCCTGCCAAAAACTAGTTGAGGGCCAAGATCAAAAATAGCTCATCCAATGGCTCCAATTCAGTGTGGGAAAAGAAGAGAGAGATTCATGGACTTATTTAACTCAAGAAAAAGTTGAAGAAGAAAAACGAGTGTAGCAGTCAACTAGAGTAGTATTAATTAGTTTAGTGTAATTTAAATCATGTAATCACTTTTTTCTTTGTAACTTTCTGTTTTCTAATTCAGTTTATCCTTGTAATTCCAAAATTTAAGTTCAATTAAAGTTTCATTTAAGTTTATGCAAAATTGTATTTTCACTAAAAATCTGAGTTTGTTGTTATCCCATTCAAGTGTGGTATATTTGATCTAATAAACTTACTTTAAGTTTATCTAAGTCAATTAAATCAAAGGAAAAGCAAAAAGTTCTCAGAAAGAAAAGAAAAGAAAAATATTTAAGAAAATGAAAAATGGTTGTCTCACTGTTCCATAAGCTCATTGATAGCTTTTGAAATTTGGATGTTCATGGGATTATAGCTCAGTGGGAGTTTTAGGAATGGTTTATGAGCTTTGATTCTCAGTTCTTGGTTTTGGATTGCACAAGGTCAAGTTGTAAGTCTTATTTGCAATTCTAACTAGTATTCTGTGTTAATGTTTATTGCTTATTTACTGTTTAATCTAGTATGATTTTGAGTTTTATTGTTTGTTTAGATCTCATATAGTTAGTTTTTGGCTTTGTTGTTGGTGTATAACTACTTGTGCTCATTATCAGTCATAAGGCAATTTCATAAGTCATATAGTTAGATTTTCATTAAGCTTATGTTATTGCTCAAATCTGTATTCATTAGCTCTATTTTAGTGTCATATGTTAGTTTGCATCAGTATGTTAGTTCAGCTTAACCTAAATCATTCATAATCTCAAAAACAGTCTACTTAACTAGTGTTTGGATCAGGAGTTAGCTGTGCTATTTAGGGTGTTCTAATTGTTGAATTTGCTTGCATTGGTTCAGGTTAGGTACATTAGGGATAGTTAGACTTTAAAATTCACAAGTTTTTCACAAGAAAGTCAAAATCACCCATTTAACCCATCAATCTGTTGACTGTTAGATATTAGGGGTGGCTATAGCATCATTTCCATTCACAATTTGTTTAGATAGCTTAATTTCATTTCAATATAGCATAATTCAACCTTTTCAATCATCCGAGATCAGGCAAACCTCATATTAGTCAATTTAGCTCTCAAACCAAAAAAAGTCAATTGTCTTATCTCAGATTTTTCCCAATGTTCAAAGAATTGATTAGAATTTTAAGCTATGTTTGAGTGATTGAAACTTGTTCCTAATTGAAGTTTACCAGCTCAAATTTCATGTCCCATGTTTCTTTCATTTTTAGCATTTTTCTAGTGGGCCCCACTTTGCCCCAAACCCAGCTGCAGGGCAATCTGTGGTTCTGTCTCAGCAGCCTACACCACCACCACCACCACCACTTGGTGGTGGTTTTCTGACCAACATAGTGATCCTCAGCCCTAGGATTTGGGTTCTCCCAACCCCCCTCCTACCAGACTTGAGATATTGACTCATGGTTTGACCCCTAGGACTGTGGACCCCACTTGAATTAAGCCCATTAGTTTGTCCCCAAATCTGTGTTAATTTCATTTTCCTTAAGTGCTTAATTTGTGCTTATCAGCTTATTGGTGTTCACTCCTGGTTGTTTCTGGCTTATTTGAGTGTATTAAACTTATTTGTACCTGATTTATTCAAAGTGGGCCCCACACAAGCTCATTTGAGCTCAAATGCCCAAACAGTCAACAAAAGTCAACCTGTTAAGCTAAAGGGGGTGTTCTCAGCTTATTTTTAAGTTGTAAAAATATTGTTTTCACAAAAAGTTTTTATTTTTAGGTATAAAACTAGTTTGTAAAAGAAAAACCAAGAAAAATCAAGTTTTAAAATAAGTGATAGTTTCTATTTAATGTAATTTAATTTTAATTTTCATTTTTAAATTTTAATTAAGTACTTAGCTATTTTATATTTTTCTTAAATTACTCTTATATTAAAGTAATTATAATAATTTTTTCAGATTTTTATTTTACTATTTAGTATTTATTAGAATTAATCTTAGTTTTATTAATTATTAATTAATAATTAGTTTAAAATAGCATAATTAGTTTTTATTAAGTAAAACCCAGTTTTTATAATTTTTATAGCTTTTATTTTAGTTAAAACATTTTTATAAATTTTTCTAGAATTTTTACTGTTCATTTTCTATTTTTTATAATATAATTAGTTTAATTAGTAATTAATAAGTAATTAGATTAATAATTAGTTAATTAGCTTAAAAATACATAAAATTAACTTTTTATAATTTTTTAGGATTCCTGTAATGGTTAATTAGATTTGTAAAATTTTTCTTAATTTTCTAAGTCTTTTTAGTATTTTTAATAATTCTAATTAGTTTAATTAGTATTAAATAGATAATTAGTAATTAATTAATAATAAATAATTGTTGGGTTTTGACCAAGAGACACTGCTGCTAAGTAACTCTGCTGCTGAGTAATACTGCTGCTACAATGAAACTGCTGCTAGTGTTAATGACTCTGCTGCTGAAGACTATCTGCTGCTTGGTGAAACTACTGCTGAATAGATTAACATTGTATACGATAGGATAATTATGGAATAGATTCTTTGTATAGTTTATCTATTTAGATTATTCTTATCTTGTAGAGAAAGGTATTGTAAACCTAGTAGGACTCCTTGGCCTATAAAAGGAGGATCCTAGGGTTAGAGTATACACGTATTATTATTCACTTCAAGGTTGTAAAACCCTAGCATTATCGAGTGCTCGTATTAATAATATTGAAGTGTTGAAAGAGAATTCTAAATCTTCTTAAGTTAAGCTTTTATATTCCGCGTTTAAGCTTAAGTATTTGTTTAAGTTAACTTCTATATAAGATCGTATTAGCTCAACTGGGATCAACAAGTGGTATCAGAGCTTGTGATCTAGAAGTTATAATCAAGAAGATTTTGTTTCTTTAAAGTTTGCTGTTCCAAATCGTTTGCATAAGATGGGTGATGAAACTCACATGGTGACTGCTTCAAGGGTACCTATGCTCAATCCTTCTGAGTATGAGCTATGGAAGAGGAGGATCAGACAATACATTCGCATGATTGACTTTAACATGTGGAATGTGATTATCAATGGTGATTCTGAACCTGAGAAGAGTGCAGATGGCAAGGAGATTCCAATTAAGTCTGCTGAAGCTAATGCAGCAAGGAAGCTGGAAATCAAAGCTCATAGTATTCTCTTAATGGGAATACCTAATGAATTTCAAATGGACTTTGATGATTGTGAAACAGGTAAAGAATTAATGGATGCAGTGGAATTCAGGTTTGGAGGGAATGATGCTACTAAGAAGTCCAGAAAGAATATGTTGAAGCATCAGTTTGAAAACTTTACTTCTGAACCTGGAGAAAAGATTATTGGTACATACAACAGGCTAAATCAACTGGTTAGTCATCTAAAGCTTGTTGGGTATGTTGTTCCACAGGAAGATGTGAATCTTAAGTTTCTAAGAAGTCTTGCACCTGAATGGAGTATGCACACAGTGGTGTGGAGGAATAAGCCTGACTTTGAATCAATGAAGTTGGAGAGCCTCTACAACAATTTAAGGGTGTATGAGTCTGAATTAGCTACTTCTTCTACTTCATCTTCTAGTACACAAAACCTTGCTTTTGTGTCTTCAAAATCAAAAGAGACACAAGATACTCACTCTGCTGCTTATGGAGTATCTACTGCTGATGGATCTGGATCTGCTGCTAGTTCAAATGACAAGGTTTCTACCAGTGATGTTGCTTTATGTGCATTCTTGGCTGAGCTTACAACAACCATAAGATCACATGTCATAAATCAAGACTTGGATCATATTGATCCAGATGATCTTGAAGAAATTGATCTCAAATGGCAAATGGCAATGTTGACTTTAAGAGCAAGAAAGTTCTGGAAAAAGACTGGAAGAGAAGTCAAATACAAGACTAAGGAGAGTCCAGGGTTTGACAAGTCCAAGATTGAATGCTACAATTGCAACAGGAAGGGACACTTTGCTAGAGAGTGTAGATCTCCAAAGAAGAATGCTGAAGTTCCTAAGAAGACTGAAGAATCAAAGTCTGCAATGGTAGCTTGTGATGGGCTGGGAGAATATGACTGGAGTGATATGGCTGAAGAAGAACCAAATTTCTCTTTGGTTGCTGCTGTTCAACCCAAAGTGCATAACTTTGCACTTATGGCATATGGTTCATCATCAGGCTCTGACTCTGAGGTATCAAATGATTCTGAATCATCTGGATGTTCTTTTAAATCTTGTTCTGACACTATAGAAGTTCTTAAGGCTAGGAATGAGAGTTTAAATAGAGAAGTTGAACGTCTAAAACTTGATAACTTAGGTTATAAAGTAGGTATTCAAAATGTTGAGAGAAGGCTAGAATATCTCAAAGAGTGTGAAAAGGAATATGTAGAACAACTTAATCTCAGAGATATAGAAATTTTTAAGAAAAATAGTGAAGTAGAAGTTCTTAAAAATAAGTTAGAAGAAGCTGAACAAGAAAAAGAAGCTGCTCTTGCTGAAAAAGAAAAACATGTAGTAAGAGTAAAGAAACAACAATTTGCTTCTGATATGGTAAATAAGTCTATAGAGAGTACCTTGATGAGAAAAGGCAGTGGAATTGGATATAATGAAGTGGCTCCTCCAGCCAAAAGTGCTTTTGCTCCACCAGGCAAAGAGCTATCTTTCATTAGTGAGCTAGAAATTGAAAAACCTGTAGGTGAAAGTAGCACAAGTACTATAGAAAAACCTAAGGTTGAGTCTAGAAAGTTTCCTGAGGCTCCAATCATTGAAGAATGGTGTTCTGATAGTGAAAGTGAAGAAGAACAGGTTCAACCAAAACAAACAGTTAAAAAGGAAGAGATTCCTACTCAGGTTAAACCTAAGGTAGAACAGATTAAGTTTGTCAAGCCTGTGTTAGGGAATAAACTTGCTAGGAGAATGGTTGAGTACAATGAGGTGTCTAGAGAACAATTGAGATGTTTTGATAATAAGCCTAGAGGGAACCAAAGAAATTTCAACAACCTAGTTTCACAAAGATTAGGTGACCAGTTTGAATTACAAAAGAAGGCTTGTTATAAGTGTGGTAGTTTTGATCACTTGATTGGTAGATGTCCTCAGAACCAAAAACCTGTTTGGAATCAATACACAAGGGTGAATCACAAATATGTTACAAAACAAACTCACCCTCATCCTAATAGAAACATGATTCCTAGAGCTGTTTTGTTGAGATCTGGTGCTACTAGATCAATTTATGCTGCCAAACCAAAAGGTGTTTTCAAATCAACAACTAGTTCTTCTAATGGCTCTACTGCTAGCAAGCATTCTGCTGCTAGTAAGTACTCTACTGCTAGCAAGCAACCTGCTGCTAGTACAAAACTTTCTACTTTTGAGCCAAAACATCTTTCAAATACAGTTGTTGGTAATCACTTTTATGCTGTTAAGGCCTCAGCTTGCTGGACTTGGAAACCAAAAACAAATGTTACAAATACTGTTTCCAAGAATAGCAGTGCATCAAGTGATTTAAAGAAATTTAATTATACTGATGCACAGGGCAGATCCAAGTCAGTAATGGCTTGGGTCATCAAGAGAAACTGATTTCTCTATTTTTCATGTGCAGGTCAATCTACTGGATGAGCTTAAGGATATGGTTATTGTTGACAGTGGATGCTCTGGACACATGACTGGGGATGAATCTCAACTTGAAGATCTTGAGGTTTTTGATGGTGGTTATGTAGCTTTTGGAAATGATCCAAGAGGTGGAAAGATTGTTGGTATTGGAACTCTAAGGACTGGTAATTTGGACTTTGAAAGGGTGTTTCTTGTGAAAGGACTTAAGTTTAACCTTTTTAGTGTCTCACAAATGTGTGACAAAAAGAATTTTGTTCTTTTTACAGACACTGAGTGTATGATTCTTTCTCCTGATTTTCAATTACCAGATGACAAATCTGTGTTACTGAAGGTCCCTAGAAAGGAAAATATATACAGTGACCATATTAAGAATATTATTCCTAAGAGGGCTTTGACTTGTCTAATTGCAAAGGCCACTATTGATGAGTCCAAATTATGGCATAGAAGACTGGGACATCTGAACTACAAGACTATGAACAAATTGGTGAAAGGAAATCTTGTGAGGGGTATGCCTACAAAGATTTTTGAGAATTGTGAAACTTGTGTTGCATGTCAAAAGGGTAAACAACACAGAGTTTCTTTCAAGTCCAAGATTGTGAACACAAATACTGTACCACTACACTTGCTACACATGGATTTATTTGGGCCTGTATTTGTAAAAAGTCTGAACAAGAAGTCATATTGTTTGGTTGTCACTGATGACTTTAGCAGGTTTACTTGGGTATTCTTCCTTGCAACCAAAGATGAAACCCCAGGAGTACTCAAAGCTTTCATTACAAGAGTTGAAAACCTGCACAATCACAAGGTAAAGATTATCAGATGTGACAATGGTACTGAGTTCAAGAACAGTGAGATGAACCAATTTTGTGTGGGAAAAGGAATACTAAGACAATACAGTGTAGCAAGAACTCCACAACAAAATGGTGTTGCAGAAAGAAGAAACAGGACACTTATTGAGGCTGCAAGAACTATGCTATCTGATTCAAAACTACCTGTACCTTTTTGGGCTGAAGCTGTAAACACTGCATGTTTTGTGCAAAACAGAAGTAAGGTAGTCAAGCCTCATAACAAAACTCCATATGAGCTATTTCATGGAAAGAAGCCAATGATTGATTTTCTCAAACCATTTGGATGTCCTGTTACTATCTTAAACACAAAGGATCAGCTAGGCAAATTTGATGAAAAAGCTGATGAAGGAAATTTGGTTGGTTACTCTGTTAATAGTAAAGCCTTCAGGGTATATAATAAAAGAACCAAACATGTGGAGGAGAATTTGCATATCAAGTTTAGTGAAAACACATATAATTCTGCAGGGAAGGGACCAGAATGGTTATTTGATGTTGATATTCTTGCTAAAACAATGAACTATGTTCCTGTTATTGCCAGTGTTGATAAACCACAGGAAGAGTTTGTTGTGATTGAGAAATTGAAGATTGGTCCAACCTTTGTACCTCTTCAGAAGGAACAAAGTTCTTCAGATGATGTTGCTTCTCATGAAAAATCAAAGGAAACTGAAGAAGGTATTGTTATACCTCATGAAGCAGAAAAAGAAACTCCTGAAGTTCTCAAAGTAGTTGTTGATGTCTCTCCTAAACAGCCAGAAGACTCTACTGCTGACTCAGAAGACTCTACTGCTAGGCCAAAAGTTACAACTACTGCTCCACCACATTTTGCTTCTAAGCCTACTAACTCTACTGCTACTTCTTTGTCTCCTCATTTGGACACTCAGGGTAGATCCATTGATGATACTATCTATCCAGATGATCCAAACATGCCTGATCTTGAGAATATCTATTATGATACTGATAATGATGCACTTGATGGTAAGTTATTTGGAGCTTATGCTGATTATACTAATTTGGAACTCAATATTCCTGTTAGTCCTACACCTACCACAAGAATACACAAGGATCATCCAAAAGATCAAATCTTAAGTGATCCACACTCATCCATTCAAACTAGGCAGATGACTAAAGCCCTGAAAGATCCTCAACATCAAAGTTTCTTTGCCAGATCTCTGCATCAAAGAAATAGTCATAAAGATCTTCAAAATTGCCTGTTTGCATGTTTTCTTTCTCAAATTGAACCCAAAAACACTTACAAAGCCTTACAAGAAGCAAGTTGGGTAGAAGCAATGCAAGATGAGCTTTTACAATTCAAGCTGCAAGAAGTATGGACTTTGGTTGAACTGCCAAATGGTAAAAGAGTGATTGGCACAAAATGGGTTTTCAGATGCAAAAGAGATGAGAGAGGGATTGTCATAAGAAATAAGGCCAGGTTAGTAGCACAGGGATACACACAACAAGAAGGGCTTGATTATGATGAAGTATTTGCACCAGTGGCAAGAATAGAGGCTATTAGATTGTTTTTGGCTTATGCTTCATACAAAGACTTTGTAGTGTATCAAATGGATGTGAAGAGTGCTTTTCTGTATGGAACCATTACTGAGGAAGTCTATGTGGCTCAACCACCAGGCTTTGAAGACCCTGATCATCCTGACAAAGTCTACAAGGTCAATAAAGCAATGTATGGTCTACATCAAGCTCCTAGAGCTTGGTATGACACCTTGTCAACCTACTTGCTAGAGTCTGGGTTCAGCAGGGGCAAGATTGATAAAACTTTGTTCCTCAAAAGACAAAAGGATGATATTTTGCTGGTTCAAATTTATGTTGATGACATCATCTTTGGGTCTACAAACAAAGCTATGTGTGTTAGTTTTGAGAAACTTATGAAGGATAAGTTTGCTATGAGTTCCATGGGAGAACTCAACTTCTTCTTAGGTCTGCAAGTTACACAGAAAGAAAATGGCATCTTCATTAGTCAAGATAAGTATGTCAATGATATTTTGAAGAAGTTTGGATTTGAAGATGCTAAGCCTGCCAAGACTACCATGGAAAAGGATAAACCATTGCTGAAGGATGAACATGGAAAGGAAGTGGATATACACTTGTACAGGTCTATGATTGGATCATTGATGTATCTTACTGCATCAAGGCCTGATATTATGTTTGCAGTGTGTGCCTGTGCAAGATTTCAAGTGTGTCCCAAGGAATCACATCTCAATGCAGTGAAAAGAATTTTTAGATATCTGAGGTATCAACCAAAATTGGGCCTTTGGTATCCTAAGGATTCACCATTTGATTTGGTATCCTACTCAGATAGTGATTATGCTGGAGCTTCTTTGGATAGAAAGTCTACAACAGGGGGTTGTCAATTTCTTGGAAGCAGGTTGGTGTCATGGCAATGCAAGAAGCAAACAGTGGTGGCTAATTCAACAACAGAAGCTGAGTATGTGGCTGCTTCAAGTTGCTGTGGACAGGTCTTATGGATGCAGAATCAATTATTGGATTATGGGTACAATTTCATGAATACTAAAATCCATATTGATAACAACAGCACACTGTGCATAATTAAAAATCCAGTGTTTCATTCTAAAACAAAACATATTGAGATAAGGCATCATTTTATAAGGGATTGCTATGAAAAGAAGTTGGTTCAAATTGTTAAAATTCATACTGATAACAATGTTGCTGATCTTCTCACTAAACATTTTGATGTGGGGAGGTTTCAATTTTTAATTGCAAACATTGGTATGATTAATCTTTGAAAAACTTATCTCTTTGTTTTTGTTAAAGTTTGTAATGCATGTGCTGCTTGTTATTCTGCTGCTTGTTAATATGTATATGTTTGAGACATAATGTACTATGCTGCTCATTGATTTTCTAACTCTACTGCTAGTACATATGTTGGTTGTTTGCTTTGTGGTGTTTGGTCTAACATTTTGCAGGTATATGAATGGTGCTTTGCAAGTATTGATACAAGAAAAGTTCATATCATTTATTCATTCCAGAGAAGTACAAAGATCATACATCATAAGACAAAACACAAAATAGACATCCTAACCTAACACCTACATCTTCCTAGGGCATGGAAGCCCGAGCACCACATCTCTATCTTTTGGAAGAGGAGGGTTTTGTCTTGATGGTCCAAGAGAAAGACCAGGTGATGGTTGTGGCCTTGCTCTCAAAGATTGTGGCCTTGACCTTGAAGACTGTGGCCTCTCAGGAGTGGCTGGTGGATTGGTTGGTGGTTCTTCTTCCTCTTCATCTGAGGATGTGAAGATGAAGGGAGATTGATGATGATGCACTGGAGGAGGTGGTTGCACAAACGTCCACCATTGGTCGTCTGATGATTCTGATGATGCTGGAACTTCAGGGGACATTGGCTGTTTTCCCCTTGAGGTGCTTGGAGTCTGATTGAGGTTGAGGAGATCTTTAAACACTGGAAGATCATGCTTCCTCTTGCGTGCTTGTTCTTTGGTTCTACAACCAAATCTTGGAGGACGAAAGGGTGGAACAAAGGGTTCCATTGGAGAATCATCTTCTGATGATGAATCAGAAGAGATATTGATTATTTCTGGTGTTGATTTCATTGTGTGATGATTTGATTGTAAAGATGGATAGTATTGATTGTGTGTGAGGCGTTTTTGAAAGTGATTAGGGTTTGATTGCGTAATTTGGGGAAAAGATCTTGCCGATTTTATAGGGATTACGGAGTAATATGAGCATTAATTGTTATGATTTTGTTGACCAAGTTCAATAGTCAACTCTGCTGCTGACTCAAGTTCACTCTGCTGCTAGTTCTATCACTCTGCTGCTAGTTGTGAATGATACGGTTCTGCTGCTACGGTTGTAAGTAAGAGGGTGTTATGTGTAACTTTTACTCATCAATTTAAAAACCTAATTGACCTTCATTATTGGTTTTCATATGTTCTAAATTGAAGTTATCACAAACCCTTACTCCCAATCATTCCAATACTCACAAATCCCCAATTCACCAAAACCTAATTCATGGAGATCTCACGTACCTGGGTTGAGCAACACAACAGTGTGGTGGTTTTGAATGAAGAGTTAATTCCTGAAGGATTCACAGACATGGTAAAGTTTTTGAATGCTACTTCTCTTAGGTATGCACTCACTGTGAACCCTACTATATATGTTTCCTACATCAAACAGTTTTGGTCTACTGCCAAACTCAAAACTATGAATGGGGAAAAACATGTCAGTGCTTTTGTTGATGGGCAAAAGGTTCGTGTAACTGAATCATCAATAAGGGAATATCTTCTCTTAGATGATGAAACAGAGACCACTTGCCTTGCCAATGATGCTATTTTTGCTGGTTTGAAGGAATTGGGGTATGAGGGGAAACATACTAATTTAAAATTTCAAAAAGCTCTCCTCTGTCCTCAATACAAATTTTTGATACATCTATTCCTTCATTGTTTGAGTCCTAAAACATCTGGGTGGCATGAGTTCAGTACTACCATTGCTTCTGCAATGATATGTCTGTGCAAAGGTCAACCATTTAATTTTTCAAAAATGATTTTGGCTGGGTTTCTTAAAGGTGTTGAAGATGGTGCTTATTTGTTATATCCAAGATTTCTTCAAATCTTTATTGAAAAACAAATTTCTAAAACTAGAGCCCATCATGCTGAATATGAGGCTCCTAAATTGGCCTCAAGGACTTTTACCTTTTTGAATAAACATGGAAAAGGTTTTTCTGGTGCACATACAAATCTTACTTCTTTTATGGAACAAATTGTGCACAACAACCAGGGTGAAGGATCAGGAAATCCCACTGATTCCCATCACACACCCAATGTTACTACATCTGTTACACAACCTACAAAACAATATACACGTAGGAAAACCAAAAAGGACACTAATCTACCTCAGGATAGTGTTAGTATGGCTGTACCAGATGAGGCTGTCCTAGGTGATGAAGAGGACATGTTGGCAAGGGCTGTCACTACTGCTTCTAGCTTAGCAGCAGAGCAGGACAGTGATAACATCATTAAGACCCAAACCAAGGCAACATCTAGAGAAAAGGATTCTTATGAGTCTGCTTCTCAGGATGGTAACCCTAGCCAAATGGAAAACATAGGGGGCTCAGCTGATCAAACTAGGTTTGATACTGAGTTTTTGTCCCACGATTCACCTCTCGGACCAGGTCACACAGGTCGAAGTGATGAGGACAGGCCAGTGACTCATGAATTGACGGATCCACTTGTACATGATGACAATGTCAGTGATTCACCTCTCAGACCAGGTAATACAGGTCGAAGTGATGAGACTACAATGCAACTTATTAAAGAATTGACGGATACTTGTACAGCTTTGGGGTTGAAATGTGAGTCTTTGGAAGATAAGGTTCTTAATCTATCTGATGTTGTTGCTGGTCAAGCCAAGGTCATCATCAAAATGCGAAAACAGATTAAGAGCTTCAAGAAATCAAAATCTTCAACCTCATTGCACAGATTGAAGAAAGTGGGGACTACTCAGGTTGTAAGTTCTTCTGAACCATCTACTCATTTGGAAGAGGATGCTTCCAAACAGGGGAGGAAAGAGATTGTCATGGATTCAGGGGAGGTAAATCTTGAAAAAGTTGATAATGTTCAAAATATGGATGCTGGATTAGTTTCAGGGGAGGTTCCAGTGATTGAAGATATGGATGTGAATAGTCCTCCGAATGATGAAGATTTTGTGGTTGCTGATAAGTCTGGGAATGAAGTAGTTATGGAAAAGGTGGTGGCTGCACAAGAAAAGGTGGATAATGTGTTAAAGACTTCAGTGGTTGCTGACTCTACTGCTGCTAAGAATGTTGATGGTTCTGCTGCTAGTGAAATAGCAAATGCTGCTGAAGTTCAAGACTCTGCTGCTGGTTCTATTGTCAATGTTGCTGCAGAGGCAATGGTCTTGCTAAGTAAGAAGACTGCTGCTGACACCCATACATCACCATTACCAACTCCATCATTATCACAACCTATCACAACAACAAGTATAACATCAGCAACAAGAAAACCTCAAAAAGGAATAACAATAAGAGAACCTGCTGCTACTCAAAAGAAGACAATCACATCATCTTCTACTGATAAGGGTAAAGGCAAGCAAGTTGATGCTCATAGATGGATATATAAAGGGGTTGATTTTACTGATGTACCTTTTGATTCTTGGCCTAAGCCATTGCAAGTTGAACATGATGAAGCTGCTGCTATTAAAACACAAGAGTTGTTTAATTTGGAAGATCAGCAGCTGGCTGAGAAAGAGGCTGAAGGTTTAAGAATGTATGATGAATGGGATGATGAAAAGATCAGAATTGCTGCTGATATTGAATTAAACAAGCTGATCAAGATTGAAGAAAATGAAGTTCCAAATTTTAATGTGCAATCTTGGTATAGTAACTTTGCTTCTAATAAGAGAAAAGAGAATGCTGCTGCTAGAAGAAAGGTTAAAGTATTCAAGGGTCCAACAGTTAAACAGCAAAGGAAAGAGTATGAAAGATATCTAAAGAATATGGGTGGATGGACATTGGTGCAATTGAAAGCTTACTCTGACAAAGAAGTTTTTGATTTGTATCAACAAACAAAGAAGAGAACAGATACTTTTTATACTATGGGATGTGCTGAGGACTTGGAACATATTGCTCAGATGAACAAGAAGTTGGTGCCTGAAAAGATTGTTGAAGCAGAGCAGATACAAGAAGCTAATGTTGTTGAAAAGATTGAAAGTGATGCAGCAAAGATTACTTCTTCTGTGCAGGGTGATAAAAGAAAAGGTGTTATTCATAAGTCAGTTGCAAAGAAGAAGAGAAAGATTGGAGAAGGAAGTAGTTCTATGCCTGAAGGAGATGAGTTTAAATATGGTCTTGATCACATTCCTTCTGAGCATCAAAAAGAACAATTGAAGAGTTATACTGTGGTTGGCAAGATGGAAGATCCTGAAGTGGTTGATGCCAAACCATTAGGAGTTAAATATCCTATCATCAAAGTAACTACAGGTTATGATGCTAACATTGGAGTATTTCATGATGTTCAGAGATCTGATGGTAAGTCTCACAGATTTCTTAGATTTCAACAGATGTTACATTACTTTGATAGAGAGGATGTTGAAGACTTGTGGAAGTTATACAAGGCAAAGTTTGGGGCTAAGAAATTTGATGGTAAAAAGTATGAGGTAGATCAAATTGATCATATCTTAACTGCTTCTGATAATGTTATGTGGAGAGCTCTTAAACTTATGTTTGAACCTTCAATGGATGACTCTGAATGGACAGAGATAGCTGACTACAAGGTAAGAAGATGGAGACTTTTTCAAGATTCTGGAGTTCATATGTTAACTCTTGGGCCAATTACCTTGTACATGCTAGCTGAAAAGGATTATCCAGTGGTAAGATACTGGAATGTTGTTAATCAGATGGTTAATAGTGACAAACCACTTAAGCTGCAGAAAGATTATGATTCTGATGATCAAGCATTCAATTTGCTGTCAAAGTATAAGAAGATATTTGATCAACTGAATTTTCAAGAGATGAAGTGTTTGGAAGCATCCTCCTAGTAATGTTTTGAGCTTTGAAGAAACTTGAATATTTAGAAATAAATATTAAGTTTAGGGGAGGATTGTTGGGTTTTGACCAAGAGACACTGCTGCTGAGTAATACTGCTGCTACAATGAAACTGCTGCTAGTGTTAATGACTCTGCTGCTGAAGACTATCTGCTGCTTGGTGAAACTACTGCTGAATAGATTAACATTGTATACGATAGGATAATTATGGAATAGATTCTTTGTATAGTTTATCTATTTAGATTATTCTTATCTTGTAGAGAAAGGTATTGTAAACCTAGTAGGACTCCTTGGCCTATAAAAGGAGGATCCTAGGGTTAGAGTATACACGTATTATTATTCACTTCAAGGTTGTAAAACCCTAGCATTATCGAGTGCTCGTATTAATAATATTGAAGTGTTGAAAGAGAATTCTAAATCTTCTTAAGTTAAGCTTTTATATTCCGCGTTTAAGCTTAAGTATTTGTTTAAGTTAACTTCTATATAAGATCGTATTAGCTCAACTGGGATCAACAATAATTAAATAGTGTAAAAAGTAATTTTAATTTTCTAAAAAGTTTCTTTTATTATTAGGATTGTAAAAACGTGATTTTCACTTTTGTAAGTATTTTATTTTGTTAAAACTCGCGTTTTATTTCGTACGTCTATGTTTTATTTAAACGTAACGTACGCGTTTTTAGGTTTTAATCGTTTCTGGTTTTTCTTAGCTTCCCGTCTTATTCAAATAGCTTATTTAAGCTATTCTCTTGTAGATTCCTTAGTTCAATCAATCATAAACCCCTTTTCATCCAAATTCACCCGATCACAAACCGTTTGATTACAATTCATACCTCGTCGGGACATAACGACCCGGGGAAACACTATACTTCCTCGGAGCATTGACTCTGAGCTGTTTGACCTGGTTGACCATTCCCTGGTCAATTTAGGTTGACCGTTTGGAGCCAATCAGTTGCCCAAGGTTATAATCAACAAGAAGGAATTGATTATGACGAAACTTATGCCCCTGTAGCTAGACTAGAATCGATTAGGATATTACTTACCTATGCTTGCGCCCTAGATTTTAAGTTATTCCAAATGGACGTGAAAAGTGCATTCCTTAACGGTTTTATCAATGAGGAGGTATATGTGGCACAACCTCCAGGATTCATTGACTTCGCAAGACCTGATTATGTTTATAAGTTAAAGAAAGCTTTGTATGGACTCAAACAAGCTCCCAAAGCTTGGTATGATCGATTAAAAGCTTTTCTTATTAAACATGATTATTCCTTGGGAATGGTAGATAACACTCTTTTCACTAAAAGGAAAGACCCAAATCTCATCATCGTCCAAATATATGTTGATGACATTATATTTGGTTCGACTTGTCAAGACATGTGTGATGAATTTGCCAAAATCATGCATGATGAGTTTGAGATGAGTATGATGGGTGAACATAACTTCTTCTTAGGATTACAAATAAAACAATTAGAAGATAGAATATTTTTTAACCAATCTAAGTACATTAAGGAAATGCTAAAGAAATTTGGCCTAGAAGACTCAAAACCCATGAAAACTCCCATGTCTACGGAAGTAAAGCTCACAAAGGACGATGAAGGTGAGTCCGTAGATAACACCAAGTATAGAGGAATGATAGGTAGTTTACTATACTTGACGGCAAGTAGACCCTATATCATGTTTAGTGTCTGCCTTTGTGCCCGTTTTCAAGAGGATCCCAAAACCTCTCACTTAGAAGCGGTTAAGCGTATCTTCCGATACGTTAAAGGCACTATACAGTTACGATTATGGTATCCTAAGGGATCCGGCATAGAAACCATCGTTTATGCGGATTCGGATCATGCGGGAGACTACGTAGATAGAAAGAGCACTAGCGCTATTTGCACGTTTATGGGATGTTGTCTAACATCTTGGTTTTCGAAGAAGCAAACCGCTCTTGCTATTTCTACCACCGAAGCCGAATATGTAAGCGCTGGAAAGGCATGTCAACAAGCACTATGGATGAAACAAGCTCTCGTAGACTATGGCATTAGGTTAGAAAATGTCCCCATTATGTGCGATAACAAAGGTGCGATAGATTTAAGTAAAAATCCGGTGCAACACTCTAGGACTAAACACATAGAAATACGCCACCATTTTCTTAGGGATAATGTACAAAAAGGAAATATATCTATAGAAAAGGTTGCATCGGAAGACAACATTGTGGATATATTCACAAAACCCCTTAAGCGTGAATTATTCAACCACTTGCGTTTAGGATTAGGAATGATGGAACAAGTTGACTAAATTATATTGAATTAATACAAATTTATACTTGCATAAAATTTATTTTTCTTCCATTTCATCTTTTCTGAGTCTAGGAATCTATTTCGCACAAAACTAAAGATTGGGAAAATTTATTTTCTTTGCATAAACTCCATTGTAAAACCCAATCAATTTTCTCTAAAAATTATTCTCACAATCTAGGAATCACATGAAGATCATTTTCCTTGCATTGTTGACTAATTCTAAAAACATTGTTTTTCAAAATTATGCATAAACTCTCACATAAATTTTCAAGGTATATAATCTAATATATGTCTTTCACATTCATGATCGAGCAAAAATTGAATCAAGGAGATCATTTGGATTGTTTCTTAGGATCATTATTTCTTTTTGCATTTAGGAGTCGAAACAATCACAACTCTACATTTGTTGCATATAGACACACACTAGGACAAATTCACTAATAATTTTGTCATCTTGATCCATCACTAGTTTTTCACTCACTAATTGCCTTTGCCTTTAATATAAGATAGGTGCCTTAGGAAGTTTAAGTGATCTTCCCCTTACTTACCTCCTCTTGCTTATTATGTGTTGATTATTTGCTCTTTTGCCTATGTGTTATTGCATGCATGCTATATCTTGATTAGATTAGATTCTATATTGCCTAAAGGAATTGAACTTGCTTGAATTCTAATCCAAATACACAATCTTTCTGCAAATTTTCTGCCAAAAACCCAATTCTGGCAACCTGGAAATCACCAGATGGGCGGCCCCCTTAATTTTGTAAGGCGGCCCCCTTAATCATTAAGGGGACCGCCCCCTAATTAAGGGGACCGGCCATCTGATGGTCGGGTTTACAGAATCTTTTCTGCTTTTTAGCCCATTTCAACCTACATTTCCCAATTTTCACCAACACATTTTGTCCTAATCTCCCAAACAAACTTTATCCATCCATAAACACACAAATCTTACACTATAAATACCCCCAATCCTCAAAACTCTTCACTCATTCCTTCATGGCTTCTCCAAACAAACCAAAATCAAAAGCCTCAAGGCTTGCAAGAATGACGGAAAAACCCGTTTGGCGAAGAAAAAGCCCTCGAAACAAATCCATCATAACAAATGAAGTTGGAAGTCACTCAACACTACCAACCACTTACTTCCCAAACTTTCCACCAAATTCACAAGGACATTCATTTGATCCTCTTTACAAACCATACAACATTGGCCAAACATCTTCCTTCATGCCAAACCACTCATCTCATCCTCCAATCACTTGTAATGATCCATACAAGTTTGATCAACCATCCCACTACAACTCAAACTACACAAACCCAATTCATCCATATCAACACAATGAATTTCTCCGCATTACCACGGAAAAGCAAAAGTTCTGTGATGAAATATCACAAATCCATGATCTTTGTGATCTCAATGTCATGCATCTTGCACAACGCAACAAAGGGCAACCTCCACCATCACCCTACAACAATTGCCTTCCTCACTCTCTCAACTTGGATCAAGTTACAAACCACACTCACTATTGCCCTTGTTGCATCTTTCTTCAAAAACAACTCCTTACTTGAGTGAAGATATTTCTTGGATTGAATATCTCCTCACACGACCTCATCCCATTCCACCCTTAACACGATACAATATCGTAAGTGCCACCTATTCCGCTCCATACCCCACTTCATATCCCTCTCCATCTAACAACTAAGCTTTATGCTTATGTTATCCTTCAAGCAAATAAAACAATCAACCATGAGTTGCAAGCAAGTCCAAGTGCTCTTTTTAGGCAATATAGAACTATTTCTTTTCTTTTGTTTTATTATGATTAATATGCCTTAAGCATATTAAATGTTGTATTGCTTTCTATGATGCTTGAATGAATCTATTTTTATAATTATTGCTTTGCAAATATATGTGCCTTGTTCTCTTCTAATATTTTGTGTAGCCAAGATTTCCATAGCTCATTCCCTTGGTGCTCTCAAATGAGGGGGAGCATACATTAAGGGGGAGCATTAACCTTTTTGATTTTACAAAAAGGGGGAGAAGAGAATGTTAAACTCTAAATACTTGTCTAAAAATTATTTTTTAGACCTAATGAGTTTAAGGTTTTGTAATCATCAAAAAGGGGGAGATTGTTGACATAAATAATGTCTTAAAACATTGTTAGCATATTAACAATGTCTCTATGTTTTGATAATTACAAAGCATAAACTCATTAATCTAAAACTTATGACGTAAACAAGTTTTTAGTGCTTAATATTTGTCTTTGCTTCCATATCACTTAAGGTATGAATAAACAAAGGGTTTATTACATTTCATGATCAAAGGAAATTTCTCTAATCACTAGAATTTTTATAAAATGCATTAAACATCTTATATCTTTACAAAATTAGTTTTAGAATTAAAAGAATATGTTTAATTCATTATAAATATATGATTTCAAATTTCCAACCAAAAATGGCAAATTTTATCCAGAAATATATTCCCCACTAAAAGACAAGAAAAACCAATGTTCTGAAAGGGGCGGCCCCCTTAATCATTAAGGGGACCGGCCATTAATTAAGGGGACCGGCCACGCTCCAGAACAGTATTTTTCTCCCCTATAAATACTGGTTCATCCATCAGAATTTTCTCACCTTTTGCACTTCTAAACTTTCTGATCTAGATCCATATTTCTATTCTCTTATCCTTTGATCATAAGTGTATAATTCTTTGTTTCAAAGTGATCCAAACTTCATCCTCTCAAGTGCAAGAGAAGAATACTTCTATCCCCCAAGACAAGAAGTATTACAACTTGTTGTGATCTCCACATCCAAGTTGCTGGTGCATCATCAAAGATCATTTACATTATTCTTTGTGAAGATTGTTGTGAATATTTGATTGTAGAGAGTTGTCCTAGATATATAGATTGTGTGATTAGTTAGTAGCTTGGTGTGAAGAAGAAAAGTTAGGAAATAGATTGGTGTAAAGAAGATAGGTGTGGAGTAGTTAGTTTTGAAGTAGATTGATTTGAAGAAGTTGTGTAGAAGTTATGACTTAGGTGTGAAGAAGTTGTGGTGTGAAAATTGGTGTGTAAATTGGTGTGTAAATTGGTGTTGTAAGGTTTTCTCCACCATAAGGGAGCTTGTTGATATAGTGAAGAAAAATCTCGAGTTAGGTGCTCGGGGAGTGGAGTAGGGCAAGGAAGGTGTCCTTGTAGCCGAACCACTATAAATCTCTTGTCTCGCGGTTCGATCTTTCCATCTCTTACTTATTTCATTACTTATCATTGTTATATATTGTTTATTGATAGTTGTTTATATTGTGCAAGACTTGAGATCACATATTATCGAATCTAAGTTTTTTAAAGCTAAGAAAACACTAAAACTATCTTTTATAACGAATTAAAAAGACGTAAAACTATTCAACCCCCCTTCTAGTTTTCCACACAAGTGATTATGAGAATTAGGTTGAGTATGTAATTCGGAAGAAAAAGATGAGGGTATACAAGAAACAAAAGTTAACTCAGGGACTACAAGAAGACGAATAAGTATTTTTTTTCTGTGGTCAAACTTTTGTAACTACAAAAGAAGTTAAAGATAAGGTCAACCTGCATTCAATACAAACTCGGAGGAAATTGCAATTCGTTAAGAATGACAAACAAAGAATTAGGGCTAGGTGTGTCGGAACAATACCAGCATGTGGTACAAATGGCGGTATTGGACTGGGAACAGTACCAAAGAGGAAAACTGGTCCGTTAACTAGAAGCCGCGGAAGGGATGTATATTTTCGATCACAAAAGGAGGAACCAACAGATTTCCCATGGTTGTTGTATGTAGCAAAGGATACATATAAAGATGTATGGAGTGTTAGAACTTTCAAGGATGAACACAAATGTTTGAAATCAAGAGTGATAAAAGCTTGTGACTACAAGTTTCTCTCAAAGCAAATACATGACCAAGTTCAAGTCAATCCAGATATTTCAATCAAGGCTATTCATGATCAACTGACTAAACAGTTTGCTGTCCAAGTGTCTATGCAAAAGGCATTAAAGGCAAAGAACAAGGCAGAAATTGAGATTAGGGGTGATCATAAGCAGCAATATATACCATTTTGAGGGACTATGTCAAAGAGTTGCAGAAAACAAGTCCTAATATAACAGTTAGGATAAGTGTGCAAACTGCAACAGATCCATCAAATCCCACGAGAGTTTTCAAGAGAATGTATGTTTGCTTAGGTGCTTTGAAGGCAGGATACAAAGCATGTCATAGAGAGTTGTTCGGATTAGATGGTGCATTTATGAGGGGTCCTTTTCCTGGTCAGCTTCTGACAGCTTCTGACAGCTATTGGTATTGATAGCAAAATGGAATATACCCTTTAGCCTATGCTGTTGTAGAAGCTGAAAACAAAGATTCATGCATTTGGTTTCTTGATTGTCTAGCAAATGATCTTGACTTGCAACCAAATTTACACTACACTTTTATCAGCGACAGACCAAAGGTGATGTTATTTATAATTGATTATATTCGGTTATATAATTCATAAATGATTGGTCTATTAGTAATAGATTAATGTTCCTTTGTGCAGTGTATCATTCCAGCATTAGCAACAGTATTCCCTAGCGCGGAACACATATTTAGTTTGAGGCACATCCATGAGAATATGAAATTGCAATGGAATTCTACAGAATACAAGGCACATTTGTGGAGGTGTGCAGCAGCAACAACCGTCCAACAATTTGAGGCAGCAATGCTTGCCTTCAATAGTTTTAGCGAACCTACACATGCTTGGTTGAATAAGATACCACCAGCCCATTGGTCAAGGTCGCATTTTTCGGGTACTAAACAAATCTGTGTTTATAAACATAGTTCAATGTTCTTTTATGTATTACTAAAACATGTTCTATACATATATAAGGAGAGCTCATTCTGACATGTTGCTTAATAACATATGTAAAGTGTTTAATGGGAAACTAGTTGGAGGTAGGCACCAACCCATCATTACTGCTTTATAATACGTTAGAGAATAGTGAATGTTGTGCATACAATTGACAAGTGTGCCAGACCATTAACACATAAGGCAACAAAGATGTTGGACTTCATTAAGAAAGAGGCTTATAAATACACTATTTTAGGGAAAGAAGGAGATTACTATCAGGCTAGTAGATGGGGAAAAAAGCGTTTAGCAAATGTTGAAGCTAAGACTTGTAGTTGTAGAAGATAGGAGCTTACAGGTATGCCATGTAAACATACTGTTACTGCCAACTGGTATATGAGGTTCAATGGAATGGAAGTAGGATATGTAGAATCATGGGTTCATCCATGTTACTTGCTTAAGACATAGGAGGAAACTTACAAACACCACATCCAGCCCACCAGGGGTTATCATCTTTGGAAAAAGTCAAATCTGCCTACAATCATTCTACCACCTAAACATCATAAACCATTGGGTAGGCCACGAAAGAAAATAACTAGGGCTTTTACAAAAAATGTTGATACTGATAAAGATAGTAAGTTGTCACAGTCTAGTAAGAGTGTAGTTTGTGGTATTTATGGCAATGCTGAACACAACAAGAAAACATGTCTTGGTCAAGGAGGTGTTATAGGCAGTCAATGCAGTACCCATCAGTATAAGAAACAGGTTCATCCCAGCCAAAAGTTTCATCAAATAAGAAGAGAAATGTCAATAACAACAACTTTGAAGGAAGTGAACAACCCCTAAGTCAAACTAATGTTCAATCTCAAAGTCATGTGCATGAAACCGGTGGTCATTCTGAAAGTCATATTCAAGCAAGTGTGGACCAGTCAGAATATGGAAGTCAAGTTAATGCTGCTTCTGGGGTGTCTCCAAAACACGGCTGGACTAGGAAGAATAGTTTAGCAGATGAAATGGCTTCACCACAAAAAATTGTTGGCTAAGTATTTCAAAGATAATGGTTTTCATCGCATATGTAATTCCTAGACAATATTTTCAATGTTTTAACAATGTGTGTTTCTACTATGTAGACTACTAAATTTTATGCATTTGGAAATATATCCATTTTGCATTATTTAAGAAATCATCTCATGTTACTGTGTGGGATTAATTGAGGTTTAAATGTATCCATTTGCCAGTTTTTCCAGTTTCTATCCATTGTTGCAACTTCATACATATACTTATAAGTGTTGACTTTAAGAAAGGTAGGAATACCATATTTATAGCCATATCCATGGACCAAACTTCATGAAGTCTAAGCTTTCTAGCATGTAGACCTACACTAACGCTTCCTAAAGACACTATACAAACTACTGTACATGCATTCTACTTACTAGAAAGCTTTGCAAAACACAAAAAATATGTCTTTCTAAAGACATTACATACACCATATGCGAGCTAAAATGAGGACTATCCAGGAGACTACACACAAGTTCCTCAAATGGCAAAGTTTCTCCTTTTCCAGAAGGAGCTGAGCTACGGCTACTTGGTGAGCAGCCTCTTGCTTGATTTCCTTGTCTCGGGCGTTGACGGCCTCCAATGTCTTAGCGACGAGGCCGGCTTCACATTCTTGTAATGCCGCCTCACTACGGTGAATGTGCCTTAAGTAGAGGATCACCTCCTTTGCGCTTGGTTGCATTGGTGGATCGTACCACCCATTGAATGGACATGCGGATCCCTAAAAATAAAAAATCAACACAATGACGCTTAAACCCGTAACTTGAAAATAAACTTGTAATAAAACAAACCATTAGGCTAAAACAATGATTAAACTAAACGTGACTTTTTAACTTAAAGCAACCCAATCATTAACGCACCTCAACTGGACAATCATAATAACGCCTTCCTTCATTGACATTGTTCCAACAGGTCCTTAGGAACGCCCACCTTCCACATCCGCATCAAGCCATCGTTATAATTTGATCGAAAATATTTATGATAAGATTTGATGATAGAAAGGAGAGTTTAGGGGTGAGTGGTGAAATAAGGTTGCTTTTATTAACACATAAGTACTGTAGCAGCTGTAAAAAGTGTGTGCTATATAGCACATGGTAATTACAAAAATATAATAGTACCTTTGTGCTACAGACAAATTGTAACGGAAGGCAACACCATTGACCAACGAAAAACGGGTCAAAGGACGCAATCGGCCTAAAAAACTCGAGGAGCGACGCACGGAGACGATTTTTTGAACTTAGGGTGCATGGCAATGTTTTTGTACAAGTTTAGGGACCAATGGAGTATTTTTGTCTATATAGAAATAGCCTGGCTACTACAATTTTGATATATGCGTTTGTGTTTATAGTTCTATATGTATTCAGGGTACTTATGTCATACATGACACATAAGCTACTCTAAGGTCATTAGTGGGTCCTACTTGTTGTTTCTGAATACTTACAGTTTTCAGCATCCCAAATCGGAGCATAATATAGATATAATAGTCACTCAGTTTTTCAAGCAAGTTCAAGCATAGAACTATGTTGTGCTGGATATAATCAAACAGATGAACAGAGACATAATATTAAAATCAATAACTTATGGCTTAACAGGTTTAAGCCATACCTTGCATAATAGCTGCCTTATTTGATGAATGTTCTCAGTGGGCTTTGTAGCTTTTTTAGTCCTCTTAACAATTTTCAGTAGTCAAGAACCAAGTTCAGAAATGGGGGAGAACCCCTAGTAGGCAGAAGTTTACACATGTTGTAGGTTGTGTGAGCGCATATACTTCAGAGTCAATTATAGTATTCAAGTACCAGAAAGGCTAGAAGTATTAGAAGAATTATTAGAGGCATAGATGTATGAACATATGCAGTCGATCAGCATTAGAGCTCTATAATTTGAAAGTTTGATGTACTAAAACAAGAAATGATTATCTTGGGATTTAATTGTGACGATCAATGGTGTTTTAAGCATTTTTAGAAGTTAATATTGAAAGTCTTTCTATAAGTTGATATTTAAACAAGTAATGATATATGGAAACTAAAACATTTCCATACATACATATATATATACCTACAAATTAAACTAAAAGGTATGACCATTTGTGTCTTTCTAGGGGAAAGAAAATGAAGAAAATGTTGGATCTGATGATGACGATGATGGGGATGATGGGCAACAAAAAGAAGAGAATGAAGAGTATTATGAATCTGATAATGGGAAAGAACATGAAGAGAATGTTGGATCTGATGATGATGATGATGTGGATAATGGGCAAGAAAATGAAGAGAATGTTGGATCGAATGATGATCGGCAAGAGCATGAAGATTTTATTTGACCAGCAACGGCATAACTTTTTATGTAGAGTACATTCGTATCAATTGATAGAAATGGAAGTCTCGGATAGGGAGTTTGCTACTGAAGCTTATCACTTTGTTTACCTAATTCTGAAAGACTCATAATTTTTCTTTTTTCTTTTATTCTCTTAGACATAAAAGGTTGGAACTCGGTCATTGTTTGTACTTAATAGAATAGTTACGATTTTAATGGTAATTTTCTTGCTTTTAGAATAATTTTCATTTATTTGTTAATTTAATTTATAAATCTAGCAATATTGTTTGGTAGTCGGATTTTTCTGGAGACCACTAATTTGGTGTCTACGAGACCGGTTAAGACTACATATGTTGTCACTAAATGATTTTAACGATCGCTAATTCAACATTGTTATTTAGTGGTCACTATTTTTGATCACTAATCTGGTCAAAATAGTAACCAATTATCACTTTAATGACCATAATAAGTGACCAAATAGGTCGTCACAAATTTTAATGACCACCTTTAAGTCGACACTATTTAGTGAACATATTCAAATGTCATCACTATTACCTTTTGTGACCGAATTTTAGTGACAATGAGTGACCACTTTGATATGGTCACTAAATCAGCTTAATGACTAAATATCTACTAATAGTGACCATTATCGTGTGGTCACTATATGCCTTTTTTCTTGTAGTGTAATGAAGAAAATAAGGTCATGGACGAATAAAATCAGGTTGTGGAAGAAACAAATTTAGATTCGTATCTATAAGAATATGTAGCTTCTCTTATAGTTAAAGTCACATGTGATTCTTTTTGGTTCTCAAAAGGTGAAAATCATATGTAATTTACATGTATTAAATCACATGTGATTATACATATGTTCTAACATTTATAATTAGTTTGAAGGTTATAATGACATGTGATTATATTAAAAAAAAAATTACGTGTGATAGTAACCGAAAGTATTGTAGATGATTTGAATGTATAATAAGGTTAGATGGTTATGTGGAATGACAATATGGCCCGTTCCATTAATAATTATTTTAATATAGTTCTTCTATATCTATACTACTTATAATGGAGGAAGGACTCTCTCTTCAAAAAATTCAGATGTACAAAAAATGGTGCATGGTCTACAACATTTTAAATCAAGCAATTTTCATAATTACAACAATCAAAGCATTGTGTATAACAAAAACTAGCATGAATCAAAATTAAGACCATTTTGCTTAGAATTCTACATTAATAGCATTAAAAACACCCCTACACCTAATATTACAATCATTTAAACACAATGTACAACCCTCATTCTACATTAATAGCATTAAAAACACCCCTACACCCAATATTACAATCATTTAAACACAATGTACAACACTCATTCTATATTAATAGCATTAAAAATACCCCTACACCCAATATTACAATCATTTAAACACAATGCACAACCCTCCATCTTAACCTAGACACGAACCTGTGACCAAGACTCGACTCAATAAAACTTGACTCGATACACAAGGCTGTGAGCTCAAGCTCACGACGTCCCTTGTTTTCGCGACTCAATAACAACGATAACAACAAAAAGAAAGAAAATGATACCAAACAATTATTTAGCTTTATATTTATTAGTTTTAATCTTTATTTAATCAAAAACTCTTAAAAATTTATGTACTTATCCCCCATCGTCGCTAGAACGACAAAAAGGGTGGTGGGTTTTCCTACCTTCGACCACCGGTATCAACAAAACGAGAGAGAGATGATTTTGGTGATGAACTCGAGCTGTGGTGGTGTTACTCGTGGTGTTGGGAGGTGTTTCTTGGCGCATGATGTACGTCAAAATGATTGGGAGGTTGTAAGGAATGTGGTGGTGGTGGCGGCGAGTTTAAGTGGCCGGTGATGGTGTTTGTTTGGCCGAAAAAACGACTGTAGAAGAAGAAGAAATAGGGTGCGGCTGGTTTGAGAGAGAAAAGGGTGTCAAACCCTAAGTGAGGGGTATAATGAGGTTTATATAGGAAAGTGTTTTGGACTTTGTGTGAACCCTATTACAACCTTAGGGACTAAGATTGTAAATATATGCTAGGGTGGGAAGTGTAGTTTACCAAATCTTTTAGTATTTCATTCTCGATGCAAATTTAGGTGTCGGAATGACTTCTCGTGACATTTTTATTGATTCCGTCAAAAAAAATTATTTCAGAGTACCTGCCGCTGTAACGCGCAGGTACCATGCTAGTTTTTAATTACAAATCAAATATACACTCCCTGGTCATATAATTTAAATGTTGAAAATTTGATATTTCAATTCTTAAATAATTACTGATCTTTATAAAAACATTTCTCTACACTAAAACAGGAATTTTCAATTTGAATGTGAAATTGTGAAGAGAAAATAGTCATTTTCAATGGGCCGCTACACAACAATATGAGCCCATTAGTTTTAATGTTATTTATTGCTGACAACTTTTATTTAAATTACTAACAACCACCAACTCCATAAAATAATTACTTCTATAAAATTTTGAATTTTACTAAGCATGTGAATGGGTGTTTCTTTAAGCATATTTATGGGCGTTATAGCTTACTTGATTTTGTGTTATGTTTTCATAAGTGAGATATGCTTGACTTATTTTGAGACTTATGAGTTTATATAAGTTTATTATGTTATTAAAAAAAATTATATAACCTCACAAGTTATAATAATAAAGCCTAAAAATTAAACTTGAAAGAGTTTGTGACTATCACTCTAAAATGTGTGAGATTTCAAGTTTAACTCTTGCTAGATGCAAACAATCTTGAAGTGGCTACGCCAACCTCTTGAAAATGGAGAGTTTTACCTGGTTTGAGTCTGTGTTGTGGTGGGTTCAAACTATATGAATTAGTCAAAGGTCGGAAACCATGGTTAACCAAAAATAATAATAATAATAAAAAACGTGTAAGCTCATAAATAAGGTTAAACAAACTCCCAATAAGTTGATAGAAAACTAGTCCTTCTTAGTAGGCAATGCTTGATCACAAAAGCATGAGGATTAGATTGTTATATTAGCCATCGAAAACAACTTACTCAAACGACATAAAGTAGCAACAGTAAAAGGGCAAAGTCAGCGGTGAAAAAGGAAATAAAAACACTTTTTTCGCAAGCTTATCACCGTATGAGTTCAAAGTTCGAAAGGTCAAGGTGGCAAGGTGATGAAGACATTACAACCGTGTAGGGCAAAAAACTAGTCGTGCCTATTGTTGTAACCACAATATACCACGTTACAAGAACAAAATCATTAATGTTACTATGATTTGATGTTTCTTGAGTGAGTGAGATTTTTTTCCAAGAATAAATAATTGTTTGTCGACAAAATGTGCCACTATATGAACCTTTAGGACAAGTAAAAATTTCATAATTAAACCCATTTGAATTAAGGGTTTTGTTCTAAGGATAAGGATTAAAGTAAAACACTTTATTTGGTTGGTGTATATGATATCCTTAGGGTGGTGGCAGTGGTTGCGGGGTGGCCAGCGGTTTGCCCCAAACCGCCGGAGAACACCGCCGTCATCCCAGCGGTTTGGTCCAGCGGGCATTTTCACTGTTGCGGTTTAAATTGAAATGTATACGTTAGAGCAATTATGAGTGGAACGTTGGGGTAAAATCCAAAAAAAAATACGTTGTGATTGCTTTGAAAAAAAAATAATAATAAAAAAAATAAAAAAATAAAAAATTCCTATAAATACTACACAATATCAAACTCTATTTCATACTTTTACAATCAAACTCTATAATCTCTATTTCATACTTAAAAAAAAGTGTAGCATGGATCAAAGAAAATCAAGCTCAACAAGAGGTCGCAGCAAAAAACGTGAGATCGCGGAGAAATATAGATGGCCTATTGATTTTTAGAATAATTATGTTTTTTATTCAAGTATCGTGTAATTTTCTTTTTAAGTATTATATATTTTTATTTTAATTATTAACGAAATATTATGTTTTTATTAAATTATTTATTTATGAAGAAAAAAAATATCTAAAAAGTTGGTAGTTTGGGAGGTATGAAAAAAGTGGCCATTGCCACTAAAAAGGGGTTGGGAGGTATGGAAAAAGTGTGAGTGAGGTGGAATGATATTATTAGTTGGTTGGGAGGTATGGGGGATTTTCATAGTGACCATTGTCACCACCCTTATAACACAGGATGCACAAAACCTTATGTAAAAGTATGGTTTGGACTAAAGGCATCTGCGGTTGATGCTCGAAACTCTTCTTTTATAACCAAATACAGAGATAGATGGCACTTTCGCTTCTCAGTTAAGTATTTTAATCATACAAAAAATTTTAAGAATTCTAAAATTCCTCTGTTTATAAAACAAAAAACTTTCAATGATTAGAACATTTCAAATTTAATACTTTTGTTTCTATCAATATCATATTCCAAATCTATAACAAAACACACATATATTTAAGAGAATCTCTAAAGTATGCACCAAAAATCACATCATTATATGTAACATAAAAATCATATTGAAATATAATTGCACTGAGTCATGTGTTTTAAACTTTAAAATGTATGGCTGGCTCAGAATGCAAAGACTTTCTTTGTACATTCTCAATAACAAGATTGGGCATGGATACACCTACCCATTGGGTAGTTTACCCGGATGAAGTGACATTCAGTCATTGGAAGAGATGGAACAAAGTATTAATTGTGTTTTTATTCCTTTCATGCTACATATTACAAGCAAGCATTAATTTGTATTTTTAGTCACTGGGTAGTTTACCCACTGGATAGGTTAAGTTTTCTCCTGTTTTTCTTAAAGGATTTGCTAACAACAACTCATTGGGTGTTGTTATTAGCATTCCATGTTTAAAAAATTAGCATTTAATGATCTCTAAATATTCTATATTTAACATCACATACCATGTTTAAATGATTAAAAGTGTATAATTATGAAATATATAAGTTCATTAAATGTGTTTTTTAAAAATAAAAAATGCTTAAACAACACCTAGTCGGTTGTTGTTAGCAAATCCCTTTTTTTAATTGTACAACTGACTAGAGTTACAATGACTTTTCCTTTAGCTTTGTGCTAGTTTAGATTAGGTATGTAGTTATATTTCGTGTTAAGCTGGGCACAGTGGTGACCCAACATGACCTAAGTTTCCAGCTGTCACATCAGATTTCTCTCTCCGACGACCAGACATGACCCGAGTACCACAGTGGTAACCAACTTTTTTTTTTTTTTTTTTTTTTTTTTTTTTTTTTTTTTTAATTCAAAGATTTTAAAAAACAAATTTAAAATTCATTAAAAATAAAAACATTACAACCAAATTAAAAACTTAAACTAATAAAACTTAAACATGACAATACTTATTAAAAACTTAAACTATTAATCTAAGTTGTAGCGTTCCTTGATTGGTGCCTTAAGCTGCAAAAGTTCTTGTAGTTGTTTGTGGGCCCAAATTTGGGTCGATTGCCGAATTGTAAAAAATCAAGTCTTGCTCCCGTTTTGTGAGGTCCATGATTTTCACTTGCCTTTGTTGGAGTTTAATTTTCTCTCTTTTCATCGCTAGCTCTTCTTGCATTTTCTCTCTTTTCATCGACAACTCTTATTCATTCAATGATTTCCAAGAGTCTTCAATGTCCTTACTTTTCGCCGGTTTTGACTGCGTCAACTTGAAGAAGGTCTTGGCTAGTGAAATTGTCTATGATGCTGGTTTTTCTTTGGAGGAGGAGGATGATTTCTTCCTGGCTGCGTCACGACCTTGTGGTTGTGATTCTCTAGTCTCTTCATCATCCGATGAATCATCCACGTCTTGGAAATTCAAGGGACCATTTATTGACCCCAAGGTAGTCGTAGAACCCTTTGTTTTTTTTTTTTTTGTTTTTTTTTTGTTTTTTTTCTTGACTATTCGATTGGAAAATAGGCATCTCCTTCTTCCAAGCATCATGATTCCTCAAAAGTTTTCAACAATCCTCCAAAGTAAAATCATGGTCGTAAAGCACACGGTACTCTCTAAGAGGTTTGTCTTTATCGTCTGCATCATTTTCACCACTTGCATGAGTATCCTTGATATTATCCATAATAGCACAAAAATTCGCAACTCTATTACGAATCTTAGTCTTCCATTTGGACATGATCGAGTCGTATGTCCGGTCTAAACCAGTTTCATTTTGAAAGTACGCTATCACCAACTCCCAGAAGCGGTACCTGTTGATAGCATTTCCTTTCTCGGAATTTTCCGAACATAGATGAAAGCTCTACAAAGCGCAAACTCTTCCGCTATTGACCATGCTTCGACCTTTTTGGCCGGTTTGGATTGTTTGCCTTTGTCATTAGCCTTTGTAGCACCCCGCGAAGGCTTTGGTTTGATGGGTGATGTCTCTTTGACATCGTCTTCGTCTGCAATTGACATGGAACCATGGTAAGAATCGTGACCCGAACCATGCTCCATCGAAGCATCTTGACTCATATTTTTTTTTCGAGTATTGTGGAGTCGGATAGTCTCCCCAATCATCCAAATTCATATCAAGATTATGCGGATGAATCGTGGAATAATCTTGATACGGAGGGGAAGAATACATGAAATCCATGTTAGGACGATACGACGACCCACTTGGTTCTTCATGATAATCCGTATTAGGACGTTGCGGTGGACAAATGGACGATTAACATAAAACGGGTTTTGATTTTGATTCTGTTGTGGTAGTCGTGATTGATATTCAAAAGAGGGTGGACGTAATCGAATACCCCGATTTTCTGGTGGTGTTACGCCGGTTAATTCAAAGTTGTTTTGCGGCTAGAAAATCAAATCCGGTGCATTTTGAGGTAGTCGGGATCGTCGCTTTTTTTATGGTGGAGTGTTTTTCTTTGACATGGTAAATATGGATGAGAAAGTGCTTGAATTGTGTTTGAAATTGTGTGTTTAAAAGTGTGTTTGATGTTGGTATTTATAGGATGAAAAGTGGTAAAGTTTTTTTCTTTTTTTCTTTTTTTTAGTATACAAACATTATGATTTTTTTTGGATTTTGTGTTGTTTAAAATCGGTCGTGTTTTTAACCGATTATGCATTTCCAACACCCACAACCGATATTCGAACAATGAAGCCACATTGGAGACAACCGATATTCAAATCGGTCGTCCTTGATACCCAACCGATATTTCACAGGCCACTGTGCCCGGCCTTAGAGTTATCCCTTTGTGCTAGTTTAGATTATGTATGTAGTTGTATTTCTAATTAGAGTCACAGCTCATTTTTCACCATTTATGAAAATTGTAATTTATTTGTAAAAAAAATAGTTAATCTAACTACTTGTAAATTTTTCATATAATAATGAAAAGACTCGACTGATATCAGGCTTTCAGCATAACGAATTTTTAGGAAAACCCAGTCAGATTATTAGGATAGCATCATTTTGCAATGTGATAAAATAAGCCTTTGGCCTATCAAATTTAAAATTAAATCTTTGCGCAAAAAAAAAAAAATTAAAACTAAATCTACATTTGTTTAAAATGAATCTAATTAATTATTATTATAAAAAAACAGTATTACACATAACCTTCAAGCTCTTTTTTTCTTTACTTATCTGTAAAAATAACATTATTTAATAAATTTACAATCATGTCATGATTTTAAAAAGTGGCTAATCCTTAGCAAATGCCTCATGTGCTTTAATGTTTTTAAAATAATAAATAGAGTTAATTGCATTTTTGGTCCCTGTGGTTTGGCCAAATTGCAGATTTGGTCCCTAACTTTTTGAAAGTGCACCAGACGTCCTCATTTTCAAGTTTTCGTTGCATTTTTGGTCCCTGACCAACATCAAATGACTAAAATACCCCATCACTGTTTTCTTTTCAGGATTTTTTTACATAAATGGCCCCTGTGTTGCGCCAGACTTTACAAAAATCGTCCCATTTTTTTATTTTTTTTACTTTTAAAATTAGTATTATTTTTTAATTAAATAATATTCAAAAAATATTAAAGATATTCCAAAAATATTCAAAAAAATAATCAAAAATATTCAAAAAAATTCATTCGTATTATACGTTTTTTTTTACGTTTTCGTCTTTTTTTTACGTTTTCGTCTGCTCTTTTACGTTTTCTTCCATTTTTTTATACATTTTCATCTTTTTTCTTACGTTTTCGTCCGTTTACGTCAGTTTTCTTACGTTTTCATCTATTTTTTTTACGTTTTTGTTTGTTTTCTTCCGTTTTCGTCTGCTTTCTTACATTTTCGTCTGTTTTCTTACGTCTTCGTCCGTTTTCTTATGTTTTCGTTTATTTTTTACATTTTCCTCTTTTTTTTACGTTTTCGTATAAAAAACGGAAGAAAACGTAAAAAAGCAGACGAAAACGTAAAAAAAACAGACGAAAACGTAAAAAAAAAATGTATAATACGAATGAATTTTTTTGAATATTTTTGGAATATCTTTAATATTTTTGAATATTATTTAATTAAAAAATAATACTAATTTTAAAAGAAAAGAAAAAAAGAAAAAAAAGAAAGAAAAACGGGACGATTTTTGTAAAGTCTGGCGCAACACAGGGGCCATTTATGTAAAAAAAACTGAAAACAAAATAGTGATGGGGGTATTTTAGTCATTTGATGTTGGTCAGGGACCAAAAATGCAACGAAAACTTGAAAATGGGAACGTCTGGTGCATTTTCAAAAAGTTAGGGACCAAATCTGCAATTTGGCCAAACCACAGGGACCAAAAATGCAATTAACTCTAATAAATATTGTTATTATTTAGCTAAACCGATCTAGTAAAAAACACCTTATACCTACAGGTTATTGTATAAAGTAGAGATACGATTTTGGTGGAAGAATTCTTCCAATTTTCAATATATTAATCGATAGAGAGTACATGAACATATCTACAAGAAAAGGCTAACAACTTACTATACATACACCTATGAAATAGTAGCTAATTTAGAAAAAGATAATGATACAATCAAGCCTCCAAAACTAGCTCTCGCCAACACTCCCCCTCAAGGTGGAGAATGTATATCCTTCATTCCCAACTTGTCAAGAGAGCTTTAAAAAATTCTACCACAAACTACCTTTGTTAACATATCCGCAAGCTGCTCTGCTGAAGCAACATGTGGGAGTTTAACTGTTGCTTTTTCGAGATGATCTTTGATGAAATGTCTATCAATTTCTATATGCTTCGTTCGATCATGTTGTACAGGGTTGTTAGCAATCTTTACAGCTGACTCATTGTCACAGTAGCTTCATGGGTTTAGTTAGGACTATCCCCAGATCATGTTGTATTCTCCTTATCCACAGAAGTTCACATATTCCATTGACCATTCCTCGAAATTTAGCTTCTGTGCTCGACCTTGACACGGCCTTCTACTTCTTACTTCGCCATGTAACTAGATTACCAACAACAAATGTGAAATATTATAACAACCCACAAACACCCATTACTATCATTCCCATTACAAATACTTATAGTAGGTATTTCATAGGTAAATTTTTGTTTTTTATATACATTATTACTTGCATGACTCACTAGACCTGCTCATGTATTTACACAAGCCGAATAACTCAACACTCACATCCTATAAACCCCATGTATGTCAAGCATAAACTCATAACAATACCATAATAAGTAATACAACAATCTAAAACACTAAACATAACACAAAACCCTAATAAACCCTAAACTAAAACTTAAGTAGGATTATGTGCTTATCTGAACCTATATGCTTAGTTAAACTAGTAAGAATATGTTCAAGGCTTAAGTAAGAGTATCTTTAGGTATATTAGGATATATTAGGACTATTAGGTTATAGAATAGATTTCTTAGAACTTAGATATAAACCCCCTAAGCCCTAAACCATAACTAGGTCATAGATAACTAGAATTAGGTCTAAAACCACCCACAACTTCCCCATAGGTCACTACCACTTAGTCTAAGCCTTTAGGAACTTAGGAATAGTTATTAAATACCCTTAGGACACTAACTTAGGCACAAAACCATAGGATAAACCCTAGTCTCTCACTAAACCCACTTAGGTCATTTAGGTTACAAAACTAGGTCAAACCTTCCCAAAACTTACCCATAGGTTACCCACACTTAGAATAAACCCTTTAGGTCTTAGGATTAGTCATTAGATACACTTAGGAACTTAAAGTAGGCACTAAACCTTAGGTAAAACCTTAAACACATAGTAAGTAGAAATTAGGTCTAAACTTAACTAAAACATAGTAAAACCTAAACATAAGCACCTTAAACACCTCAACCTAGCACCCTAACACCTTAGTCATACCCAAGTACACACCCTAACACCTCTAAGCACACACACAAGTAGGTGCATCACCTACTTGGCTAATCCACCATTAATCACCACTAATCCACCCTAAACCTCCCCTAATCCACCACTAAACCACCCCTAATCACCCTAAACCACCCTTAAACCCACCAAGCAGCTTACAAGCACCTCCAAGCACCTAAGCAAGGAGGTGTATCACCTCCTTGTAAGCTACTTGTCCTCCATTTTCCCTAACCGCCTCCCACGGCTGATTTCCACCACAACCGGCCTACACCAGCCCCCTAGCTCGTCCTCATCACCACCTAGCCTCACCACATCGCCTCCTAGCCTTGCTTGCTCAGCCCTCCCCCTCCGTGACACCTAGACAACCATTTCACCTAAACCGCCTATGTCGCGACCTATAAATACCCCCCAACCCTCACTTCTTCTCCAAACCTCTCCCCCTCCTCTATACCTCACATTTCTGTAGTACTAAGTCCTTAGGAGCTGTTAGGAATGAGTAGCTAGGCCTTGGTCGAGTTGTGTTGTGGTTTGAAGTCGTACGAGCCCTAGAAAAGCCTAAACCTAGTTCTAACCCACGTAAACTCCCCCATAGCCAAGTAAGTCTTAATTTTAGTTAATACAGCTTTATTATATTCTTAGGATAGCTTTAGGATGCCTTAGATAGTTTAGATACCCTTGCATGAGCCTAGAACCATTCTACTTGCTAGTTTACGTTTTAAAACTCTAGATCGAGTCATATACTTGCGTGCATGCTATAAGTAGTTAATTTAGGTCATACACTAGTTAAATATAACTTAAATAACTTAAATTAAGTAAAACATAGGCTAAAAAACTTAAATACTAGATAAAATATAAGTTACATGCATATTAGGACTAGTTTCGCAATAGTTTACATACATAGGGGTATACATCGTAAATTCCTGAAATTATAAAG